>JAWZYV010007050.1:0-604169 GCA_038373885.1 Cheiracanthium punctorium
TGTTTTTTCTTACGAACAGAATTATTCTGTAAATAATACGAGTAATTTCTGTACGTTTTACAGACTTTTTTGCAGTGTAGGGACCTCATTTTCGCGTGCCAGTGGGTTCATCAAGAAAGCTATAGACAAGTTCTTTCACATGTTGGAAGCCGAGTGCGACAAGCACAATTTCACAGCCGATAGTATGTAGAACGTAGACGAGACCGGATTCACCGTAGTACAGAGCAAGGTACCTCATGTAGTGGGTATTAAAGGTACACGTCAAGTGGGAGCATTCACATCAGCAGAGCGTGGCTCCTTGGTTATTGTGATATGCTGCACTGAGAGCTCTTGGAACCTTTGTTCCACCGATTATGATATTTCCCAGGAAGAATTGGACAGACATTCTAATGAAAGGAGCCTCACCAGGAGCGATGGGAAGATGCCATCCTTCTGGTTGGAATCAAACATAGCTTTTCACTGATTGGTTTGGACATTTCCTTTCTAAGACGCATCCATCGGCGGAGTCACCTATTTTGCTAGTATTAGACGGGAACAAGAGCAATGCAAGAAACCTTCATGTCATCGAACGTGCAAGGGCAAACCACGTTACAATTGTGAGCATCCCCCCTCACACTTCGCACAAGACTCAGCCACTTGATAAAACATTCATAGGCACCCTAAAGACTTACTACAGCAAGCATGTCCGCCAATGGCTGGGGCATAGCAACTGACCCTTGGGAACATACGACGTAGCCGAGTTGTTTGGGAAGGCTTACTTACAATGTCAGACAGCCTCTATCGCTGCCAAAGGATTTTCCGAGACTGGAGTGTTTACATGTAACCGCACTGTTTTTCAGTGATGACAATTTCCTTCCCTCGGCTCCTGCATCTAGAGAAGGGCCATCCGAGGATCTCGTCTTGCCTAGCATTTCTTCAGTGGATACCAGTGTTCCGAGCACCCCTTCAGTGGATCATAGGGCTCCGAGCGCCTCTTCAGTGAATCTCAACGTTCCGAGAACCTCTCCAGGGTACCTCAGAGTTATGAGCACCTCTTCAGGGAATCTCAGTGTCCCGAGCACCTCTTCAGTGAATCTCAGCGTTTCCAGCATCTCATCAAAAGTTTGTGTATCACCATATGAAAAAATGCCACTACCCAGTTTAAAGAGGAAGACATCGAATACAGGTCGTAAGCCGAGTTCTTGCGCTGTTTTCACATCGTCTCCGTACAAAAAACAGCTGCAAGAATCCTATGTGAGAGTAAGACTAATCCTAAACAGAAGCCGCTTGCAGCCGGTAAGAAAACTAGAAAGATGTCCAAAGCTTCTCCTCTAGTTAAAGAAAAGAAAAAAAAAAGCCTGCAATTCAAAATGGAGTCGGATGCTGGATATTGGAGTCGGAATCCAACAAATCCTTACCTTCAGGAGAGTCCAATCTAGATCTTCCAGATGGAGTAAAAGAGCCCACCGAAAAGGAAACTTTGTGCATATTTTGAAGGAATCCATTTTCGAAAGATATCCGTGGTGAACCTTGGATTATGTCAATTTATTTGAGGAATGGAGTCATTTTGAGAGTGTCTGTGCGGAAAAAGACATTTATCTTTGTGATTTCTGCAAGTAGGACTTGCCTGCATAACACCTTTATCTGTTGACAACAAAATATTGAAAGGAAATTACTTTTACTGTAAAACTTTCAGCTTTTGTAACTTTAACTATTTTGTTGCATTCGTTTCATTTACAGATAATGTTTTCTGTGAATAAACCTGTGAATTTTCCAACAATTTTGTGTGTTTACACTTTGATTTACTGTAATTTTAGGAAATGTCCAAAATACCCTCACTTTTAGAAAAATCGAAATATGCAAGTACATATGCCAATTGTTTTTTTAAGGCAATTTTCCAGATTAAAATAACGACTCACTGATTTTTTACAAATTAAAAATCAACTGGGTTTTCACATTTGCACCGCCTCCTCTACGTTAAAATAATCCAAGAAACTCGAAAAGCTACAAAACAATTTATTCAACGAATTGAAGTCACAATACAATACCTGTCACAAATACAAAATTTAATAACACATGCAATAGCAAATCATAACTATCACAGCGATAGCACTATTCAAATCGCTATGTCAGTCGTATAGCTCTGCTCTTTTAAGCTGCAGTCTGTTTCAACTAAATCACTGCGATAGAGACTCTAATATTTATAGACATCCAAGCAGGTCTTGATGTCATATTTATTGATTTTTCTCGTGAATTCTTTCCTAATTGAGATATATCTAAAATTTTCTAGAATTTTTCAACACATTAATGCGAGAAAATTACAATT
Source organism: Cheiracanthium punctorium (assembly GCA_038373885.1). Lineage (NCBI taxonomy): Eukaryota > Metazoa > Arthropoda > Arachnida > Araneae > Cheiracanthiidae > Cheiracanthium > Cheiracanthium punctorium. The sequence continues at coordinate 2,306 of JAWZYV010007050.1, forward strand.
TTATTAGTGTACACATTCTTATGTGTGGGATGGAGGGGGGATGAAAATTTTGATTGAAATTTGGGTTACAAATCCTGAAAATATGAGCAACGCTGACATATATGGTATTTTGTAGTATTTTCGTAAATGGATTACGCATAAGTCGATTTTGCAATTATTTTTCATTGTTTGAGAGTCTTTCCTGAAGGTTACCTAATAGTTTCCAATCTGACATAATTTGTTTGTTTGCATGTATTTAACTTAAATGTAACGAAGGCAGTTTCCTCCCCCCCCTTCCCCCAACAAAATCCTTCAGCACGATCTTCATTACATAGATGTTACAAAGTAAATACTGTCTAGCTTCCGGGAGTGAATATACCTTATATTCACTTAAACATCTGAAAAGATACTTAACGAAAAACTCACACTGGTTGTAAACACTAACAGCCTAACAGATTTTCTCTTAAGAACACGCATATACGTTTCTTCCACAAAATGCTGTATAATTTTCAATAATTTAAAGAATACATACATAATATTACGTAAATGTTTTCGTGTATTCAAAATAATTCCCAATTTTATTTATTAATTGGCATATGGATTCCAAACTTTCAACACAACAATGTTTGTTATCTTAGTGTTGTGTGATAATATTCATCTGCTACTAGGTGGTGTCTCTAAAGTAGGAATGGGCATCTGCATAGTGGATACAAAAATAATTGAGATGATTTAAGGGAACGATACATTAAATATGATCGTTATAAATAATTTTAGTAAAAATTAATATAAAAATTTAGCTTATAATTTTTCTAACAAAAGAAGTGTTGCATACTGTAAATTTATAAAATTAAACAGAAGTTCATTTTGCGGAAAGATTAAGCATTTTACTTTGGAATTCTAGAAAAAAATTAAAAAGGTTAAATGCATTATAATTATTTAAAGAAACATAATTTTATGTCTTTTTATGTCAGCGAATGTAGGTACGTTTAACATTACAAGCACAATTTTCGGTGTAGGTTCACTTATTTCAAAATCCATTATTTTAATTTTTTCAATAATTACACTGGGTAAAATATACACGATTTAATTGGAAATGATGTACGAATATGAAATTACTCAAGATATATTTTTCATTTGACATAATTTGCTGTTTCTACATTATATACTTCGAAGAGTAATTGCTTTCAGTGCCAACAATGCACTTGATTCTTCATTTTTTCTTTAATCTACAGAAGACATTCTGATCCTGAGCTATTTTCGTCTTGGGAAAATTCTTGCAGAGGCATTTTCTGTTAGAGTGTTAGGCAAAGCGTGCTAGGAATATGATCATCATTAATCATTAATATTTATCTTCCTTTCGATATCCTTTCATAAGCATTTGCTTGTTTTATTTCTACCCCATACCTCTCAAAGTCTGTAATAATCTTTTGGAACATCTATCTGCTTCACAGACTGGGTGTTGATCATTACGTAAATTAGTAAATTTATTCTATTCATTAGGAAATTCGAATTGGAATTTAAACTTTTTCACAACTGTTGGAGATGGGAATTGCGAACATAACTTATAAATGGGTCAAGAATATTCTAAAAATTTAGGCACCGACTATTCGATATTTATAAAGGTATACAAACTAAAAAACATACTCAGTATCACAAACGCCCACGTGGGGACAAGCTTTGCGCTGCCCATCCACACCTTCGGGACCATAGGTTCTGGAATGCCGAAGAAGTTGACCAAGCTAGATGGTCAGCCTGGAGGAGCCTGGATGGAGTCGCCAGTGTTTGGTTCCTAAGCAAAATTGGTCCTCATTTTATCGATCCACTGAAGGGGTGAAAGGCTGAGTCAACCTTCCCAGCCTTGGAATTAGACGCAGAAGAATCTGAGACACAGTGTTCCCATTTGTTTACGATTAGACCACTGGGTTTCGCACACTATACAAGTTGTTCCCAAAATGTTTGTTAAGGTTGCTCATTTGCCGAAGAGTCATCCTCCACTACCATGCCCAAAGTATTGGCTATTTTATTGGGTAACCCAGTGGTCGGTCTCGTCAACCCTTCTGAAAAGACAGATGAGTTAAAGCCCATCCCGGGAATCGAACCCGGAGCTATAGTGTGGTGAATTACTTAGCAGTGTGAAGTCAAAAACGTTATTTTCATACACCGGTTACAAATAACAGTCCATTCAATCATTTCGACAACTTCTGAAAGTAGACTCTTATTCCACGCCCATGCATCGTAGCTGGGCCATTTTCAAAATTGGAAGTTTAAGAAGCAAAAATACAATTAAAAAAATAAGTAGTTTTTTCCATAATATAAAACATATCTTGTTTCTGAACATAATTTAACTATTATTCATGCATTTTTTTATTTAGTTTTTAAAAATATTTTTCCATTATAAGACTTGACGAAATTTGTCATGTCTGTTACCTGACTGACATATTCTTTAAAATGTATGCCACATGAACATGAAAAGAGACATTAATTTAGACTAAAAATCTAATTATCTAAATTAATCCATTGAATTAAAAAATAAATATTTTTTGTACTACTAATTAAGGTAACAGACATGCAATAAAAATATTTATCACAAATAGGCTTTTGTCTTTACAGTCGAATGCCAAAAACTCAAGACGTCTGTTTATGTTTCAATCTAGACCAAGATCATATGGTAAACAGGTGTTGCTATTCTCAAATTTCAATTTTGTTCTTTAAAAAGTTTAAAATAATCTATGGTAACAGACATAACATCAATGTCCAGACAGTTATATTTAATTATCAAAAATCTAGTATTTTTCTTAAAACCCAATAAAAACCTACTCATAATGCAGTTTAAACTCTATTTCAAAATATCAGGGCAGAAGTTTTAGTTTTTGGGCCGCAATTCTGCGTTAACATGGTTCTGTCTTACGGACAACTATATTTCAGAATCTTCTCTACTCATTTCTGCTTTAAAAATTTTTTATTAAATAGTATTTTTTAATCTATTGTTTCACTACTGGAAACTGTCCAATGAAACTATAATAAAAAGAAAAATCATTTAAATTTTCTCATACCTTGTGAAAAAATATTTTGCACGAGGATAGCAAATGGCCCCGGATTTTGAAAATGACCTAGCTACCTCGCAGAACGGTTGTGACAATAGACAAATGATCACCTGGAACTGTTTTTATGACATCACGTGGTGACTATCATGGACATCAATTGGACGTTATCGTAGCTGACGGGAAAGACAGGCCGCGGTGCTGACATTTGGTCACACCCCTTTTGCTCTCAAAAAGTCACGCAACTTAGGGGGTGTGGCCATATTACTGTGGCTATCTCCGACCAAGATGGCCACACCTCCTAAGTCACATGACTCTGCGAGGGCAACAGGTGTGTGACCAAATGTCAGCACCGCAGCCTGTCTTTCTCGTCGGCCACGGGCGTTATTTAGTGAGCAGTTACAGTACAACATTACTCAACAACTTCACATGTGTGTCACAAATTAACGTCACATTATGACTAATTATCAATTGAAATCGTTTTTAAGTTACACATTAAAATGTACTTGTTTCAATACGATAGTTCCGGGAGGTACCATATGAGGTCCACCCTTTATCAGCTAATAAAAAGAAGAAAAAGAAGAATTATCTATACACGACACGAGTAGAAAATACTCTGCAGCGTCAGAAGTTTGACACGAAGGGACTGCTCAGAGAGAGTGGAAAAACGAGAAAAAGTGGTATTGCTATTCCTAGTGCCCTTTGGCACTGTTCCGCGGTTGTCATTTAATGTGCCCCAGTGAGAGGAAATACGATTCTAGAATTGGTTCAAAATTTTGGTCGCTTAATTTTGAGCCAATTGAAGATCAGAGACCTTGAACCTGAAATTGGCACACCCAGTGATGTCGTTTGAACATGGAGGACACTACAGCAACGAACAGATTTTACGTCCACCAGCTCCCATTAGCGTACACGGTTCCAGAGCAGCCCACACGAGAGAGGTGTTCACCCTCCCAAGCACTGGCCAAAGTGATGTTGCTTCAATTTGCGTGATCTCATGGGAACGGAGTTTAGCGACTAAGCCACTACGGGACGAGACAAAATTCGACGTCGCCATAATGTGATTCCTGTATGGAAATGGTTAAACACCTACTCCTAGCAGTTCCATTATTCGACAATACACAATTCGTTGATAACTAAGCAAGTTCATTCTACCTTACTTCTTTACAGGACATTCATTTACATTTATAAAGTAAAATGTCCGAGAGTTTTTAATCGGAGTTTAAATGCACCAAGGTTCAACAAGTTTTCCACCCATACATATTTTTCTTACGGCACACAAAACTGCTTTAAAATGTCTGCAGCCTATTTGAAATATATGCATCGTTGACTTAATGGGCTTCGCATAAACATGTAACTTAAGTTTATGTCCTCAAATTTTTCCACTTTTAGGTTTTATTATTCTGGTTATTGCCTGGAAATATTTCACTTTTATACACGGGAATCTGTCGGGTTTTATTTTCTTGTGTATGTCAGAAGTCGTTTAAAAAAGGGGCTCTACAGAGAACGTTTGATAATAGATACAGTGCGAACCCTCAGTGTTACGAAATTGTCGTTAACACTCCGAACTAAAAGCAAAATCGGCGCCCGCCCTTACAGAAGAAGTCTTAATCTTCCTTTAGAGGAAAGCTTTTATTACGCAGTAGAGCATTATTTTTAGTGCATTTTGAGAATCTTCGAAAAAGGAAAAGAATAAAATTGTTTCCATTCCACAATAATTGAACGTTATTTCCGCCTCTTGGAATCTAGCTTGACCTCTCGGAAAAAAGGTTAACGGTTAGTATTTGGAGATTTAAGATGAGAAAGTACTTAAAAAGGAGTATATTTTCCTTTTGGAAATCGCAAATTTTCAAACCGTTTTAGACAGCTTAATAGTTTTACGCAATTAATGCGGATGCTTTGCCATCTGCGGAGCATCTCTAAGACGATTTCGAAGAAGTAATGATGGGAACAGGAGTAGAATCTTGTCCATCACATTCTTATGCTTACATTCTTGAACTGGTGAGAGGGAACAGGTTAAACCTATGTTTCAAATTAAAAATATACAGGAAAGATAAATAACGCCTAATGCATTAATTATGAAACATTAACGAACGCAATCCTATTAGAGCTTCTCTTAGAGCACCGATGCAAAGATTGGAGGGTACCATTTCAAGTGGACATTGCTGCTTCCCGTCGTAGGAATTTGAATGCTCCTGTATTCGCTCAACGTACGCTATGGAACAGAAACGCTAGAGCCACAGCGAATGCATTCAAAGACCCACGGTGAGAAGTAAAGGTTGACACAAATGCTTCTGTCTCCGGTTGACACAAATGCTTCTGTCCTCTCTGAAACAATGAGAGGAAACAGGTTAAAGCCAATAAGAGACTAAAATGTTTGTCTCCTTAATCATTGCGCTTAGAGGCTTATCTGTAATAGTAGTTTTGTTTGTACTAGTAAAAGAGCTATAAACACTACATTATTTTCCATAGAGAGTATTATTTTACACACCTAAAAAATCTATATTAGTTTTGTTTTATTGGAAGCTGATGAAAGACTTTTAAGTACCTTTTAAGTTATGACTGCCCGTAGATTATAATAAATTGGAAAGATTTTGGACGACTGATTGTTCAAAAACCAGCCATGCTGTATGCGTTCTGTTCAATAGTCAGTAGCAAAACCAAATTGAAATAATTAAAGCATATTTAAGGCAGTTGAAATACGGTCTGACAAACAAATTAAAATCATAAAGATTTTTTTAATTTGTTCAAGAGAGTGAAAAATAAAATGATTGATGGCACCACGAGTGGAACATCTCTTGGCGTGCTATTCAGTTTAGATATGTTTAAAAGCATGCCAGACATTAAACTTTATAAAAGGATTGACAGACAGAAACGATAAAATTTAATTACAAATTCAAGTGCCAAAGATAAACAATATTTTGAATCAAGTGAGTGTTTAGCTCAAGAAAAAGTAAAGTTCAGGACAGTGAAAAAGAATGGTCGCTGAGAGCCTCGGCACTTTGTGCAATCTTTTCCATGAATCACTTTTCTCAGAGTAGTGCGTTTTCTCATTGATAAACTACCATATAAATTTTTAAGTATTTTGCTCAAAGAAAAATTCATTTACGTTTAATTAAATTCATTTGTGCAAAAAACATAAGATTAATTAAAATTCGCCGCAGACACGAAAGCTATCGCTTTCATAAGAGAAGAATATTTATCAACACACTGAGAGTAAATGCAAAAGTTGGCAAACATTTGATTCCCTTGAAACGTAGTGTGTAGCGGAACGAAGCGGTTGTTTTTCAGTAATTAATTTTAATTTGAATGAGGATTGGCCGAAATAGTACATGGGTAGGGTGCTGAGAAAGATTTACTTGGCATTGTCCTTTGGAACCATCTACAAAGCAGACTCTATATCTACACCGGGTGTTCCAAAAATAACTACCTGGTTTTAAAATTGAATAAAAAAGCAAACAAACCAAGTCACTAAAAAATTCCGGCCGAAAACTAATGTGTGATATCCCGAATTTCTATTTGAACAATTTATTGTGTTCGTACAAAATCTTACCGACAGGTGACGCTGTGGCTATTGTATTCAGTAAAAGTATTTTGCAATTATATAACAATTTTCTCAAAATGTCCTCCATTCATCTTAATTACATGCCGGAACCTCAGAATGAAATTAGCACACGCACTTGCTGTTACGGAATGACCGCTCACTCCTCACATATTAATCGCTGTAGCTCTGCTGTTACGTACGATTTTGACAGTGAACCACATCCCTCAAATGGCCACGGAATTAAAAAATAAATAAAAGAAAAAACACGCGAATTTAGTGATGAATGGAGGGCATTTTGAGAATATTGTGACATAATTCCAACTACTGTTGCTACATGCAAAAGTCGCTTCGCCAACTGTCGCTAAGATTTTGTACTAACATAATGAAGTGCTTCAAAAACAAGCAAACAAAAAATCCAGACAGCACACATGTATTCATTGCAGTAAGAACTTTTTTAATTTTGTTTTTTATTCATTTTTAAAAACATTCAGTCCTTTTGTGACACAATGCAACTTAAACAGTATAGATGTAGCTCGTAAAAACTTAACCAATTCTTTTTAAGTAGAAATTGCATATTTATTTCACATCAGTTACACTTTATCAATTCATTCTGAAACATCATACAGGAGATATTTCTGGGGAGAGGTGGGGTTTCTTTTCAGATTCACTAAATTCATTTAAAAGCTATAAGGGTATTGAACTCATCAGTTCGAAAGGGCTGAATTGGTACACCAGCAATTACTGCTTCTCTCAGAGTGGCTACCTCCGAGCAGCCGACTCGGCACATCAGTACAGGGATGAGCCCCGTCGAATTTAACTCTTTCATTTCCCAATGCCTAAAAAGTGCAGCCATTGCCATTCCTCGATTTAATTGCCAGAAATATCACATGAACATTTTGAAATGAGCCAACAACATGAAAATTTTTAACACAGCTGGCTGTGTGGCGTCCCACTTTCTCAAAAATGATTTTAGCTCTGCAGTACTCGATGGGCGATTCGATCGCCCGCCATGTTGTTGATAGTTAAATCGAGCGCAGTCAAAAACTGCACTTTTTAGGCATTGCAAAGCACTTTTTAGGCAAGGTTTTTTCTCTGTGTCAATGCATCCCGGTACTGATAAAAGTAATTCTGGCATCCGTTTTAGAAATAATCGATATTTTTTACGGGAAATTCTGTGATAAATAGAGAAGAATTCTAATTATGTCCTCTTTAAATATTTTATTGAAATCAAGTTTATTCTTCGTCAATCAAAACAGTCAAAATGCAAGAGTTGTGCCCTCACGGCGTGCATACCGCGCCTTAACCCTTTGAGGTGAAACCCTTTCCCAATGCTGAAAAAAGGGCAGCCGTTGCCATCGATCGACTTAACTACCAGCGAGATGGCGGACGATCGAAACGTTCATCGCGTGTCACAGATCTAGAGACCCTTTTTTGACGCACAGCCAGCTGTAGTCCAAATTCAACAACAACTTGAGTGTCCATTATGTCCTTGAATGCCGCTTTGTAATTTTTAAAACATCGGCCCTCTATTTTTTTCGTTAACAATTACCAACATCTCATACCCATTTTCGTTTAAACAATCCGTAGATTTTTTTTTCTCCCCTAAACGGGTGTGCGCTGGCCAAAACCTTTATCACTGCTAAAGTCCGAACTACTAGACATTTTATTATCTGGGTGACCCAATGGGCAGCAAGCATCACCCCTCTGAAGGGACGGACAATTTAACACCCAAGCCCATGGTGGGAATCGAACCCGGGCCCAAGGCGAGATATAATGATTCTAAAGCCACTACACCAGCTGTACGGCATTTTATTTCCTTTTTATGTCTGATCACATACACACCTATACTTACTTTACCAACATTGCGACGCAGCTATTTCACACAAAGTTATTTAATGTAAGATACATATATGCTACACCTAGACGCTGCATAAGCTTATATATTTTTCCCTAGGACAGAAATGCTCCGATTAGTATAAACGGCGAGTTACAGCATTCATTTGAAAATTATACATTGTTTATGAAATGCAGTGCATTTCGCTGTAGAAACTTAACCCGTTCATGAAAGCTTTTAAGTAAAGGTGACTGGAACTTAATATCAGAAATCCACGGTCCAGTAACCCCATGTAATGCAAGGAAGAAATCAATAGGCTCCCCCCTATTCAAATCGCGCACCCGTGACAATCTAAACTCCATTAAAATATGATTAGCTTATTCGGATGCCAGTGTCACCACAGATTCCGAATAATCAATTTATCTTTACGCTTCATTCAAAAATCATTCGCTGGATAAGCATATGGATCACGGTCGAGAAGTATTTTGAGTTTTTTTATGCTCTAGAAAGTTCGTGAAAATTTGAAAATTTAGAACTTATTCAAATACAATAATTCTCAATGCCTATTGTTTGTTTAGCAGTTAACAATTTAACGGAATTTAGCCCTTTAAAACGCGCGGTGCCCACGCTGTGCGGATACAAAACTCTGACACACATTTGTTTTGATTCACGAAGAATAAATTTGATTTTAATAAAAGTACTTTAATAAAATTACTTAATAAAAGTAATAAAAGGCTCCTTTACATTTTAGTGATGACTAAATTTCACTAAATTGCGTGAAAGTAATATATTCATAATAATTTGTTCCTGAGAAATAATGGAGGGTTATATAATATAATTTGGTAATTTAGAATAAATATAACTACATAATTTAGACAGTAATAGGGTGTCAGGACATATATGTTTCGTTAGGGATGTTTAGCAAATTAAATGACACTAAAGTAACAGGTCCTTTCGTTCTTTCAAAAGGCGCCTCCCTATGGCCGAATACGAGTCACTGAACAAGGTAGACGGTTGAAGTGTGAAGGTCCATTGTTCGGGCTCACCATGCATCTGTCTATCTTAAAGGCTGGAGTTTTGGGCGGTTTCCTCCAGATGTAATGCGAACACGCGTTAGAACCCTTTAAAAAAATCCCCCGCCCAAGGCACCCCACTCTGGCACACGCCCTTCGCGTGGGCTCGGCCTAGCTCAATGAACAAAACTGAACACCTTCATCTAAGAAAGACTCCACAAGAATTGTCTTTGATCTTATTTATAGTGGCATTCTGATGTATTACTGGTTTAAGAGTTAAATGAAGGAACTGCTCTTTTGTATCTTAGTTTAAAACCAGTTTATAGGGGGATTTGCCTACCATTTTCATTCATGATAAGTTTACTGTTAAACGCCAATGGATATTAAAGCATATGTGTACGCTTAGCGTTTATATTTTCATTATCTCTGTAGGTGTATTTTGCATACCGTTCATCTGCTGCTATGAGTGAACACCTAAATAGATGCAAACATAACTGGATTTCTAATTTATTTATGAATATTGGATGATGCTTTAAATCAGCGGTTCCGAACCTTTCAACGTTGCGCCGTCCCCAACAAAGGCTAACTTACGGCTGCGTCCCTCTCCTCAAACTTTTCAGCATACATTCATTTTTATTCTTCAAATACGAAAATTGAGTGGCGTTTTGTACAAATAATGTTATCTGTCAAGTTTGAATAAACATTTTAAGCGACAATATACATGTTTTCGAGTAAAAATAAGAATAAATAAGATGATTCTTAATCACAGGCATTGTCTTTATCTCTTGTTATTTGCTTGTTTTTCTCGCACCACCCATGCAAACGCTCTGTGCCCCCAAGGAAGGGCTGGCTGAATGCTGTATGGAACACATTTGTCCGCCATGCTGATTTAGTAACACAGTACAAGTTGTCAGCTATCGCTGAACCTTGAGAAATTACTTTGTTCACGTCCTCTAAATAGTCAAGACTCTTATTGGTGGACATGAGGTGTGCAAACACTTTGTATTAACACTTTAAAATAAAAATTCCGTCATTAGTCAATAAAAGGTATGGATTTCACTTCTGTTGAAATTTTCCGAATGCAGATACTGGAATGAATTAAAGTACACCTAACATGGCGTAATATGCAAACTTACACATAAATATTAATATTTATCCTACTAATGAATACGATTTCACTTTCATGAGATATTAATGAATGAAATGAATGCAATCATATCGTAGGATACCCGCCTAATGGAATTTTGTGTATTCCTTAAAGTCAGATATGGATCAGACTTCGTAACTTTTATGAACTCACAATAAATCTCAATAAAGAAACAGAACTAATAAAGTTTCTGAATATATTTTGCAAGTTTCTATTTCAAAAATAAAATAAATTAAACGTCATTATATAATTTGTAAAAATAAAAGACGGGAATGAGTACATCTTTTCTCGTTAACGGATGCATTAAGGCAACTGCATATAACATTATATTTCAAACAAAAAAATCAAATATACAAGTTAGTTCTAATAAAGAAAAGTTTTAAATGAAATATTTATGAGCATTAAAATTAATTTGGGTTCTTCTGCATTTCGTTATTTTAACTGCAGCGTGCTGAAAAATGTTCTGAAATGAGTATTTTAAAAACAAAATTGGACGTTGCTGTTTCTTAGTATATACATTCTAATGTTCACAATCTCAATCTCTTCTAAAAGGATTTTTTTTCTATTATAAAGTCTTTTAGTACAAAAGTGCATCTTAAGTGGTAATAAGTGGGTTCTTTTGAATTATTTTAAAACATGAACATTAAAACGCTGAAATTCAATTAAATATTTTGGATTGATTTTTAACATTATTGATTCACACAAATTAAAGACTTACTCAACGGTGAATATCAGGAAGTGTTATTGATAAAACGTTTCTTAATGAAAATAATAAATTGATTATAGACTTTATTGTTAATTTTTCTAAGTAATAAAGTCGGAAATACGTCAAAAATTTAATTGCACGAAATGTTACTTGGTACCCAGACAACACATAAGCTTAAATCAAGCTTGACATTTCTTTGAATTTGACGTATTAATACAAGCTTGACAGTTCAATAAGCTTGCAGCAAGCTTGGAGATTACAAAAAGTGAGTCAGCAAATATTTTACTGCCGAATTTAAGTCATTTGAACTGTCAAGCTTGAATACAACTTGATGACTGCTTGATTTGGAAAGCCACATCTACATAACAAATGATTTATCATCAGTCATAAATGTACTTGACCATAGAATTAAAAAAAGATACTATATTTCCAAATATTGAAATTCTTCAAAATAAAATACAAATATACTACAAAATTGATTTCAAAACCAGTCGTTTGTCTCGATTTTGGCCAATATTGCCCAACATGAGTGTTTCGATATTGAAAGTTTCAAAACGTGTGCTGCTTTTAAGTTTATATTATGCTTATTTCCCTATTAGTAGAGTCTATAAATCACACATAACACTATTTTAATTTTGATTCATCCCATGGAAAAATAAAAGAGGCAGATCGGCATCAGCCATCGGCCAATACTGATCAATCTCGCCAAAAATCGGCGTGACAACCATAACAGTCACTTCAAACTTTAGTCACATCCCCTCGAGTTAGATTGGCATACTGGTTAGGGCGCTGGCTTCCCGAGCTTTAGGTCCCGAGCTCGGTCGCAAACGCTAGACCGAAACAGATTAAAATAACTTGAGGTTTCAGCGTAGAAGGGAAAATGCGCTGATATATTAAAATCTATGGGGCGAGATCGGCACCCCATGTATTAAAAAAATTTTTTTTAGGATTTTTTTTTAAAGTTTGAATTAACCTTGCTGTGTCAAGCTTGATTCAAGCTTGCTATGCCAAGCTTAATGCAAGTTAAGGCAAGTGTAAACTTGAACACTTTATTCAAGCTTGCATTAAGCTTACACGCTTGAAATGTTCAAGCTTAATTCAAGTTTATTGACTTGATAAATCAAGCTTGCAGCAAGTTTGATAAAAATTTGCTGTGCTGTCTGGGTAAGTATGGAGTATAACGTAAAAGTAAATAAGGAATCTCGGTTGACTTTTTAACTATTAAAGAACTGCATTTACATAAATCAATAGATCATTATATTTACATTAGGCAATCTATTTCAGAGTTCCCAAATTTATGAGCCCACTTTAAAACTTCAGTTCATCGACAACATAGATAAAATGCAATTCTATGCAAGTATAATTCAAATTAAGCAAACATAAATGTATCATTTTTTACGATATTTAAATTCTTGAATAAAGTAGCATATTAATATATTATTTAAACATGCAATATTGTTGCTATAAAATTTAGGTATTTAATAAAATATTCATGCAAATAAAATCAATTTGTTGGCTCATTATTTAAATTACAGGCATTTTATGTTGAAACGAACACGTTTTAAAAAAATCAATTTCACTATTTAAGGGGCTCCGGATCCTTTACTGGGTTGTGACTTAGTTGCAAATATCATAGAATTCTAAATATTTTTCAGTCGATGAAAATATATAAGTCTAAGGAACATTTAAAAATTAAAAACTGGGTTACAATTGGACGCTTAAAAATATATAACGCTTAATAACCTATATCTGAGACATTTTATGCAAAAACAACTGCTGCATGTTTGAAAAGTCAATTTTATTTTTCCCATCTCCATCAGCTAAGTATTCAGGAGCTGATAAAATCCCCGATATAATAGGATTTCGGCGATGAGATAAAATACGACTTGGGATCTTCAAAAGAGTTTGCTATCTTAGGAGCTAAATATAATCCGACTCAAAGTAGACAATACAGAAAGGTGGGTTATATATCAGGTTGTAACGAAAGTTTTCCGCCATATCTGCCTGAAAAACTAACTTCTAACTCCTTAGATAACTGTTTTTGAACTTTCGGTACCAAACCTGCACAGTGTCACATGATACAACAATAGTACTTAAATCTGTATTCATAATTTGTTGATATTATGTAGCAGACTTTTTGCAACACAACTGGAAGTAAATGATGGTTCTAATCCTCTAGAGTGATAGTTCCATTTGAGACACCTTATACTTAATGATAACTATATTTTTTACAGATTTCACAACACAGTGTTATAAAGTAAACCTCCTTCTTTCAAATGCCAGAAATCGTTTAACAAAATATGAGCAAATACGCCAACGAGAACTGTGTGCTGACGATGTTTGCGGTGGCGGGAAACTTTCGTTACAACCTAATACCATTCGCATCATACTTTTAACTTTCCTTCCTTGTACTTTTAATGCTTATTCATCCAAATAAAGTAAGTTAATTTATACAAAATAATAAACAAAATACTTCAGAAAATACAAATTTAAAGAATACATAGAAAAATAGAAAAATTTTTGTTATTTGTTCCTCATTGAAAAGCTGGATCAATGCAGTCAAAGTAGGCGATACCCAATTTTAATGTCGAAGCAACTGCTGTGCATACAGCTCTTCATATCATGGGAATAGATTAAATGACTTATATCTTCTTCAAAAGCAAGCTGTCTTCAAGCAATTCAACAATATTCAAACAAATGAGAGGAATATGTACGTTTTGGGAGATTTAAGGATCTCCTTTCTTCAGGGATGTACAGGTCTCGCACTCACATAAAACCCCAATCAGTTTAAATGTTCCAAGAGATAAAGTATTTTTTTAAATTTAAAAACCGTTACATATTTTAATCGATTGGGAAGAGAATATTGGTCTTAGGTCTACAAAACATGAAGTAGAATTTTCTTAGCTCCATTAAATGAGACTGAAAACTGGAATCGAAAGTATTATCGAATTATTTAATTTATGTCACATAAACTCACAAAAATTTGTACCTGAAAGGATTTGCGGCAATGAGAATGATGCTATGGGTATTGAAAGTGGTGGAAAAATCAGAAATTAAAAACTAATTTTTCTTAAGGAATAATTGATGGTGTCCCAACCTCTAGACACTCCCCTATTTATAACAGTAATACAAAAATATAATAAAATGAATACATGTGTTACAATGCTACTAACATTAATAACGATCGTTATGGAAAATGATGGATTTTATGTTTAAAAATATTTTTTACTTGCTCACATAGAAAAAAAGTCATAGAAAAATTATTTATAAAATGTGAAAATCTAGTTTAGCCTTACTTAATAATTATTTTTCTAGCGGCGTTCTATGTTTTTCTTTTGCTTAGTTTAGATTGTAATTAGTTGCTTAGAGCTAAAATAAATATATGTTATGAACTTTCTTAATACAAATTCCCTTCTTGAGAAATAAATCAGAATCAATAATTCTTAGTAGAAACTCCACATTTATATGACAGCAACAAAAGACATTATTCTTGCGTATAGTCAAAATTAATCTACGTTGTGCACAGGTCAGCGGTTTTAATATAACTGGCGCTTTATCAATATTTAAAATTTCCTGCTACTTGCTTTACCATTGATAATTAGAGGCACTGGAATTTTAATATTCATTAAACGATTTACTCTGGTTAGAATTTTGTTAATGTCAAAATATTTTTAATTTTAGAAAGTTGGAATCAGAATTTTACATCATGTCGGTTTCCTTGACACTGTTTTCAAAGTTATAGTGTTTTAACATGTATAGTTTAAACAGATTTACAGGATTTCTGACTGTACAACATGTTGTAACTGGTGAATAAAACAGTATAAACTGATCTCAAATTTTACCCCTTTTAAAAGGCTTGTAATATTATTCAACTAATCATGCAAGTGCATTAATGCTTAAAATGATATAGATATTGGAATTAAAAGACGTATTCTGACAGCTAATCGTTGTCTCCATGGTTTAAGGAATCTTCTAAAATCAAAATTTATTGAAAGAAATACTGGAATCATATTCTCTTCTCTACTTATTATGAAAGAAGGTGTCTGTGTGTGTGTGTGAGGGTGGGTGTGTGTGTGTGTGTATGGGTGTGTGTGTCGGCAGCGTTAAGGACAAAGGGCTACACCTAGAAACACCAACTTTGGTACTGGGGAAGTTCTAAACATGAAGTTGTACACCTCGAAGCGATTTTTTAAAATTCGACATAGAATGTTTTTTATTTTATGTTTTATGCGATTTTTGGCATTTTTTCTCACCTAATTCGTAATAACGGCGGAAATTACGCTCGCAGCAAAACGGCGCATTTGTATCATCGGATAGAGGATAAAATATTTTCTTTAAAAACAGTTTGTTCTGAATACGCACATAATTTACCGATTTTTAGGAATTTTTATACTAAGCATCTGTTTTGGCGAATTTTTTCGTAAAATAATTTTAAAATTATCGCATCTTGAATTCTAACCGTCATAACTTTTTGATATTTTGACTAATCGTGAAACATTTTTTTCTCCCTCTTTTAAAATAAAAATGAAAAAAATTATGTAAATTAGATGATTTTTTACGAACTTTAACGTACCATAATGTTTAGAATTTAATGGCATCAACGCTGAGAGCTTACGCCATTGCATTAATAAATCATGGCACGAGATAATTTTGTTGCGTTGCCACAGAAAGGATTAGAAAAAGGATTTTTTTCAACCTATCAATAGAAGTTTTAAATGGGTACCGGATTTTCAATTCGCAAGTCAGGATCTATGACATCAAATGTTTTAAGATACGTAAAAATTACGCCACAATTGTAACGCATTTATCCCTGCTCCTTTTCTAACACAAGGAGGCGATATTTTGATTAAACCTTATTTTAGAAATAAACTGACAAATTCATGATTATTATTATAATAAGTGGTATTTTAATCCGTTGCTTATTTAAAAATTGAAATATTTTAACGCTGCTGAAACTGTTCTTCATTTTAAAAGCTACAAAATTCATTTTAAAGCGGAATATATTAAAAATTTTCAATTTACTTTTTTATTTTTAGCATTTATCCCTGCTCTTTTTTAAACAAAAGGAGGCGATATTTTGATTAAATTTTTCTATAGAAAAAAACTAAGAAATTCACGATTATTATTATTATTAGTGACATTTTAATCCGTTGCTTATTTAAAAATGCTTATAGGTTTTCTAACATATGTATGTTACGAGTATAGTTTTATTTTAGCGTTGGATTACGTTTTTCCATAGGGGTCCTTTATAAAGCAAAAGAAATTTCAACGTTTTAGTAAGTTTTAATATGATACCGTTTTAAAACTACTGTGCGTAATATCTAAATTAACTCCCTCAACCAACCGGGGTATCTTTTACGGCAGTTAAACAGTGACGTCATAAATTAAAATATGCGTGAAATTTGCAAACTTTGTAACTGCGTTCTGTCACAATTAAAGTGATTCTAAATAGCTCCTCGAGATTACACAGTTTGATATTTCTCAGGAGACAGAACCATGGAGGATTTATAAGATATCGCTGTATATGGATATTTAAAATGGCACCGCTTGGATATTTTCCACCACGTTGAGATGATATGTTTTGTGGTACTAAATACGCCAATCTTACAAAACTATACATAAATTAAATATACAGAGAGAGCTCCCTTAATGGCAACCATTATGTGAAATGATTATTGTTTATGATAATGCGTAAATTTCAAAGAATCACCATAGAATAAAAAGATCCCATTGATGCCAAATAATCTAGGCTGCTTCTTTTAATCGAGTCTTGAAGAGAGAGAAGCGAAGATAGATAGTATTGATATACGTAATAGGTAGTATTAGTAGATTTTTAAGGATAATATGTTTAAATCACAATATACCACGTTAATAAATATTTCATGAAATTAAAAGTGTTCTGTTTATCCTTTTCCAAGGGTTGTCTTACAATCAACAAAATGATAAGTAATTCTAATTTGCGTTAGTATATCCCGCAGTAATTTCAACAGAGGAGATTACGTAAACTTTTTTAAATATGAATTTCTGTTTTTTGACATGCAGAATTGATTTTACTAAAATATTCGCTTCTTATCGAACGAAGAACGGGTGTGCAGCTATTTAAAAATAACGGTTGTAAATTTCATGTAGTGTCTGAGGTATTTAATGCTACAGCTTGAATCTAAAAAACAGTATGATGTAGAAATAAGGCATTTTGAAAGTCAGGCGTTCTCTGCAAACCGTTAAGCTTTTTAGTTTTTTGATCGCGAATGACACTGACGTAGTTTTTTGAGTCATTATAATTGCAATTATGCCAGGTTAGTACTCATGACGCAAACTTTAAGTCAAGAGTAAAATAATTTTGCTTTTTTTTTTAGATTCCACATCAATGGAATTAGTTCGAATTGCACATGTAAGGAAAATTTTCGTTTCCTGCCGTGCGAAGAACCGGCTAGTGTTATATAAAGTAATCATCAGATCTGTGCTCGCTTGTGGATCCGATACTTGGACTTTGACTAAAGCACAGACAGAACAGTTACCCGTCTTAGAGCGAAAGTTCTTAGAAAAATATTTGCTGCCGTGAATGAGAATGGACTGCGGAGAAGAAAACATAAATTTGAACGATATTGATTATTCAAGAAGGCATATTACATTAAGTTCATCATACGTGTTATTACCTTGGAGAACGTTAGCTAAGAGGAGATCGGAAATAGAAGTAAGTTCTCAAAAAAGCTTTGGCCCTCCAGGGGCAGTTGCGTCAATAGTAAAGGAGAATGATACAACTGTTGTATGTAAATTTACACTAGACAAATGATGTCGTTTAAGATATAAAATGAACATACAAAACATAATTTAGTAAACTATATAAAAAAGATAGAAAAACTTTTAGAAATTAATGAAATAATTCCAAATTCATGAAATACATTTTTCTTAAATTCAAAATGAATGTTCAGATACATCGTTTTGAATTAAATTTCAATGCATTTTATGTATTTTTGACTGTTATCTCTATAAAAATTTCTGCATTCATTTCTTGAAAAACAGATATCTTGTCTGTTCCATTTCATCCGAAGATAACTATGTTAGTAAAAATCATGAAAGTTAGTTCTATATTAAATATTCATTTGAACTCCTTAAATATGTACCAATTCCATATAATTCATTATTTAAAACAAGGATTCTTTATTTGGGGGGGGGGGGTGTAAGCGAAAGTAAAAGATATTTCACAGCTTTTACTCTGAATATTTTATTTTATATTCCATTTTTAAAAATCACTTTATGAAATTAATATATGCATTGTAAAATTGCTAAAGAATTCTCTTTTCCGTTGCTCACAATTATTTAAAAAATCAACATGGAATGAAGGAAGTAAATGAAAAGTCTGATATTATCCAAGTAAATTTCTTTTCTTAAATTATTTTTAAATTTCAAGAATTTATCTGTTTTTAATGCTTATAAGAATCTCGTCGCGGTATAAATAGTGTCTTAAAATAAATGCACTTAAATTCTTTTGCGCTATCGATCATATCTTCTGTATAATCAGCAAATTTATTAATTTTTTAATTCAATTATTTTATGATTATATGCATTTTTCGAAGTTTTCTGTATATATTTTGCTATTTAATGCTGCGTCTTAAACAAATAACTACTATTATACCATAAACTCAGCACTTGACCATTATTTTAGGAAGTAATTATGATTTACATAAATTTGATTATTATTATTTTCTCTCTTTATATATTTTATTCTCAAAAACCTATGCGTATAGAAAAAATATATTTATATTATAATCTGTCCAAATTATCTTTTTAAAAATTATTTGTGACTCCTTCATGACTAAATGAAAATTTTTCCTCCATTTGCTTTAGGACTCAATTTTGAAAATCGAATAATATTTTTATGTTTTTGTTTTGATCGTTTGTTTTTTGATTCTTTTTTATATTACAAACCGTGTGCGAGATCTTCGTACTGGAGTTGCTACTGCGTAAGGAATTGTGTCTTCGTGATTAGCGAATGTTACCTTTATGAATGTGTATTTCCATAATTGTAACGCCACGAAGAAATCTGTAGCTGTATCGATGCATTGATAAATATAAGGGGCAGTCAAATGAACACGGGACACATAATATAACGAATATGGAGTGCAAGTTGGTAATGCAGGCAGGTATTTGAGTAGAAGAGCTCTGCATTTGGAAGAAAGGATTAACAGTGCGACATTCACCACTGTTCCATTTGCTTGTTAGACGTTCTCGAAGGTAGGCGAGCGAGTCGTCGTGAGTGCGTGCGACATGGAGTTCGGGAAAGAAGAACAGCTAAGTATAGTGAGTTTTTCGATAGCAGAAGGAGTGTAAGAAATTAACATTCATTCCCAAATACTTGTTGTGCAATGTGTATGGTGAACACAGTTTGAGTGGAGGTCATCATTCCGTTGCATGGAAATCCTTTATATGTTGCCAGTTTATTCCGATAACGCCGCCAATATTTCGCACGGAAGTCCTCTCTCTCACATCCTCCGTAAAGTCCAGATCTCTCACCACACGACTTCCATATTTTTGCAGCGTTGGAAAAAGATAATAGCGACGGTTGATTTGCTTCAGATGAAAAGGTATACGTCTAGGAACAATCCTGGTTCCGAAGTGAATTCCGAACACTTCTTCATAAAGGCCCTGACCGTCTTGTTTCACTGTGGGGTAAATGTATTAAAAGTTGTAGAGATTACTTTTGAAATAAATTAAAGTTCTTTTATTTTTTTCAACCTATCCCGTTCTAATTATTTGGTAAGTTGGGCGTTATTTTGCTGCCAGTTATACATCCTGGAAAACAAAAAAATCAGAAAAAGAAAAAGAATCCATGCCTTTTCAACATAGGAAGCGAACAAGTTAAAGAAATTAAGACACTAAAGTATTTATTTTAAGTCGCTGTACATAGACCTTCGTGTATGCGAGATATTTTTTTTTCTCCTTTAAGAGCTATAAATGTTAGAAAACATTTCAAAGGAATGATTTTTTTTTTGAAGCCTCTGTAAGATATATATGTATGAGTGTGTGTGTTTCCTTTGAAAAGGATGTATGCCTTCTAAACACACTTTAAATTATCACAGAGCACGTACTGAAATGTATTGGAATTCTTCTCGATGCTCCTATAAAAGAAATATGATATGCGTATCTTTTTTTTTTTCCAATTCTACTATTAGTTCACACTCTCCCTATATTTATATATCTTGTTCAATTTTTCAGACGTTAATAAAATACTTTTTATTCATTCACTTAAGTTCAAATACATTTTTTAAAACTTATAGTGGATGACACTTGATGTTAATGCAGACAAATATGAATTCATTAATCAAAATTAATTAATTAAATTTAGGTTCTGTTACGTGGGATTAAAAGGGAATGAAAACAATAAACGAAACAAACTGAATTACGACTCTTGCTTGACAAACGGCCCTGTATTAATTAATTAATTAATTAATTAATTAATTAATTAATTAATAATTCGTTCATTCATTCATTAAATTTAATAAAAGTAACTAAAATAATTTTTTTTCTTTGTTGACCTAAGTAGTAATTGACTTAAATTTTTTATATTACTTGTTAATAAGGTAAATGACATGATATCTATATAAATAAAATTAGACTTTTGTCTGTACATATCTTCAAATTCAAAAATTTTGCGATTTCTATCCGTTTCAAGCACCCGGGAATCCGATGCGACCCTCAAAAAAAAGTTTGTCTGTCTGTCATTCTGTCATTCTGTCCGTGACGCTTTTTTTGTTTAAGCATCACGTAAAAACGACTGAAGCGAATGATATGAAATTTGATGTCATGATAGGTGGTCACTCAACTTAAAACATAGGCGTCGAATTTTTAAAAAATCTTGATTAGATTTTCAGATTTTGCGAAAATCGTTTCAAACTGCGTAAATTTGTGTTTAAGCATCACGCAAAAACGACAGAAGCGAATGATATGAAATTTGATGTCATGATAGGTGGTCACTCAACTTAAAACATAGGCGTCGAATTTTTAAAAAATCTTGATTAGATTTTCAGATTTTGCGAAAATCGTTTCAAACTGCGTAAATTTGTGTTCAAGCATCACGTAAAAACGACTGAAGCGAATGATATGAAATTGGGTGTCATGATAGGTGCTCACACAACGTAAAACATAGGCGTCGAATTAAAAAAAAATCTTGACTAGATTTTGAGATTTTACGAAAATCATTTCAAACTGCGTAAATTTGTGTTCGCACATCACGTAATAACTGCAAAGGTGAAAAAATGATATTTGGTGAAATGATAGGTGGTCACTGACCTTAAACTATAAGCATCTAATTAAAAAAAAATTGATCAGGAAAATTGTTTAAAACTGAGTGAATCTTTGTTCCCGCATTAAGTAATGATGACTAAAGTAAATGATATGAAATTTGGTCACATGATATATGGTTGCTCAACATAAACTGTAGGTGTCCAATTTTTTAAACATTTTTATTAGATTTTGAGATTTTGTGAAAATTCTCTCAAAATACGCTTATATTTCTTCAAACATCACGTAATAACGACTAATACGAATGATACGAAATTTAGTGATAGGATAGGTAGTTGCTAATCTTAATTTATAGGCGTTGAAATTTTAAAATATATTGATTACATTTTGAGATTTTTCGAAAATCGTTTTAAAATGCTGAAATTTTGATCCAGCATCACGAAATAAAGACTGCAGGGAATGGAACGAAATTGGGTGACAGGATAGGTTGTCACTCAACTTAAATTCTAGCCTTCAAAATTTTTCAAAAATGTTGATTAGATTTTGAGATTTTGCGAAAATTATTTCAATATGCGTCAATATTCGTTCGCACATCACATAATTACGACCAAAGCGAATGAAATGATATTACTTAGTTACTCTCTGACCTGTAATATTTTAACAATACATAAAAATTATAACTTCGCTTTCTTTACTTTGGCAACATACTACATCCATTCTGTGTACTCCTACAATGCTGACGAAAGTTCTTGCTTTTTGGAAATTTGCATTCACTAACCCGTCAAGGACGGGTACTTCAGCTAGTATATATATATAATTATTACTTAGAAAACAAAAATGAAAAACTCCCCATGCCAGTCATTGTTAATATATCAAAACATTATAAAATGCATTGTCCGAGGGGGAAATGCACAACTCTACACCATAGGTTTCAGACTCACAGCCTGAGATTTTGCCAAGGTAATGTGTTATATTTATGGCTGTAATTTTCAAAATACAGCCATAAATATAACACATTACCTTGGCAAAATCTCAGGCTATGAGTCTGAAACCTATGGTGTAGAGTTGTGCATTTCCCCCTCTGACGAGGACAATGCATTTTATAATGTTTTGATATATTACCAATGACTGGCATGGGGAGTTTTTAATTTTTGTTTTCTAAGTAATATTAAACACATGTTTCCTTTTATGCTGCTTCTTTAAGCGCTATGTAACGTGTGAAACAACTGTATTTTTGTTTATTTTTAAATAAAGTTCAACTATATATATATATATATATATATATATATATATGATGTCATTTACCTTATTAACAAGTAATATAAAAAAATTTGTCATACATATATATCATATCACAGAGTCATATCATATATATATTTATAATTTAAATCATACATTTATATATATTACAAATTTCTTTTCAAATGATGAATATCTGTGACAACTGAAACAGACACACTGAGAAACGAAAGGACGGGAAGACAGGCAAACCTAAATCGTAAACATTTTTTAGATTCGTGGGACATTCCGCTCCATGACAAAATGTATTTTACAAAACTCCTACGGCATTCTGTGCTAAATTTCCAATTCGCACTTCTCTTTGTTAATCACTAAATGCTTTGTACCAACCAGATGGGAATAAATTCATATTGAAAAATGTAAGAAAATTTCAACAATCCCTTCAAGCGTAAAATCCCGGCCACTTCATTCCAGTTTTCATTGCAACGCATCTCTTCCATTCATTAATTATATCTTATCTAAATTATTTATAACACTCTATCATAAAATATGTTTTGATATTATTATATAAGTTTATTTAAATTTAGGAGCTTATTCTTTAATAATTATAAATCTTCCTACCAAAATTTAATATTTTTTTTTTAGTTTTAAAGCTGCATGAAAAGTTTACCATGAAAACAATTTTACATTATTTTTCCATTTGCAAGACGCCAAGAGCGTTAAAATTACGGTTATTTAATAGTTGAAATATGAACACGCAATCTAAAATTTATTTGCGCAAAAAAATATATATTTTTTGAATTACTCTGAAAATAGTGAGCAAAGATCATTCAAGCAGAAGAATTCTCTACATACGTGTAACAATAGAAAACAGAAACTATTCTGCAAGTATTTCCATGCATACATAAAATTGCACTCATGCTCTGACTTCCATGAAAGAAATACGGTTAAGTGTCAAAGTCAGATGCGTAGAAAAATCTTTACCTCATCAATCACGGTTGGTCAGAAATTGAGTGTCAGACACATGGGCGAAAAAATTCTGAAGAATCTGCATGTAAATTCTTTTCTACTTTTTACATCGAAAGTGAAAAATACTAAAAGAGAAGTATTAAAATACCAAGTTATGGAATTTAGATTCAAACGAGACCGAAAGTTGCTAAAAAGTACAAAGAGAAAAAAAATTTCCTTCCAATACAGAATTTTTTTTCTCCGATATTTATTTCAAGAATTAATAAAAGATCAGAATCAATTCTTCTATGTCTAAAAGAGTTTTCATTATCTACTATGATTACCGAGATTAAAGATTAATCCATTAAAGTTGAAAGGAACATCAAAATTTTGAAGAAATGCTAACAACAGCTGTCTTTTGGGATGAATATCCAACTATTGTATTACCTACTGTGATTTAATTCACTCCAGACGCCCTAAAGCCTCCTCTTGGCCAAGTGAATAATGACATTGAACATGTAAATGGCTAGAGTGAATATTCAGGGTTCTAGCTTACATCTGGGCTATCGATCTAATGATCGCCAGTTTTGGGTGTTTTTTTCCAAATGTGACGTGAGCACTTGTTGAAACCTCTTAAAATGTCCTCTGTCCAAGGAAAATCTCCCCTTAGACAGATATCCTTGATGCAGGTTTGCCTTAACACACAGTACACACACCAGACGCCTTAAAATGATATCCTACGTCTCTAGAAGAATTTTTGTGAACGCAGTTTTTCTAAAATTTCCGATTCTATTCAATTTTTTCTGTGTTTTCTTTTCTTTCTGTTTTTCTTTCTTTTCCTTTTCTTTGTTTAAATTTGACTCTTATACTTTCAGTCCTTACCTATGGTGCAAACCGACAAAAGTCTTATTTTATTTATTCATACACATAATACGCAACACATTTATGTATTTCTGTGGAAATAATTTGGTTATAGTATTACTTTTAAAGTTTTGTTAAAAAGAAAGAAACTTATTCATTTTTATAACGAAATCAATAAAGCTTAGCAAAAGATTTAGATTTTTTTTTCCAAATTTCTAGTGCATGGTCATGCCTTTTGCAAGGTTTAACTTAGGCATATAATTTAGAATTATAAAGCGAATCTTAAATTACACAGTAGAAACCTAAATGCAGTTTTATCATCGTAGAACATTCATTAAAAGACTCCTAAACTTCTAATTTATAATATTTTGTTATTATTAATAAAGATAAATAGAGTAACGAAATATTTAATATTTGGTACTTATTTTATTTCTTTATAAATTACTTCAATTTTTATATAAAAATATAAAGGAAGTTCTGCATTAAAGAACATTAATTTGTATTCTTACGGTTATTTCACAATACCGCCAAAGTACTTTATTGATAGACAGAATAAAAGTAATGAGACAATTAAATAAACTACTTTCTTTCACTAAAGCTCAATAAAATGTGGCTGCGCAAGAAGTTATCAAAAGCTAGTAAAATAAATCATGGAGCTGCACTTTCCGATGGAAATGATTGGGAAAGTAAATGTGGAACACTCCCAGAATTACATTAAAAATCGGAGTTTCTCTCAAATAATGGTAAAAAGAAAATCTGACGTGGACACCGTCTGATTTCCTTGCACGTCCATTAAATCAAAAATATTTTCAGCGCACTTCATTTAAACTTATTTTGTATGAAAGAGATAAAATACTGCAATGATACTAAGGTCTAGCTATTTCTAGGGAAATATTTCCGATATTGCCAAGCTGGGTCCAATTTGAAAGATTTGTTTTTGGTACTTAATTTTGCATATTTCGCCAAAAGCCGAAAGGTTGAGATAGTTTGGGAGATTTGGGGACTAGCAAAAGTGATAATTGACCACAGACTTTCAGAGAATTAAATGTATCCATACACTTTAATGTATTAAAAGACTTTTGGGTGACACTGCGAATAAATTACCCAGTCGACTAGGAATTCAAAAAGAGATGAAGAATTGGATGTTACAATAGTTCTAAATACAGATTTTCAACATTCTACAGATAAAAGTTTTAGTGTTATGCGAAATAAGAAATTATTTTTGGCGCCAAATTTGGCGATATATCGGCAAAACTCGCCATGGCCGATGACAAATGGCGAGATTTCGGGCATGGACCAAACAATGACTGACTGCAGGCGTAATATATTGAAGATGTCCATAGACATTAATCTATTGAAAGTCTTTTGGGTGATCCTGTAAATAGGTGTCCAGTAGATTTTAACCAAAAATCGAGATGCACAATACAACAATCTTATATATTAAATTTCAAAATTCTATGATTAATAGTGTTGAGATATGTGAGTTAAATGCATACATGCGTACATCAAAAGTCGCGAAGCTTGGCGACTTTGGGCGTAATTTTGAGGGAGGCACGTGACCGTAGCCGGACCATTACCTAACTGCATGGTAGGACGGTATTATGCTCGAAATGTATGAATGTCCCTAAAACTGCCATTGACCGCTTTTAATGAATTTACTTTAATCAATACACTTTAATCAATTTCTGCCCAGAAAGCGTAATGCATTTAAAATCTTTTGGGTGGCCCTGTAAATAAACTATCAGGTCATTGGGACAAAAAAGGGAGGTGCACAACTAGATGTTACAGATATAAAGTTAGATATAAAGTAGATCTAAGAGATATAAAGTTTCAACATTCTTCGAATAATGATTTTTGAGATATGTGAGTTACATACGTACGTATATACGTACACTGCAAAAAAAAAAAGTCTGTTGAACTGACAGAAAAAAAACTGTTAGCTAGGATGCCAGTTTATTTCCGTATATTTTACAGAATTCTTCTGTATTTTTTTCTGTATACGGAAGATTTCTCTAAAATAAACTGAGAACCTGTAAAATTTACGGAAGACTTTTGTAAAAAAAAAAAAAAAAAAAAAAAAAAAACGGAAATAATCTGGCGCCCTCGCTAACAGTTATTTTCTGTAAATTTGACAGACTCTTTTTTACGTACCTACAGACGTCAGGGAAAAACTGGTCAAAATGGACTTGCGGTCGGTCAAAATGCATGCATTTTGACTGACCGATCAATTTTGCTTAAAATTATACTTTTTAAATTTGCATACGACCCCCGTATAGAAAAATTCCTAATTAGCAAAAGGTGCCCCATACACTAATCAGTTTGCATACACAATTTAAGAATTATATTTTAAATGTCAAAAATATGAATATGAATAGTTGCTGACTTAAACCACTTTACAATGGCTTTCGAAGGGCAAAATCAGGTCGGATGATCGCATTTCAGGGGTCATACAAAAATTTTGACAGAAAAAAATGTTTTGCATGAGTTTTGCTTAAAGATATCTCCGAGACGTTTTATGATAAAAGGCAGAAATATTGTCCATCAACGCATTAGTGTGCGGGACACATGTTACTAATTGGGAGTTTTTTTTTGTACGGTGGCTGTATAAAAATTTAAAAACTGTAACTTTTTGAAAACTGACGAGAGGAATTATTTCTTAACCCTGTCTTTTACCCTTTTTATGAACATTTAAAATTTACATTGCCCACTTACAGGGGTTGGACAAAATAATGTGAACACCTGTGAAAAGAGAATTTTTCCTTTTTTTTGCATGGGTTACAGCTTGTATTCGAAGTGGAATTGTCAAATACAAGTCACGTACATCATTCAGAGGGATACGTTCCCACTCAAACTGCAAAAAAGTCCCCGATTAAGAAAGTCTCCTTAGAGGGTAGAACTCGACTGAGTAGCTTGTTTTCCGAAAACAGACCCCACAAAGGTTCAAGATATGTCTCGGGCAATTCCAGAGTTGTGAATGGGAGCATTATCATCGTGGAAGACTGGTCATTTCTCAGGAAACACAGTTTACACCATTAGGTGAAGATGGTTGACCAGAATGGTGACACAATCCTCTTCTGTAACACAACCATTCAGAACAACAAGTGGACCGAGACAAAGTGTGATTTCGCACCCCAGATCATCACCGAATCGCCGTCATGCTTATAGGGCTATCACACTGAGAAAAATCCACCCAACTTTCCTTGCATTTCAAGTTTCCGGCCGATTTTCTCCGCCGTTACCTTGAAGACCGTGAACTCCAACTTTTACCTTTCCGAAGGAAAAAATCCGAGTCGGACGAAATTTTGGAAAAATCAGAGTACTTCTTCCTGCTACGTCATAAGCAATTTCGAGCAATGGCGACTTCTACTGTGTTCGAAGCTTGGCTCGATGTCAGTATCACGTGTAAATAAAGTTATGGCCACGTTCAAGTAGACTTTGGAATTAGAGATCGCTGCCCATCCGATGCTGCCGAAATTGCTGCCGATTCGATGTAAATATACCAACGCACGATAAGTAAAATAAGAACCTGCACGCCAAATCAGCGATGCGATGACTATTTGGCGTCGGAGAGAGTTCGTTTACTTTGCAACCCTTAAAGATAACCACGCCTTCAAGTCCGTCGGAAAAGTTGGTCCAGCTTGAAGTTGCTCGGATTTTCCCTTTAGTGTGATCAGGCCATTAAGCGTAGGCCTAAGACAGTCAACGTGATAGGCTTCTGGCGGCGTTCTCCAAACGTAAACAGGTTCATTTGTCGAGAGTAATGTGAACGACAATTCTTATGACCACATTACATTTTCCCATTGTTGTTGTGTCCAATCTTTATGTACGCGGTACCATATTCGTCGCTTCAAGGCGTTGCATCGTGCAATCAATGGTTTTGAAATAGCCGCTCTACCATGGATATTATCCATATGCAGTTTGATGAAACTGCTTCCTGTAGATGTGTGCTCATCTCGGATGTTATCTGGGATGCTGTTACCTTGTAATTTTTCTGTCACAATCCGCTTCAAAACCCTTCTGTCTCTGTCATTCACCTTCGTCTTTCGACCGCTGTTGTGGTTTTTAGATGAAGTTTTTTCATGTTTGAAATATGCTGACATTACGGTCGACACTGCATTTCCCCTAACGCCTAGAAGGGTTACCGTTATCATGACTGAGGCTCCAGCAAGACGGGCCCCCAAAATTATTCCTCTTTCGAAATCAAAGAGGTCAGCCATTATGCAATTTTAACACAGAAATATATTTCGCATTCGACTTCTTTCACTGCTAGTAGCAGACTGATGTCTGCTCTTTCTCGTGCGCTAGAGGGCAGGGGTATACAAGAGGCTTCATTCGAGTGCTATTTTTTCTAAAGCGTTCATATTATTTTCTCCAACCCCTGTATCTCTAATAAATAAAGAATTAAAGCGTGTTACTAACTTTTGTGAAACCGTGCTTAATACAGAATGCTCACTAAATCCCTTGCTACTCTCTTAACTTCGGAACGGCTTATGCAATATCTATTAGAATGATGTCTAGGTATAGTAAAGTAGACATGCGCTGCTGAAAGAAATCACCTACGGAGCCATATGGAAGAAAACTCTAGAGTTAGGATTCCTATTCCAAAAACGGAACGTGATAGGGAAAAAGCGTGACTTACAAAGTTACAGAGCTTTGTCGATTTAGTACGTAAGACGTACTTTGGCCATTAATGTGAAGAATAGAGCGGCTAAAACACGCATTTGATTTTTCGTGATTTCTTGCACTGTGAAGTCACAAAACGATCTGAGACAAAACAGCTAGTTGTAACACTACTATGCCTTTATTTGAGATGTTCAAACTTGTCACCGGCAGCTGCAATGCAGATTTGGATCCTCTTTGAATGTCACGTTGCACACGCTGCAGGATAGAGAGTGGTATGTTGGTACATGCTTCCTTAATGCGCCGTTTAAGGTCCTGAATTGTATGTGGTGGAGTCACGTACATCTGCTGTTTCAAGTATTCATGCAGAAAAAAGTTCCGGAGAATCAGATCAGGCGAACGTGGAGGTCAATCTACAAAACTGCCATAGCCAATTATTTAGTTTCCCGATTAGAATAATTCCGGTTCTTGACGAGGTACTGCTTTGCTGACGATGTGATCAGGCATGCATTCATGTTAAAACCACAGATTCCTGAGATTAAATAACGGCAGGTTCTTCACAAAGTCAGGTATTACGTTCTGTACCATTTGTAAATATCGTGCGCCCGTTAACGTGCCATGGGAAAATATCGAGCCGATTAGCTAGTTATTGTAAATTGCACATCAAACATTAACAGAAAACCCTCATTTGATGTCGAACGGCGGTAAAACAAACAGAATTTTCCCCAGTCTAGTACTAGGTGCTTTGCCTATTGTACAGATTATTCCGTGAAAAGCAGGTATCATCTGTTTACACTATACCAGCAAAAATTGTAGATAAATCTGCATCTGATTCATGACGAAGTTGCACCATGCATAGAGCCGCTCGGCTTCCTCGCCCTGCTAAACCTGTTCAGTCATTGTTCGGTATGGACGAGCACTTAGTTTGATTAGAATTTTCCAAACCTGACTTTTGGAGAGTCTACCGTGTTCGCTATTCTCTCTTGTTCTGCAATTCAGGCATATCTGGGAGTATGCTAACACCTCATCCGATAGAAAATGCCGTCCTACCGTAACTGATCTGCTAGATCGAGCTCGACTAGTCACGCAGCCTGTCTCCCTGAAACATTTTACAGCAGTTACGATGGTTTGATGAGAAGGATATGGGCCTGCAGGGAAATGTTACTGGCACAACCTTACTGCTGATTGTCCCTTTTGCCCACATTCACCGTACAGTAAAACCATTTCATAATACTCACTTTTTGAAAATCCCTTCATACCTTTGAGCATCAACAGACTACAACCCCAAGGATGTCTCAGCTTTTATAGCTGTCTCAGGCCAACAGGCATATACGTTTCTTGTGTATTTGCATACTGCACATATTTCTAACACCAAGCGCAAGTTGCATTGAATTGATGCGACGCTATTTTACAAGCTCTATGTAATGTAGACTCTGTCCATAATCAGCACAATGATGCAACCCTCGGGATTTGAATTGCGGTCCTTATTTTAAAGTCCAATTGTGAAAAGCGATACCACTGTGCCACATTGCGGTGTGGCGTTTTGCCCAGAAGATAATCATTTCTCCTTCCGATATAGGATTAATGTCTACAAGGAGTCTTTTTGAACTTGGTAAATCACTTTTTTCCCTATCTCGTTCCGCTCTCAAGGCAGGAATGATAACTCCGCAGTTTTTCTCCACGTGTGGTGGTTTTATTCACTAGCGCATGGTAACTTTACTATACCTAAGCACCACTTTTATGAATATAGCAGCAGCCGTTCCGAAATTACAAAGCAAGTGAATGAGTGGGCATACTGTATATGCACGCACGTTCACTTACTTTGTTATAATACTTATTATTTTTAAGACGAGTTACTTTTATGACATAATTAGATGTGTGTACTTAGTAAAAGAACGAATAGTACAAAATAACATTTTGAAGAAAGAATTCAATTATAAAACAAGTGTGCAAGTTATATTCTTTATCTGATTGACAATTTTCAGGCATAATTTTTTCATTCATTGAATGAAAAAACAGCTATATCAAAAATAGCACATTTAAGAAGAAGTTCAGCTATAAAACAAGTGTTTATGTTTGTATATAAATATGATTTTTATCGTAATTTTCATGGCATAGTTAAATACTTGCTGTTTAAATAAAAACACAGAAAGGATTCAAGTTAATTCTTTTAAAAATTACACAAATGTCTTTATCTTCACTATCTTTTGAGTAGTCAATTATCTTCAAATTAATTGACTACTCAAAAGTTCTTATTCATTTAAAAAGAACAATATTATTCAGTCATTAACATTGTAAAATAAAATACTTTTTAAAGAAAATAACTAGTAACTAAATTTTAATTCTCAATCTCTTATCCTTTAGTATATTTTTGCGCATCTTTATGCAAAGTCCTCTGACTTTTTCCAATATTTAAATTCATAGTTTTAATGACACAATTTTAAGCCTTACCAGAGTTTAATTTACTTCCTAAATAAAAAAAAAAACGAAAAAATTAGCAGCGGGTTTCTAATGAAGTGTCTCATTTTTCTAGAATACTTTTATTTAGTGCTTTCGCCACGTCTTCTGCACTGTATCATTTGCAGAACAGGACTATTTCCATGGAAACGGAACTCATCTTTTACAGGGTAATTGACTTACTGCTGATATAGCGTCTTGTATGATTTCACCAAATTAACTCGAAGCAGCCACTTTTTCTTTTCCGAATATATTCAGACTGCAAATTCTGCTTCCGTATTTCTGATGCTACTCTATAGATAAAATACTTTTTATTTCATTCTGATATGATATTTTTCAGACTTTATGTTCTAAAAACGACCATTTATACCGTTACAAACCAATACTCATTTTTTATTAAATCCTCAAATTAGAAAATATTTTGCACTAAGGTAAGTATACCAGTAATGGACGTTGCACAGATACTGGATCACTTAACTTTAACAAGTAAAAAATCAAGCTGGTAAGTCAGCCCTAAAAAGTGAAATAAAAATAAAATATTTTTTTTTGTCTTTACTAAACATCTTATACTTTAACGGTATCTAGAAATGGCAAATATATATTTGTAGAAAGATTTATAAAAAAAAACTTACAAAAATCATCTGCAGCTCTAATATGTTTCCTGTGCTTATAATCAAATATGAAAAAAAATGAAAAATCTGAAATAAATACACCCTATATATATATATATATATATATATATATATATATATATATATATAGGGTGTATTTATTTGTATATACATATATGTGTGTGTGTGTGTGTGTGTATAGAGGAGAGGAGGGTATTTTGGAATAGTCGGGAAATATAATGGAATACAGAGTTCTTGGCTCTGTTAGTTGCTGTTGTTGCAAGGGAATACCATGAACTATTCAAGAAAGATTCCCATGTTACAATGCATTAACAGTTAACCGCTCGTTGTTGCCGTACCACTCGCTACAGAATAAGGTATGTTTTTGATTTTCAAGAGTTTTTGTAGATAAGTTTTCAAACATTTTAACTTACTAGTAAACACGTGACATGAACAATGATGTTACGCATAATGTACACCAAGAGAATGGTAGTTTGTTGTACTGTGGTTATTTTTTAGATGACAGTGTTTTGCCAACTAGTTTTAAAGGTTCGTTTTCCGAGATGGCGTGTCGGGTATTATGGAATGCCAGGCAATATTGTGTGTAACGGATTTCATGCCATCCACTAAAGTACTGGAAAACAAAGACGATGAATGCATCTTTTGTCACGGAAAATTCTCCAAAGATCAAAGAGGAGAAGTTTGGATTCAATACTCGCAGCTGTTCTTTGTGAGCTCACCATGACTGTACCGGAGCAAAGAAAGAAGATTATATCTGTAACGTTTCTAAATCGACTCGAAGCAGAAATGACTCGGACATAATGACTTGAACTACAAAACCATGAAAATGTAGTTTTTTAGTAAGAAATAACTATACTTTATGAAGCATATGAATTGCTTTTCAACGGTTTAAACCACCTATTCCATATTACCCGACTATTCCATATTATACTCCATTCGTAACTTTTTTTTTAAATATTTTTTTCTATAACAAGAAAATAAAGTGTGTTTTTCTTTGCAAGTGACATTTCATTACGATTCATTATAGCTTGTACTCATGCTGTTTTGGGGGATTTTATTTAAAAATCTATGAAGTTACAGCTAAAAATGTAAATGGTATTCCATAATACCCTCCTCTCCTCTCTCTCTCTCTCTCTATATATATATATATAAGTCCCTTTGAACCCCTTTTGGTGTAACTCACATTTTTCTAGTTTAGAGATTTTTAAGGTTTTCTTAGGGGGTTATCACAGTAATATCAGCATTACACCTTTTTAAAACCTTTTTTTATAGTTTTACGAAGGTGTGTTTTATCTTAAATTATCAACTTAAAAAGAAATTATTTTTATGGACTTGGTGTAGGGGCCCGAATGAAGTTAAACCACTTCCGACATAAACTAGTGAAGTATACCGGTAACGTGGCAGATTTTTTAAGGGCGTTACCAGAATTTAATTCATCGTCATCAATATTATCAGCATCTAGAAACCCAATATCTTCAGCATCGTCTGGTATCTGAAGAGCTTAAAAATAAGGATGATCGATTGGTGGGATAAAAGGGACATATTTTTTCCATATCCTTCTTTTCTTTGGTAACAGGCCTTGATCCTCTGTACAGCTTTTCCTGTGTTATGTTAACTAGAGTTATTGGGCGACCTCTTCTAGCGGATGGCCTAAAGTCCAACTGTGAAGATGCGTTTTCATCTGATATAGTTTCTTTGAAAAATATTGTAAACGATTCATTGTTTTGATATCGAATCCATTGCATTTTCATGCGTGATACTGGCCAATTTTCAGTATCGGTCTTCTTTTTGGTGATTTGTTTCAGCAAATTTCCCGCTGACAAGAAGTCATCATGTGACATTAGAATAACAGGAAATGTTTTTGTTTCCCTTGATTTTGCAATAATATTATACCAATCATTTGGACAACAAACTTGCTGAATCCCTTTGAAGTTCTCTATGGAGGTAAAATCACAGTCATTATCCAAATAAGAGTTCCTACTTCTCATGAATTTTTGATGAATAATCTGAATAGTGTTTGCGTCAATCAGCACTAGTTAAAAAGTTAGAAGTTATTTAAAAAGTTAAAAGTTATTTAAAAAGTTAAAAGTTAAAATAAAAGCAATACCTATATATATACACATAGGTGTATATGTAGAGTCTAATTTCCATCAAAAATGTGTTGGAGCTCCAATTCGTTGTATTCTTACAGCATTAATTGCCCAGTTTATTAAGCAAACGTTTGCTTATTTCTGTCATGGTATGCAGTCTAATAAAATTAATATCGATAGAAACAATTATAAAGGCATATAAAATTTTTATTTAGAGTAAAATTTAAAAAAAAAATAAGAAGTGAAGGACCTGAGCTCCCGTGACTTCCCACAAAAATTAAGCCTTGTGCATACAGGTACAGAATAATAGGAACAGCTGCGAAAGAAAGCAAAATTTAAATTAGTCGATAGTAGGGACACTTTTAGCAAGAAACTTTATCATTTTGCTCTTCTAACAATGTTTGAACAAGCGAGTTGTGAATACAGTAGCATTGCCTTCTTGGAATAAAGGATGCTCTTGTGACGACGAAGCGACGAGATAACACGAGACGACGACATAAAAGCCGACGAGAAACAGTCAGAAGCCTAAGTTGTGAATAATCTGCAAGATGACTGCGATAATGCATAACTTTGAACTTCTCCCTCAGGACTACAAGTGTCAGACAGCATACCAAGGCATCACTTGCCACAATAGTGCAGAACCTTCTCTTCTCTTCACCATAGTAATTGAGCTGTCAAAATGAAATCTGGCGGACGATCGAAACAGCCAGCTGCGTCAAAAAAGGGTCTCTAGATCTGTGGCACGCGATGAACGCTTCGATCGTCCGCCATCTTGCTGGTAGTTAAGTCGAGCGATGGCAACGGCTGCCCTTTTTTCAGCATTGGGAAAGGGTTGCGCCTCAAAGGGTTAAATATATTGGGAAACACGGGATTCTGGAAATGATTTTATCTCGGAGGTTACCTTCATCTTACGTTTTCGAGTGACTATCCTGTTCAGAACTCATATAATCCAGTCTGTCAACTTTCGACCCCTTCGACTTTCACACACTGATTTTCATCTTGGAGGACGTCTTTCCCACTTTTATTCGGGCTGTCATAATCCTTGACACTGTGATCCATGAAAAGCAATAAATTTGTCTGCTCCAGACACAGACGATCCTGCGAGAGGAGATTCAATAATTACACCTCTTTGGACACTAGGCGTGTCGGGCATATGGCACTTTTCTGGGAGCATAATTCTGTCGCTTGAAAATTGAAGCGCTTTGAAATGGGAGACGGAAGGTGCCTGGTTCGGAACCAGATATCGTCCGCCGACCTAACGGTACGGAGGTTTCCGTGGTTTTCTCCTGAATGTCGCTTAAATACGGCTTAGGACCCCTTAGAAAATCCCTCACGGAGGGCACTCTCACCGCCCCCCCGGCCTAGATCCCCAGCGTATATAATTGGCCACATAATCCACATTTCCATTTCCATTTCAACATTTCAACAAACTTCGACGTTATTCTGCTAGACATATTAAAACACAAGTAGTGTCATTTAAGAAAGAAGGGCTTATATGGTTCAGACAAAATAATGCAAAAAAAAGGCCTAACCCCAGGTGGAAAGTTTGTGTATACACAGAGGAGTATATTTTTTATTTCTTTTGAAGTCCTTTCAAATATTTGCTGAAAAAAAAGAAGCTTAAGATCAGCAGACGCAAGTAAGATACATAAAAGGAATTCCTCAAACAGATTAAATGCTCCCAACTTTTGTGGATAAAATAGGTAAATAAATGTTACAATAAAAGGATTTAGTGAAGTGTTTTATAGATTTTAAACTAAAAGAATAATTAAAGATTTGTTTTCTATATGAAGTTAGGTATTTCCTTAGTGTTATGTAGTTCTTTTGAGTTTTAAATAACTTTTAACTACATTTAAAAACATACACAAAAAAGAAATCCCTTATCTAAGTATAATATATAAAATAATGTTAACCTATGTTAAATAATGAGATAGTATGTTTATAATTGTTTGGGGATACTTTTTTGGTATTTATTTTGAAATTTTAGTATTCAAATCATTCTTGATATGACAAAATCCATGACACAGAAATTTTTTCCGGGTCAAAAATCTTTGCTAACTACACTGCTGGCCATCGTAAATGCAACACCCTGAAGGAAGCATGCAAATAATATGAAATTTACAACATGCATTAGCTGAGGTGAGATATGCAAATGATTAGAATTTCAGCGCAGACGCACATCAAGCGCGCCTGTGGCGCCACCTCAAAGCGCTATTTAAGGCTTGGAGATTTCGACGGTTTCAAGTACAGCAATTGTGTTTTTCTTGCTTTTTTTTCAAAAAAACGATAAATTATGCCTCGTAGGAAACAACGATCATCTTTTGATCAAGTATCCGAGTTTGACAGAGGAAGGATAGTGGCATACCGAGATTGTGGGTTATCTTTCAGGGAAATCGGTCGTCGTATTGGACGAAACCAAACAACTGTGATGCGGATATGTGATCGTTGGGTGCAGGAGGGTACGACGGACAGACGTGATCGACCGCATCGACCTCAGTGCACCACGTCACGTGATGACAGGCAGATTGTACGCATGGCAGTGACGGACCGCTCAGTCACATCACGAACCATATCACAGCAGATTCAGTCTGTAACGCATCATCCAGTGTCTGCGCGTACCATTCGACGTCGTTTACAGCAGAATGGTCTGTCCGCAAGACGTCCGTTGCTTTGTCTACCTCTGACGCGGAACCACAGACGTCTCCGCCGCCAATGGTGCGATGAAAGAAGGATGTGGACGACAGAATGGAATGAAATTCTCTTTACTGACGAGTCACGCTTCTGTATGCAACACCACGACGGTCGGATTCGAGTCTGGAGACACCGTGGAGAGAGGATGCTGAACAGCTGCATTATGCACCGTCACACTGGTCCTGCACCGGGTATTATGGTATGGGGCGGTATCGGATATCTCTCTCGCACTCCTCTAGTACGCATTGCCGGTACTTTAACCAGCCAGCGCTACATCTCCGAGGTTTTGGAGCCAGTTGTCCTTTCTTACCTTCAGGGCTTGCCAACAGCCATATTTCAGCAGGATAATGCACGGCCACACGTGGCACGCATTGTCCAAGGGTTCTTCGTCAATCACCAGATTGAATTGCTTCCCTGGCCGGCGCGCTCTCCGGATCTTTCGCCGATAGAAAACATGTGGTCCATGGTTGCTCAACGACTGACCCAGAGTTCATCCCCAGCTGTCACACCAGATCAACTTTGGCAACGTGTGGAAGCTGCTTGGTCTGCTGTACCCCAAGAACACATTCAAAGTCTCTTTGAATCAATGCCGAGGCGTGTGGCAGCTGTGATCTCCAACAACGGCGGCTACTCTGGGTACTGATTTTGGCAGGAACCACGCTTCATAGAATGCTGTAAATTTAATCATTTGTTACTTGGTCAACATGTTATCTACACAATAAATTTTGTTGTGATATCTCTTGTTTTTCTTGGTGTTGCAATTTGGGTGGCCAGCAGTGTATTTTTGTTAATTTTTTTAAATAAACAAAACCACATTCGAAAGATTACTGTTTCAATTTCAATGAGTTTTGGCAATATTATGAACACTAAGTACACCTGCGTGCAACCGCCTGAATTATATTGTTGCTATCTATGTATAAATACAGGGTTGTCGAAATTAAACTTCCCCAACTCAGAGGTCTGTGCAGGATGTTGTATGGGTCATAATGTGATGAAATTTTGAAAACAGACACTTCAGATCACGCGTTCGTGATTTATTAAAAAAAAATATTAGTACAAGAAGTTGCCGATAGGTGGCGCTATAACACTAGTAATTTGCATATTGCAACAACGTGATTTGCAGAAATAAAGCTTCTGCGCCACGTATCCAAATGACGAGCCCTACAAAAGAGGATTGTTGTTGTTGTTGTGTGTGTGATTATGGCAACGCAACACAAGGGCGATCTGCCAATGGGGGGTGCCATGCTAGGAGGACTTTCTAAGGAGTTCTAACGCATATTCACGTTACATCTGGAGGAAACCTACCAAAACCCCAGACCGTTAGATCGACAGCCGCGCAATGGGACCCGAACCCGGGACCTTCACACTTCGGCCGTCTACGATTTTCAGTGGCATAACAACTGTGCCATGGTGAGGCGACAAAAGTGGAAGACAGGCGCTGCACAGGCAGTTATTTCCAGCTCGCTGATGCACAATGACGACTTTGAAAGACAAAGCTCGGTTAGTGAAACTTTACAACCAGAAGGACGAGAAGTCCTGTGCTGCGATAAGAGCATTCCGTCGGCTGAAGAACTTAACTCCGAGGACCACGCGCTTTACGAGACATGATGAAGAAGTTCGAAAGAACCGGACAGCTGGGAATTTCACCAGGTAGAGGACGACATGTGGATTCTGCACGCATACATGACGTTGCTTTGGAGGTCGTGGACGCCACTAGCCAATCGCCACATGGTGTTGTCAGTGTGCCAACTGTTTCTCGTGCTGTTAATATGTCCTATTCGACCACGGCACACATATTGAACATCTGTAGAACGTCTAGTTGATCTGCAGCGCCACCTATCGGCAACTTATTGAACTAATATTTTATAAAAAATAAATCACGAGCGCGTCATCTGAAGTGTCTGTTTTCAAAATTTCATCACATTATGGCCCATACAACATCCTGCACAGGCCTCTGAGTTGGGGAAGTTTAATTTGGACAACCCTGTACTCTTAAAAAGCGACAGATGTCTATACTAGTATTTTATAGACGTAGAGGAATAATTACAAGTGGTTGTTCCACATATGGTACGAGGTGCTTGGGGTTAAATAGCAGATCTAAATTAAGCAAGTTAAAGGTACTCCCAAACGGCTTAATTTTATTTTTATTTTTCGATTTAATCCAATTCTTTAAATACAATTTAGATGTAAATTTGAAAATATACTTTTTTAAAGTTAGTTTTATACGATCATTTGAAATTAAAGAACAACCAAAATGCAATCTTTCTTACACTCTACTTTGTTTACAGGTTACAAAAATTACTGGAATTTGTAGCTGGAATTCAATTGTTGTTTAATAGCTGGAATCGTGTTTTATGGAATTCTTACAAGCATTTCTATATAAAAAAGGAATTGAATAGCTCTCTGGGTTTAAAAATTTAATGGCTCTTCTATCTGAAAGACAGTAAAAACTCCCCATTTTAAACAGAAATAAATGTGTGTGTGAAATCCAAACTCAATAAACATCAATTTCTTTCTTCCATTTATTTCAGTATAAAAATTAAACATTCAAATCCCATTTACCGGATTGATTCCATCAGTTGAAGGCTGAACAAGACCCATGTCTAATACAGACAATGATTTAGCACTTAAAATTGTAACAGAAAACAGTGGCCTGTGTTAAAACAATTACCGATCTGCTACTGATGAATATGAATGGTGGGCATTTGGCATAATGGCGATGGATGCATTAGTTTGTAAATACACCAGCCTGGTGTACACCTGCAATGACTTCGAAAATAAACCCGTATCACAGTCAAACGGTGACGTAATTGCACAAAAAATATTTTTAGCAAATTAATCATGGATTAGTTGCAAATCAAAAAATAAGTGCACCCACAAAACTTACCACTTATATTATGCACTTCTCTGACTAAGGCTGACAGTTTCAGTTGTGATTAATTTGTGATGCCACAGAGTAGTCGCAGTCACCAAGTCTACTATATTTTGATATTATAATACAATACTGATTGTACTGCATCTATGACACCGCATTGTGGCCGTAATGCTGTGCTGACAGCGACTACGCTTTGATGTCGTACAGGAGTGACAACTGCAACCATCTGAGAAAGATATGCTTCTCTTTCTCTTATCTCCGAAATCACTTCTGAACATCTGCAACTAACGAAGGAAGAAGAAGAAAAAAATTACCCATTACCCTATCTTATTATTCGTAGATAATATTTTGGTTATGCGCTTATTATTTCACCGAAAAATCGAACCCATCTGCCTGCTGGGAAATCGCCTAACCGAAGTACTTCACGAAATCACATCAATATCCAATGATACCATAATTCTAGAGATTCTGTATAATATGTTCATAAGTATCGATTTTGGTCTTGATTTTGGGTTTTATATCACTCATATACGTATAATATCATAAGTAAAAGGAATATCAAAAATGTAATTTCGTATTTTCAATTACAGAATAACTTTGTTTTAAAGACTTCCACCGAGTGTTAAGTCTTCTGATTCCTTCAATAAATGATTCAAAGTCATGCTATTGTCCCCTGGATTTATCGGAAATGCATTTTGATTATTTTTTATTCCCTTTAAGGGAGATTTTAATACTTATATATTTCAAATTGCACTTATATACAAGTATTCTCAATGAAATAGCACTGTTTTAATAATTTAATGAATATGTATACTAAAGTGGAATATTTTAGACATTTATTCATAGCACATTTCAAATACATCGCAAAATTACATTCCTTCATACATATTTATAACAAAATTAACATTTGTCAGGTGCTTAATAAGTAATGGACTTTAAACAAATTCCTCCTACAATCAAAGTAACGAGATCCGCAATTTTATAATTACACATGTAAATAAAGCCGTCAATATGCACTTACGCTGTGCTGAATGTCGAAACATTCCACAGCACGAAAAATATGTTGTTAGAATATGTAATTACACCGAAAATACTTCTGAAAGTTACGTGAAGATAAACAACTAATAACATTATTGTTGTGCATGGAAATGGAAGTGTGATTAGCAATTTAATCATCCAATGTTTGTTAATTAAACAATAAGTGCACCCACGAAGTTTACCTTTGATGTTGTACAATTCAATGATTAAAGATGACTCTTAATTTTAACAAATTTCCTACTTGTAAATTGAATTTTCTGTGGCCTTTATTAAAATCACAGAAAACAATTATTAGATAAAGAATTACTTGGATGGTTATTGAATAATAAAGGATATGGTTACACTCGAATCATAAATGCAGCTTGTACAATTTGTGTTTGTGTAGGAGAGGGCCGCATTAATATTTAATAGTAAAAACACTGAAGTTTCTCCAAGTTTTGAAAGAAAGTCATAAAATGAATGGTTTTCTAAACAAAGTTGAGGGGCACTTGCTGGTGTGCCCCTCCCCCCTCCGACGCTACCTACCTGAGACGTCACGACATGCAATCATGCAGTCACACTGCCACTTCATGTATAAGTAAGTCTCAGAGAAGTTGTAGCGACGGTCAAGTAGCCGCCTGGGAGAATTTTTGTGACGCCTGGTGATGTGCATCATAGACGTTATAGTGACCTACATGGACGTCTCTGCAACATCACGTGTTTGTTACATAGTAACATTACATTGTGATTAATCACCAATTGAAGCTGTGAGATCACTCTTCAACATCACCTGCTTGACACGAAGGGGCGTGACAGAAAGAGTGCATTTTCATGTCATTTTTAATGTGACGAACGTGACGAAATACAACTTCTCCACAGCGTCGTTGTCAACGTAACTACTGCATGGATATACTCATGGCTTGAGCGAGCATCTACTAATTTAACGGAGGAAGTTAAATTCTATATATTTACATTTAGTTTTCTCTGTAAAAACACTTATTTTATGTCAATTAAAAAGCATGCATTACATTATTTTTAAACTTTAAAGCATGAAAATAGTTTTAAAAATTGATTTAGTTTTAATTATACTTGTTTTTATACTGATTTCTTTTTTATGTTGTTAAAATTTACTAAAATCAGCAACAGTTATTAGAAGGAAAGAATTGTGGGCGAAGAATTATCTGAAAAGAATGGGCCATCATTTTCTCTTTAGTTGTAAACCGTATTGTTGCTGAAAACTTTCCCGGGTTTGTTGTCAGGGTAGAAGTCTCGGGTTAGAAGTCCAGTGTTTGTGGAAAGTTCTAGTAGACAGTCCACTTGTCTGGATGGAACAAGAGTTTTATTGCTTCTAGAACTTCGTAAAACAATTTGCTGCATAAAATTCACAGGCACTAACAGCGAGTAATTTTTTATAGCATTCCGCTTAATAAAGAAGCTTTTTCAGATGCTGTATTTCACACACAACAAAATAATTCCACAGGCTAAAATTCAGGGGGAATATTCGAGGAAAATCACAAGCAGTACTTCAGGATCGAGCAATGAAGAATTCATGCACAGTATGAAAAAACTAGCTTCTCAAAACAACAAATATATCTCTTTCAAAGAACAGAACTCAGAGCCTTAAGCTCTCAGCAAAATGCAGTGAACTGGCTATGAGCATTCACCAAACTGACTGTGCTCTGGGTTAACCCTGCTCTTTTAT
The DNA here is from genome assembly GCA_038373885.1 of Cheiracanthium punctorium. NCBI lineage: Eukaryota > Metazoa > Arthropoda > Arachnida > Araneae > Cheiracanthiidae > Cheiracanthium > Cheiracanthium punctorium. Next base: position 44,944 of record JAWZYV010007050.1, read on the forward strand.
AGTTGAGCCGACGTTCCAAGAAAATTCAAGAAGAAGCCACCTCCGGAATGATCCAAATCAATCCCGACTGCGTAATAGAAAAGCAATTGAGTAATACTAGGCTATTGGGTAATACTAATGCAGGAAAACAAACATTACAGGACCCATTAGTAAAATCATGACGTATGTCCGAAATGTTCCCAAGCTATTGGCGACTTTTTGCCGAAATATTACCAAATTTGGAGCCGAAAATACGTCCCCAAAAGTGAAATCAGCTAAGCTCTAGATCTAATATTTCGCGAAAATTCACGAAAACCCTATGTTAAGCAATGGGGAAACCCAAAACTCCTTATCTGGGGGTTCCAGTTGAGCTATTTTGATGCAACAAAATGCAAAATTTAATTATTTGACGAGTAAAATACGCATTTTAGACTAGTTTAATCCCCAGAAGAGCGGGTTACCCCAAAAATTCGTAACAGTATACAATATGGTCTCTGGCGTAATTAATGAGGGCAAAATGTTGTGATTCTCCTTCTGTGTTTAGTCTTACTTCTCATAATTTCTTCAATGCTTCCAGAGTTCTTCCTTCTGAATTGAACATTTCTCTCTGAATTGCTGCACAGTTTTGGTCATCCAAGCGTTGATGGTGAGCAATACTTCAGTTTTTGTCATTTTAGTATTTGATCAATTTGATCATGCCGCAGATAATGATCTTTGTTTTTGGAACTACGAATGTTACTAATAAATCGCCATTTATTCGTTAAAAAGTTGTGTTTACGCAAAATTCTTTAAGTCGAACAATAGATTTTGAAGAGAAAAAAAAAAGTAAACGTGAGTTTTCAGTTTTAAAAGTATTTCCCCTGGAAATTTACCGCAAATTAGAATTATAAACTTACGTTCATGCCAACTTATTTCTAAAAAATTATTTACCAAAATTGATATTAATCTCTTAAAATAAAAAATATAAAACCTATCACGTGTGACTTACTAAGAAGTGTATCATTTCTATTTAGAACAGATCACCACCCGTTTAACAAAAGTAAACGTAATTTCTAAGAAAAACGGAAAACATATCATGATTTTGTTTTAAATAATTACATTAAATCCATCCAGTTAAAATAACATTAACTTACAAAACAATGCATGTTGGTAAGTTCAACATTTTGATTGCCAGAAATGCACTCTGCAGTAAATGCGTTTTAAATTTCACAATGGAGTAAGTTTATTTTGTTCCAAGTCATTAACGCTCCTTAAAATTTCTTTTATTATTAGCACTTTTCCTTCCCCTTGCAAATAACAGTAAGAGAAAAATCTTATTTACGATCCATTAGTCATATAAACCATACCTCCCACTGTAACAAATGTTCATTAAGGAGCTGCAAAATAAATATCTGGAGTAATTCGAGCGGAAATTAACATGGTGACGTAGCTAATGACAGTCCGGGACATTTACATTTTATATTATTTAAATAAGTAAATCCCAGCATTACCTGCCTCGTGTTGGGACAGAGAAAGTGATTTCTTTTTTTCGCGTTTCTTGCAGATTGCAATTAAATATAAATTTTCACACCATTACAGATTCCAGTCCATTAAGAAATGGCATTATCTAAAATGCTTAGCTTGAAACCCAGAGATCAATATTACTTTATATTTATATTACTTTAAAAAGTAATACTTTTTTATGTATTGTTATTAAAGGTATTGTTTTAAATAATTTAGAATTTCGTTGTACGGATCACAAAATTCAAGTCACAATATCATTTTGTCAATCCTTCAAAAAAAAAAAAAAACTTCGGTTGAAAAGATCGTTCCATCCGATAAGTATCGTTTTATTTATTGTGTTTTTTATAAAGTTTTTATTTATTTTATCTTTTAGCACTAGTATTTTGAGTGATTATATCTAATCATTTTGTGGTTGGTATATGTCATAAAAAGACAGTAGTGTGGTCTGGGAACCTGAATTACAAATTTCTAAAGTATTCGATTACGTTATTCACTATTTTATGATAATTCAAAAATTAATATAATATTCATCGTTTCAACCGGTATACATTAAATCGTATGCCTTAAAAAACAGCTACTTACACGGGCATCCATACCTATGGGAAGGGAGGAATCATGTCCTTCCTCTCTTGCTCCCATATTACCTTTATTATTTACGTACTGGTCTAACGTAGAAATGGTTCAACACTAAAATATAACATCTTTCTGGAGCAGGAACCTAGACTTGACCCCTCCCCTTATCACATGCGCACGCATGGGCACTTATCATGGATATATTTCGGATACGTCCTTTTAGTTGCCATCACAAAATGAGATAGAACAACAGAAAAATAATTATATGATATTTCGTGTTATGTTTGTCTCTTGAATGATTGATTGTGAAGGGAAGGATGATGACTTGAGACCAATTCTGCTGAGGGTGTCCTCTTGATTGCCGCAGAGAAAAGTTTTGAGCTTATTCTGATGTAAATGTTTTAAATTAACAATAGTATTTAAACTAGGAGTGTTTGAGGTATAAAAAAAAATCACCACAACATGCGTAAGAAATTTTGTAAGAATTTCTATCATATCTTGCCTTACAACTCGAGTTTTTTCAATTGCCTGTTTCAAGTTTTAAGAGGCGAAACAACGGTTGTCCCAAAAAATATTCGTCATTTTTCCGGGGTTATCTTTCTAGGCCGGGGTTAGATGACTAATGGGATAGGGTAAGATGGCGAACTAACCCCGGAATGCGAATTAACATTCATAAACACTTTATTAGAAAATTATTTTAATAAGAAGCATAAAAATACATTTAAATCCATAGGTCACGTTTGTAAGGTCTTTGGTTGCCTTCTCTACGATCCCACCCGGAACACTCAGCGCGACCCTACTTCAATCAATGATACCAAAAATCATCCTTGCCTTCTTCCGCGCAATTGATGCAGAATTTATCAGTTTCAAAATCCTCCAAGTCCATATCATCTTCAGTGTCGATGTACTGTCTAAAATGAGGTAAGTCATCGACAGAAGATGAAGAAATTTCAAATTACATCGTGGTTCCTTCTTCGTTCCGTTCTTTTTGTTTGCCTTTTTAGTCAATCTTTTTCGTCTTTTTAGAGCTTTCTCTTGTTCTCTTTTTTCTCTTCCAAAGCTTGTTTTATGGGAGTTCCTGATAATAAAAGCGACGGCAATTTCTTCCTTGGCTTTCTCACACTTTTCCCTCAAAATTTCAACCGTCTGCCTTTAATTGTTTTTGTTATGTCTCAAGTTCCCTTAAGAACAGATTAAAAAGGAAAACTGGATAGAATATATTAAAGAAAAGTGTGTGTGGTAAGATGACGAACTGAAAGTTATTCGTCATCTTTCTCCGTTGAAAATTACTCATCTTTCCCCTTCACGCCATTTTTACGAGACAAACGTTTATGAATACCTAAAAAAATATCTTTAAACATGGACCTACTATGAATTTGTACGCAGTAACTTGTGCATTCAAAATGTTTTAGTGAGAACGTAAAAAGACTTACCGTAGAATCTTGATTCCTGACGTTGAGACGTTCAAAAAAATGAACTTGTATTTATAACTTCCTCTGAACAGCAGGTACAGGTGATTATTCTAGTACTGGTCTCAGTTCACCCCCAAGGGTTTATAATGCTAGCCGAGACGTGCTGCTGTCTGTGATTATCTGAGAGAAATACTGAATTCGTCATCTTACCCAATACCAGGGACGTACCAAGAGAAAGATTCGGGGAAGGTCCAAACGGTGAAACGGCAGAATTTTTCTCAAAAAGACAACATCATTATTACTTTGTTAACAAAAGCTGAAATTTCGATGAGAGGAGGGGGGGTGTCCCGGAACCCCTGAGTACGTCCTTGTATACCGTCCTTACCGAATACACCCTCTTTTCCCTATTTTTTTACTAGAATAAAACTTATTTAAGTTGGCGAATAATCATAATCATTTTAGATCGATCTCGGAATCAGCTGTTGGTTATTAGTATATTATAAAGAAAATGCTTATTATTCAATCAAATAACGTTCTCGGTGATTTTCACAAATATAGCTGTAATGTAATTAGATGAAAACCTTCGTATTGTCAGATAAAGTTTTTCCCGCTTTGAGACTTCCCTAGTATGCAAACGGCAAGATAAGCTTCAGTTTGACAAAGCACATGTAATCGCTTTTATTCAGATAAGATATACTTATTACAATGCTTACAAATGAGAGAAATTTGAGTTTCATTTTATTCGTAAGATACTCAATTATGTTAAATGGATGAAACATTTAAGCTAATATACTTCTTCCTATAAAAGGGAAAAATACAGTAAAACTTATTTTCGACTGATTTTTTACCAGAGGTTAAATTTGTCTTAAGCCAGAAATATTTGCTGGTCTCTGAAGCTTGTTTCTGGTTTTTAACAAATATTTACTGAACGGATAAATGACATGATTACAAAAATATTTCAGTCTTTCATGATTCCGATTTTACTGTGAAGGAAAAAAAAATCCCGCCGGAAACATTTTGTGAAAAAATAAACACAGTAAAGATAAATCATGTCAAACAAATTCAAGTATAAAATGCATTCCATCAGAAATGCCTTGATTATACAAGGTGGTTACATAAAACTCCCCCTATAAACTGAGTCTTACAGCTGAAACAGGTGAACGAATAGTAGCCAAATTTGGTAAACAGACGAGTAGCGCTCTAGTAATGAGTGGCGCTCTAGTAATTTTAGAAAAACAAAAGTTCAAAAATTATCTACTAGGTGGCGGTTTTCATGAGAAAATAGCAAACTTAACAATGGACGGGGCTAATTCGAAATGTACAAACAACTTCTACACCATTCAATAGTATGAGCATTTATTAACTAATTTGGATAATTTTTTAGATAAATTCACTTTGATAAACGACACTTATAGGACATTTTTTGAACTAAACTTTTTTTAAAACTTCCTTCGGCGTATTTCGTGTACAGATGATTCGTCAAATTTGGGGAAATTTGCTCACCTGTTTCAACTGCGGATTGCTGTTTATAGGGGAAGTTTAATTAAAACCATTCTGTAGATATAGCATTGAATAACCAACAAAAGTACAGGTTATAACGAACGTTTTCCACCAAATCTGCTTGAGTGAGCTCATGCGGCACCCAGCGATCGAACTTGTACGTCAAGTTTATGCGATGTATAGGCATAGTGCGACTAATGGACATGACAGTAACGTCTAGCTCCTTAGATAACTGTTGAATACTTTTTCCACAAGTTCTTGCAGGCGGCCCTCCTCAACATCAGTAGGCCGGCCAGAGTGCTCTGCTTCTTGAATGTCACAGTCCTTGTTTTTCAACTTCCCTAGTAGCACAATTAGTCCAAAAGACGTTTAAAACACGTTTTTTAACGTCATAAAACGTGTTTCCGACGTAATTTGAACGTTTTTTGAACTAGTTGTGCTACTAGGGTTCCGGTACTAAACCTTCACAGTGTCATATGATACAATAGTAGTACCTAAAGTTGTACACGTAATTCGTTGACATTTTGTAGTTGACTTTTTGCAGCGAAACTGGAAGGAAATGAGCATTCTAATCTGGCAGGGTGGTAGCTGCATGTCAGACACCCTGTACTTAAAGATAACGGTATAGTTTATAGATTCCACAACGCAGCATTCCAAACAAATCTCTGTCTTTCAAATGCCAAAAATCGTTTGACAAAATATGAGAAAAAGTCCAACGCGAACTGTTTGCGCAAACGACATTTGCTGTGGCGGGAAACTTTCGTTACAACCTAATAGATAAAACAAAGCTGCTAAGGTAGTTCTTGCATGACTTGCTGGCTTTAGAGCCTAATTTTTGCATGTAATTTTGGATGCCTCTACAGAAATATAACAAATACTATTTACTATAACAATAAATTTCTATAGTAAATAGTGTAAAATATTTAAAAATGGTACACGCACCATAAATCGCGCATATGGGAAGTATTCACTATAAATACTTACACTATAAATACATGTACTGTTTTGAATATGACCACAGTATCTTAAAGACGAAAATACACATCTTTTGATATCCGATTTTAAGTTACGGCAAAGTCAAATTATGAACATTTTTAAACTTTGCATAACGTTATTGAGAGTAAATATTTAAGTAATCACACCTAAGAGTTTTAGCTCTTTAAAGTTCAATTCGTTTACTTTTATGTACTATTTCCGTAAGGAGTTCTTACTAAACCTTAAACTTTATTTAGTGAAACAATGACGATATTTTGTTCACAACTGTTATTAGAGCATTATTGCCGTTCTACTGTACACAAAACGCTCGTCTTTCAAGATAATGATGTTCTCCAGTGATTTTCACAAGTATTGCCACAATGTAATTAGATGATAACCCTTTCTTTTGTCAGATAATGACTTTACCTCTTTTCAGATATCCCTAACGTGGAGATTACAAGGTAAGCTAGAGTTTAACAAAGCAGGTGGATTATCATTTATTGATATAGTATATGGTTGTAGTATTGCTTGCTAATAAAAGAGAATTTTGAATTATTTTTGTATAGCACACATTAAGTAAAAAAGATCGATGGGAAGTAATGAATTATGCAACTTCCTTCGTTCAGTGTACATTAAAATTTACCTTACATATATCTTTTATACAGGATGGTTATAAATGAAAATCAAGCGTTTGGAGCCAGATTATTGGAAACCTATTGCAACTAAATAGTTTGTTATGCAATTCACACTGAGAGAATTTGTTTCTGCATGATAATAAAATGCAGATATGTTTAGTTTCCAAAACACATGGGGAAATTTTGCACTGCATGCTTAGTGATATTTAATTAGTGAAAAAATCAAAAGAATGCAGTTGCTAAAATAATTATTAAGTTACAAGTTTCTTCAATATTTTGGTCTAGAACCTCTTTCTTAAAGTTGATTTTTTGAAGAGCATGCCCCAGTGCCAGGCACTTAGCAAATCTGCTGCTATTTTTTGCAGGTGAAGTGTTATTCGACCTTTTAAAATTGATAAAATGCCTTTTTAATAACCATATAATCAAATGTTACATGGCTTGAGATCGATTGAACGATCTTTTTACTTCATACCGTACGCTCTGTTGATTATTCGGTATTATGTAAAATGTTGCCGTAAGACGAACTACAAATTCTTTGCAACGAGAGGGTTGGTCCATCCTACATAAACACTGTAGTGTTAGTATGCTGAAGGAAGTTAAGAAAAACGTTATCGAGCAGTAGTGGGAAATATCTCATTGGGCAGAACATGTCACTGTATTACTATAATGATACCGTTTCTAAACTACCAATCTGTTGACATCAGGAGATTATCACAACATATACTTTGCATACTGCTTCAAGTGTCTGAATACGCTGATTTAAAAGATATACAAAGGCATTTTTCCCCTCTAGTGTGTATTTTGAATAGTTTACATACACAAACACACACACACACACACACATATATATATATATATACATATATAATTGAAAACAAGCTCCAGTACCCTGAAACTTGTGCCAACAAAGTTTATGCCATTAACTACACTGTGCTTTGATAATGGAACTTTTCTCACATTAGTTTCAGTTAAACCTTACTGGCATATCAGCAATATTTCGGAAACTTTTTTCTCTTTTCTCTTCCCATGTCGTATTTCCAGGTTCGTTCATAATTTACTTTTATTGAGTGACTGATTGACCAATAATTTGATTCTTTGGGATTTCGGTTTCTGTGTAGGAAACTATTTTCCCATTAAAATCGAGGAAGATAAATAGAATATATGCGAGAACATGCATTATAACATGTTTTTCAACATAAATATCTCGAATACTTATACTTCATAGAGAAAATAAGAGATATTGTTTTTTTACTAACCCCCCCGTATGCATGAATACATATTAGTGTAGTTTTGAAATTTTCTGTAACATAATGTATGATCCATGAATACTATTCTGGAAGGTTCCGTAGAAAGAATGATACATTATTTAGGATTGTAATTTTGAGATCTTCTATACAAGATTGGTAAATTTTATTTCCACATTTTTCGTGGACAACATCGAGAAATGAACCTCAACGGTATAATCACATTTTCTTTTGCCGCAAAAAAACATTAGTGTCTTTAAAAATTCACTCTAAACAATGACAATCCAGACAATCCAATTTTATTAGAAATATTTCATGCGAGTACGTAAGAAAACTATAAATAGAAATGCGCCATTTAAAATAGTGGCCATTTTTTCATGTATTTAAATATGATTTGTTATGCTTTAGTTTGCTTGAAAGATTTAACATCTTTAAAATTACACTTTGAGCAATAGCTGCCCATGAAATTTAACGAATTGAACTTTTTATAGTTGTTCTTCTCACCCACGGTTGCTGCTAAGTACACAGCTAATAGATGATACATTACGGATGGATTTAATTTGCAGTGTAAACTTCATAGGAATCAATGAGTACCTTCGTCATATGCGATTTCTCGACTTTGACCTTCAAATGCTTTCCCAACAGCGTTTCGTAAGAGCAACGGCGTAAGCTAATTAATGTGAATACTCATTGAAAACGAAATATCAGAATTAGTAGGTTATTTGAATCTATTCACCTTAATTCCAAGGAATAAACATTATTTCATAACAGTAAAAATGCGTTATAAACTTTTAGTTAATGTTTCAAACTTTTTTAGGTAATGTCTCACTAAGCGGATAGTGTTTTTACCCGAATTTCATTTTATTTGGAAGAAATGAAATGACAGAAATACTGATGTAGGGGAAGGTGGCCCAAAATGAAGCCCTTAATTTTTAAACTTTTATCAAATAACATAAATATTTAAATAAAACTTTGGCCCTTTGCTATCATATTTTACACTATATTTTGCATCATAAACGTATTTTAATAATATTTTTAAAGGAAAATGAGCAAGGAAAAAAATAGAATTTTTAGAAAGTGTCTAAAGGATCATTTTACCCTCAACCCAAGGGCAAAATGATCCTTCATTTTAAAATAGTTTAAAATTGTTTTTATCAGCAAAATAAAAGATATAAAAGTAATTATGACTATACATAATGAAATAAAATAAATTTTACAATTATATTGCGTGCGTGATTTATTTTATGTGTGAAAACTTTAAAATAAAAAAGCATCACAAGAAATAAAATGGAATATTTTAAAATTATAATTATAATCTTATGGCCTGCAATAAACGCAGAAATAATGTAATGGGGAATTACGCATTTTGAGAACGGTTGGAGGACTGCCATGACTCCTAGGACCCGGTACTAGAGATTCTTCAGTTGAGAGATCATTTTACTTGCAATATGGCTTCCCACTTTTGGTCATATCGCTGGAACACGCCAAGAAACATAACATACTCAGCAAGTGTAATTCACATCTAAAAAGATACTCGATTCAGAAAACCAAGCCATAATTCTGCACATTAAAGACTGTATTTCTAAATAAAAGGAAAGTTAGTTCTTACCTTATAAGGGATATGATAAAACTCATTTTTTTGAAAAATTCTACTCAGACACTAGTACACCGATCATTTGAATATGGCTATTGCTTCTTCTTGACTTGACATAACTATAGTTTATGTTTTACCTGGTAGATGGCGCTGCCTGCCTGGAAGAAAACATATATGGATCTTTTAGCCAGCTAGGATCATTTGGGGCCATCTTCCCCATATGTGAATGGTTTTCTACTATATAAAAAGAAAGAGAGTAATCCAGTTCGAGTGGTTGCCGTCCAAAAGTCCGTATAATCGCCAATTGTCTTGGAGTGGGGAGGCACACTAACAACATGTGAATTCCCAAAAATTTTCGAAAAACAAGGACTTTTCGGGTAGTATCATCTTAAAAAGAATAACTGTAATAATGCGCATACACACAGACGCATCAAAGAAATCATTAAAACGTCTAAAGCTAGCTCTTCGTTAGTTTAATGCAACAGAAATTTCACTCACTGACACTCACAAATCTAATAACCTATGCAACTCGGAGTTGATAAAAGAATTTTCAAATCCACAAATTCCTCGAACATAATCGTATCCATTTGTCGCCTTAAAAATTCTTTACAGCATTCTCGGTAACACGATCTCAATCCCTTAAAGCATGCATTCTTGTAGGATAATGATACTCCCCGGCGATATTTCGCAGATATTTCGAGTTTTCAAGATGCAATTAAATGGAGAGTCCCCTTCTATTTTCATATTAAGGTCTTTATCTCTTTAGCGACTTCCGTAACGAGCAGATTAGAAGATAAGCTCCAGTTTAACAAAGCAGAAGCGATTGCATTTATTGAGGCAAGACGCGCTTGCTAATTATGGAGTTTCCGGAATGGAGTGAAGCGCCGGTTGCATTTTATTTTAGAAGAAACGATATTCTACGGAAAGAGTTAGTTTCGGTGCAAAACTTTTTCTGATGTACAAGCGAAATAATACTGCCTCTGGAATATTGTATTCATTCGTATCAAATTTAAGGTGTTTATAAAAAGGTTTTTAGTACAGGGCACAGCGTTTGAGCAAAACTCGTAACAACAGTTGTTAGAAATACAGTTGAACGCTGGTTATCCGGATCGATCTGGACAGGACCGATCTGGTTAACGAGAAATCCAGATAATTGGATAACCTTAAAATACAGCTTTGACAATGTTTTTAAGTAACCACCTTTCACACATTTTCCCAGAAAATGTGGTACGGCAATTGGTGACTGAAAATTGTGGCAGTGTGTGTTTTAACACATTACTTACCATATTATAAATACACTTTGGACGGAAAGTGGGAGCTTCCGAAGTCAACTTATCTCTTATTTCAGACTCAGAGAATGAATGATAAGCTTTTCACATTTGGGTGTTATGACGTAGTAGGGAAAAGGATGGCAAATCGAGACGTTCTTGAAATTCCAGTCAGTGAAATGAAAGATATTTCTCCTGTTCTGCAGTTAGAGTCTTTCAGGATTCGGAAATGTTAGGATTGTTTCCCCTGGCCGCTTATCATGCTACAGTTCTCATAAGCTCTTACAAATAGTCATAAATAGCTGACGTCGTAATGACTAATCGGATTAAATAACAAATTCTCTTATATTTTGCAATACGACGTAGGTTAACAAATTTCGTCTTATTTTTCTTTAAATTTGTCTTTTAGATTCAATCTGGAAATACCGAATCTAAGGCACAAAAAGAGCAGTCCTGTTCAGAGAATCTGAAGGTAAATATGAGTTCTTATGTGGATGTGGATTTAGAAATTTGCCGCCTATTGGCGGAACCAGAGAAATGCCTAGTCTACCGCCTTCGAAAATTTGTCGCCGTAGGCTATTTCCTATTTAGAAACTCGCCAACTGTTTCCATCGGGAAACTTTTTTCGGGGGGAAAGTCTTTGTGAAAAAGCTCGATCCTTTATCAATCCGGTTTAATGGAGCAATCAGGATAGTCGAAATCCGGATAATCGCCCTTCGTTTCTACGCTTAAGCTTACGTAACTGTGTTTATTCACTTTACAATCAAAACGATTGATCAGATTGCAGTAAAATATTTTGAAAACAAGCTTCACGAATTGCTTTCCTGGATATCAGATTAACGAATAAAATATTTTCAATGAAAGAAAACCTTAATGAACAAAATTAGTTATAATGAACTGACAAATTTGATCATCGGCCCCTTCAAATTCATTATACCGATATTTTACTAATATGAAGCTTCAGACAGAGCGAGGAACTGCTTAGCTAAAAAAGTTTTTGACTCAAAACTTAACTCAAAAACTCAAAACTTAATATTAGTTCTTAAAAATGCGTTTGAACATCATGTATTGATAAATCAAGGAGTTAGAGAGACAAAGCAAGATCCGTTGATAATTAATTCATGGAGGCGCTACAACATATTCATCACGCGAATTCCTTACATTTTCTATTTTCAACACGGCATATACATCAAGTAGAAGTAATGGATTCTAAAACAGTTTCCATTTTGATCTTGTATGTTCTGACACTGTTGCTTTACTTAATGATAGCTTCTTTGTTTCGCTAGATGCAAAAACGCAACGGTCTTATTACCACCTTCCATGCAGACCGTCGCATCGTTGTTGGAGCTTAATGGCCTTATCACAATAAAGGGAAAATCCGAGCAACTTCGCGCTGGACCAACTTTTCCGACGGACTTGAAGGCGTGGTTAACTTTAAGGGTTGCAAAAGTAAACAAACTCTCTCCGGCGCCAAATGGTCATCGCATCGCTGATTGGGCGTGCAGGTTCTTATTTTACTTATCGTGCGTTGGTATATTTACATCGGAACGGCAGCAATTTCGGCAGCATCGGATGGGCAGCAATCTCTAATTCCAAAGTCCACTTGAACGCGGCCATAATTTTATTTACAAGTGATTCTGACATCGAGCCAAGCTTCGAACATAGTAGAAGTCGCCATTGCTCGAAATTGCTTATGACGTAGCAGGAAGAAGTACTCTGATTGGCCGAAATTTCGTCCGACTCGGATTTTTTCCTTCGGAAAGGAAAACGTTGGAGTTCGCAGTCGTCAAGGTAACGGCGGAGGAAATCGGCTTGATTTGCAAGGAAAGTTGGTCGGATTTTTCTCAGTGTGATAGCCCTATAACGCATTCGCTATATCCAGAATCGCTAAACGCTGTGCCACGACGAAGCATTCAAAGAAACATACCGGGAAGCCACCACACCGCGTCTTTGCAACAACGGAAAGAAACAGATTAATTAATGACAATAAGATTCTAAAGTGTTTGTTGAGCTTTTCCTTTTTATTTCTGTGTGTTGTGCTGTTATATTTTCTTTGTCGCTTACTTCAATGCAATATTTTGTTCTTCTGAAACATGAATTTCGTGTCTCACAGACGAAATTTTTTATTATTACTGACTGCAAAATCAAAAAAGTCGTTTAAGTTTTGCAGCATAGCGTATATGTCTTAAACTTCATTTCAGTAGTCGGGAATTTTATAGATTGCAAATAAAATTTCATTTGTAACTTTTTACTCATTTTTCTGATATGTATCTCTCTATTCTAAAAAAAAGTAAAGGTTGCTGTCGCCGCTGGTGCTGTCAAAGGTTGTTGGCCTATCTCCTCCTAAACCGTGGGGATTTGAGTTTCGACTAAGGTGCCCACAGATTCGAAAAGTTCCGAGGCACCTGCTAAGCTGACTTAAATTTCGAAAATCGAATTATTTTAGAAGATATTAAAAAAAACTAAAAAAACATAATGGTTGGCATATTTGGCATAAAATCATTCATTCTTTTGCAACAAAGCGGTTCCAAGTATCTAGAATCGCGTAAAATTTACAAACATGAGTTAGAATTCCGCCCATTTTACGCCAAAATAAAAGCTATATGAAATAAGTAGCTCAAAATGTGTTACACAAAGTTGACAATTTTTCCAATAGTAAGTTCACTTAGACAACAGGAGTTTAGAATGAGCGATTATTCGTTTTTCAAAACAGAATAACTAATATCTTGAAAATGAAAAATAATTAAAATGCAGATTATTTTAAAACCGGTTCGGTCCATCTGGATTATTTGCTACCAGTAGAAATATTTGGCGGCGTTCACTATGCCATTAAAGCAGTTATAGTACACTTTGGATATTTGCTTGCGCGACGAGATGATATAATTCGTGGTGCTAAGTACGCCAATCTGCAAAAGATTATGTAAATGGAAATATGGATAACGGTTTTCCGGTAACCTTATGAACATCACAGTACATGTGCACAGTAATTATAGATTGTGAACATGTGTAAATCACCAAATAATGAAAAGTCGCCATGGGTGGCAAGCTATCCTATCTGTTCGTAGCTTTTATTAACTTTGCATGTACGCAAGTCACCAAATAATGAAAAATCGACATGGGTGGCAAATTCGCAATGTGTGTCCAATAGGTTTTACATTATTAAAAATACATCTGAAACAGATGTTCTGATTTTATTACGCTTTAGCTCCTAATTAATATAACTTTTGAATGGCAACATTAAATATCATTGTGTTTCTGAGGAGTGCAAATAATTTTTCCAGCGATTGTAAGCGGAGTCCGCACTCCAGGTGGAGTATAGGTCAGGACCCGTACAACACGGATTCCCATAACAAAATATCTTCCGTGTTATGAGGGGGAGGGGGTCTACTGTAGTGTGAAAGCCCCTAATTTTAATAAAACAACAATAAGAAGAAAAGGAATTACAAGTAAACATGATTCTATGTGCGAATGATGTGCGTATTTGTGCAGAATGATTTTATGATTTTTAGTGCGTATGCGTCTTTAAAATACGAGTGTTTTCTTTCTTCAACGTTTTGTGAAAACAGAAATCAGCGAAGTGATCTTTATTCAACATATCAATAAATAAGAGAAAACATAAGCTTCTTGAACAATTTTTTTTTTTGCCAGTTTTGACATTGATGCATATTTTTTTCTCCAAATGTCAAATTCATGTACAGATAGATGTTTGTTCAGATTTCATATCCATAAATTTTTGTTTATTTTCTGTCAAACACAGTTGGCAACTCAAAAGTTTCTTCATACTTCATACGCATGTATGTAAAATATAACAATTTGCAGTACGAATTTTATCATCTTAAAAATTTTGGTTATATAATAATTTTTTGGACTGCTGATAGAAAACATTCTGTTATCTATGTGCTTACAAAAACACTTATCCATAGAAAATTTTCTGTCTTCTATGAATAAGTATTTTTGTAAATATTTTAAACTCTTTTTAAATGATCATATTAAAATGTATTGTTCGTTTGAAAATAATTAATCGATTTTCGAGGAATGTTGTCAAATAAGTTATTAGAGATAATTAATGTTCTTAAACTTTTCAAAACTAATTATATAAATTTAAATAAGATTGATTATCACTTTGCTAGAGAAAAAGTAAAAATATGACATTTATTAAATGCTAAAATGCAGCTACTATCAAAATGTTAAACTTAGAAAAAAATTATATATATATATATATATATATTATAATGCTTTTAAAAGTTCGCTTCTACAATTTTAAGTACAAAAAACATTTAAAACATGCATGTAAAAGAAATTTATTTTTCGCTCGGTTTTAAAATCATAATCCACTGGTACAAAATTCTAACACATTACAGTTTTCTGAAAATATCTTCTTTTCTTTTATTAATGTTTCTAATTAAAATGACATGTAAATATACCACCGCTGAAAATAATGTTCTTTTTCTCTTGTTCATTATAAGTGATGAATTACGAACGATAATATGCTATAAAATGAGTTATCAAAATTTAGTTTCACTGTCTTGAAAAATTGTCTACTTGAGCGTGAAGAATTTGCGTGCTAATAAGGCACTTTCTCACATATGGTTTTTTCGATTAAAATACTGCAGAAGTGTGAGGATTGTTAAAATTTCACTCTTCTGGGAATGAATAAATAAAATGCTTTTATTTTTAGATGGTAGTCGTTTAATGCCTTATAAAATAATAGCAATTTTTTTTTAAAGTGGTAAGCAAAAGTTTCAAACAACTGGGATGAAAAATGTATATTAATTGTAATAGATGTGCAGAATAATGTGTTGCTCTTGGTTTCTTAGTACAATTTGACTACTAAATAAGAAAATACTGGAATATACTAATTAGTAATACAATGCGAAAGTAAGTATGATTTTAAGATATTTTTGACGACAAAGTTACACTTATACGATAGATGATCACAAAACAATCACTGGGAGGAGGATCACAGTCGTCACTGATTGTTGTAACTAATAAGTAAAGTTATATCAGTACGTAGTCACCGTGACGTTCCCTTATGACTAGTCTGCGAGTGGTGTCACCGTGAAGTCACGAATGTGGGTGGTGATTTTGGCGACTTTAAAGTCACAGTTAAGTTTTCTGTGACTTTTAAATATCACTTTTCTGTAATACATTTTAACGAGTCATTTAAATAACAGTAACGAGAAAATACGACGAAATATTTTCTTAGGCAAATTTTGGACACTTGTTTTAAAGAAATAAAATTTTAAAGGAAATAAATTTTAAAGAAAATAAATTACTGAAATGTATGAAATCGAAAATGCATTGTTTTGTAAAATCTATCAAACCTCGTAAAAATATTGCACTTTATCAGATTATTTTTACAGAAAAAATGTTCAAGAAATGTTTAGCCTTTTTTATGAATACATCAAACAAACCGATTTCAATCTTATATTTTTTTCTTTTTTTTCCCGAAAACATCAAGAATTCCAAAACTATGATAACTTATGAAATTATTTAAATTTCTAAATTTGAAAATATAGCTATCTCTCAGACTCCTAGAAAATACTATTTGCAGAAGATAAAGGATTAAAAAGTTTCCAAATTTTAATGTCTTAATTTAACAGTAAAGTGTATTTTTCTCAACTTATTTCAGTGCTCAACTTAAATTTCAGTCTTCGCAATCACTTTACATTTTAGAGACCGTGGCAAGCAGTATAGTGCAACGTTAAGCGTATTCTCGTGCAAAAGAGTATATCTGGGTTCGTTTTTCCAACAGGAACCCGTATCCATGGAAGAAATTCCGTATATTTGCAATCAAAGTCAGCATTTTATTTTTCTCCTGAAGCAGTCATTGAGCGGTAACATAGTGACCAATCACATTGTTGGGTCACTAAATAGCAGTCACAAGAGGTGGGTATATCTACGCAACACCACTATGTTACAATGACTGCTCCTGACTGTTTTCAGAATGTCACTTTAGAGCCACGGTGCTATTAGGGTAGTGGTTCAGCGACAGAGACAAGTCGGTTGTGTGAGAAAAAAAAATTGTCACTATGCGTATGAACAAATGTCCGTACATATAGGGAATGAATTAAGAAAATAAATAAATAATTTCTAAGAGCAATATGAGATTATAGCTAATTATGAAAAGAAAAAAAATGCACGAACTTGAGTAAAGAAATCGCATTAGTTAAAACTACACTGCAAAAAAAAGTCTGTCAAATTTACAGAAAAAAACTGTCAGCCAGGACGCCAGTTTATTTCCGTATATTTTACAGAAATCTACCGTATTTTTTTCAGTATACGGAAAATTTCTGTAAAATCAACTGAGAATCTGTAAAATTTACGGAAGACTTCTGTTACAAAAACGGAAATAAACTGGCGTCCTGGCTTACAGTTTTTTTCTGTTAATTTGAGAGACTTTTTTTGCAGTGTATATACTATTTCATATACACAGGAAAAACTAAATATTAAATTCAATTTTTTTTTCTTCGAGAAAGTCTTCGTTTGGATTACTTTAACAATAATGATTACTTCATGAATAATTGAATTGAATCTGCAAACTATTTTCTTGGATCTAGAAATTTTGTGTAATCAACATTATATTTTGTTAAAACGATGAAACGTTATTATAGTAATTGGGAGTGTATTATAGTATCGTAAATGTTCTTTTAATTCCAGATGTATTTTAGGGTATTACGTGAAATTGTAGAAAACTTTTCACGAAATGAGAAAAACACTTTTTTTTTCCAGTTTACACTTCTTGTTAAATTGTTAAAGTTTAGTGAAAAAAAAATTGCCTATGTTCTTGTTGCTTCTCCTTATACCCTCTGGCAATTGCGAAGCGTTTCTAGTCTCTCCATGCAGGAATGTGATGGGCGAAAAGACACCGCTTGAATTTTCAAAGAGCCCCAGTGGGAGGAAATCGACTTTGCTCGGGGTCTCCTTTTTGAACCAGTTCTTAATGAGAGACCAAGCCCCTGAAATCGGCAGTGGTATTGTTTGAACATAGAAAACATTAAAGCCACGAACATATTTTACGTGTACCAGCTCCCATTAGCGTACACAGTCCCACAGCAGCCCATCCGAGAGAAGTTTTCACCCTCCCAAGCACTGGCCAAATCAATAGTACTTCACTTTCCGTGTTCTTATGGAAAATATGCTTAGCAGTTAGACCACTGCGGGACAAAATTGCATATAAAATTTATTAATTTGACGGAAATTTGGTTTTTTGGTGTTTATTTCAAGCCCTGATTTAAGCAATACATTCTGATTAAACCTTGTTTTATAATATGTTTTTGTTTCTGTTCTGTTCCGGAGACAGAGCTACATTTCAAGTAGGTGGTAATTAAAGGTCCTCCGCAAGCTGAGCTAGTCATAAGATTTATGTAGCGAATTAATTTCTTTCGCTATTAGTTTTCTTTTACGATGACGATATATGTATAGTATATCGGAACCCAACCGGTCTTTTGTGAACCACCAAACGTTCTTGAAAAAAACATGCGTACACAATGACTTTACTAGACGTTCACCAAGTTCTTTTTCAGTTTAGAGAGGTTTGCAGGGGAAAATTGTTGTGAATCACTGGCTTAGTGTGATGAGTCATTAAATTTGTAATGTGTGCGGATTTAGAATAGAAAACGTATCATTAATTTTTAATCTTTGCTAAAATGGAAGATTGATACAATTTGTAGTAAAAACTAACCACTATTTATTTTACCAACTATTGATCACATTTTTGTTAAAATAAAACATGCATGTAGCATAATGTCTGTATGTAGCATAAAATAATCAAAATTAGAAAAAATCTAACAAATCTAGGCGAAACTGAAACTTATTTAGAATATACTTATAGATGACCACGTCTACCTACCACACAAAACATAAAATCAGTACCAGTATCGCCATCTATTATATAAATAATGATTCCGATAGCAAAATCTAAAATTAATTGTTGTTCTTCCCCAAAATTCTTTCGGGCAACACAGATACTGTAGTCGGGTAAAGCTAGATAGGGATTAATAATTCTTTTGAAAGAGCATGCAATAATTTCAATATATCGCATCATCTAAAAGTAGTATTTCATTTAAGAGTAATTTTAAAAAATACAAAGAAATAATACAACCAAAAATCGAATAATAACAATTACAGTCAATTACATTGTTATTTAGAGAACATTTTAGATATGCTCATATTATTTACGTACATAGTGTTATAAAATATCACGTTATCTCTTCAGATAATGGCGCGGGTATTTAAGAAATTTATCTGTTGTGCCAGTTAATCTGCTTAACGTATTCGTTTTCCTGTAGTCCGCTTCCTTTGCAAAACATTTGTGTTAGAAGTTATTTTATAATCGATGCGTTGACATGATTGATTTTATTCGTTAAAATTGACAGGAAACATTGTGGACTACTAAAAAATCAATTTCACAAACCTCTGCTTTTGATAGCCAAGTCAGTACATCATACTCAGCGCGATTCATCAAGCATGATGATATGAATAATGAGTGGTGAAATATGTCAATATCACTTCAACCGGCCTTCTACATAACACGCATTCTTGGTTAATTAATTTTTAATTTGGACCTCCGAAGCAGTCGGGAATGTGGAGTTGTTATGTCGAGGGTAATTAAGAAAGCTTGTATTATTGATCGCTCTAGAAAAGTTGAAGATAGAACAAGTGATTATTTTATAGACAAAGAAGAGATATAAACTCCTAATAACTAATAACACGTAAAGTTTAGTTAAGTCTCAATTTTATCCATCTGTGCCGTCTCTTTGTGAGCAACATGTGACTACAGGAAGTCGCAATGAGTTTTGTTAATGAGTATTTGTGTGTAAATTTATAATGGTGTCACAGCGACGGATAACATGCGAAATTGTAATCGAAGTATCGCAAGTAATTTACCACTCTAATTTCAATAATTTGCTTTGTGAGGCTGTGGAATAAATATTCGACACTAAGTCACTTCACAGTAAGTCACGTGTGACCTTCTAGGACATTCAATGACATGGGGTGTAACTTAACTACCATACTCGAGGTGCACCCTGGGTAATTAATTCTGCTCTAGCTTTGTCACATACGAGGGCATTTTTATCCATTCTTCAAGGTTTTTGAGAAATACTTTCGAACACAGCTTAAGAAGTGAGTAAATCGGAAGCCTCGAAGACATCTAAAGGCAAGAACTAGACAATCCTTAACGTGAACTCCATTTGTATTTCTGATATCCCCCAGAAATCGGCAGTGATATTGTTTGAACATAGAAAACATTAGAGCGATGAACAGATTTTACGTGCACCAGCTCCCATTAGCGTACACAGTCCCACAGCAGCCCAGCCGAGAGAAGTTCTCACCCTCCCAAGCACTGTCCAAGTTGGTGATGCTCCACTCTCCGTGTTCAGATTGCTGACAAATCATGACTGTCTGAAGTCTCATATCGTCAGCATTGACGACTTTCCAAATGCTACTCTTTGTGACTCCTGCCAATCTATGACAGCCAACGGTATTTGGACATGTGTGCTCTGCACTAAGTGGTTTTATATATATTGCTGGACAATGCTGGCGAGATTGTATAATGATGACTCAAGTGCTAATTTGTATTGTGTCATTTGTTAAATAAATAAAATTAATTAATTTTAATTTTAAGACTCTAAATTTAATTTTAAGACTCTAAAACACGATAAAATGCGTGCATCTTACTACTGCAGAGCGAATAGTTAACCTGATCACTATTTCTCCGCAGAGACAAGAAAAAAATGAATCCCTTGTGCAGCTATTATTAATTTACAGTTTGAGCCTGGGTTGAGAGAGATTTTGAAACGTACGTCGCTAAAACGGTGCTTCTTAGGATGGCTCAAAATTGGTTCCGCCTCCTCTTTGACGACTTAGGACTATTTGAAAAAAATAAAACACTATTTTGCTAAGCACATATTTCTCAAACAAACTTAGTGTGAAAACATTAAAAGATGAATATATGGATATATGGGCTAACCGAGTATAGAATAAAACAAAATGTTGCTGTGTGAAAGATTTTTGTTTCATGTAAGTAGGGAAGTTCAATTAGAATATGTCAAAATTTCGGTTTTTTTTTATGGTTGTAAATGGAAAATTTTTAAGTTTCCCAAAACTTGTCTGGAATTATTAAATGAAACTCATTATGGCACACAATTCTTTTGTTTATGTTACCATGACCTTTTGTTTACGTTACGACTATATGTTACCATGTCTAGCACTGTGATATGTTTATTTGATGTTAAAAAAAAAACTTTTCTCTGAGTATTAACCTAGATGTTATTAACGATCCATTATTCGGCAGCTTTCAAACATATTTGATGTCAGGCATTAAGCACGCATCAATCTTGGAAGTTTGACTGTGCCAAAGACGCCTCACGTGCTAAAATATTTTTAATTCGTTTAGAAACTCAAAATGCAGATTAATATCTCAACAAAATTTGCTTGCGTTAGCTGTTTGTACGGCTAAGAGAAAACCCGTTTAAAAGTGTGGCGCAGTCAGTTATGTACATTGAGCTTGAAGAATCATAATGATAACTGATAATTCTTATATAAGTGATAAATTTTAATCATGATTTGAAATTCCAGTACACGGTGATAACTAATTCCAGCTTAAGTACTACAATCATTCCTACGGACTCTCTTTAATCAGTAGTTTTATGCTTTCAAAATAATTTATTTGACATTTAGTACAATATTTTCAAAATACGTTCAAAAATTTATAATTCTAAAATTAATTTTTCCGTTTTGCTTCATGAAATATGGGAACACGCATGTAATTTTTAAAGCAGATGAGTGGAATAGAATTAGTAAACATATGTGACTTAATATGCTGTATTAATTACTATGTCACATATTAAATTTTAGACAGTTTATGTATTGGGCTAACTAATGATATTTTAACTCTAGTTAAAAACCCATTTAGAAATATTGCTTTAGAAGCAGGAATTTTTGAAAACAACTTTCTTCGAAACTATACTGTATCATTCGGAAATGTATGTTTAAAAAATTAATTAGCTTGTCTGAGACGTAGAAGCTATTTCGAGACGTAATAAATTGCATAAGTTATATTAAGTTGTGTACACAAGCGTGAATAATGTATGTTACGGACAGTGTTGTCAAATAAAGCATTCTATTTCTTGAGAAATAATAATTTAAGACTGTTTAAAATGCATACATTTACTATTTCAGCGCTTTAGATCTGTAAACATGTTAGTCACTTCCGATAAGATTTAATAATGAAAAATTGTTTTTGAAATAACCAATTTATTTTTATTTAAAAAATTGCTTCTTTTTACAATTCCTTCATATTGTAGTGTCTTTATTATTGATAAGTCTTTATTATTGATATGGATATAATTGTTATGAAATCCGTCTAACAACAATTAGGACGTGACATGTACCAAGCAATTCTAACGGCCGTATTCTCATCAGCAGCTTAGGTCTATCTGCAGCTTAGCTTAGGTTAGGGCTCCGAGCAGAGGAGGCGCAATTCAAGGGGCAATGGGTGCCCATACGAATTTTTGTAGAGATCTGTCAAGTCGTTTGTAAAAAGGGGGGGGATCGGTGGTCTTGCTCCGAAAACCACGTTAAATCACTTCCACGTTGCAACAATACATAAATAATTGCGGCAGTATATACGTTTTTTTGAGAGCTTGGAGAAGGGGGGGCTCATTTTCGACCTTAGGTATGGGCGCCCACTCAAGGAGCTGCATAAAATAGGTCTGCCTTATGTGACCCTTTTCATGCTCATTAAGCGTAATAAATTTACACATATATACAATGTCGTCTTACCGCATACGCGAATCTGGCTGTCGCCAGGGGCCTGAACCCAAAAGGGGCCTCAGCTCGAAAAAAGCTTTTCCCAAAATTATTATTTGGAAAAAAAACTAAAACTTAAAATCTTGTCTGACGTCAAACTTAAGAAAACGACTTCCAGCTTATGAAATAATTTTCGAAAAATTTGGGTTTTTCGAGAGCATTCACGACTTGGAAGAGGCAGAGATGACACAGCATTGCGGAAATTTGGCTTCTTATTATAAAAACGACATCAACAAGGAAGACCTTATATTTGATAGCACCCATCACAAATATTACACAATGGAAGTAGTAACAACTCTGCGAGAAATGTACCGATATAAACTATCCGAAAATCAGCAGAAAGGAATAGGGTAATTGTCTATGATTCTGAAGAGGAGGCCAGTATTTATCATTCGAAGGGAACAACTTTCAGCATTTCACTTTTGTATTATCATTTGCATAGTAGTACACGACTTCTTCTTTCCGCCTTTCCCAATGTTGAAATCGCCCTGCGGATTTCTTTTTTTTACTATGATGGTGACTAATACAAGTGGGGAACTAAGTTTCTCAAAGTTAAAATTAATAGAAGACGACAGAATGAGTACTATGACCGATAAAAGATTGAATTATTTAAGTATTATGAGTACTGATAGTGAATTATTAGAGGGGATTGATTTTAGTGAAATTATTAAAACTTTTGCAAAAAAGAAATGCAGAAAGGCAAATATTGTATAGGGAGTTCCTGTACCTCATTCCCTAATAGCACAACTAGTTCAGAAGACGTTCTAAACACGTCTTTTGAACGTTAGAAAACGTGTTCTGAACGTACTTTGAAAGAACGTTTAAACTTTGAACGTGCTTAGAACTAATTGTGCTATTAGGCTTCTTATGTACCAAACTCCAATTTACAGCAGAAGTAAAGCGCTTTATTATGGAACATATTCTTTTATTTAGACTTTAGTCTATATCATACACATGTTGGGTGAAACAATTAGTTATACGAGACATAACTAATTATTGCAATGCCGGTTGAAATAGAAGAAGCTGTTGAAGAGAATCAAAATATAACATCTTCAGAAGTTAATCAAGAGTTCGGTAACACTGGAAGCCTGAAGGTATTACATGAAATACCTTCTGATTCTGCATTATGGAATGCTTTTTGCATGTCATCTGAGACTCGTAAAATAGTGGTTGAAAAGGGTGCGCATCAAATTAAATATTCGAGGTTCCTGCTAACAAAGGAAGGCGTAAATTTTCTCCCTCGCATTATTGAAAAGTTTTCAGAGAAGTTGGTTAATCTATTTCGTTTCTTGCTTTTGTTGTTCATTATTTGATAATTCGTCTGTTAGTAGTGTCTGGCCTAAAAAAGGCTACTCTGACTGGGAAAATCTCACACGAGCCCTCACAATGCACGAAAAGTCTGCAAACCATAGAAATGCATTTAGAGCATAGCAGGAACTAGATATTCGATTAAAGCAGAAAAAACTATAGACGCTGAGTACCGAAGAAATATGGATATTGAAATTCAACATTGGATAAGTGTTTTAAAAAGAATTGTATCAATAGTACTGACCTCACAATGCTTAGATTTTCATGGAACAGCTGAACATATGCTTCAGTCTAATAACGGAAACTTCTTAAAGTTGGTAGAATTGCTTTCCGAGTTTGATCCAGTTATGGAAGAACATATTAGAAGAGTTCAAACCTAATCTAATAATCTGACCTACACTGGTGTGCAAAAATTAAGGACGAAGTCGAAAAATTAGCATATCAGCTGAACGAAGAGGCAGAGCGGACAGAAAGACCAATCAGGAGATTAAGTAAGGTGATGTACGGTAGCACATGCGCAGATATGCAGGTAGACGTTATGGGGGAGTGTCTGAGGAGTATAAAGCATGTTGTCGGTGTAAGATCAGTATTTCTGGCAAAGAGATTGCACGCCGTATAGCAGTTAAAATCACACCGAGTTGCTGCCTCAGCGAGAAATGGCGAATAATCAATCTGTTAGACGACATCTGGATGCTTTTACCCGAGGTCGAATCATTGGGAAGTTGGAGGAAGGCTGCAGTGTGACAAGTGTGGCTGCAGAGTTCGGAATTGCTCACAGCATCGTTTCACGACTTTGGAGATAATTTCAAACTACAGGAACAGCTATCCGAGGGTTTAGTAGTGGTCGTCCACGAGGAACCACACCCGCAGATGACCGGTATATTGCCTTACAGGCCAGAAGAAACAGGCAGCAGACAGCGGGAGAAATCGCTAGACACACGACACAGGCGACTGGACGACCGATATCGCGTTTTACCGTGGCCAGAGGACTGCACGGTTTTGGTCTGTTTGCACGACGCCCTGTACGGTGTGTACCTCTAACGCCTGCCCATCGGAGAAGGCGTTCTCTGTGGTGCCGGGAACACCGGAATTGGAGTGACAAGGAATGGGGACGAGTACTCTTTACAGATGAGAGCAGATTCAGTCTGAGTAGCGATTCTCATCGCATACTCATCTGGAGAGAGCGGGGAAGCCGCAATCATCCCTCGAACATCATTGAAAGGGACAGGTATGGAGGTGGCGGTGTTCTCATTTGGGGAGGCATCATGCTTGGTAGTCGTACAGACCTTCACATCTTCGACGCAGGTTCAATCAACGGGACCCGTTATTGTAACGAGATTCTTCTTCCGTATGTGCGTCTTTTTAGAGGCGCTATGGGTCCGCAGTTCCTTTTCATGGACGACAATGCACCATGTCATCGCACAGTAGCTTCCGAACAGCTCTTAGAGAGTGAGGATATTGAACGTATGGATTGGCCGGCACGATCTCCGGATCTCAGTCCCATCGAGTATGTATGGGATGTTCTAGGCAGACGCTTGGCAGCTCGTACCTTACCACCAGTAACGATTCCGGAGCTTCGATTGGCGCTGCAAGACGAATGGGCAGCAATGCCTCAGCAGCTCATTGACACCCTCATTCTCAGCATGGGCAGACGCTCTGAAACCTGCCTAGCAGTCAGGGGAGATCATATCCCCTATTAAAGACCGGATGTTTCTTGCTGGACACCCATCACAGGGATGTTTCGGCCTTCAGTCGCATTGCGCTCCATGCTACTTTTTCAATAAAACTTCTTTTTATCCCTCTGATTTCTCTTTTAGTAAGTGTTGCTTACATTACTCATGTCCTTACGTATTGGGGATCTTACGGTATTAAATGTGTTGATTTGGAAAGCTTTTGTACAAAGTTATATTGAAAAAACCGTCTCGTCCTTAATTTTTGCACACCAGTGTATTTAAGTAATAACATTCAAGATGAGTTGATAAAGTTGATGGGATCTGCAGTTTTAAGCAAGGTTGTGGAAATTACGAAAGCAGCTAAATATTTTTCGATAATCGCCGATAGTACTCCAGACGTTCGCCATATTGAACAACTGTCATTAACAATAAGAGTCGCTGCTTTTGACTCCAAATAAATAAATATGAAATTGAAGAATTTTTCATTGGCGTTTTAGAAGTTAGTGATTCCACCGGAAAGGGTTTGACAGAGCTTATTCTGACACATTTGGAGAAATTAGGTTTTGAGTTAAAGTGGCGTAGAGGACAAGGATACGATAATGGTTCTAATATGAAAGGAGTAAGAAAGGGCGTTCAAAACAGAATAACTGAAAAATTTCCAAGGGCGTTTTATGTGCCCTGTGCATGCCATTCTTTAAACCTTGTTGTGAATGATGCAGCTTCTTCTTCTACAGAAATAACAGCTTTTTTTTCTACAAGAACTTTTTTCTCTAGTTCTACGAAAACGTTGGGAAGTGCTTAAAAACAATGTTTCCCAAATAACTCTAAACCCATTGAGTAGATGGTCAAGCAGAATTGATGCGTTAAAACCATTACGATTTCAACTTTGCGAAATCTATGATGTATTAATTGAAATAATATATGTCAACAGGATGCAGAAACGAAAGTTAGAGCTATAGAGTTAGCAAAAAATATTAAAAACTACAAGTTTATATGTGGTGTTTTTCTTTGGCATGGCATTTTAGTTGAAATAAACTCAGTTTCCACGCTATTACAATCTGTAACGGTCAATTTATCAGATTGTGTAAGGATGTTATCTGAAACTGTTGGAAAGTAAAAAAATTACAGGAAAACGAGATATGATCAGGTGAAAATTGCTGCAAATGAAATAACAGAAAATCTTGAAATCAGCACAGAATTCCCAGCAGAAACTGAAGTTAGAGCCAGAAAAAAAAAAACAACGTCAATTTGATGAAAAAGCTGTCGACGAACCTTTAACAGAGGAGAATAAATTTAAAGTAAACTTTTTAAACTATATTCTGGGCATTGCATATAATTCTCTTAATGAACCATTCACGCTTCTGGAAACCCATAACAAAACTTTTCAGTTTTTATATATTTTAAAACTCAAAATTATTAATGACAAAACTCTAGAAAAGAACTGTATCAATCTCCAGTCATACTTTCGATCAAAGATGAATCTAACATTAATCCGAGTGATGTACAAGAACTACGTGATGTATCAAGAATGCTGCCGTGTTTAATAAAACATTTAGATGTTTAAAATTATTTGTGCAAAAATAATTTAATTTCTTTGTATCCAAATACTGTTGTAGCTCTGAGGACTTTGCTAACCCAGTGTCAGTAGCTAGCGGGGAAAGAAGCTTTTCTAAATTAAAATTAATCAAAAATTATCTAAAAAGTTCAATAAGCCAAACAAAATTAAGATACCTGTCAATAATTTATATTGAGTCAACATTGGCTGCTACTCTAGACTACACATCCCTAATCCACGAATTTGCTAAAGTTAGAAGAGTAAAATTGTAATAGTTTTTTATTAATGCTAGTATAATAAATATAGCATTTGTGCATTTTGCGTAGTTTTGCTTTTAAATCATAATCAGCATTTATTTTAAGGAAGAAACATTTAAGGAGTGCTGTGGCGTACACAGATTTCCTTTAACGGGGAAGGAGATTATATGTAATCCTTACATTAAAAATGAAAAATTAATGGATTTCATATTGATTTTTTGAGGGGGAGGGGGGGGTTTAGAGAGTTGAAACGCTTATCCCCTTCATACTGAAGAGGCGGCATTTTGAAGACTTGCATCATACTGAGAAAACCTACAACACGGCTCTGAGAACTATCCTTCTTCCAGAAAAAGTCGGGTGAGGTGTTAAACTAGTCGTGTTTGGTAGGGATAAATCACGTCTGTTTGTGTAGTATTTACAAATGTAAATTCATCACATGGGTTCATATTGTGGACGGGGGTGTTCGGCGGGTTTATGGTTTTATATTGTGGACGTGGGTGTTCGGCTGGTTAGTTTATGATCTCATTTTTATCTGTTGACTGTTTTTTTAGTTGTTTATTTGTTTATTTCGATTATTGTTAGCTCTTTTTCCGCTTTTTTTTGTTAATAAAATTAGTTTTTATTTTGTCATTATTTGTTGAAAGGACGTTTTGCGTTGTTTATTTTTATTTCTTGGTTATATTTAAACTATGCAATAGCATTTTTTAATACTAAAAATTATCAAAGTTAAATGAAAACTAAATGATCTTTCAATAAACGTAAAAAAATGTCACTGCTGTAATTTTGAATGCAAAATCTAAAATAAAAACAACTTAGAATTTTTGTGCAATACAAGGAGTTGAGCCCGACATATATGCAATGGTTTAACTGGCCTGCAACCCTTCCATTCCTTCTTGAAACTAAGTTTAACCCTTTTATACCCCTTATTTAAAAGATATTAAAGAATAATTCCTTTGTATCCAGTTATTTTTTCTGTGAAATTTTACTGCTAAAACGGTAAATTGTTGACCAGGTTAAAACTGAATTCAATATTTTTGCATGATTTTGAGTATTTTAATGCAGAGGATCAAATATTTCAAACTAAAAGCTAATCAAAGTAAGTGCTTCAGGCCATTATCAGGCCCGGACTGGCTCCTTTGGTGGCCCTCGACTAGAGATTGAAAAGGGGCCCCTTACTGATCAATTTAGAGGGAATAGAATCTTAGAATATGCAATATTTGGAATTAAGTCTTAATTGCCTAAAACCACATTGAACTCTTTTAGAGCTTTTGGAGCCCCGTGACTCTTCGGGGCCCCTCGAACCGTGGGATTCCTGGGTTCCTCCGTCGCGCCACTAGGGATGGACGCGAGACGATTTTTTTGCGAGACGAGACAGAGGTTTACAGCTTTTTTGCGAGACGAGACAGACATTTTTAACATTACGATATAGGGATTTTGCGAGACGAGACAACGTTTTTAGGCTGTTTTGCGAGACGCGAGACGCCAATTTTCCGTCTCGCGTCCATCCCTACGCGCCACTGCGTTAAGATGTAAGATTACTGGGAAATAAATAATCCATTACTCTGATATATATATATAAAATTACTCTAATTATAAAGTAGTATATCCATTTTGAGGGCATCTCCGCCCCCCCTCCCTTGAGCCAGGAGCCCTTAGCAATCGCCGACCAGCCTATCTGGCCAGTCCGGACCTGGCTATTATGGATAATTTTTACTACATGGATCCAATATATGGTTCGGGATTTTGCTATCTGGTTCTTGACAATAAAGCTAGTGAAGAGATCATGGGGGGTCAATGACACCCATGATCTGTTCACTAGAGCTGCCTTTAATCTATATAAATAGAACAAAGTGTAAAATGTCCGTTTGTCTGTGTCGCGCGTAGCTGCGTTAGGTGCTCGAAGACCTAACAAATTTGGCATGGAAATTCTTCGGGAAGGGTCCCGATATACCTCGAACCAAATTTTTCGAAATTCGAATTATTTTAGGCGATATCGATAAAAAAACGTGTCGCAAAGGCTAATTTTTGCTCTCCGCCATTTCGCAATCGTAACAACGCAGTGGAAAAAGTGAGGATTAAGCGTATCTAGATTGCCACATTTGGCAAATTTATTAAATGATTCAGACTCGAAGTAAACATAAAAGAACAACGCTTTTTCTTTTGTTCAGATTATTTGTAAGGTTATTTTTTAATTAAAATATCGGGTGCATGTGAAATCAGAGCAGGAATGAAATGTTTCATAGTCAAAAGAAAAATAGGATTTGGAAATTTTCCGAGACTAAAATGTGCAACTTTTTAATTTGACGAAAAATAAAAGGGTTGATATGTGATTTTGAGAAGATTATTCTACGCTTGGCTGAATGTAATGAGAGCATACTTTTAATTTAATATAAATTTGCAAAAAACCTACGGTATCACGCGACTGGCGCTCTATCATCGTTAAAAGATGCTAAAATAATTTTTTATCGTCATTTTATCGTCTGCTACTTGGATTATGAATACACCTGAATACAGTGGCGGATTAATGCAAGTTTGTTGGGGGGCGATTAGTTAGAAAATTGACTTATACATCCATTTTATGGAAGTAAAATAGGATCTTTTATATGGATATTTTTTTTCTCGGGGTGGGCGGTCGCCCCTCCGCCTCCCTCCCTTTAATCCGCCCTTCCCTGAATAAGTTTTTGAAACTTTCATTCAGTTCGAATTGTGCATTTTTCTGCGCAGCTTTTCCCCCATCTATTTCTAACGTACTACAGCCAGAAAAAGGATGTTAGAAATATCAATTTTATTTTGTTTAATCATACTCATGAATAATGATATACTTTCCAACTTAATGGAATGAGGAAAGAAAATAGCGAAGACCCATGGATTATAATAAGCTTTTTAATGTTAGCAGGGGGCGACATCGCCTACGGCCGCTCCTGTTTTTAACCATCTCTTTAAAATTCCATTCAGAATCTGAGCGATTTTAGTGCCAAGGAAACCAGTGAGAGACAGGCTTATCTCCGAACAAGATTTATTAAGATGGCGAACCAACTGGTTGTCAGAGGCGGCTAGTTAAAAATAAAACAACATGTAAAAAATCAGATGGATGCCGTAGCATTTCATTCATTAATGAATAACTTAATTATGAAAAAATTAAAATCACTGCAAATAAACGACACTTTGGCAGTAAAAGAACTTGCATGTTTGTATAATATTACAGATTTAAAGATATTGTACACTTTATTGTTTCTGTTTCTGTTTTTCAAAAGTACTTCACAGAAGAAATAGTTTCGCAAAGTTCCATTTTAGTTCTAAGCAAAACTAACTAAAACAATTTAGATTAACAAAAATAAATAAATAATAAGTGGGAATTGTTTTTACTATTTTTCATCCTGCTGTCTTATTCAACGGAGAATTTTATTCGTATTCGTATTCGCTCATTTAATTCGTATGCCAAGTGTTGGGCGAACAAGGCCGTAGAACTTTTAAACCAAATATATTATAACATTCAACAAAAAATTTAAACGCACAAAATGAGCCTCCAGCTTTTACACAGTATGATATATAACTGGCGCCATTGTGCTGCACACTCTTAAAACTGCGTCTGTTAATGTAAGACACAAGCGGATTGTACCATGTATTATTTTAACCTGAGAATCACATAGCCAACGTACCCCACATATAACATTAAAAATGGAATCAAATTTCAGAGCACAAATGTTTAAAATAGGCCTCTTAAATTAGAAGCACACTTAAAAGTGTATGAGAGGGTTTAATCTGTTTTTTTTCTCTCTCTCTGAGTAAGAGTTTTATTGGGAACTTGAAAGTAGATAAAGGGCAAGAGCACACTGGCGATAAAAAGTTTAAAAAAAAAGAATAAATGTAAAATATCAGAACTCGAAGATTTTTCTGATATTGTGGAAGATGGAGAATTTTGGCGAGTGAAGAAAGGTTGTTTATTTTTAATCGCCCAAAACAACGTACTGTAGACTACATTTTTTGTTGATAAGTTTTGAAAACATTTTTATTATTTTTAATATATAAAGGGTTTTGTGAGGAAAATTTCGAATGAAGGCTTGAAATGAAATTTACCTGAACTCGTCTACATTAGCAGTTTCCTCATAGAGCAAAGTTCAAAAGTAGAATCTTTATTGCAGTGCGAGGGCGAATGAATTTACCGAGTTAAAAGATGAAGTGCTGAAAACCTGATTTATGATGATGCTGTAAGTTGATTGCTCTTGATGGGATAGGAAAAACTTTCTGAATATTAGAGACTGGATCATTTATGGTTACGGCGTCGTTTCTAAGCTCTTTCCGTAAGTACTTTCATTTCTTGAATTTATTGATCAGACAATATTAGTTAGATTTCTCCATGCACTTCCTATTTACTGCTTTTCTTCTCTTGAAAATAGTCTTCAAGATTTCAATATTTTCTTCATTTCTTTACTGCTTCGTTTTCTATTCATTTTTAATGTGATGTGGTTTGTAAGATGAATGTTTTATTAAAGAATTATTTAAGTATTACAAAGCATTCATTTTGAATTAAATGAAACAACCGCAAACTATTAAAAACTTTCACGCTATATTGGTGTAGTAGTCAACATGTTGTGCGATCGAACCATAAGTCCGGAGCAGGATTCGAGGGCTTGGTAGATTGGCTCAGCATTTGATACCTTCAGTGGGTTGAAAAAATGAAGACCAAACTTATTTGAATCCTAGACACTAGAGGTTCCGCGTCATCCTGACTATGTGGGAGGGGTTTGTACTGCAACCCAGAGTCCAGCGTCACCAAAGCGTGTACGGGCAGTGCCGGCCTTCAGCCTAGGCTGTTGCGTTTCTCATTTTAGTTTTTAAAGAACACTGTATTTCCAATGAGATTTAATACATCCAGTGGTGAATGTTTCTTTTAGTTAAGAAAACTTTTAACACTTAGATAAAACAACCAAATTTATCAAAAACTTAATTTTTAATTGTTGTTCATAAAACATTTATGTGGCGTAATGTGGATGTGCAATTTTTTTATTTTTTTTATTTTTAAACTAACTGACTTCTCACAGGGCTCTTTGTTTGTTGCCTGCTTTGTTCTTGTGTCAAAATTAGGGATAGAACATTTAGGGAGCACTTTTTATGGATGATCTAGAATTTTGAAATTTTGGAGGGAGATCTGCCACAAGTATTGGCTTGACACGCACCAAATTGAAAAAAGCCTTTTCGAATCTTTGATGTAGAGATTGATCTTGAGTTAACCCTTTCATCCTGGCGCCACCGTACTAAGCATTTATGCTCTGTCTGGCAAGACACAATAATACATACATCTGGCAAGACACAATAATATATGTACAAATTCATAAAGAACATATAAGTTTATATTTATACATATAAAATGACTTGGACTTATGGCATTGGCAAAAATCCACTGTTTAAGTGCACATATCGATATTACAAATATCATAGTGTCATAAATAAGCAAAAACTCAAGACAACTTGTATTAACGGCACTATTCAAGCAAAAATTTGCGCTTGAAACTTTTGCGTATGCGGGCTTGATGAGGGTGACCTCATTCCATGCTCCAGCAGAAGTGTGCCATCATATTCTTGTCTCATCCCAGCGCCCTTGGCAGCGCTTTTCCATGGTTTTAATATCTTGATGGAAGCGCTCTACCTGTTCATCCATTACAACCCCAAGTTCTTGAGAAATCAGTCAAGGTGATCAAACAAATGAAATATTGTGCCTTTGATGAACAATTGTTTAACAGCTACATATACAATAAAATCGATCAGAACAAACATCTAGTGCTTGAAGAAGCCATCGAAGAGATGTGAACCGTTTACAAAACGCACTTATTAGGTTCTTTAAAAATGACGATCAACAGAAAAAAGGCATCAGTTTACCTTATTGCATCATCAACTGTAAACTATTATCGCCTTCTTTTTGAGGGTACGCCCTAAATACCAGAGAGGTAGCAACATCTGCCTCTCTGGTAATAATCACTCAAATGAATTTTACAAACTTTTGCTACTAACTCTATTGTTAAATTATTAAGTTGCATAAAAACTTTAGTTTGTAGAGAGAAAAAATTGTAGATTTGAAATCAGAGATGCGAAAGTATCCAAGATCTGTTAAAAAATTCCATGAAAAAGAACAAAAATTGTTCTTTAGTGTACCCCAATTGTTTCGCTAAACTAATGGTACAAAATATGAGGAGATAGGGAAATACCTTTTAATAACTCTTAACTGTCCCTTACTTGTTAATAAGCACTTTGTGAAGAGTGTTTAAATGTTCGTCTAATTTTTTAACAAAGTTTCATGAAGAATGGGCTTGTCTCCAAAAAATTGCATCAATCTAATGAAACAGAATATTTAAACTATCAATTTTAGTCACGTGTTTTATCTTAAAGATACATTAGCGTTTGACGAAAAATGGTCGTAAAGTTCACAGTTATTTCCGCACTTATTCCATAGTGATTACTAACATTTACATGAAGACAAGATTTCCAACCCCACATTGATATCTGATATTTATTCCTTATAATTTGCCCCACCCTTAAAATTTGTACGATTAGTTGTGGGACACATAGTTTTGACTGGAAAAGACTCTTCAAGCCCTGCCATATTTTGAGACAGGGGCTGAGCTGGTCTCAGGAGTGGAATTCTGCCCCGGCAGTTTCCGAAGTAGTTGGTAAAAACTGTGAAACCAGTTGTTTGGTAACAACTGGCTGCAACAACTTTCTGAAATATTTTCTAAAATCATCCGTGGGTCGTTTTGCCAATCACAATTACCCTCCTCTTCAAGACTCCACCTCAAGTGACAACAAGGCGGGACCAAGGTAACGACTGGCAAAACTGTAACGACGGGGGGTGAATACAGCCAGGGTGCGAACTGAACATTTTCTCCAGGGGGGGAGATTTGAAAGTAAACATTCTCCAGGGGGGGGACACATGAAAAGAAGAAGGAGGGAATGTGCAAATGCTTCCCTCGCATGATATTACTTGACAAATGCAGTCACCGACATGTGTGGAAACTGACTTATATTCAAACTAAAGTCATAGATTGTTTGTTCTATGGAATCGCAGATACACAAGCTACATACAATGTACCTGTATTGGAAGCCACCCTTGAGGGTTTTTAGCTTAGAAAAGAGGCGTCTTAGAGTATAGTAACAAACGATAACATACCACCTTCATTTTGACTACTTGACTTCCCAATCTGAATCCCAAATTCTTCACTCACCAGTTTAATATTTCTTCAGCAGGGGATAAATAGTATCCGTGGCAGGGATCAATTAATATTTCTCTAGCCAGGGATATTACATTCTTCAGCCGGGGACGATCCCCGGCATCCCCCCGTCAATTCGCACCCTGAATACAGCTACTGCTTTCCAGTTCTTCTTTACCCACAAACACCATTATTTCGATACATACAGGTGGTAAGACACTTTTGCAACATCATTCATGAGTCAGATATAGTCAATAAATATGATGACACAAAAAGTTCGATCGGGTTTCTACTCTACTAGATAGCAGTGGTAATAGTCGAACGAGTAGGTTAACCCATAAATGCCCATAAGTTTAAATTTGATACTGGACTTTTAAAACACGTCCCCTGCCGGATTAGAGTACAAGTCAAATTCCTTATATCAATTTCCTAAAAAAAATAGTTTTTAGTAATAAATGATTCAAGTTTTGACTAATAAAAATTTCCCATATTTCTTTCAAACTGCGCGTTTTCAAAAACTTAGTTATTCACAGACAAAACAGATATTGGAAAATTGGCTTATTCTCCTGGCTATGGCGTGATCGTCAGCGGACGTGTTTAAAATTCAGGTAAAGGGATTTCTGGCATTTAAGGATTAAATGGATTAGATCTACTTAAAGCATGTTATACGTTTCGTTGTTCTCAGTTTACTGTAACAATAACTCTTCAAATTATTCTACACACTTAATTAAATATTAAGTATCTTAACTGGGAGTCGAAATAAGCAAGAAATGCTTATTTCAGCATTCTTTAACCATAAAAATATATTATTTTTCTAAGAAATAATAAATGAAAATTCCAGTTTTGCCTAAAACAATCTAATAATCATTATCTAATAGAGAAGAAAGAAACGTTTAAAAAAATACTTTTTTTCTCTAGATCACAGCGCTATATGGATATTTTGCTTTAAGTATGCCATAAAAGAAACGTTTGTTTGAAAGTTGCGCAGTGGTTAACAATAGCGTGCAGAAAATATTTTACTTTTGGATTTTATGGTTGGAATTGTATATTTCTTTTCGCAGTAAACTTTTATGAAATTCTAGAAAAATATTTTCTGTAGTTTATATAATAAAGCATTTTTTTAATGTCTGAGAGACTTCTATTAAGAGAGTAAGTTATAAAAACCAGACAATAACAGTTTTGATAACGCAACGAAATTGCTATTAATTTTACAGTAGAATAACTTTTTAGAGATAATTTAAGAAGAATTTCGTTATTCGAAGTTCACCTAAATAACAAAATTTTAGTTACTTATGTAATCTATTTGGCATTTAGACAAGTTACACAGCATTAAATTTCACCATAATTGAGTAATATTTTGACAATCTCGAAATCAGCAAAAAATTGTTAAGTGGTCGATTAAGAGAAACTTTTATAATACTCTGTGTATTTATTTAGTTTTAGTGGTGAGATATATATATATATTGGTGATACCGATATAATATTAGCAAACGGTGGGATTATTTACATTTTATTTGGCTTTTTGCCTGAGAGAATTGTCTGAAACTCTAGTAAAGTGCCCACTCAAGAAAATCACTCGAGGAGTGTACAGCTTTGCAAAAGTAGCCAATGTGCAATACTTCAAGTAAAACAAAGTTAATTTTCTACATATGTAAAAATAAAAGTATCAATAATTAAGTATAAAAATAAGTATTTCGTTTTTGTAAATTAATCCTGGCATTACTTTTAGATATTGGTATTGGTATTGTGTCTTGAGGCAAAGCCACTCAAAGGCTAAAAGCCTATGGAGATGTGCCTTGAAGACTTTTTAAGGAGTTCTAACGCGTGTTCACGTTACCTCTAGAGAAAACCAATCAGAACCGAAGACAATCACATCGATGGCCCCGCGATAGGCCCGAACCCGGCACCTTTAGCCATCTACTATGTTCATTGTCTGTCCACTCGGCTATGGTGAGCCGTTTGGCTTTTAGAAATTCATGAAAATTAATAATAAATTGGTGCAAAGAACTTCAGCTTCAGAACATATTCTGTGTTCATCAATACTAACAGATACGTTGTGTACATCTGCAAAAAATAAATAAATAAAAATTCAAAGTTAAACAAAGAAACACTGTACCATTTTAATAATATTTGGATTAAAGGGTATTTTTACGTTTTCAGAAGAGAAATACTTCCATTCTATAATTAAAAATCTTTGCGCAAAGCTTAGTAATGAAATTTACGAAAGCAAAAAAGCAATTTTATTAATAGTAAAGAGAAAATTTAATAGAAACTGGTTCATTCCAGTAGCTTTAAAATAAGCTAACAATGAACCATATTAGTTGTGAGGTTCATGAGAAATTAAGCTAAATATTTCCATAATCACTGAATACCATAATTTTTAAAAAAATCAGGCTCAGACAATTTTCTGCCTAAGCTTAGTTGCTCAATTTTGCCCATTTTGCTTATATGCTCTAAATATATGCATATAAATATATATTTAAATGCATAAAGTACATTTGCAACATATGCATATAAATATATATTTAAATGCATAAAGTACATTTGCAACATATGCATATAAATATATATTTAAATGCATAAAGTACATTTGCAATCTATAGCATAAGTAAACTGTAAATTAATTCATATAAATAAGTTGCAATGTGAATTTTAAGCTCATGAGGAGGAGATATGGTGAAGATTGTATGTAAATATAAAATTAATAACTAAGGCAATATCCAATTGCTTTATATTTTCTAAAATTTTGAGATAATGTTTTATTAACCATAAATTGTTCAGCATTGCAAAACTCCCTTTCTTGACTTTTTTTTTTTAATCTAAGTATACTTTATTTCAAACTACTGCAGGAAAAAAAAAATGTTTTCCGGCAACTGTAGGTAAAAATCGTAAAATCTAGCAGTATAAAGATGTTTTACGCTTTAATGTTAACTGCGGCGCAAGTCTTTACTTTGGTATAAAGATATTTTTTACTACACAGTTCAAGTAAAATGTTTTTACACTGCTGTAAAAAGAAAAAAAAATTTAGTCGGCTTTTAGATATCAGTTATGAATTCCAGGTACTTTTCTTTCGGAAAATTAAATTAAATTTTAGGAAATTTCATTTTTATGAAGAATTCTGATAAAGTGAGTGACTGAAGTGCACTAGTTATCATTAATTAACGAAACATTACTAAAATGACGATTGTTTAAAAATTTACATGCGCAATTTAATGAAACTGACCCGCAGTATACAACAGATCGTAATCTATTAAACGGCGTAAAAGAAAACTCAAAAAATTACCAGACACTTATAGTGGTATACAAATTACGATGTGCATATAAAAATCAACAAATTAGATGTCTAAGTTAGATACCTTTGCAAGCGTGGCAACGATCTGACTAGAGTTAAAACAGCTTGCTGTACGTCTTCCTAAAGCATTCCAGACATGCTCGATAGAATTTAGCCTCAGTGATTGGCTAGTTTTATAAAAGATTTGAGTTTATTTATTTATTTCTAAAGAAATTTAAAAACTTGATCTTAAAAAATGTATTTTACGAGCAATGTTGAATTATTCTTTGTAACTTTATCAGGATCCTATTCTCTTAAGCGTGGCTAGATCATTTTTATTTTTTATTTTTATTTTTAGGAGAGATGGAGGCTTCTAATGAAACATAATAGTTAAAAAAGAATATTTTTCGTAAATTTTAAATGAAATATCATAAATAATAACATTTTGAGAGAGTTTAGGAGGAACGTACATGCCTCTCTCTAACACAATTTTGTGTTATCTATGGTTATGTTCACTCAAAATAAGAATAATACCAAATTGATTTTTATTATAATTTCTTTTTAATTTCTCAAGTTTATTTTACATGAGTAATATTGAGATGCTGAGT
Organism: Cheiracanthium punctorium; assembly: GCA_038373885.1. Lineage (NCBI taxonomy): Eukaryota > Metazoa > Arthropoda > Arachnida > Araneae > Cheiracanthiidae > Cheiracanthium > Cheiracanthium punctorium. Next base: position 83,315 of record JAWZYV010007050.1, read on the forward strand.
ATCAAATATCAAATTTTATTTATTTCTCTTAAGTTAATTGTAATCATTTAAGACTGAATTCCGTTTCGAAATGATGAGATATTTCAAAAGTTTTTAAATGAATCCTATCTTGTGAAAAAGTGAAATCCTCAATCAATCGAAAGTATCAAGCTATTTAGCCGACCTTCGTCCGCACTTAGGAGAGTGAAAAAGTTTCTTGGCTAGACTTCTATCAAACCGCGTACGCTAATGGGAACTGTTGCACATAAAATTTGTTCGTGGTTCCAATGTTTTCCATAATGAAACGATACCTGTGGGGGTACCGATAAAGGTGCATGGTCTGTAAACTGGAACTGGTTTAAAATTAGGAGGCTGGCCATCCTCCGACTGAGGCTCATTAAAATGAAGCTGCTCCCTTTCGTCCATCCTAATTCTGTACGGAGTATCCAGCACCGTTCCGCTGTTGTTAGGGGGCATTAGTAACAACAACAGCATTGCTACGTATATTAATGGAATGTTAATTGCTCACCCTTAAAAGCACCCTTCCTTGAACAAGTCCTTTAAAATGTACATCATCTAGGCTTTAAAATTCTTTTATATTTTTTCAGTAGCCCCTTTACACAAAATGGCTGATGTAAGAGGCTGTATAGCTACTACTATATGAGATCAGCATACAGAGGGCTGCTATGACAGGGCTGCATAGAACCCTGATCTATACAGAACAGAAATCCTTTCATTGCAATTGTAATACTTTAAAACTTGAAGTGTATGTTTAAAAATACAAAAAAATTGTCTGAAATATACATTTATGTACCAAAAAATAATTTTTGAAATCATACTTTTGAATTGATGTTTGCCGATAAACGTGAAAAAATTGCTTATTGTAGTAAACGATATATGTTTAAGAAATACTAAAACTTAATCAAAAGATAAAAAGTTTTAATCGAATAACGGACATATCAACCGATTTTATATTACAATTCTTGTTACGTTGAAAATCTGGCAATCGAAAAAGTTATTATTGACAATATTTTCTTATTTTCCAGAAGAAAAAATCGTAATCTCGGTCAGAAACATTATCTAAAGTGAAGAAAGTAAACAATCATTATATGGCCGAATGGGGGAGGTATAATAATGCATTTTTCAATAATAGCAGGGAAAAGTTGTTTTATTTGTCTTAAAGTACCTCGATAAATTCTCGATAACCTTTAGATTATTTTTAAGTTCTACATTTAAAGATAAAGATGATTTTTTAAGGCATGTTTTTCTTCGGTAAAATTATTTTAAAATGGAATATATCCTACTAGCTGCGTACCCGTTCTCCGCCCGGTAGGGAACGAAACTTTTTCTTGCATATATAATTTGAATTGATTCCAGTGATTTGGAATCTCAAAATAAGCAAAATGATTTGACACTTGGCGTAAAGTTTCTCATTCGTTATTCGTAAAGTTAGTATAAGTACTGACCTGAGACCATTGTTAATATTATGACAAAAACTATGTCGGTGTCATTCCCGATCAGAAAAAGAAAAGCGTGACGGTTTGCAGCGAAAATTACTAACTTTCAAAATGTCTCATTTCTATATCATACTCTTTTTTAGATTTAAGTTATACCACCTTAGATACTACATGATGTGGCGAACCGTTTTATTTTATAGTTAAATAGTTGTGTACCCGCTCTTCGCAAGGCAAGAAAAGAACATTTTCCCAAAATGTGATCATGACTACTTGTGACAAAATAGAATCTCCAAGAAAAAAAAGTTCAGTTACAGTCTTTTCTGTTGGAACTACCGCGGGATATATTAACACTAGAAGCGCCAGAGCAGTCATTTTGACTGTTTTCGCCATTTTATCTTGAATTCCTAAAAGACCCTTTACTTTAGGAAGTCATAATTTTTTGAATTCTCCTAAAAAACCTTGAAAATTATTGGCACTAAATATGCATTGAATGAAAATAAAATTAATGGAAATATTTTTATGTATACCTAGAAGCGCCACGAGCAGTCAAATTGACTGCTAGTGAAATTGAGTTTATTCATCGTACTCTATCACGCAGAAGAAATCTTATCATGAAGAAACATTTCCCTTACATATTCCTTTCATTCACTATTTCTCTAATCCATGTAATACTTGTCATTTTCCGCCCCCTTCCCCAGCCCCTCTCCAATTAAAAAAAAAAAAAAAAACCATTGTCCCGTAATCGTTTTCGAGATACCATGGAAAATCTAAGATTTATTTTTAAGTCAAACAGGAGTCAACATTTAGAAACTTATAAGTTTGCTATGTTTTCAGATATCTGGAACAAATTTATAGAAATCTGTGCTCTTTCTTATAAGCCAGGAGAAAATCTGGTGTTGGATGAACAACTATTTCCATCAAAAGTTTGGTGCAAGTTTATTCAATGTATGCTGAATAAACCAAATAAATTTGGTATAAAATTTTGGATGCTAATTGATGTTGATTCAAAGTTTATTGCAATGCTTTTCCATACCTTGGAAAGGATAACGCAAGAAATGAAAACAAAAGCCTTCCTGAAAATATCGTAATGCGCCTTCTGAGCGCTTATGTGAACACAGGTAGAAATATGACAGTGGGCAACTATTTTTCCTCGCTTTCATTAGCTAAAAAGCTTAAAATGAAGAATACAAGTTTTGTGGGGACATTAAGAAGACATCGAAAAGAAATTCCGCATGAGATCAGGAAATCAAAAACTCAGTTTCACGAAACAGTTTTACTGAAAAATGGAGACACTACACTGACAGTGTATCAGGGTAAAAAGAATAAAAATGTCCTGCTTCTAAGTACCTTGCATACAGATGTAAATGTAGAGTCACAAACTGTGAAAAAACTTCCAGAAACAGAATTCTACAACAAAACCAAATGTGGAGTCGACATTATTGACCAAATGACACGTAAATATTCTGTGCAGGATACTTCCCGTAGATGGCCCGTGCATATTTTCTATAATATGCTGCATTTGGCAGGAACTAATGCCTGCATTATCTACTGAGAAATGAGTAGTAAATCTATAATAAGACATAACTTTCTTTTTCAATTGGCAGAAGAATTGAGAGCGAGTCACTTGAAGAAAAAGACAAGTGCACAACTGCCCTCAGAAATTTCGAACACTACTAACAAAAACTCTCAAAAAAGAGACGGCAGTGCCCAATTGGATTTTGTTAGAGCAACGAAACAAGTGATATGTGCCAGAAATGTTCAAATTTCACATGTGGTAAATCCACTTCCAGCATTGAAAAAATTCTAATATGTAAAAATTGCGAATAGCATTAAAATGAGTTTTATTAAAAAGTAAGTAAAAATATTTTTTGTAGCATGTATTTTAACAAGAATCAACATTTTATTCTTTAAAAAAGCTTTTAAAAATACCATAAACTTTTTGTATTTAAATAAATGTACAAAATTCTTTGAGCAGTCAATTTGACTGCTGCTGGCGCTTCTAGGTAGAAAGAAAGTTCGGCGCTTCTAGTGTTAACGTGACGTAGAATTACTTAATGTTTAGTTAGCTGTGAAGTAAGATGGTTGTTGTAAGAGGAATAGAACACTTAGTTTCACGAAATATTTATTAATGCGTTATATTGTGCTTTGATAATTATTGCCCTAGATATCTACTAACTATTACTTATACTATCTTTTATTGATACCTATACAATATATTTTCGTTTTCCAGTCGTTAATACTTAATTTAAAGAAACGGCTTAGATATTTGCCACGAATGTAGTCTTTTATTCCTTGGTGACTTTTGCAATTTACGCATTAGTATAAACGATAATCATTTCACTTTATGATTGCCACTAAAACAGCTCTCCATACATTTGTATGCTTAATTATTGTCAGATTGGCCTATTTAGCACCAGGACCCTATTATCTCACTGGCAAATCGGGACTTTGCCCAGTGCCTCCGGTTCGAAATGGTCCCCAATTTCAAATGTTGTTCTGAAATATTCTTTTTTATAAACATATTTTATGAAAAATAAAACAAATTTCATAGATGGAGGCCCCAAAATTCATCAATGCCCGGGGTCGCTGTTTGGTATAATCAGGCCCTGTTTAGCACCGCAAAATATTTCTTGCGATTCGAAAACGTGTCCCGTTTAAAATCTCAATTGAAAATAATGCTGGATAATTCACTGGTGAAAAAACAGCATTCAATTCTTTCTCTAGCAACGTAAAATAAAATATGGAATTATTTCATGCGTGGTGTATGTTTTGCTTGTGGGTTCGTTATTCTGATTGAGTTTCGAAAGGGGTTTTAAACTCGTGACGTCATTTCACATGTGAAAACTCTGTTATTTTAAAGTAATTTTATTTATTTTTTTTCAGCTGGCAATATTAATCATTGTTACTGTTTCCAAGACAATCAAACCGCAAGATATGCCGAAATTTTTAAGCATTTAAGCAGCTGCGATTGAATTGAAAATCCTTCTTCACTTAAAAATTCGTAAAAATTCTCCTAATTTATATTTTTCCTCCGTTCTTCTTTTAAAAGTGGGCGAATTGTGTGCTCCGTCTTTTGCATAAATATAAAAAAGTTATGACAGATAGAATTCAAGATGCAGCAGTTTTAAAAATATTTTACGAAAGTCAGCGTCAAATTTAATTTGATTTGAAAAATTCCCAAAAATCTGCAAATTATGTTACACAGTCCGAACGAACAGTTTTTAAAAGAAAATTTTCTCCTCTATACGATGATGTAAATATCGTTTTCTTGCGAGTGCAATTACTGGCGTTATTATGTATTACGCAAGAAAAATCGCTAAAAATCGGACAAAACATAAAATAAAACATTTTCTAATTCGAATTTCGAAAAAATCGCTTCGAGGTGTGTCGAGACCCGTCTTGGAGAATTTCCGTACAAAATTTGGTAGGTCTACGATCACCCGTTTCGGAGCTCCGCGAGACACAGACAGACAGACAGACAAACGGACAGTTTACACTCTGTTTTATTTATATAGATAAAGATAATGGTGCATTACTTTCAAGCTATTTTGTATTCCCTAGAAAATGTACTTTGCTGCAAAAATTGTAACTTTTTTTATGCATTTATGAAATTTTTTATCCTACAAAATAGATAATTTTGAATTTGTAATTTTAAGCACACGCTGTGCTGTTACCATCTGAATTAAAAAAACCCGAGAAGCAAATATTCAGTGGTATACTATCAGGGGCGTAGCCGAGGGGGGGTTTGGGGGGTCATAACCCCTCCATGAGGAATTTTTTGCCATACAAAATGTATATTCTTCACTACATTATCACACACACGTATACATATATATGAGTTGTAGTAGTCATAACCCCCCCCCCTATGAAAAATTTATGGCTACGCCCCTGTATATTATGAAACCTGTATGGGTCATGCAGTGAAGTCTCCTGACTTCAAACTCAGGGCGTTGGAAGACTGAAAACTTGTTTTCATTCCAGATCGAATTTGATTTGGAGCCTATACGAGGGGTGGCACTTTATCGAGCTTATAACTAACTCCCCACCCGATGTAGAATTAGCCCGTTATTTCCATCTTTTCAAAGACACAACAGTGAACATTCTCTTAAGTACCTAGCGTTATTAGTATTATATTTTTTTTTTACCAAACTTTTTTCTCTAGGTTCTACTGGATAAGTAAACTTTCTGTTTTATTTTGAAATTGTTATTGAATAGTTTTGAGGTTCTCTTAGTGAGGTGAAATGTTTTTAGAAACACTAACAAGTGTGACAGGCTTCTCACCTCACTACTACAAGCATAAAAGTTACTTAGCAATAGAGAAAACTGAAGAATTTTTTTCATTTAAAATAGAGAAATAAATTTAGATGATGTTCATACTGTAGGCATACAAGAAAGAGTCTTGAAAGTTGTTTCGAAAAAAAAGTGATATATGTAAAGCAAAGCGAAATTCACTTGACACACTAATAATTAATATAAGCTATATTAGAATGAAAAATCTCGTTTCAAATTTTATATATAGCAAATTAAAGTGTATTTTATTGGTAATTGTAATATGTATTGATTGGTATATCTAAAACTTAGCGGTGTGACGCATGGCAGCCAACTGAAGGTTGAGTTGGCTTTTTTATACCCGCAGTTGTACAGTTCAAACACACTCATCCGAAAAATTCGATTTTAAAAACCGATATTATTTTTTAAAATATAAAATTGAAAATAAGATACGCATTCGTTAAAGCGTGCAAAGATATTAAAAACTAGAATGCAGGTTATTATATATTTTGGAGTAAAAAATGTTGTCTTAGAAAAATTAAGGGATTTCCATTCGCTGTATTCATCCGCTGTTCTTTTATGAAAATATTTTTTGCCTCCAAATTATGTAATAATATAAATAAAGGCAGGGTATTTCCATTTTTAAAAAAGTATTTTAAAATATTCTAAGATCATTGTTATTTTCGGTATTTCTTCTAAGTAAAATTTTTGTCAAGTTATGCTCCTAAGAACCTACATCGTTATGCCCACAAACCTTATATCTCCCACTTACTTTTTTACTACCAGATCAATTATCGCAGTCAGTTCAGATTAGTCGGGTTCTACAGAATTTAAATTTCTTTTATAATTTTTGTTTTTCCCGCCGTCTACGTTTGAATTTTAGTTATTTTTTATTTCTTCTTTAACATTGTATTTTAGATACTGGGGCAACATAAAAAGAACAAATACAGTCAGATGATAAAATTAATATACTATATATGTATATACCTAATAATCCAGTATACTAAATCGAAATTGATTTACTTATTGAAAAAAACAAAACAATCAGTGAATACACAGTTCATTCAACTCTTGTAGTTAATAGTTGTGCAAAAATATTTCAGAATAATCTAGAACAGGGAAACCTGGCTTTCGCTTTCTAAAACAAGAAGGCAAAAAGATAATTAAAATAATTTATTCTCAGACTAAGAATCTTAAGTGATGATAAAATGCTTTTAGAAATAAAAAGAAAAACAGTTAAGTAAATCTGTAAGTATCTGACACATTCATGTCACTTATTTAATGTTGGCGCTCTACCGATTGGAGAACACAGCTTCGCTCTCTATTAGCCGGCAATATGCAGGGTTAGTTTAGTTATGAGTCGCACATTTAATTAATCTGCCTTCAAAGCGATTATGCAAGCACCGAGGATCATGCCACAAATACCCGAGATGTTTTATGTTGTGTGTAGTGGGATTTATGAACTAAAATTTCCGCAAGGCTATCATTAGTAAACTCTTCGAATGACGCAGTTCTAGTAATTAAGAAAAGCATTTGGTTTGGCGCGCTCTATTCTGTTGAAGAATGTGAAGATATGGATGTACTATAAAATGCCTTTTATGCCTCCGTATTAAGTGTTAGTTATTTAAAGTGCTGTGGTGCATGTATCGAATGTCTGTGACAACAGATGACTTTTATTATGTTGCACAGCAAAGAATCATCCCTTTTTTATGTAGTACGTAATCAAGCAGAAGAACTCAAATCTTTCGGCAGAGAAACGTGATCTGCTTATCCCAGAATTCCCTTTGGTTCTGTTATTATTGTTATTATCATCTATATATTAATTTGAAACATGTTTTTGACTGTAACAACTAAATTGAAAGAACGGCTAGGTGTAGAAATTTGGTTGAGGTGTCTAAAAAAAGGTATTGTCCGTAGATGAGCTATCAAAAGAGAAAAATAAAAAAAGTCGAACGGTTTATGCGTGGCGGAACGGCAACGTTTTAATTTTTTGCTACAAAAATAATAATTGGGATTTATTAAATACATTGTTGGCAGTCATAAAAGCCTTCTTTATTTTGGCGCTCTATCGCTTATTTCTTTAATTTTTCAGTTTTCCATCTCATATTGAGGATCTTTACCACCTATTGCAGCGCGAGAAAATGTAAATAGCAGGGAGCGCGCATGGCATTTGGCAGATTAATTTTCTTTGTCTCTCGCAGAATACAGATCACGTCACCTCTTTTTCGGAATTAAAGCGTTTTTCACTACTTTTTTTGCTAATTGAACCATTTTGTGCCTCCATAGTTTGCATTTATATTTATGAACTTATCAGGCATATTCTGATAACAATAAGAACACGAATGATTTTATTTTAAAGAAAGAAAACCGACTCCAAATTACTTCACCATAACGAAAAATTATTCTATTCTAAATTAAAGGGATTTGAAAAATTCTTGCAAAATATAGCAGATATTGCCAAATTGAGTTAAGTCTTGAGGACTTAAGTTTTGACGCAAAATTTGGCGATAAATCGCTGAAAGTAGCCAACTTCGGTTTTTTATATATGCCGGTGCTGGCAAACCCTCTAAGCTATACCGTTATTCGCATTGGAAATAGTAGGACTTCGCAAATTCTGCCCCAGTGCAGGCTGTATATCGCAAGTTTAGTTCAGTTTTGGAAACTTCTCTGTTGATGCTAAACTTGGCGATAAATAGCTAAAAGTGGCCAACCTTGACGACTTTTGACACTAAGATCGGCAACGTTACAGGCAACTCTTTAAGCCATGATTTAAAAGCGAGTTTTTTCCCCCGTATGATACCGTAAATGATACCTTATTAGCCCTAATATAACGCTGCTCCGAATATAACGTAAATCGAAATTGTTCAGCACGATAATCAGAAAAATCCTATATTTAGACCTTGACTCAGAACGGATGACTCAACATTAAATATGTAGAACCACCCCCTGAACCATCCCCCTTTCGAATGAAAAGAGAATTTTTGAATACGTCCACGCGGTAAGAAATTATCGCTGTACATTTATGAATATATATATATATATATATACTCGTTGAACATATAGAACCTCCTCGTTTTTGAAGTCGGTACACTGCAAAAAAGTCTATTAAACTGACAGGAAAAAGTGAGGCAGGAAGCCAATTTATTTCCGTATATTTTACAGAAGTATTACGTATATTTTCCGTGTACGGAAGATTTCTGTAAAATTAACTGAGAATCTGCAAAATTTACGGAAGACTTCTGTAAATATATAAATATATATATATATATATATATATACCTCAACTAAGTACTTCTTAGCTACCGCAGCTAGTACTACGTTAAACATAGGCTAGCTATACTAGTGTTATATTTATTTTATTATTTATTCATTTAATTATTACCATTTTTATTCTGTTTATTTATTCATTTGATTATTACTTTTTTTTATTCCTTTCCTTTCCATACTTCCAAAGTATTATTAGTATATCATTTTTTTTTCACACTCCATGGCATTACTTGTCTATTGATTGCATTAAGTCTTCTCTGATGGCAACATGCACTAATACTGCCTCCATTACTGAGCTTTGATCTTCTTGTCGGTACACTTTCTCGTTGTTTATTTCTAATAGCTACGGTCGCGCCCCCAAGTTACAAAAGGACCCTAATTTTGGTCAGGTAACTTGCAGAAACCTAGCTATTATTGTTTTTTTTTCGATTAAATTGAAATGTGTGTGCGGTGGCGCCTGATGATAGAGCACACCATTTCAATATTAATTCCATTTTCCGTCTATTTGCGGTTACATGTGATTAGGCTTAAAGAGCCCACCAGTTCTAATTGGCGCTTTATATCCAATTTATCCACTCTTTCATTGCCTTAAAAAGCTATATTTAAACACTTATCCGGTATAAGCTCGTTAATTGGCACCATGTGCTATCTACTTTTTAATTTTTTAATATTTTTATATTTTTATCACTTTATCAATGGATTATCTTGGATTTCACTTTACGTAAGTAAGCTATTATATATTATATATATATATATATATATATATAGAAATAACTGGCTGACAATTTTTTTCTGTAAATTTCACAGACTTTTTTTGCAGTGTAAAAAAAAAAGGTAAAGATTAACTTTTAAGCACTACACTGTTATTTCTCCGGTATTTTCTATAGACATAATTTGTGGACATATTTTTGTGGGCCGATTTGCGTCGACACGATTCCGTTGCATTTTTCAACGGATGCATTCGACTGAGCTCACATTTGGCATATAGGTATATTAAAGACCACAGCGATACGACCGGTATTGATTTTGGTGTGTCTAGGACTCATAGCTTTTTCACAGAGCTGCAAAAAAATATTTCTCATACATTGCAGCCTATGTAGAAAAACACTTAAAATTGCGCTATCTTCTAACGAGGCATTCGTTTGAGATCAAATTTGGTGTATACTATTAAAGGCCACCGTCAAAAAATGCCCTCACGAATTGAGCTAAGCTTGGCCATATCTACCACATTTGGCTAGAACTAGCAAATGCTACAGATTATTACATAGGAGAAGCAGTTTTGTTAGACAAATTTCATATACATTCAAAGTCCAAAAAGGTGTTTTATGGAACAAGGAAGTCAAATATGGTACACTCACAGATATTGGTACACTTTCCAAACAGTATTTATAAATGTGAAATGCTATTATAATATGCCTGATGAAGACTGTTAAACAGTTTTGACAGGCGATTTTAATGTAGTTGTTGTCCACAATGTTGAAAAGTGTTGTAGGGAACAAGAAAAACAAACACGGCACACTCAAGGATTATAATAAACATTTGAAACAGCATTTATAAAGGTGAAGTTGGTTATAACATGTCTGATTAAGATTGTGAAACAGTTTAATATAGATTTCGATTCCAAAGAAGTGTTTTATGGAACTAGGAAGACAAATACGGTGGACTCATGGATTACGATATACTTAATGGAATGAGGAAGCAAAATAGGACGACGAATGCACGATACGCTTTTAATATATAGCACTTTAGTGAGTATTTAAAATATGAAAGTGTTCCATGTTTTTAGTCCTAAAGTGTCATTTCGTTTTCTCTGAGTTTTCCTGTCGGCATATTTTTTTTGGGTCGCATTTTTCAATAGGGTTGCCAGATAGCGGAGGAAGGGTAAGGTTTGGTTTGGTTTGGTGGATTACGGCCGATTAGCTACGCGAGGGCTCTAGGCCGAGGGGTGGGAATGCCCTCCGTGGGGGACGGAAGGGGAAGGAATATGAAATGCTGAATGTCTCCAGGGTTTTCAATATTTGATGATTTATCACCAAGTTTTGGCAAAACAAAAATCCCCAAAGCTGAACTTAGCCGGGTGATATCTTCCATATTTGGCGAGAAACTAGCAAACGCTACTGTTTATTACAAAGGAAAAGTATAGTTATGTTGAATATGCCTGACGACAATTGTAAATCAATTTTAGTAGGCAATTTTAATATAGATTTCGATTCCAAAGAAGTGTTTTATGGAACAACAAATATGTAGCGGCACCCTCATGGATTATTATACACCTAATGGAATAAGGAAAATAGGACGACGCCCTTTTACTATATATAACACTTTAGTGCGTTTTTAAAATATGGGGGTGTTCCAGATTTATTTATTTTTTAAAATCTCGCCAGCAGGAGGGGGGGGGGGTTAAAATAGTATTTTTTTTATAAATCGGAATGTTTTTGTAGTCAAAATGAGAATTCTTTTTTGACCTGTTAAGACTAGCAGGATTCCCGATAGTTTTTATTATTTCAGTTTAAATAAGTATTGTTCATAAGTAATGATGTTGATGATTGTGTTTATGCGCACGTATTACAAATAACACGCGCTTTTCCTTCTCAAAAGAAAGAGACATTCTCTGCTCGCAAGATAATGAACTTTTTTTTCCTATAAGATTCTGCTACAAAGTTTCACTGAGACTGATAAGGATTTTTCTTTCTTTCTTTCTTTCTTTTTTTTTTTCATTTGGTACCTAACACCTTCGCTTTATACCTTCATTGACACAGTGCTCTCCGGTCACGGACAAGTGCTTTATTTTCAAACTAATTATAGACCGGTGAATGGAAAAAAAGTTCCACCCTCATTATGAAAACTATCTCCCGAGTGAAATAATTTGCTCCACAATGTCAGCAATAAACATTCGAAATTAAAAAAGTGGGGACAAAAATAATAGGAAATGTTAAAAAAAAAGAAAGAAAAAAACAGTCCAAGCAATACATTCCAAGAGTACAAATTCTGTGGCAAATGACAATTACGGCAAATATGTGACATGCAAACTCAAACGCTTGTTTAACAGCAGCTTAATGATGTTTTATGTATTATAATTATTTAGTGCTCTGTACCCATGAATAAAAAAATTGTCAAGAAACAAGCATAAGTATAGAATTAGCAATATATAAATCACAGAAAAATATAACATGCCAAGCCTTCCTCAGTGGAAGATTGGCACAATATAATAATACAGCTATAGATTTCCAGCTTGGTGACAGAAGATTCCTATATATTCTACGTAATACAATTTGCATATCAATTTTAACCCAGGAAAAGTGTTCTGAATATCCATGTACAGTTGAATTAAGCGAATGCCAATTCTTCCTGACCTAGTGGCAAAAAAATAAATTTAGAAAATGAATCCCATCAGTGTACCAATGTGTCCATGATAATTATTTTCCGATTTTTAATTGTTTTACTCATTTTCTAAAGATGTTTTTGTTACTATTGGTTAGGGAGAATTGGTGACCACTGAATTCAATTCTACATAGATATTGAAAACACTTTTTCTGGAATAAAACCTGTATTTTTATGTAGATAATAACTTTTTATTGATATGAAAATTGTATAAAATAGGATACATATGAATCTTCTGGCACCAAGCTGGAAAACTACGAATATAATTCATTTGCGCTAATCTGCCCCTAAAGAAAGCTTGTCATATTATATTTTTCTGTGTTTTATATATTTATAATTCTGCATTTTTGTTCGTTTTCAGACAAAGGCTGGCTTTTTTTCACACGGGTATTGAACAATTAAATATTTATATGCATATAGTTTAATTTGGTAAGAAATTTCTTAAAGGGATTTCGTGTGAAAAGCAAATTTTTTATAAAAGCAACAAACTTAAATTGATACTAACATTTAATTATATACAAATTTATTAGTGTTGATTAATTAATTTTAGAAATAAACAACAAAGGAAAAGAATTTACTCATTGTACACGTTGTCGTTATTCGGTTATTTAATTAAGCTTGACACTTACCGAGTTTAACACTCTTCTCGCTCTATTAACCTGATACATACAGGGATAGTTCAGTAATGAGTCACACATTTAATTAAACTGCTTACCGGAGCCCTGCGTTTAGCCGTAAATACCAAGGATATTTTAAGCTTACAGAGAATGGCATAAATAGACCAGTATCCTCATTCTCTGCACTTCTCCCTTTATAAAGGGATATATATATATATATATATATATATATACACACAATATAAAACAGCTAAACTTACATATTATGGATATCCCAAACAATATCTATCGTGCAAGTAATCTTAAAATTAAAAAGAAAAGAAGACAAAAATCTAATCTTAAAAGAATAAAAATGAAATCGCAGGCTTTAAAACATGCAAGGAAACCACGTTTACTAACTTAAGCCTGACAACATATACCTAAGATGTGGAGATGGAATGGAAATTTGCAATGGTACGCTCTGTCATCAGGTGCCACCACCTATGCATTGCAAATTAATAAGAAAACAAAAATAGAATGGTTTATGTGGATTGCATGACAAAAAGAATCGTGATATTAAATTTAGGAGCACGATCATAGCTATTTAGAAAAACGTGGAAAAGACCTAAACATCCGAAAAGTGCAATGATGATGTCAATAAGAGATTTCAAAATAAGATGTTGCCTTCATAGAAATAAAACAAAATTATATTGCAGCATGATCATGTAGTTAGAAGGAGAAATAATAAACACAATAGAATGAAAACAATTTAATAAAAGTAAATCAATGCTAATAATCCAGTGTAGCTAACACAAGTGAGCAATAGAAAAGGGGGTTATATAACTGAAGTGAGCAATAGGAATCCAAAAAGAAGAATTAAAAAAATTTATAACATAATTATTATAATTAAAAATTAAATGAAAAAAATCTAATTATATACGAAAAAAGCGTCAAATAATTTTATTTGGAGTATATCTCAGAACTTCTAAAAATGATTAATACATATACTAACTCTAGAACAGTTTTTGTACAGTGTATGGCTTATATCTGGAAAATAAATTTTTAAAATTTTAATATTATACGTGATCAACAATTCTATTTTTTAATTTTTTTGTTATGAAATATGTATAAATATATTTTATAGTTTTTTTTATATAAGATTTTATTTTTTTATATAGTGTTATTCTCCATCCTCTCCATCCAATAATTCTCATTTGGACACACAAATTTGCTTAGCACTTTGAGGGAACAATATAAGATCTTAAAAATCTACCAGGATATTGATATTTTAGAGCTCTTTTATACAAGTATGCTAAGTTGCTGGACTTAAAACTATCAGTGCATAGAGACTCTATGCTATGCATGTGATTAGTTATTATATGCCTAAAAACAGAAATTTACATTCATGAGGAGAAATGAGTAAAATTATTAGCTTGAAAATTGAAGTCATCACTTTTATTATATATATTAAAGGAAATACACTTTATATATATGTATATACTAGCTGCGTGCCCGTTCTTCGCACGGTAGGAAACAAAAATTTTCCTTGCATGTGTAATTCGAAATTATTCGTGATGTGGAATATAAAAAAAAAAGAGCAAAATTATTTGACTCTTAATGTAAAGTTTGTGTCATGAGTACTAACCTTATCATTGCAGTATAATGACTCAAGAAACTACGTCAGTGTCATTCATTATCAAAAAAGTGGAAAGCTTAATGGTTTGCAGAGAACTCCTGGCTTTCAAAATGTCTTATTTCTACATCATACTGTTTTTTAGGCTCAAGTTGTAGCATTAAATACCTAAGATACTACATGAAATGGAGCACCATTTATTTCTTTCCGAACATGTGCCATATAAGGAAAGTATTGTAATCATGAAAAAACTCGACTTCGAGATTTTGGTGTATTTACACGTTTTGAGGTCTTCTGAATTCATTTATGCTATTTTCAAGAGATGTTTTTAAAATAGCTGCGCACCCGCTCTTCATACGGGAAGAAGCGAATATTTTACTACTAAAATAATATCTGCATGTGACAAAACAGAATTTCATTTTTAAAAAAGTTCAAGTAATCTCCTCTGTTGAAACTACTGCGGGATATATTAACGCAAAGAATTAGAAAGTATTAGAATTACTTTCCGTTAGTTGGTTGTAAGACAACCGTTGAAAAAGGATAAACACTTTTAATTTCATGAAATATTTATTAACGTGGTACATTGTGATTTATTCATATTATCTTTTCAAATCTAATAACACTACCTATTACGTACATTAACACTATCTATATTCGCTTCTCCCTCTTCAAGGCTCCCGTAAAAGAAACAGCTTAGATTATTTGGCCTCAATGGGATCTTTTGATTCTGTGGCGATTCTTTGCAATTTACGCATTAGCATAAATAATAATCATTTCACATAATGGTTGCCATTAAAGAAACTCTCCATATATATTTAATTTATACATAGTTTTATAAGATTGGCGTATTTAGCGCCGCAAACCATTTCATCTTACTGTGGGGAGAAAATATCCAAGGGGTGCCATTTTAAATATCCATGTATCTAATATAGCGATATCTTTTATATCCTCCATAGTCCTGTCTCCTGAAAAACATCAAACTGTATAATCTCGAGGAGCTACTTATTCCCACTTTAATTGTGACAGGGCGTTAGAGTTGCAGAGTTTACAAATTTCACGCATTTTTTTTTTTTTATGACGTCACTGTTTGACTGCCGTAAAGGATACCCCGGCAGGTTGAGTGAGTTAATTTCGATATTTCGCATAGTAGGTTTCAAACGATATCATTAAAATTTTGCGTTATGTACACGCTTAAACCCAAAGAGCGAAAAAAACGATACATCGCTGAGCGATCAGTTTCCATGGAAACCGACAGGTTTTTCCACGAAAGTGCTTTCTGGTGTTGCCACGAAAGTGTAGTCTTTTTCTGAGAACTTCTTTCTTCCCTTCCTCTTTTTTCGGAGAACTTCCGTTCTCGCTTATTGTTATATTCCGCTCCGCTCTTGTGATCGAAAAACGCTCCTAAAGGAGTAGCTCACTTTTGAAAACTGGCCCACTTTTCGCTCCGACTGATCGAATTTCGCTGGTTTGGTTTAAGCGTGTAGACCTTTATGGAGGAACGTAATTCAACGTTAAAATAAAACTATGCTCGCAACCTGCATGCGTATGTTAGGCAACGCCTGCGCCATAATTAAATGCCAAAAATAAAAATAGTACATAGAATAATTTTAATATATATCGCGCTTTGAAACGAACTTTATAACTTTTAAAATGAACATTTTCAGCGCCGTGAAGACATTTCAATTTTTAAATAAGCACCGGATTAAAATACCACTTCTAATAATAATAATCGTGAATTTCTTAGTTTATTTCTACAGTAAATTTTAATCAAAATATCGTCTCCCTGTTTTGAAAATAGAGCTGGAATAAATGAGTTAAAATTATGGTGTAGATTTTACGTATCTTAAAGCATTTGACGTCATAGATCCTCACTTGCGAATTGAAATTCCGATATCCCATTTAAAAACTCGATTGGTTGAGAAAACCCTTTTTTCTAATCCTTTCTGTGGCAACAACCGAAGATAAATTCTCGTGCCGTGATCGCAATGTAATGAATGGCGTAAGATCGCGTTGATGCTATTAAGTTCTAAACATTAGGCTGCATTAAAATTCGTAAAAAATCATCTAATTTACATAATTTTTTCGTTTTTATTTTAAAAGAGGGAGAAAAGAATGTTTCACGATTTGCCAAAATATCTAAACGTTATGACGGATAGAATTCAAGATGCGACAGTTTTAAAATTATTTTACGAAAAAAAATCGCGAAGCAGATGCTTAGTAAAAAAATTCCTAAAAATCGGTAAATCATGTTACGTATTCAGAAAAAACGGTTTTTAAAAGAAAATTTCCTCTTCTATCCGATGATAGAAATGCCGTTTTGCTGCGAGCGTAATTTCCGCCGTTATTCGAAAGAAAAAATGCCAAAAATTGCATAAAACATAAAATTAAAAAAAATCCAGGTCGAATTTTGAAAAAATCGGTTCGAGGTGCACAACTACATATTTACATCTTCCCGAGTACCAAATTTGGTGTTTCTAGGTGTAGCCGTTTATCCGTAACGCTGCCGACAGACACACACACAGACACACACACAGACACACACACCCACACGCCCACAGACACCTTCTTTTATAATAAGTAGAGATAATATGAATCAGTAATTTAACATAAAATATTTTTGGGGGGCAAGGGATTTAAATGAATATTCTTAATAAAAATAAGCCATTTAAAAAAGAAATTCAATTTGAAAAAAATCATTGCAAAAAATAAAAAATAAATATAAAAATAAAAATAAAAAAAAACCGCAATATTTCAGCTACTTCTCAATATAAGAATAACTTGAAGTTAACACTTGTCACAGCGTGTGATAAGATGTTGTAATCCAGTGTCACAGAAGTCTGAGAATGAGAAAGGATCCAGAATGCCACGTGTCTTTTTCACTTCGCAGCAACACTTCACAGTCTGTGCCAGTGGTAAAGTTTTGCTTGGACAGGAATTGCACAAACTCATTTTAATTTTATGCTTTTGTAGTATGTTTTAAATGAAACATTTTTGCAACATCCAGTGTACACTACTGGCCATTAAAATTGCTGCACCAAGAAGGCGACATGCTACAGGTGTGAAATTTACACGACAGGAAGATGATGCTGTGATATGCAAATTATTATCTCTTCAGCGCATCAGACAACTAACCGCCGCCGGTAGTGACACCTTCAGTGTGTTTAAATGAGGAAATTGTACAGCCGGTTTCTCATACCCAAATTGAATTTGAACGTTGTTGAGTGGTGAAAAGTTGTGATGGGTCGTATAAGAAGGAGAAATGCATACCAGCACGTTTCTGACTTACAGATAACCGTCGAATTTTAGCCTAAGAGGATTGCGGTTTATCTTATCGCAGCATTGCTGCTCGCGTCAGTCGAAATCCAAAGACGATTAGCAGAATATGGAATCGATGGTTTCAAGACGGTAATAAAGAACGCCGTGCTGGATCTCAACGGCCCGCTATCACTAGCAAACCGAGACGAGAAGCATGTTACCAGCATACCCTTAATGTATCGTCCAGCCATGTCACGATCCCTGAGTCAAGAAATATGGGCTCGTTTGCATGATAAAAAGTGTCTGCACGAACAGTTCGACGACATTTGCAGCAGCATGGACTCTCAACTCGGAGACAATGGCTTCGTCTACCTTTGACTCTGCATCACAGACTGGTGCGCCTTCAATGGTGTGAGCAACGACGGACCTGGGCGCACGAATGGCGAGACGTCATTTTTTTCAGATGAATCCAGGTTCTGTTTCGTTTAACTGACTCGTGTTTACAGCATTATGATGGTCGCATCCGTGTTTGGCGGCATCGTGGTGAACACACATTGGCCACGTGCATTCTTCATCGTCATACTGGCCCATCACCTGGGTTGATGGTATAGGATGCTGTTGGATACACGTTTCGGTGACCTCTTGTTCTCATTGAAAGCGTTTTGACCAGTGCGCGTTGCATTTCTGATGTGTTACGACCCATGGCTATACCCTTCATTTGAGCCCTGCGAAACCCTACGTTTCAGCAGAATCATGCACGACCGCATGTTGCCAATATCGTACGGACCTTCCTTGATACGGAAAATGTTCGGCTACTGCCCTGGCCAGCACGTTCTCCAGATCTCTCACGTCTGGTCGGTGGGTTACCGAGCGACTTTCTCGTCACCATACACCAGTCACTACAGTTGATGAACTATGGCATCGTGTTGAAACTGCATGGGCATCTGTACCATCCAATGTCTGTTTGACTCAATGCCCAGGCGTATAAATGCTATTATTACTGCAAGAGGTGGGTTGTGGGTACTGATTTCTCAGAATCTATGCACCCAAATGTCTTGAAAACTTAATAACCTCCTGTTATTTCGAGTATAATACATTTGTCCTATAAATATCATTTCGTTATCTACATTTCTTTCTGGTGTAGCAATTTTAATGGCCAGTAGTGTATATATTAGCGTTGTACCTAGAACGATTGCAGAAGGGGTGGTAACTGAGATTTGAACCACTGACGTTTGGCAATACCCTCTTTTTAACACTTAACTGTTTGTTTAGCGATGAAAACCAATTCTAGCAAGACACATGAGATTTTGATAAAAATTTGCATACAGTGATAGATGATATGGATGATGAATTAAGGGGGAAACTATACTAATTTATAATTTTCTTTATAATTATTTAATAAAATTTCAAAATCTAATTAATTAAGAGCATTTGTAGTATTTCTAAATACGTATTTTTTTAGTAGTAGAAGTAGTAGTAGAAATATTTCTACATACTCTCTGACTGTGACTCTTGAGACACAATGAGAATTTGAAAAAATTTTGCATACAGTGATAGATGATATGGATGTTAAATTAAGGGGGAAAATATACTAATTTATAATTTTCTTTATAATTATTTAATAAAATTTCAAAATCTAATTAATTTAGAGCATTTGTAGTACTTCTAAATAGGTATTTTTTTAGCAGTAGAAGTAAGTAGTAGTAGGAATATTTCTACATACTCTCTGACTGTGATTCTTGAGACACAATGAGAATTGTTATAGGAAAAGAGAGATGAAGTGAAAGACTGTTTTCTGCAGCTTGATAAATATGTCATATGGAACTAATGAATCTGCTTCCTTTTATGGAAAGAAATGTCGCAATAAACATCTTTCTTTTTTTCATCTTAGAAGATTCTATGCTAGAAAAAAAATATTGATTTTACAATACTACTAAATAGAAGACTACATCCGCCGTATTGCAAAAATACAAATCTCAATCATTTTTCATCAAAAATTCTTGTAAACGGCTAGATGCCGCTAATGTTTGTCGGTGTAGAAAAGTAGTTATATAAATAAATATATATTTTCATCTTGAAAACTATGCATAGAAGAATTGAACTATAACAAAATGAAGCCGCTTGAAGTAGTAAAATTTTGTACAGATAGCATATTTTTTGCTGATTGTATGCTATTATAGTAATCAGGACAGGAAAAAACAATTTATTTTTTTCAACTACTAATACTGCTGTAAGTTACGAATTTGGGTGATTAAAAAGACGTCAGAAGAAAAAAATCGAGTTAGATCTTCAGGTCGCGTATCTGCTCTAAAATTAGAAGACAATCGAAAAAAAAATGCACTTTTATATAGCATTTTTTAATATTTTAAAATTAGCTTGTTTCTAAATATAATAACTCAAAAACTAATGCATTTGACCAAAAAAAAAAAAATCAGTGTTCAAACCTTACTTAAGTACATCAACATCCTCCGATCGCACATTGCCAACACACTTAATGAGATTTTGATAAAAAATTGCATACAATGGTAGATGATATGGACGACGAATTAATGGGGAGAATATACTAATTTATAATTTTGTTTTGTTTTCATTATTCAATAAAATTTTAAAATCCAATTAATTTAGAACATTTGTAATTTTTCTAAATAGATATTTTTTTAGTTGGTAAAATTGTGGGAAGAGTCGTGAATCCAAGAAAATCATGTTGATCACAATTGAACATCTCCGTTTTCATTAGTTCTTTGAAATCTGATTCATGGGTGAAGTCAGACATGGTTCCTTTTTACGGCATAGTCATTCTTAAAAAAGCATCTGTAGACTTAACTCCACAAACTTTCACATCTTTCCAACTTCTGAGTTTGAACTGGGATTGTCTTGATGCAGTGGCGCCTCCTTCATTTGAGCACATGAGCACGTGAAACCCCAAACGAAAAACTAAAGAATAAACACATTAACAAATTAAATTTAAAACAAATATTAAGCACACTTCTAGATTTATGTGAATTTAAAACATGAATTTTACTCTCTCCCCCCTCCTCCCACTATTATTAAATAGGCTTATTATAGCTAACGCACTGTAGTGTAGGCTACTACAGCAGTCTTGAATCAATCGCACGTGCGAACAGAAAATTTTTCCCCTGAACCGCTCTCTGGTATAAGAAGCCGAGACAGCTGGAAAAGTGTACGGCACTGATGAAATCATTCCGTTCGCACAGTTTCATAGTGCACACAGCTCCAATTTTTGTGGTATAGCTTCCGGATATTCAAATGGTTTGTTACGTTCGGTTAGTTAATTATTTTTTTTTCAATTTTTTAATAATTTCTTTATTTCTATCATTTTTCTCTACATTATTTTTTTAAACTTGTGTAAAGTAAATTATATGCGAGTGAAATACGTGTTTCGGAGCTAAAGCAATGGCATTTTTCAATAGTATCCTTTGAAAAAAATGGAAATAATATGAATCAAGACAGTACCTTTGCTAAAACTTATCTTGGTGACGAAATGTAACACCAAAGATGCAAGGCCGTACCTAGGGGGGGGGGGGAACCAGGGGTCCCCCCCTCCGAAATTTAAAATTTTATAAACAAAACAATAATAATGAAGCCTTTTTGTGAAAAATTTAGCCTTTTTCACCTGTTGGTCCCCCTCCCCCCCCCTGAAATTTTTTTCTGGGTACGGCCCTGCAAAGATGACTTGTTTTCTTTCATTCGCGTGCATTGCTTTCCATTAACTGCTGGAAACGCAAATCCATTTTAACTTGTAAGGTGCGTCGTATCTGCACATTTAATTTTCGCAAATTGTTTTGTGAACCTCCTCTTAAATAACCCACGAGCCGCCACTGTCTTGATGTTATGTCCCACACAATTTGAGTCATTTTGGATTTGTAAACGTAAAAATAAAGATTTTTGATCAGACAAGCGTTCACCAGTGAAAACGTGATTGGGATGGTTCACAGGAGATATAGAACTTGGCGCTCAAAGTTAACAATACATAGTTAACAATACAAAGTTAACAAACCATAGTGACAAAGATTCGTTTAAGCAGAAAATTGACGAGATTAACAAAAAATGTTTACTTTTTGAGGTAGCAGCTTGCACATCCTTTACAGTAGTTAACTTTATTTGACAAAACTCCTGATTTATATATGTAAACTAGCTGAAGTACCCGTTCTTCGCACGGGAATGAATGGACTTTTTGATATTAATATTTGTTGTGATTACTATTTATTGTAATAAAGAGATATAGCAAAATGGATATCGCGTTATATTGTGTTCAATAATCATGCATACTGAATTTCAAGGCAATCGTTTTTACGGTGCAGAAGGCGATGCGGCGTAGCACAATCTAGTGGCGAGTTTTAGCAAAACGGATACGGCAAAAATATTCTTCGCATTCAGATATCGATGTATACGAATTTTCATGACGATCGGCTGAATAGTCTTGAAGTTCATGTGTTGACGCTACATCTAGTGTCAAGTTATAGGAAAATGGATCGTGCCAAACTCTTCCCCGTGTTCAAATATCCATGTATACCTATTTTCATAGCGATTATTCGCACAGTCAAGAAGTGATACACTGCAGGGCCATCTAGTGGTTAATTAAAGTAATGATTTGCTACAGCGCCGTCATGTGGCGAGTTATAGCAAAATGTATAACGCCAAAATATTCTCATTTTTCAAATAGCTATGTATACTGATTTTCATAGCCACCGTTTGAATGGTCAAAAATTTGGCCTGCTGCAGCGTCATCTAGTGGCGAGTTAAAATAATAATGCATTGCAGTGCCATCTAGTGGTGAGTAACATCAAAAGTAATGCAGTTAGAATATATTCTTCGTTCTCAAATGTGTAAGTATAAAAAATTTTATGCCGATGAGTCGAACGGTATAGAAGTTGATGCGTTGCAGCGCTATTTAGCGGTAAGTTACAGCAAACGGATAGTGAAAAATATTCTCCGTGTTCTAATATTCGCGTGTACCAAATTTCATCGAAATTTGTTGGACCATATTCGCATAGCAAACGGCTAAACGGAATAGAATTCGACGTTCTGCTGCGCCACCTAGTGAAAAGTTAGAGGAAAACGGATAGCATAAAAACCTTCTCCATGATAAAAGACTTAGGTGAACCAAATTTCATGGTGATCGGTGAAACGGTGCTGGAGTTTTTCAACCTCCTACACACATACCAACATTCATTTTTATCTATAACCAGTCTTATTATACGTATATACCAGTCTCAAGTAAAATCCAGTTTCAAATCTAAGCCTCGCCAAAGTGCCAGCATACGCCATTTTGCAAGAGTTTTTTCAGGGAATCATTCGAAGCATTGACTTAGCAGCAATCAAAATGGGAAATGGTTCGACCGCCAGGCATTTATTTGAAAAGTGGAATCCCTTAATACAGCCGCATTTTTAAAATTATCAACTATAACACGTTTTATTCATCGTTACCTCGATGTACTAAATGCGGAGATTTCAATTTTCTGAAATTTGGCGGATTTCCCCCAAGTTAAATCAATGTACTCAATTGGCGAGAATTCTGAAGCTACATCGCTTGAAATGTCCTAATAACTGAATTATTTCTGCACGGATAGTTAAAATTTAATGCTGTATTCTAAGAAAACCTATACACTTGTTTTCAAAAATGCTATTCCCTTAAGCTCTCAGTAAATTGAGCCAAAAAGCCTAAAACTGTGCAAACCGCTAGAACTCACACTCTAAAAATCGGCCTATCAGCCATTTTATTTTTCGCCAAACTAAAAAAAATTACATATTAGTCTCGGATATCTTCGATCCTCATTGTTTTGCGTATAAAACATTTCATTCCTGCTCTCATTTCTTATGCGCACACGATATTATAATTAAAAAAATAACCAAAAAAATAAACTAAAAAAATCATTATTATTCTTTTATTTTTACTTTAAGAATTTAAAACATTTTATTCGGCAAAATCGGCACACATGGCAACCAAGATGCTTATTTCACGCACTTTTTTCACTACAGGGGTTAATATTACGTAAAGCTTTCTGCGTGGAGAACATAAAAAATCTCTTAAATTCCGGGAACGGAAATTAAGGGAACCCTTCAGGAGGAAAACGTTTTTAAGTGGAGTTTCAAAGTTTTAAAGTGGACTATCATTTATTCTATATTATTTTACATATCTGTGTAAAATTTCAGGCTGACAGGTCCATTTTTGTGGAATTGTATACTACCCAAATCAACAAATTGACAAACATAATTTCATTTTTATTTATAAGATAACCTACGCTTGTTTTTAAAAATACCCTCTCATTAAATTGCGCCAAGCGCTAGAATCATAGAAAATCTGACACACTTTCAGATTTTTAAATACGCACTAAAGTGCTATATATAAAAAGAGTTATAATCCATGGGTCTTCCCTATTTTCGTTCCTTCTTTCATTAAGTTGGAAAGTGTATCATTATTCATGAGTGTGATTAAACAAAATTAAAATTGATATTTCTAACATCCTTTTTTCTGGATGTAATACATTAGA
The DNA here is from genome assembly GCA_038373885.1 of Cheiracanthium punctorium. Taxonomy (NCBI): domain Eukaryota; kingdom Metazoa; phylum Arthropoda; class Arachnida; order Araneae; family Cheiracanthiidae; genus Cheiracanthium; species Cheiracanthium punctorium. The sequence goes on from JAWZYV010007050.1 coordinate 107,664, forward strand.
TGCAGAAAAGCTGCTCTGAAAAATGCACAATTCCAACTGAATGAAAATTATAATAACTTATACGCAGGTGTATTCATAACCCAAATAGCAGACGATTAAATTACGATAAATAGCGCCAAGCGTTAGAATCCTCCTCAAAATCGCGAGAATGCTGAAGATAGATCGCTTGAAATCCCTTAATAACTGCATTATTTTCGCAGGGATCATTAAAATTTAACGCTGTATTCTAATAAAGCCTTTGTACTTGTTTTCAAAAATCCGTTTCCTTAAGCTCTCAGTAAATTCGCCAAGCCGGAAACTGTGCAAACCGCTAGAACTCACTTTCTCGGCATTTGAGCCATTTTATTTTTTCGCCAAACTAAAAAATTTTAACATATTAGCCTCGGAAATCTTCAATTCTTATTGTTTTGCGTATAAAACATTTCATTCCTGCTCCGATTTCCCATGCACACGATATTATAATTAAAAAAAATATAACCTTACGAATATAAACTAACAAAAAAAATCATTATTATTCTTTTATTTTTACTTTGAGAATTTAAAACATCTTATTCGGCAAAATCGCCACATATGGCAACCACGATCCTTATTTCACACTTTTTTTCACTACAGGGGTTACAATTACGTAAAGCTTTTTGCGTGGAGAACATAAAAAATCTCTTAAATTCCGGGAACGGGTGGACTTTCAAAATTTTAAAGTGGACTATGATTTATTCTATATTATTTTACATATCTATGCAAAATTTCAGGCTGATAGGTCCATTTTTGTGGATTTGTATACAACTCAAATCCACAAACAAACAAATAAACAAACAAACAAACAAACAAACAAACAAACAGAATTTCATTTTTATTTATAAGAAGATGTGATATAACTGTCAGGTGTGATTATGGCATACTTCGTGGATTTTTGTTATGTGAATAGAGAAATCATCTTTAACCAAGAAGGATTCAATAAGGGCAAAATACATTACAATACTAAATATCTCTTGTCAGGTTACGATGCCACAGCGTCTTTTTCACTCTGCAGCATTTTATAACTAAAATATTTTAAAACAAAAAAAACAGCCCTAAAATTTCGTCGGCCACATATTTGAATTGCTAACATATGCCTTATATTGTATTGCAACGCCGTACTATTTCCAATTGAGGTCAAATTCTGCCGAACTAATTTCAAAAATACTGACAACCCCAAATAATATGGCAACCCTGAATATAAATATACACTTGTGTGTGTATTTATTTAAGGTTCACAAAAAAAAAGAAGATAATATCTTGTCCAATGATTAGAGTACACGCAGCAGCACATATAGCTCTTCAAAAGTGGATCGTAACGCTACATCTAGTCTTTCCTTATGTAAGACAGGGCACTCGTCTAATAATGAATACAAAAAGATCACGAACAGTTAGATATCCGGGCAGACAGACATCATAAACACTCGCCAACTTTATCGAAAAGCGTTAAAAAGCAAATTAATAATCAGAGACACAAACTAAAATATTAAAGTATGTATAGCTCTTCGGAAAAGTGTTGAAACTTGCATATAACATTATCTTGAAAAGTTACACTATCTTCTGAAGAGTAAATATGAGAAATTATTAAAATCAATTCGCTTGCATTTAGATTAATATTAACCAAATAAGTTGGATTTGTGAAATTATTGAGGTTTAAAATACGCATATTTATCTTTAAATATTCGTCATGCATTCATAGTGTCTAAAATATTTTTACAATTGGGAACAAATATCTTGCGGAATACGTAAAGTGTTGTTTCATTACACACGTTAAACTATTTTTTTCTGTTCATTTGCACAATTTCGAAACATATGCCATAGATGATCCAGAAATTAATTAACATTCCTAAGCACAAGACGATTCTGAGCAATATTTATGGAGTGCTAGAATGCGGCAAAATAATTTACGTTTGAACGCTATCTATTAGACATTGGCCACACATTTTAATTAAATTGTCAGAAACATGAATAATGGATACTGTAAAATTGAAGCATAGCATGCATTCAAGATGGTGTAATACTGCCATTTTAAATATTACTAAAAATAAGAGTAAGGAAACCGACATACATGTGTAATGTTGCTCTGAGAAGTTGGTTGGAACAGAAATTGAAACATCAGAAACATAAATTACATTGTAAGCCCGAAGTTAATTGAGTTTTATGTTTTTACCTTTTCGGTTTCCACTGTGGATTCCTGTATTCCATTATAAATATTATTAAACATTAGGGGAAATTCTGGGAAGGGGGTTATTTTTATTGAAATTTTTAATAAAAATAATTCTTACAATTTTTTTTTCTGCTATTACAACTAAAAACTTTTAAAATAAAATTTTGAAACATTTCAGCATATTTAAAAAATATAAATTTGATGATAATTATTAACTCTTTAACGCACAGTCTTCCCGCTCTGGGAACACCAAACTCTGACGTTTTGACTGTTGCCAATCACGAAGAATAGATTTAATTTCTATAAAAATAGTTGCGGGTGACCTAGCTCCACGAGAATCCTTTACTTTTTAGCACGTCCTTTCCCGTAAAAAAATCATCGCGATTATTTTTAACAGCATTGACATCTGCTGAAAAATGGAAGAATGCGATAACAGCCGGAGAGATTTCCCAATGCTGAAAAAAGGGCAGCCGTTGCCATCGCTCGACTTCACTACCAGCAAGATGGCGAACGATCGAAACGTTCATCGCGTGCCACAGATATAGAGACCCTTCTTTTGACGCAGCTGTCTGTGCCGCATGAGAAAAATTGCTTCACGATCTGTTCCACATCATTTGACGAAACTGCAGAAATGGCTACGATACGATGTTGCTCGAACCCACTTGGAGCAGCGCTATGACCGCGAAGGAGAGGCTTTTGTACGCCGTATCATTACGCTGGATGAGACTTGGATAATATCATACCAGCCAGAACTGAAACGCCAATCAAACGAACGGCGTCATTACGGGTCACGAAGACGTTCGAAATTTCGTCAGAACCCCAGCAATGTGAAAGTTATGGTGATTCTCGAGTGCGAATGTGATGGTGTCATCCTAACGCAGACCGTTCCCCCGCAGACCAGACCGTCAATGCGCAGTATTATTGCTCATTTTTGGAGCACCATCTCAGACCAAAAAACGACACCATACTCCCCAGATCCAAGCCCTTGTAACTTAATTCCTAAGATGAAGGAACGGCATTCTGGCATTCGCTTTAAAACTGTTTCAAGATTCTTGCGGCAATAGACCGGTCCATTCGAACTGTCAACAGAACAGGCGTTGCTACAGGTGTTCTGCGACTTCCGCATCGTTGGAAACGGGTTGTACACAATCCTGGAGCTATATTAAAGGACTGTAAAGAATGGTGACATGAATCACTTTTGTGTTCCATATAAATAAATAGTTGCCACTATTAAAGTTCCTATATGTATAAATATATATATATATATATATATATGGAACAACAGACTAGAACTAACAGACTAGAACCTCAGGGACGTGCTTTTAGTTGATGAATGGCAACAGATCTTCTACACGCGGATTGGACAGGCAACGGACAACGAATTGCAGGATTCTGGAACAACAGTTTAACGGGTTTCTTTAGTTTTGATGCACATTTGCATTATTTGTTCTTCGAATTTTTGTATGTGTAAATAAAATATTTTTTTTTCTTTTCTTTCCCATTGGTAAGGGGGTGTCACACCTCTGAGATTTGCCTGTTACAGTTTATATCTCGGATTAATAGTGTACGCTTTTATAAATATCTTTAAACTGTTTTAATACTTTTAAATCAATCTTCCAAAATACAGTCTTGGATATAATACATTACCTTGGCAAAATCTCAGGCTGTGAGTCTGAAACCTATGGTGTACTATTGTGCATTTCCTCCTCTGATGAGGGCAATGCATTTTACATTTTTTTGTTGTTTTAACAATGACTGGCTTGGGGGGTTTTTTCTACATAAATTTTATTTATATATATATATATATATATATATATGAGACGTCAGATATTTCAGTAAAGTTCCAGAGTTAAGGCAGGTAAAACGGTTTATTAAGCATTATCTTTCAGTTACAATATAGAGTGAGAAGAGGAGAGGGGAGACGGGAACAAAAATCAGCGTGGACTCATTAAGCAGTTCCAGTGGCAGAAATCTCCTGAATTTCGAGGTGCGGGTGTATTTACGTTCATCGTACCACCTGGTTTGCGAAGTCATAACTCCGCCTCGCTCTTATCTCTGATCGAACCACACACTTTTACCAACATGACCCGCATCCGGGGCTACAAAGGCGTGGGGACACGTGTACACTCTAAAGAACTCAGAATCGACGGCCTGATGTCTGACAAATAACAAAATAAATAAAACATAGCTCCAGAGCGCGCGTGGCAAGTATGACAGGAAAGCAAAACTTACAGTGAAAGTACCCGCTTGAACAATACCCAAACTAGTAAAACCCAAATTACCTTTTTATACATTACATATATATATATATATATATATATATAAATAAATGTATGGATTTGTATATATATATATATAGTGGTTGGGATTAAAAAAATCTGAAACTCTTTAATATTTTAAATACGCGCTAAAGTGCTATAGATTAAAAGCGTATCATACCCCATGCGTCGTCCCTATTTTCCTTTTTTATTCCATTAAGTTGGGAAGTTGGGAAGTCTGATATCATGTATCATTATTAATGAGTGTGCAGTTTTTTTCTTCCTTGTTCCATAAAACACTTCTGTGGAATCGAAATCTATATCAATATTGTCACTAAAAATACTTTACAATCTTCGCCCAGGATATTCTAACTATCTATATAAATAAAATTAGACTTTTGTCTGTACATTTCTTGGAATTCAAAAATTTTGCGATTTCTATCCGTTTCAAGCACCCGGGAAACCGATGCGACCCTCAAAAAAAAGTTTGTCTGTCTGTCATTCTGTCATTCTGTCCGTGACGCTTTTTTCGTTTAAGCATCACGTAAAAACGACTGAAGCGAATGATATGAAATTTGGTGTCATGATAGGTGGTCACTCAACTTAAAACATAGGTGTCGAATTTTTAAAAAATATTGATTAGATTTTCAGATTTTGCGAAAATCGTTTCAAACTGCGTAAATTTGTGTTCAAGCATCACGCAAAAACGACAGACGCAAATGATATGAAATTGGGTGACATGATAGGTGGTCACTCAACTTAAAACATAGGCGTCGAATTTTTAAAAAATCTTGATTAGATTTTCAGATTTTGCGAAAATCATTACAAACTGCGTGAATTTGTGTTCGCACATCACGTAATAACTGCAAAGGTGAAAAAATGATAGTTGGTGAAATGATAGGTGGTCACTCACCTTAAACTATAAGCATCTAATTAAAAAAAATCCATCACATTTCGAGATTTTGTGAAAATCGTTTAAAACTGAGTGAATGTTTTGTTCCCGTATTACGTAATAACGACTAAAGCGAATGATATGAAATTTGGTCACACGATAGATGGTTGCTCAACATAAACTATAGGTGTCCAATTTTTTAAACATTTTTATTAGATTTTGAGATTTTGTGAAAATTCTGTCAAAATACGCTTATATTTCTTCAAACATCACGTAATAACGACTAATACGAATGATACGAAATTGAGTGGAATGATAGGTAGTTGCTAATCCTAATTTATAGGCGTTGAAATTTCCAAATATATTGATTACATTTTGAGATTTTCCGGAAATCGTTTTAAAATGCTGAAATTTTGTTCCAGCATCACGAAATAAAGACTGCAGGGAATGGAACGAAATTGGGTGACAGGATATGTTGTCACTCAACTTAAATTCTAGCCTTCAAAATTTTTCAAAAATGTTGATTAGATTTTGAGATTTTGCGAAAATTATTTCAATATGCGTCAATATTCAATCGCGCATCACATAATTACGACCAAAGCGAATGAAATGATATTACTTAGTTACTCTCTAACCTGTAATATTTTAACAATACATAAAAATGATAACTTCGCTTTCTTTACTTTGGCAACATACTCCATCCATTCTGTGTACTCCTACAATGCTGACGAAAGTTCTTGCTTTTTGGAAATTTGCATTCACTAACCCGTCAAGGACGGGTACTTCAGCTAGTACATGAATATTATAAATACCGTTTGAGATGTGCGTTATAATCTATGAGCGACCCTTGTTTGTCTTTCTTGTTTATCGAAAGACTTCTTCAAAATTGAAATCTAATATTAAAATCGCCTTGCAAAACGTTTTAACAATCTTCATCAGGCAAATTCTAAATATACTTTACTTTTCTAAATGCTATTTGGAAAGTGTATCATAATCCATGAATGTACCGTACTTGTCTTCTCTGGTCCATAACACACTTCTTTGGAATTGGAATCTATATTAAAATCGTCTACTAAAACTCTCTTACAATCTTCTCCAGGCATATTCTAACTATAAAAAAAAACCTTCATATAAAAAGCTCACATAAAATGTCACTTATTGAAAGATACGATCGTTTCGACTGAAAATCCGTCCAGTCTTCCTTAGTCAAAGCCCTTCGTCACACAAAACAGTGGGAACGTATTTTCTTGTGAGACGAAGGGTTTTGACTGAGGAAGACTGAACGAATTTTCAGTCGAAATGATCCTATCTTTCTATAAGTATCATTTTATGTTGTTTTTTGTAGAAGGTTTTTATTTATTTTATCGTTTAACACCAGTGTTGAGTGTTTTTTCCGTATTCTAACTATACTTTCCTTTGTGATAAACTGCCTGTTTGCCAACTTCTAGGCAAATTTGGAAGATATCACCAAGCTTGGTTCAGTTTGGAATCAAGTTTGAAGACATATATTTTGGGCGCAAAACTTGGCGATAAATCTTCAAAAATTTCAAACTTTGGCGACTTTCAACATTTTATCCCCCACCCCCCTACGCTATCTGGTACTTTCAAGTCTCTACAGATCGTAATGTGGGAGATCATTTTTTTAGCCCTGTAAAAAAACTATAAGTCTTATACACACCAAAATCGTTAACGGTTGAACGACGGTAGTCTATAATATATATATATAAAATTTGAGGTCAGTCGAGCTCACCGTTTAGGAGCTAGCGTAATTTTAAGTATTTCTCTCCATGGGGCGTAATGTATAAGAAATATTTTTGCAGCCGTGTAAAAAACTATAAATCATATGCACACCAAAATCAATATCCGTCGGGCGACGGTGGTCTATAATATGCAGTGGTGGTCAAAATTGTGGACACTTTTGGAAATGTTTAGGTTTCGAACTTTGTATGCTTATAGGAAGTTCTACGTTTCACAAAATGCAAACGCATATATAATTTTAAGGAAAATTTAATACTGATGTGAATACGCAAAACTAAATTTAAATATGTGCAATAGAATAAAAGTTATTATTACTTTAACATGAAAAACAAATACAGTGATGATGTGGATTGTAATTTCTAACTTTCCAGGCCAATCACTGTTATTTTTCTGAGCTTAAAACTCTCGTGAGCTCTATGAAACACAAATGTGAACCTGTAATGAAAAATTAAGTCTACCCTACAAACTGTAGATAACTCGCTGCAATCTTCAATATCAAAGGTATCTCGATAATTATTGCCCTTTAACTTTTTTTGTATTGAAAATATTTTAATAAATTTTTTTTGTATTTAAATCAGCATTAAATTATCTTTAAAACGATGTAAAACAGTTTGCATCTTGTGAAACATAACATTTTTTATACGTATACGAACTTAGACAACAAAAAAAAACTTTCCAAAAGTGTCCACAGTTTTGGACAACAAACACTATGCTACCGGCAAAGTATATAGAACGCCAAGGTATAGTACAGAATTCCTAAAACTAGCTTACAATGTATGAAATGATTAGTATTTCACACATTTCCCAAGCATTCTATAGAATGCCAAATGAGAAACTAACAAAGTATGAAATACATATCCGACTGCATGTAAAATGCAATGAAATGTAATTTAAAATGTCATTCAAGCAGTTCCATGTTGCATATGCAGGCTAATTTTAATTTTTTATTTGAAAAAAATTATTTCCCTTAATAAGAAAGGCATAAGTTTTGTTTTCTTCAACTTCCATTTTTCTGTACGTATTATGAATAATTTTTTATGGCACTCTCACAATTTATTCAGAATAACATTTGTATTTTGAAGAATGCAGGTATTTTACGTAGGAATGGGTTAGGAATGGGAAAAAGGCGAATTGCATCGCGGAAAAAATTTAATCCAAGGGCGAGTTGCACCCGCGAAATGAGGTGAGGGAGACAATCATAGGAGAACCCTGCAGTCTCGCAAAGGGCAAGCGGTAGCACATTTTCGAGGGGCCCCTTACAGCGGTGGTCGGACCTAGTTATATTTTTTTGGGTCTCGCAAAGGCCCAGCGGTAGCACATTTTCGAGGGTCCCCTTACAGCAATGGTCGGACCTAGTGATATTTTTTGGGTCTCGTAAAGGGACAGCAGTAGCATATTTTCGAGAGGCCCCTTACAGCGATGGTAGAACCTAGTGATATTTTTTGGGGTCTCGTAAAGGGCCAGCAGTAGCATATTTTCGAGAGGCCCCTTACAGCGATGGTCGGACCTAGCGATGTTTTTTTTTTTTTTTTTTTTGCGTCTCGCAAAGGGCCAGCGGTAGCATATTTACGAGAGAGGAGCAACATAAGGATTCCGGTGCAGCCTGTCCCTCAATTTGATTGATAGCTGTTGGCGCGGGTGCAACTGTGCTTCTTCCCTTTATACAGGGTGTCCTAAAAAGGTGGTAGTGGGCTTTAATTCATTAACTATAGAGATAAGTGGGCAGTGAAAATTGACTTAAACCCCTTTTTAATGGCTCTCGAAGGGAAAAAATCACGTCGAATGATCGCATTTCAGGGATCGTACAGAAATTATACAAGAAAATCTTTTTTAACACCATAGCATTAACGTTTATATTCAAAATGGTGAAGTCCCCGATCCTCTTTTTTTAAAGATGTCTCTTAAGACGTTGTATGATGAAAGGCTCACAAATTTGTCACACTACCTTATTAGTGTATGAGGCACATTTTAATAACTGTTTTTTTTTTTGTACGGGGTCGTATAGGAATTTAAAAGGTGTAACTTTTTGAAAATTCACAAAAGAAATAATTTCTCAAGAGTCTTATTTCCGATGCTATTTTGAATATTTTTTCAACTTTCACTGTCCACTTATTCTCTAACATATAAAGCATTAAATCCCGTTACCACCTTTTTGTGACACCCTGTATAATGGTCTCGTCAGGACCTTTTTTCATACTTAGCCTAAGTAGCATTTGTCATACTCTAGAATGCCTGGGTATTATGCACAATGCCTAGGGAAAGTATGTAATAATTAGCATATTTCATAGTTTTCCTAAAAGCTTCCGGCATTGTATACAGTACCTAGGCAATAGAATTACATACTTCGCCGGTAACATATGCAAAATTTGACCTCATTCGACTGCACCGTTACCCTGTTGAAAGATGCAATGGAAACGTGTCCTCGCAAATCTGTAAATACTGGAGTGAACGAAATAGCACTTCAGTGCTAAAAATAGACGACTGTGATGACTTACGTAATGACTAATAGCTGTCTCATAAATATGGAGGAATATTTCCATGATACTGTATTCTTTCTACGGGAAATTAAATGTTCATTTTTAGAATAGAATTCCGTTCCTTATAGTTATGTTGTCTAAGTAAGATTTATATATTGGGTGGTTATAAATAAGTATGTGTAATTAGAGCTGTATGTACACTCATGTCCATAAATTAAGGATAATGAAGTTCAGGCAAAGAAAGAGAAAGAAGCAAAACAAATTTGACTTATTTGTAAAGTCTATTTATTAAACAAAAAGTAAAGAGCAAAAAAGATGCTATATGTTTGACATAATTAATAAAAATTGCAAATTTTACTCCCTTGACCAAATTTCAAAAAAGAACCTATTTACAAAAAACAGTATAACATGGTTAGTAGGGTGGTTAATACGGAGTATGTCTCCCGGACGATGCAATACAGGCCTGACAACGCCTAGGCATGCTGAGTATCAAATGATCAATCTGATCTTGGGGAATATTACACCACTCATCAAGCAATGCACTCCGAAGTTCTGGTAGACAGATGGGAGGGGGTTGACGAGCTGCAATTCGTCGGCCAAGCATATCTCACACATGCTCTATTGGATTCAAGTCCGGTGAGTATGCTGGCCAATGCATACGGGTGATATCCTCCGATTGAAGGCATTCGTCTACAATGTTTGCACGGTGAGAACGGTCGTTGTCATCCATAAACACAAATTCAGCACCCATGGCGCCCCGAAACAAACGTACATGTTGTTCCAGAATGACATCCCGATAGATGCGGCCTGTCATCGTTCCACTCTGAACATGCAGGTCAGTTCTGGAACCAAGAATAATTCCTCCCCAAACGAGCCATCCTGCACCACCGTAACGGTGTCTTTCAATGGTGTTCTCTTGGTGGTAACGGGTACCTGGCGCTCTCCAGATGAATGTCCGGCGAGAATCAGACTCCAAACTAAACCTGGACTCGTCGGAAAACATCACACAAGACCACTGTTGCGGTGTCCACAATGCATGCTCTCTACTCCAGGTTAATCGCAGGCGACAGTGAGTTGCGGTAAGTGGAACACATCTGATAGGCCTACGAGCATATAGACCAATGTGCCCTAAGTGTCTGTACACGGTCTGCCTTGAAACTGTCGTACCGGTAGCTGAAGAGAGGTGACGAGACAGGCCTGATGCTGTACTCCGTCTGTTTCTTTTGGCAGTAACTGCCAAATAGTGGTCCTCACTCGGCGTTGTAACTCGGGGGCGACCTGTGCTGTAACGTCTACTCACATTACCATCATCTTGGAATCGTTGCCAAAGCCTGGAGATGACACTCTGGGCGATTCCAAGTTCCTCGGATACTTCCAGCTGGGTACGTCCACATTCCAGTCGTCCGATAATTCTGCCACGTAAAACATCATCCAAATGCCTCCTTTGTGCCATAACTATGCGGATTTTGCACTGAAAGGCTTTCCCAGCGCTTGGAACAATTTTACTTATTTGCCACCATTCCTTATATACCCCTCTCTTACACTCTCGTCATTGTGACGTACCATCCACGCCATCTGGTGGTTTCCTGTAATTTGCATATTCTTCTTCAAGATGTGTGTGATCATTCCACAGGTGAAATTTTTATTTTAGAGATCAATTTCTGTGTGATTCTGAATTATCCTTAATTTATGGACATGAGTGTAGTTTGAAGGAATAATCCGAATGAAATCAAAATCGGTACAGTAACTAATCGAGAAGAAGAAGGAATATTGGAATAATAATATGTATATATATATATATACATATATATATATATATATATATATATATATATATATATATATATATATATATATATATACTAGCTGAAGTACCCGTTCTTTGCATGGGAATGAATGAACTCTTTGATATTAAGATTTGTGGTGATTACTATTTATTGTAATAAAGAGATAAAGCAAAATGGATATCGCATTATATTGTGTTCAATAACCATGCATACCGAATTTCCAGGCAATCGTTTGTACGGTGCAGAAGGCCATGCGGCGTAGCGCAATCTAGTGGCGAGTTTTAGCAAAACGGATACGGCGAAAATATTCTTCGCATTCAGATATCGATGAATACGAAATTTCAGGACGATCGGCTGGACAGTCCTGAAGTTCATGTGTTGACGCGACATCTAGTGTCAAGTTATAGGAAAATGGATAGCGCCAATTTCTTCCCCGTGTTCAAATATCTATGTATACCTAGTTTCATAGCGATCGGTTGCACAGTCAAGAAGTGATACACTGAAGCGCGATCTAGTGGTTAATTAAAGTAATGAGTTGCTACAGTGCCGTCAAGTGGCGAGTTATAGCAAAATGGATAACGCCAAACTATTCTCATTGTTCAAATAGCTATGTATACTGATTTTCATAGCGACCGTTTGAATGGTCAAGAATTTGGCCTGCTGCAGCGTCATCTAGTGGCGAGTTAAAATAATAATGCATTGCAGTGCCATCTAGTGGTGAGTAACACCAAAAGGAACACAGTTAGAATATATTCTTCGTGCTGAAATGTGTAAGTATACGAAATTTTATGCCGACGGTAGAACGGTATAGAAGTTATGCGTTGCAGCGCCATTTAGCGGCAAGTTACAGCAAAATAGATACTGAAAAATATTCTCCGTGTTCTAATATCCGCGTGTACCGAATTTCATCGAAATCGGTATATTCGCATAGTAAACGGCTAAACGGAATAGAATTCCACGTTCTGCTGAGCCACCTAGTGGCAAGTTAGAGGAAAACGGATAGCATAAAAAGCTTCTCAATGATAAAAGACTTAGGTGAACCAAATTTCATGGTGCAACGGTGCTCAACGGTGCTGGAGTTTTTCACAACCTCATACACACATACCAACATTCATTTTTATCTATAACCAGTGTCATTATATATCCCAGTCTCAAATAAAATCCAGTTTCAAAATCTAAGCCTCGCCAAAGTGCCAACATACGCCATTTTGCAAGCGTTTTTTCAGGAAATCATTCGAAGCATTGACTTAGCAGCAATCAATATGGGAAATGGTTCGACCGCCAAAAAGTAAAGCACGCATTTATTTGAAAAGTGGAATCCCTTAATACAGCCGAATTTTTTTGAAATTATCAACTATAACGTGTTTTATTCATCGTTACTCCGATGTACTAAATGAGAAGATTTCAATTCTCTGAAATTTGGTGGAACTCCCCCAACTTAAATCAATGTACTCAATTGGCGAGAATTCTGAAGATACATCGCTTGAAATCCCTTAATAACTGCATTATTTATGCACGGATCATTAAAATTTAACGCTATATTCTAATAAAACCTTTGCACTTGTTTTCAAAAATCTATTTCCTTAAGCTCTCAATAAATTGCGCCATGCCGAAAACTGTGCGAACCGCTAGAACTCACTTTCTCAAAATCGGCATTTGAGCCATTTTATTTTTTCGCCAAACTAAAAAAATTTTACACATGAGCCTCGGAAATCTTCAATTCTTATTGTTTTGCGTATAAAACATTTCATTCCTGCTCCGATTTCGCATGCACACGATATTATAATAAAAAAATAATAATCTTACAAATATAAACTAACAAAAAAAATCATTATTATTCTTTTATTTTTACTTTGAGAATTTAAAACATTTTATTCGGCAAAATCGCTACACATTTCAACCATGATCCATATTTCACACTTTTTTCACTACAGGGGTTACAATTACGGAAAGATTTTTGCGTGGAGAACATAAAAAATCTCTTAAATTCCGGGAACGGGTGGACTTTCAGAGTTTTAAAGTGGACTATGATTTATTCTATATTATTTTACATATCTGTGCAAAATTTCAGGCTGATAGGTCCATTTTTGTGGATTTGTATACAAATCAAATCAACAAACAAACAAACAAACAAACTTTTCGTATTGCGTATCTTCGTATAAGAGGAAGTGTCTGGGGCAAATAAAACGCGTCATAATTTCCTTATCGGGAGCTTTCCCTCGTGGATACCTTCAACATTCTCGTTACCTTACACCTTTATTTAAGCATAAACAAGCGTTCCCCTTCGTAATTGTAATAGGATATCTGATATTTCTCTCCTTTCTTGAAACTCGATATCATGTTTTTGGCGCAGCTGAAATAATTGTTTCGATCGAGAGACGTGTGAATGTTTAGACAGAGGATAGAAATTATCACAAGACGCCGATGTTTTCGTTTATTTAGACTTTCCAGACTGAGATAAAAGTTTTACGGAATTATAATGTCTCACAGTTGTCTGTTGTATAAATTACGTGAATCTGCTTGGACTATCCCAAAATTTAAATATGCTATGTGCAAGGTGGTTACAATTTTACTTTCTTTATTAACAACATTTAGCAACTGAAACGGATGAGCAGACTGGAACTCGGGACAAGACGAGCTCAAAGATATCTTTTAACCCTTTCACTACCAATTACTTTTTTACTGAGAAAAAAAAAATGAAGTACTTTAATACATCAATTAAAATACGAATATTGATGAAATGCTGAAAAACGAAAAATTACATTGAATTGCCAGTTATGTCTTCGAATACCAGTGGGTCAGACGTTCATATGAATTCAAAGCATATTTATCCCATAGGGTCATATGACACTACCTGCGGGACATATATGTCCCGGTGGTAGAGAAAGGGTTAATTCAAAATTACGCAAAATGGTACTTTACAGGAAAAAAAAAAGTAAAACATCACTTTTAGTGACGTAAATGACACTTCCGAAATATAGAAATATTTATAACAGTCATTAACAAGTTTCGATCATTTATTGACTAGTTTGAATCATTTACTAAGATAAATCCATATTTTTTCTATGAAAAGCGGTCTTAGTAAATTTTACTTACTTAAAAAAAATTGAAAGCATTATTTTAGTCCACAAGCGAGAGTTGATGGAAATTCTGATAATAGTTCTAGGTGGAGGATGCTATTCGTAGTGAGAATGTATTTATATGTCCTACAGATAGTGATTGGATACTTCTAAAACAAAAATGTTACATGCTGCAAAATAGATATGCTTTATTTGTATACCAACGGATAGCAAAAAGCAATCGGGCAAATACCAAAGTCTGACACTCGTGCATAATATAAGCATGCATGTATATACAGAATGGATGCAAAATTATCTAATGAAAAGTAAATCTTTAAAAATAATTGAATTTCAGAGGCGACATTTTATGGATTTTTAAATTTTAAATAGTTAAAACGTAAGATCACCGGCTCCAACATCTGATGGATCTTTAAGTGCAATCCAGGGAAATATTCACAAGAATTAAGGCCCCCAACACTAAAGGCGTACCATTCCGAAAAACTAAAGTTGTACCAGTAAACTATATTTAAAATGACATATAAAAGCATCTTACTCCAACAGTTAAGAGAGGCCCACTCTTAAAGTGTTTAACGAAATACTCCTGAAGAGGAATATTTCACTTTTCGCATTGAGTATCACCAAATAATAGGAAGAATCTTAGGCAAATAAAAGGCGTCATAATTTCCTTATCGTGAGCTTTCCCTCGTGGATGACTTCAACATTCTCGTTATCTTACATCTTTATTTAAACATGAACGTAAGCGTTCGCCTTCGTTATTGTAGCAGGGAATTTGATATTTCTCTCCCATCTTCAAACTTGCTATTATGCTTTGCGTATCTGAAATGGTTGCTTCGATCGACAGACGTGTGAATGTTAAGACAGAGTCTAGAAATTATCTCAAGACGGTGATGTTTTCGTTCTTTTAAACTTTTCCTATTGAGATAGAGTTTATGGCATTAGAATCTCTCACTGATTGTATGTAGTGTAAATTACGGGAATCTGATTGAATTATCCTAAAATTTTAATATGCTATGTGCAAGGTGATTATAATTTACTTTAGCTATTAATAACATACAGCAGCTGAAACGATTCAGCATATTACTGCTAGACACAAGAAGTGTTCAAAGAACATTTACCGGAACACTCTTCCTTACACTGAAATGTTCACCAGGAGGCGTTTTCCAATTAAAAAACAAAATCAAAAATAGAAATATTAACAGAGAAAATGGACAATGGAAATGTATACAACAACAGAAGATTTTCAACTTCTATTTACTAGTTTTAATCATTTGTTCACTAGTCTCAGTAATTTTCTTAAATAATTCACAATTTCCCAATGGAAAGTAATTCTTAGAGAAATTTATTTTCTTAAAAAAAATCCTTGACGGTATCTCTTTTGTACTCCACATACCAAACCTGGTGGCAGCCCTTATAACCGTGTAAGTGGTAAAGCGTCTGGGTAGAGGTTGCTGCCTGGTGATTTCAGCTCCTGATGAGGAACGAAAGGTTTTCGTGTGTATTATTTTTCCAATATAATTTCGAGTGTATAATTTTTCCAACTGCGTGTATTATTTTTCCAATACAATTTAATCATTTCAACAATTAATGAGTTATGAGCTTCCAAAATTCTCCTCACCATGTTAAAATAGCTTTTCATACTTTAATTTAAATCTCATGTAATATTAAGAAGCTGATTTTTATTCGTACTATTAGAACTAAATGACCCCAAACATAATTTACTATCATCATAGTTTTTTTAAATGAAATATTCCTATCAGTTAATAATTATTATATTAATATTCGAAAAAAATATGAGTAGATTTAGCCAAATTTTGACTGAAATGGATACAGAAAACCGTTTTATATGACTGTGTAAAATTATATATTTTTACGTTCAGTAGCTGACACGGTATTAATAAAAGTGTCCTATTTTGACAAGTTAAGGGGCCGTTTATCAATTTACAAAGTCATACTGTTTTGAAAGTTATTTTTAAACTGCATACTTATATTCTAAATAACATGTACTTTGCTAAAAGTAGTGAATGTTAGAGTTATTAAAAATAGCAAACTTAAAAGAGACAAAATACAGATTTGTAAAATTTTATTTCGCTGTAAAATTTAATATTTTAGATGTTTATTAATATAACGAGATTTTTCATCCTAATTTAGTTTTTATCAATTATAATTGTTTCTTAGTTGAATTTCGTTTCTTATATATTTCACCAGTTTTAGAAAACAACATTCGAGACTATTTTGTATGCTTGTTACATGAAAATTATCTAAATCTATTTCCCCATTTTACATGAAAACCTTGTTCAACTTCACCCGTGCTAAGTAAATTTTATTCTTATATCCGTCAGATGAGCCAAAAACATCGTCTTAACATTGTTAGTGTTTCTAGCAACATTTCAACGCTCTATGAGAATTAAATAATAACAATTTCAAAATAAATTATAAAGTGTTCATTTGTATGTGCGAAAATTTTACGAAACTAGGGCCAAGGCTCCCTGACTCGCTACGCTTGCTTTTCATATGAAGCATTCGGCCCCTAATACGGCTTATTCGCAAAAAAGACATAATTTCAACAGACAAAACCCGAAGATTGGATCAGATAGAATGTTACTGAGCTACACATTGCTTGGTTCTTGCAGGTTCATTGGTACATAAAAATATAAACTTCACACTACAGTAGACCCCCTCCCCCTCATAACACGGAAGATATTTTGTTATGGGAATCCGTGTTGTACGGGTCCTGAGCTATACTCCACCTGGAGTGCAGACTCCGCTTATAATCGCTGGAAAAATTATTTGTACTCCTCAGAAACACAATGATATTTAATGTTGCCATTCAAAAGTCATATTAATTAGGAGCTAAAGCGTAATAAAATCAGAACATCTGTTTCAGCTGTATTTTTAATAATGTAAAACCTATTGGACACCTTGCGAATTTGCCACCCATGGCGATTTTTCATTATTGGGCTACTTGCGTACATGTAAAGTTAATAAAAGCTACGGAACAGATAGGATAGCTTGCCACCAATGTCGACTTTTCATTATTTGGCGATTTACACATGCTCACAACCTATAATTACTGTTCATTTAAGGTTACCGGAAAACCGTTGTCCATATTTTCATTTACATAATCGTTTGCAGATCGGCGTACTTAGCATCACGAATTATACCATCTCGTCGCGCTAGCAAATATCCAAAGTGTACTATAACTGCTATAATGGCACGTTTTATAAATTTGTTTAAAAATCTGAATAATGCATTTGTCTTAATCATTTTGAAAATTCAATTTTAAATTGCCGATTTGAAGTTAAAGGGAAAGATAAATTACATTACATTATGGGCAGTAAAAAACGACTTAAAACATTATTAAACATTATTTTCATTATAATTAATGTGTATTTTTATTCCCGAGAACAAAATTATTTTGAGGGGAAAAATTCAAATCTTCACATACAGTTCTCAATTTGATGATACCCCTTATGAGAACGTAATAAAGGATTCGTAATATCGTAGGAAATGAGATATTTTTATGTTTAGGGTAATTTAAAGGTTTTTTTTCGTCTAATAAAGTAAAAATAATGTGTTGCCATTAAAAAAACGAAGGTTGTGCAGAATGAAATATGAAGACGAACCCTTATGAAAATTTCAGAATGAGAGATAAAAGTTGTTTGTAAACGAATGTTTTGTATAACTTTGCTGTACGTCGAATGACAGCCAAAAGAATAAAGATCAAATGGGTCTTTTTTTCATTAGCTGTGCACTGTGTACATATCATTAAAATTAAAAACATCCAAACTTTATGTATCTCAAATATGTCCTGACAAACTTTTGGGAAATTTATGAACAAAAGCGTTTTAAAAAATTTACATAGTTATTTAATTAAGGCAAAGTATATCAAACACAATTACAAACATGTTGTAAAGGAGTATAACAATGCCACTTTTTGTACCTCAGTTACAAACGAAAATGTATTTTTCTTTTCATGAAAAGGACTGTTCTTCAAACACTGTCTATAAAAATGCTGCAAATTTATTTATTTAAATCTCTTGTTTACACATTTCTTTTTGGGAAAAAAAAAGCTCAGCGCAGATAAATAACTTTTTTCTTTCCATGAAATGTTCTCTTTTAAGATTTTAATGAAGATACTTATTAAAATCTTTCAGAAAATGCATATTTTCATTGAAAAGTTTTTGCACCCTCCTGTTAATGAATATTTTCCGAAACATTTAATCGTCAGAGGGTTTTTAATGGAGCGTGCATCAAATGGTTTAAAGGAGAATACTCATCATTAAAAAGCTATGCAAATATAGGTGAGTGTGGTGGAGTTGCCATCTTACCGATTATTTAAGATGATGTTTGCAGACAACCCATTTTCTCTCTATTCTAATTGAGAAAATAATATGGAAGTTTTTTTTTACTATACGCAAAAATATGGCTTAGACGCACTGATTATATTAGATTAATATAGCTTCACATATAATTATATTTGATAAGTAAAATAATTTCGTAATTGAGAAATGCACTTCATAATCAATGCATTTTTGATGTTAATCCTTCCAAATAAAAAATATTAAAATTCTTTGGTTCATTTGATTTAGAGACAATAAGATGATTTTCGCTCAGACGGAGTGGCGTCCCTAACATGACCGATTGTATATGTCACTGAACATAATAGACGAAGTGTAAAGGTCAATCGTCCGGTTGTAGATCTAACGGTCTGGAGTTTTGGTCGGTTTTCTCTATATGTAAAGTGAATATGCATGAGAACCTCTTTAAAAGTCCTCTGAAAATCCCCCTCCCCTCCGCCTCGCGTGCAGGTGCCCTTCGTTTAGGTTTGCCATAGTACAAAAGAAATCAGATGGAATTACAGACTTCCATTTAATATAATTCCTAGGATAACACTAAATATGTTTCATTCCTTTTGTTATATGTTTAATTTTGCAAATTTAAGTTGAAATGAAGTTCTTGGTAACATTTAAATTGCCATTATAATTACTATTTTAACCAATTAAATCAAAAACCATTTAAAGCACGGGTTTTTAATATGGAGTCAGATAGAGTTTTTTCACTATATTTTTTATATGTTTTAATAAAATAAAAATATTACATCATTTATTCTTTAATCACCGAAATCAATCCAAATAAAATCATGAAAGTCCACGCATTTGTTAGTTAATAAATTTTTATCGACTTTTCGAAAGTTGTGATACCAGTGCTTATCGAAATGATTGATCTGCTTTTATTAAAACTAAAAACAACAAAGCTAAACTATGTTACATGGTTTCAGTTTGCTCTCGATTAACTGACTTCTTCATTCGCGGTCACAAAATGTAGTAGTAGTACGGCCAAGAATTTCTCGCAATCAACTACAAGAGAGCCTTTCAACAATCATAGAACAATAGACACTGAGTACATGCATTTGTGTAGATATAGCTTTCTTATGGGAGGTTGTCCAGCTTCAGAGGGCGAGTCTCATTCTTACAGTAAAATTTCATTGATATTATACTGTACTTTACTATACATAGGGATGGACGCGAGACGTGCGAAACGAGAATCGGGGCTGTCTCGTCTCGTCTCGCAGTGGTAAACCTCTGTCTCGTCTCGCGTCTCGTCTCGTCTCGCAAACACTGTGTCTCGTCTCGCGTCTCGCAAAGAAATTGCTGTCTCGTCTCGCGCGAGACGCGAGACGTCTCGCGAGTCTCGCAAAATTAAGGTCTGCGATTTCGTTACCATTTTATGCTAACTTATTATTGGGATTTTATTGAAAATTAAACAATTACTTACATATAGCCACATTAGTAGATATATTATTAACTATATCAGCATATATCGGCATTTGAAGTAAAAGAAATTGAGATTTAATCCGTATATATAATGTCATACCGAAAATATAGTATTTATTTTTATTTACTAGCTGCGTGCCCGTTCTTCGTACTGTAGTAAACGAAAATTTTCCTAACATGAGTAATTTCAATTAATTCCAGTGATGTGGAATCTAAAATAAAAGCAAAATTATTTGACTCTTGATGTAAAGTTTGCGTCATGAGTATTAACCTGGCATCATTGCTATGTAATGACTCAAAAAACTACGTCAGTGTCATTCGCGATCAGAAAAGTGAAAAGCTTAGCGGTTTGCAGAGAACTCCCGACTTTCAAAATGTGGTATTTCTACATCATACTGTAGTTCTACATCATACTGTTCAAGTTGTAGCATTAAATACCTCAGACACTACATGAAATGGATAAACGTTTGTTTTAAAATAGCTGCGCACCCACTCTTCATACGAGAAGTAGCGAATATTTTACTAAAATCATATCTGCATGAGACAAAACAGATTTTTTTTTCTAAAGTACAAGTAATCTCCTCTGTTGAAATTACTGCGGGATATATTAACACAAATTAGAATTACTTATCGTTCGATTGGTTGTAAGATAACCCTTGAAAAATTATAAACAGAACACTTTTAGTCTTTATTAAATCTCTACTATTTACTTAAACGTCAATTTCAATTCTCTAAAATATGTGTAATTTTTATATTAATGAAAACAATATTATATTAACGATAATTATAATTATTTGCCTAATATTTCCAATAACATTACCGTGTGTGCATTTTTAGATTTCATTATAGTATCTCAGTTGGTTAATAGACGTCTTATTTTTTTGTTTATATTTTAAATTACTGAACAGTTAATCTGTTGACGACTATCCGTTTGTACTTTTCCACAATAATTTTTAGCGATAGTACTACAGTCGTTATGGCCCTGTTTACAGAAAAATTAAACCATAATCCCCCTAATGTATATCCAGTGTGGATTTTTTTTTTTTAAATGAAAAGACATCTAACAGGCGAAGATAATTTTAGAATAGGAACCCAACTGCAAGATAAAATGATGGGGAGGGAAAAAATTTATAAAAGTTTTGCAAGCCGAAGGAAGGGAAAACATGATAATATAAACGAAAAGAGAAATAGTTTTTAAAAAAATTGCTTGAATTTCTTTCCGTCCGATATTAATATATAAGAATAAAAAATGTCATTTTAATCTCTTTAAAATAGGCCAACAATAGGGATTTAACCGCCCCTAGAAAGTTGTTACCAGGGTGGGCGCCCCCCCCCCTACGCACGCCGCAACGTGCGGGAAAGTTTGAGGATAATATCGGTACAAGGAAATTTCAACCAAGGATATTCAACTATATTTCAACCATCTCAGACTAAGCATCAATGCGAATGCAAGTTGCTCTACTTCTAATCTCTCTCTGATATACCCGAAACCCGATTATCACAGGGGCAAGGGGGGGCGGTAGTCCGGTGCCCCTGAAGAAAAAGGGGGCCCATATATATCCCGATTATCTAAATTATAAATTCATATGTACTGAAATAGTACTTGTGGGGAAAAAACTGAATTTCCTCTGTAATATAGGTATTACCTAATTGTCTACCACTAGATCAAGTTAGAGATATTTTTTTGGGGTGATAAATACGATTTGATTAAAGTACAAAAACTACAGTTAACTGAAATGCAATTTTCGAGTACAACAGCGGTCAAAACTAAGTTAAAATACTTAAAAAAGGGGGGCTCAGTAAAGGGGCTTAATACGTAAAAAAGGGGATAGTAAGGGGGGAACCAAACTTAATGTCCCGGGCCCCGTCTAAAATTGGTCAGATTTGAACATACCGTACCGCCTTTCCTATTTACTTATTATTTTTCTTTCAACTCTTCTCTGTTTTCTTTTTTTTTCCACCTCTTTCTTTATCCTCTCCTTTGTGTGTTTTGTATATCTCTCGTCTGTTCTAATTTTAAATGTTACGTGTTTGTGCGTATTGTAGAGTGCTGATAGTATACCAGGACCGAAAACGAAGGAGACGCAAGTTAAACGGTAGAGGCTTCAGGCAAATTGTCGTTTTTCAGATCGTATTTATGCGAGACGGAAAAAAATGCGAGAATTCTCGCGAGAAATCTCGCGCGAGACAAGACTCTGTCTCGTCTCGCGTCTCGTCCCGCAAAATATTTTCTTTCTCGTCTCGCGTCTCGTCTCGCAAAAAAATGCCTGTCTCGTCTCGCGTCTCGTCTCGCGAGACAATGCGAGAACGCGAGACAATGCGAGAATTCTCGCGTCTCGCGTCCATCCCTAACTATACATTCTACTACAAATATCTGGTAAAAATTTTCAGTGGCTTTAATTTTTTTAAAATTCTTTACAGCAAATCGTCTTTCTTATGCACATAACTATAGAATTTACAAAATTAGAATAATTTTTTTAACTTTTGTTATTTCTGTATTAATTCTTTCTTTTGTATACTAATTTATATTAATACCATTAAAACATTTCTCAAATAACCTTGAAAAAAATGAAGCTGCCTCGTTCAAACCCAGGTTGCGACCGTGAGTTTTCCGAGGTGTTTCTCCGATGCGGGTTATAACCGTCACAACCTCTCGCCCAGATCCCATATGTATGTAATAGGCTTTATTCCCAAAATCAAAACAAATCAGAATTTGTGTGAATAAGAATTTCATTTGTATTTTTAAATGAATGTACTATTTTCTTATTTTCTTCCTTTTCCTTTTTTTTTTCTTGAACACACATAGAATTTCCTGAAATTTTATAGATTTTCTGTTTTGAGGATATTTATGTTACCAAAAACAATTACAGAGATCTGTTTGCCTAAAATTCATTCTTTTAAAAAAGGTGGGAAAATTCCTTCCTCCAGTAATAAATGAAGTGATATCATATTCTTGATATAATATTTGTGGTCTATGTTAGACTAAGTGGTGAAGTATAATGTGCTACAAGACTTCTGTCTCGCTGAAAAGTGGTACTGAAGAGTGGCCCGCCATGTTTGGACTACAACCCCCAACATGTACTTAAGTGCATCTACAATGGGGTACATCTTGCAGGTTAATTTTTCAAGGCAACCAACCAAATGGCGAGGCAAACCCTATACTTTATCGGCTAGAGTTCATCTGCCTTTGTTATATACAAGCATGAAGAAATACTATAAAAATGTGTTTATGATCTGAAAAGATATTCCTGTACAAAAAGTCAGTTGGCTGTTAGTAAACAGTTTAGTATGAAATTTTTCTTCTTAAAAATCTACTCTTTCTGAGAGCGATAGAAAGAAGATGCAACATTTAATTTACATATCAGCTGTATTTGAATAACTGCATGAGCGCTTGAAAGGCAATGTGAATTTAGAAGACAGTTGAAATATATGTAGAATTAAATTGTTGCAGGTACGGAAAACTAACTTGTATTTAGAAATTCTTGAAACTTTTAGACTGTGCTAGTGTATCTTATAGAGTACGATATTATTTACCCTACTGAAAATTATTTTTTGAGTACTGATGGTATTTTATTGCTTCAATCAAGAATTCAATTTATTTTGCTCGATGGAGAATATTTTTTTAAAATTCTTTTTCCTAGGGTAATTAGTTTCAAACAAAATAAAATTCCCATACTCTGTTACGGTTGAATTCAACATGTGCTTACTATAAAAAAGGCAAACACAGAATTTGAATAAAAACGATAAAAAATTACTGGTGTTTAGAAGATGAACTTATTAAACTTTGTAAGGCAACACACATGAAAGGTGTTTTATACACACTTCTTTTGAGTCTGCTGATGAAGGTTGAAAATTTTTCGACCGAAACAAGTGTCCAGATTGATAAGTACCTTTTATGTGTATTATTTTACAAAGTTTTAATTATTTATGTAGATTTGCATCTCTTTTACAGAACAAACAAAATACAGTAATAGATATTCCAAAACCTACTAAAAACGACAGCTTGTCCATACAGTTGTGATATTTCATGAAATATATAAAGAAAATTGCACAGTTTGACTATTTTATTTCCTTTAATGTCTCTTATGCATTTGTATTGTACTAACAAAGCTGTCAGGTTTGAAAGTGTTTTATTATGAATGTTTTAAAAGAAATTATCAA
Source organism: Cheiracanthium punctorium (assembly GCA_038373885.1). NCBI lineage: Eukaryota > Metazoa > Arthropoda > Arachnida > Araneae > Cheiracanthiidae > Cheiracanthium > Cheiracanthium punctorium. The sequence continues at coordinate 132,033 of JAWZYV010007050.1, forward strand.
TCTTGGTAGTTCGATAACGAAATATTTATCTCCGTAAGTAAATATATTATAAGATTGCCGGATATATCACACTTACGAAATAGTTGATTAAAGCTTCTTTTAATTATAGGGTCGTCTGAATTTATACGTCTCGGTTTTAGCAATTGAATTGAGACAATTTAAAGATCTAATTATCTACGTCTGCTACGGCAGAGATTAATTGCTAGGGATCAACATTTACTCAATGTCTAGTTAAAGATATAAGAACACAAATGCACAGCAATTCTTCTAATTACTACAATTATCATTTGAATGGCTAGTTAATTAAATACTTACCTACATAAAAAGTGAATTTTTGTTTAAGAAATAAAAAAAACCCATTTTCAAAAATGCCTAGTAATATTACTTCGAAAACACTATACAGGGTGAATCTAAACTCTTGGACAAAAGTTTGAGGGGTGATAGAGCACATAATAAGGAACCAGAATCACATAGCAATGTGGGGGTCAAAAACGCAGTTTTCACTTACCCGGTAATAATCACTTGGTGAAAAGTATTGAAGTGTTCGTCTAATTTCTTAACCAAGTTTCATAAATAATAGGCTCGTCTCCAAACATTTCATTCATGAAATAAAATAGAATTTTTAAACTATGAATTTTAGTCTTCTGGTTTCAGAGGAAAATTGCATTAGTTTCTGACGAACAATGGTCGGAAAGTGCTCTGTTGTTTCAGCACTTTTTCCAAAGTGATTATTAACAGCTACATGAAGACAATGTTGCCGACCCCATATTGCTATGTGATTCTGATTCCTTATTATGTGCCCTACCACCTCTTAAAGTTTTGTCCAAGAGTATAGATTCACCCTGTATATCTCAAGTAGCAACAAAATTATTAAAAACATTACTTCAGAGGTTCATATGTTATTTGATAATAAGGTAGAAGTTCTCCTACAAGATTTCCTGCAACATGATCTAGTAAAACCCTAGTTGACTAAGACATGATTTTTCAAGCATATATTTTCTAATTTTTTAAATACCAATGATAATAAAATACAAGTATTTGATACTTTGAAGACTAATAACTACGATTAATATAAACACGATAACTGTGTTGGAAACCATTTTATAATCGGTGAGTTTGGTGCAATTTATATTTTTTGCTTACATGAACAAATTACGTTAATATGTTTTGCTTAAACAGTCGGATGTCTCTAAAACGCACTTTTAACAAAAACTATACACGGACCATTATATAATGGCATTATTTAAAAGAATTACTCATGCTATTCATTATTTTGAATAGTTTACATGGAACATTACATTATATAGCAACAAATTATACACAATAGTAGTTCATGGTAATCGATATATACTTAAGAGCACAACTTGATCGTATGTGTAGACAGACAGACAAAGTGAAAAGGTCATTATTTTCGAATTTTGTTGAAAAGTATTAAAGATAAACAAAAATTCTTAATATTAAAAAAAGTATTTAAATAAAATAGTGATACATTTCACTACATTGACTCTCAAAGTTTGTTTAAAAGTATTGTTTCAAGGGTGGCACATAAATAATACTGTTTATTTTTACTAGTTTATTAAAAATGTAAGTAATTAATTACTGTATCCTTGGCTCATTTTTATCTTAATATATTGAAGAAATGATTATCAATTATTTGGTTTTTTTTGGTATTAAATGAAATCATAATTGTATATTAACATTTTTCTTGCATATTTAACAAACATATTCGTAAAGTAAAACATTTGTATCCAACCTTTAGAATTTCTATTGCTTAATTTAGCTGGAATAATTAGATACAGATTGCCACAAATTATTGGAAATAAGTTAAAAAATAGTAAATATTTCTGTCTGAATATATGATGATGAAGAAACATGTTGTTACTTGATTGCAGTGATTTTTACTTTTACATCATTATGCATTCCTCTGTTCTCCTGTTACAAATTATTTTTTATCAACACGTTTTATTAATTTTTTTGCATAAAGTTTTGACTGAAGCTATATTATAATGATCAAAATTCAATTTACAGACAACCAGTTAAATAACGGATGCAGGTATAATTTAATCATTAAGTGAAAATGAGACTTACGTCCTTTGAGTTTAATTACCATAAATCTTTTAACAAAAATGAAATTACACCTTAATTATAATAATTAAAAAAATGAGTAGTGTTATTTTTAAACATAAATATTTGTGCCTTGCCAGATCGATTTTCTAACACAATGCTTTATAATTATTCATTTGTAATGCCTTTATTTTATTTATTTCACATGTTACAATTTATTATTAGATGTATCTATTTTACTCGTTTTGTTCTTGATTTTTGGCCATTTAAGAAAGGAAAAAATTTACAAATCATGTACAATGTATTCAATAAGATATTTTTTCCCCTTTTGCCAATGATACTTTTATAAAAGTTCATGTACATTAATAAAATTAATAACAATGTGTACAATAAACTAATTTTTGTAACGCAATTACCTTTTTTTTTACATGTAGGCAAAGTGTTTTGACAACAGAGTAGAAATATATTTATTAATTAGTAATTTGAACTGTTGTATTTATTTATTTGCTCTAGAATAGATAATCGAGAAAACATTTGTCATATTTTAAGCCAAAAAACTAATTTCCTCATTCAAATTAAAAAAAGGATAAGCACTTCGTTAAATTTATCAGTTGAAATAAATTTCTAGCCAACAACAATTAAAATTTTATAAAATCAGTTTTTTATCATATGTCGGTAATGGAAGCTGTCATCAAAACTATATAGATCATATGTAAAAGAAAGTCCTTATTTATATAATTATAAGAAATGAGAAAATTATTTGATTTATTTATAATTTTTATTTTATTGAGAATGGCCCTTCTGTTCCTTAATTCAGGTCGTAGGGTAATTCCGTGAGATAGCTAGACCGTTTTCTCTCGGCTCCCTAAAACTATATATTTACATATACTTTACTTCTTACAACGTATACATGTAATGGTTAATGTGCTATATAGGAATCCTAGTCCAGGGTCAATTCATTAACATTTATTTTCATTACATGAAAATGAAATTAACTTACTTACAATTAACTTACATAATACTAAGTTCATATGAATTTTTATTTGACTTTTAAATATATGAATGTACTTGAATTCTTAATACCTTCGAACACTGTAAGAAAATGTTTTAAATACTATCGGTTTAACTCGCTTTTCAGTTGCTTCGTTTTTGCTATTTAATATCTTCTATCAATAATTGTATGTTACATTAAATAGAGATCACTCTTCATAAGGCCAACGCAACACGACGCATTATAGTGAAATCTATTTTTCGTTTTCCCTTCTTGTCTGTAAAACAATCGTTCCAGCCTTCTAGACAGCAATCCTGAAAATTGGAGAATTCAAGAATGTTTGGCTAATCTGACCCAAAGGCTTATCCACAGGGAGGGAGCTGGGGGTGCTGATCCCCCTCTGAGATAAATTTATTATCACTAGATAAAATGGGTTTTCTGATAATGATGATAAATTTTAAGCAATTCTGAAATGCATTCCAGCTTTACATCCTAATGAAAAAATTTCTGGATTCCCCCTTGATCTCTCCCGTCTAAATATGGTCTACCTCTCCCGATCGTCTGGTGAGAAGTACAACTCACTCTACACTATGGATTTCACATCGCCATTTTAGGATTTTTTGGGAGTCTGTCCTCTGAAATTACATCATCAAAACTAGATAGATCATATGTAAAAGAAAGTCCTTATTTATATAAGTTAAATGAGAAAATTATTTGATTTATTTACATCAGTAATGATGATTAGTTAAGAAAGTATTATAATATTGAGAAGCAAATATGCCAAAAGTGCAGCCCTTGTGGTGTAGTGGCTTAAGAACCATTCTATCACGCTTTGGGTCCCGGGTTCGATCCCGACTTGGGCATGGATGTTAACTTGTCTGTCCCTTTATAGGGGGTAACGCTCGCCACCCACTGGGTGCTTCCATAATAAAATAGCCAGTAATTCGGGCCTTAGTAGTGGCAAAATATTTGATGACCAAGTGTTCACCCATTGGAAAAGAAAAAATGCCAAATGTGATTCCGACTGAGATAGTTGCGAAATCTATAGAGATGTGCATTAATAAATTATTTGACTTGTGCATCTCACACGGTTGTCCATTTCTGCCCGAATTACTCTAAATTTAAGATAATTTTGCATAAAATATCTTGCAGATTTTTCATCCGGAGTAGATTAGAATGAATCCAGGCTGTTGACAGTTGACGGACATACAGCTGCGGAAAAAAAAGTCCCACTTGTACTTTTTTTCGGCTGTCGTTCGTCGTACAGCAAAGTTACAGATATCAATCGTTTACGATTGACGTATATACTTTAATTTGCTATGCATAAAAATTGCAGAAGGGACCATCTACATATTAAAATTCACTCCAACTTTTTTTTTTTTCCAATAGCAACCTCTAGATTTCACTTCATATTTCAAAAATTTAGCTCATTTTAACCCTAGATACCCATTTTTAATGAATTTGAACTGAAAATGAGTGCGTTATGAGCACCCCAAATCCCCCTCCCCTATGTTAAAATATTTTTTTATACTTTAATTCATATCTCATAAAATATTTATAATAAGAAGCTGACTTTTATTCGTACTATTAGAACTAAACGACCCAAACATAATTTACTATTATTATAGTTTTAATAAAAATATTAATATTAATATTAATTATGAATTATTAAATTAATATTCAAAAAAATTATGAATAGCAACCTAGCCAAATTTGGATGGAAATCGATGCAAAAAGTGATTTTACATTGCTGTGCAAAATTTCAAATTTTTACGTTCAGTAGTTTAATTTATATTAAATAAAATGTGTTATTTTCCTGAGTTAAGGGACCCTATATAAATTTATTAAGTGACAATTTTTTGAAAATTGAGTAAAATAAACGTAAATTAGATTTCTTTTGTGCAAAAACAGTAAAAGATAGCGGTATTTTAAAAATATCAAATTTTGTAACAAATGAATTAGAGTTTTTTTAAATTTTGATGGTGATTCTATAAAGCGTCTATTTTTGCGTCCGCTACTATATCCCACCAAATAAAATGTTTTCCATGTATAGAATTAGATGCAGCAGATATATGTCTTCCAGTACAACATCCTATTTCTGAAAAACTAACAATTTCACATTTTTTAATATTGGAAACATCAGGTCTTTGAACCTCCCCATACTCAAACATTGAAAATCACGTTTTTCTCTCTAAATTTTCACCTGAATATAAATTAAAATACCTACAAAAGTCTTACAAAAGTATTGCACATTGCAGACGATAATTTTAAATGAAGAATGTGAAATAACAATCACAGTAATAATATTTGGTCGGCAAAAAAGTAATTGCGTTTTTTTACGTGAAATTCAAACGAATAAATTTTCAATCATAAAACCATTCTTCAAGTTCAACCGTAGCTGAGTAACATTCATGATTTAATCAGAAGAGCAGCGAACAGAGCCTCTCACTCCTGGCTAGTGGCGCACAGAGAATTTTCTCTTGGTGGGGGTCCAGCCCAAGACACCGACTAACACGACTGATTTGGAGTAGGGGGGGGGGGGCAGATGGTGCAAAGCACGTGGGCAGCCAAATTGAAGGGTACGATGAAGAAAAATTTAAACCATAAGCTTTGCGAAAAAGGATTGCCCGTGGGCGGACGGCGATCAAGAAACGGTTCTGCCAGCCACTGGAAAAAATGCGAAGCAAAATGTTTTATCGTGACCAATTTTTTATAGACTGTTCCGCTCTTCAATTTTCTTGTATGGTTTTCAATTGATTTTTATAAATTTTTCTTAACTGGTGAAAACAAGAATTTGGTGGTAACGTGTAACATAGAACGTGTGTTAAAATGTCAAGAATTACATGATGATTTGACGAAGTAAAGTTGATAGCTCTTATGGGAGGGATCCAGACCCCCTGGACCCCTCTCGTACGCCAATGCGTCCTGGCAACATTTCACCTGTCTAAGAGAACCTTCAAGAGAAATACTCAATAACAATTTCAAAATTAGAAAGTTTTTCCAAATCGTGAGTAGTCGTTTTGCATTTTTCCTTTAAATCATGTGTACGAACCAAAGAAGTTATGGACTCACGGGTCATTTGAACCACTGACTAAATATTCTAAATTCTACGACTGATATTCTTAGTACAAAAAACTTTAAGACTAGAAACAGTATTTTCCGTGAAAATAATATTTATTTCTTTTAACTCTCGCTAGCGAAATTAATGAAATGCGAAAAGTTCGGATCCTACAAATAGCGTTTCTCAATTTGCAGAAAGTCCCTTAAAATCGCGCAAAAAATAAGTCGCAATATCTCCGGAAATTATCGTAGAAAATTGGTGAAAATTGATATTTAGGGTAATTTGTAGGTTTTCTTTCGTTTCATAAAGTCAAAATGCAGTGTTGCCATTGAGGAAAACGAAGTTGATGCAGAATTAAATATGAAGACGGCCCCGTACGCAAATTAAATTAATAGTAAATTAAAGTATGCGTTATTTGCATACGAATGGTATATATAACTTTGCTGTATGACGAACGACGGCGAAATAAAGAGCAAGTGGGAATTTTTTTTTTTTTTTTCCGCAGCTGTACATTGTGGTCTTCAGTAGTATTGTCGGAATTGAACACGTAAAATTCTAATAGCCCCATGCGTTTGCCATGCGCTATTACGGCCCTAGAATATTTATAAAACTTGGGAAGACAAATTCTCAACAGACACAAAATATCCCAGACATAATATGGTGGCCAAGTTCAGGCTCACCACTGGCTATAACTGTTTCCTGAAGCACGTACTCTCGGACTGCCTCAACATGGTTCTTAGTCCTCTATATAGACTCTGTAATCTGAGGCAAGTGATGAATTGGCATGCATTGAATAAGCGTTCTCTTGAGGGTCGTTACTTTGAGGTCAGAGGCCTTTTTATATTTATAGACTTTTTGCGACGGGGCAAAAGTCTCTCTTTTGATTGTTTTTATTCGTTTAGTACTATTTTTTCTGCTGTAGTTGTCTTTTAGTTTCCACCATTAGAAATAATAATAATAATAATAGTAATAATAAAATCATCGATAAAACATTTTCCAAATCACTTATTTAGTCCTATGCCTTACGAATAGTTAACATGTGCTCTTCATCCCAAAGAAACAGCAGGAATTATCCACTTCTTGAGCCAGTCGTTACTTCCGGCAATAGATCTTCGAATGGGCCTGCGTGGTTCAGCATTGCACGACTAACAGTAGAGAATAGATTAAAGAAAATAATGCTTTAAATAATTTATTTTTAATCACCGTTCATTGAATCAAACGTTAACCCGGCGATGTGAAGTGGTAGGGGCGCCAAAGAAAAATTACATAAAGAGGCTTTTTATCTCGGAACAGCCCTGGTCCCTTTTCTTTAAAAACCGGAAGACATAGACCCTAAAAATACTTCTCTACTAACTTTGAATTTATTTATTTTACTTTTATTTCTGCAGAAGAATACAGTTGCACGCGAAATAAGAGAGAAAATTCGGGAGGCACCACCGGACCATAAAGAGACATCTCAAACCGAAAATTTCCATTGCAGCAGAGCACACTCCTAACACAAGCACCTTTAACTTTTCTCCCGGCCTCATCATAGAAAAGAGGGGTCTAAATGTTCTCTTATCTGTCCCCGGAGGGACACTCCGGGAAAAAGAGTTAGGTCGGCCCCTTTATTCTTTTTTTCTCCTTCTGGCTGGGAAAACGGCATTCCACAGAGTGCCCTTTCGGATGCCTACTGCGCCGGCGCACAGACCGATGCTGGAACTAGGGCAATAGCTTGATCATCATGCGCTCACTTCAACAGTTCTTCCCTTCTCTTCGCGTTTGCTCCCCCTTTTTGTCCCGCAGACGATTTTCGGGATTACAGGAGGGGATGCCTCCGCTGTTCGGTGGGATTTTTGTGACGTCAGTGGTTTGACACGGGTTTGACGGAGTGAGGGGGGGAAGAAGAATAAATATTGTTCGAAATTAACTGCATTCCTAGTCCCGTAAAAGGAAATTAACGGATGCATACATAAATTAAAAGAGATGGAAAAGAAAATTTAAAGGTACGACATTTTTTTAATTTAAAATATAATATTCAAAGTTGTTTTTAGCTATATTTTGCATGAGTAGAAATATAAAAAAATAAACCCTTTCCAATTGCAAGTGCTAATTTAAAATTATAGCTATCTTTGAAACAACTTGTTGAATGCACAGGTACGTGTAAATGAATCTAAAAAGTTAATGAGTACTATGAACAAATGCATTTAAAATTTTCTTGAGAATGATTTTTGTATGTGGTCTTTTCTGATGCTTCGTACATAAGTTCCAATGCATACATTACTTTAGTTCTGAACAAACCAGATTTTTTTTAATGATTGTAAGATATTTCAATTTATATTAATGCATTATACATAAGAAATACAACAAGAATACTTCGCCTCACTTAGTTAAAGTAATGGAGCGGTCGGAAGACGCGAAATTTGGATGAACTTTAAAATGATATTCTGTTTGGAATAAGTACAAGGTTGCAATTCAGTTACAAGGTAATAATTATGCATATTTTTAAAATCATTATGCATAATTGTATACATATTTAAATACTTACTTTAAAGAGCTAAAAAAATTTCCTTTCTTTAAAAGTAGCTATTTTTTCTTTACTGCAACCTTTTCCATACAACACATTGCAAAATTAAAAATGTATATATATAAAATTTTGCATTAATTTAGTTCTAAACATTTATCTTCGTAGGGAAATTCCCACGCAGTATTCTGCATGAAAAGACGAAAGACAATCTAAAGACGATGAAAGTAAATTGCTCTTTTAAGGAAATCTGGTCAAATTTCTTATTAGATCACAAAGTTGTAATATGAACGCAAAGTAATTTCGTATTTCACTAGTAAAAAAACATTCATTTCGGAATTGTCAACCGAAACCGAACGCTGAGAGTTCCAAAGGGTAATTTAAAAAAAGTCATAAACTAATACTAACGTGAAACAATAGCTGAGTGAAACACATACACTTTTTACCGACATAAAAGAAAATACGCTCAATTTTTGTTTCTGTTATTTTATTCTTTCAAGCAGTCACATATTCATAGTCTAAGAAAGAAATTCGCGTACCGTTATTTGATAGCAGCCTATAATATGTCAAATCTCAACTACATAGTAAGTTTTAATATTATTACAAATATTCCAGAAAGAATATCTTCAGCGAACAGTAGAAAAATTATTATGTATTAGTTACGTTATATAAATTGTGTAAAGAAGCGCTGCTTCAAAAATATTTAAGCACCTAGCTTATATGTTATATAGCTTTTAAATAATATTCTAAAAACATTTTAATTTTCATATTTCTTGCAATTATATTTTCTACATAAGCAAATTAAAAGTAAAGTCGTAATAGAATCACAAACAGATTTAGTAACAGTACAACAATTTCCTTTTAATTCAGTGCATTTTTAAATACATTACTAAAATAAATTACAAAGAAAAAATTTGTAGATAATTCACAAGTCGCAATGTAGATAGATAAATAGATAATTCAAAAATTGAAAGCTCGGACTATACATTTGAAAGTTACTCAAGCCAATTCATTTTGGTGTAAACATACTTAAAGAAAAATAAACTATCATCATCGTAGCTAGAAAATCAATGAAATTACTTTAATTACTCCTTTACAGCTCTTTAAAGCATAAAAGTGCTGAATAATTAAATTGAAAGCTATTTAATCTTTTTAAAATTACAGTAGGCTAGTTTAATTCGGACTATCTTATTTTTGTTTTAGATAAAACCACAGAATAGTCCTTGAAATAAATCTATTAGGGATCATTGAAATTTTTACTTTTATTTAATTAATTTATTTTTCGACTTAGCGGCAAACTGAAAAATATTTTCTTGCTTTAAATTTTAATTTCCCCATTTTGTAACATACTGCGATATTCATAACGATCTTAATTATGTGTGATTTTTGAAAAGCGAAACTTTTCCGCATGATGCTTTTCTTAAAGGACGTTGTATAATAATTAATTTTAACTAAACATAGAGTTATACGTACTCAAAGTTCTGCAGAGAATTATTTAATTAAAAAAATAATGTCATTCTCCTGGGAGAATTTTAATTTATAAGTACAACAATTTACGTGATTTATTAATGACTATGTTATTTTTCCTTTTCTCTACAGCACTTTTGAGATTTTTGGTAATTATTTCAGCATTTTTTATTTTGAAAAGCATAATTTTTACATCAAAACAATATTTCAACATCTCTTCCCACATTTTTCAAAAGTAAATGTACCATGGAAAACAAAATATTTTAACTCAGTTGCGTCCGTAATATTGTAAATCGATAATTTTGTTAAATCCACAAAATTTTCATAGAATCAATAAAATATTTCTTTTAAATCACTATTAGGTCTTGCAGTAACCGGTCGCACAGTCGCACGATTCGACCAAAAAATCGCTTTTCAGGAAAAAATCAGGCAGAATTAAGGAAACGAATTTCGATAAAATCAACTCAAATTGGACAACATTGAATTCGATTTAAATTGAACAACTTGATTATTGAAGATAATCGAAGTTAACAAAAAATGTAGGTACAGTTCAGTGAAAAACAGAGTAAAGTGAATGGAATTACACGTCTCAGCTTGTCAGAGGATAATCGAATATGGATTATACTAAATGAATTACTAAAATTAGTTTTAATTAAAATATTTTATCTCAGAAATTACCTAAACGCAATCTTTTAGCATTTGTTTTGCTAAAGGGTAATCAATTTAAAGAATAAACGTTTGTTTTTCTTATTACTCATAAATTTGACGAATGTGACAGATTTGTGAACTATTCTGACTCTGAACTATAATATTTTGAGCCTTCTTTAAGTGTAAAAGACAATTTTCAACACTGTTGGAAAGTTACAACTTTATTCGTGAGGTAAAACAGGCATGGAGACGCGCAATGTTATTTAATTCAGTGATAATTTTATTTTTGAAAAACCTAATTTAACTAAAATATTTTACATTATCATTACTTTCAGAAAATGTTGAAAATGTACGCCACCATTTTGAATGCAAACTTGACCAAGTCGAACCATGTTTTTTGACACACTTTGCAACATTTTTGATGTCATTGACGAAATTAATTTCGTTATGATTTGTTTTAATTCATGGTTGTTTGCAAGAATTCTTAAGAAGGGTTGCAAGAAGGTTGCAAGAAGAGATAAAATTATCACAGGAATAAGTAACATTGTGGGTCTACATTTCTGTTATACCACATAACAGTCCAACAATGTTGGGAATGTCTCCCATACTTAAACAAGGTTCAGACAATTATGTTTCAATTTTAGAATATGTACCACACTCGTCAGATTTACGGGTAATTAGGAAAACCAACGGGTACTCTTTTAAACTGATCTGCTTGTATAACGTAGCTATTTTTAGTAATGATTATCTAAGTAAAGGTTTTATTACACGAACAGAATTTCGAGCAATTTGGTTGTCGTGACCAGTTGCGGAAACTTATTTCCTGGAAATTTCTCTGGGTTACCCAGGGAACGGTCAACTCCATTTTTTTCGTTGGCGAAAACATTGCTGGTTGATGGAATACCAGCCAATCGAAGTGCTTCCTATTTCTGCGTCACAAGATGGCGGAATACTCAGCGATACCGATCTTAGGGATAAGAAAGGAAAAATGTCTCTTAAATAGAATAGCGATACGGAAATAGATCTGATTGAAAACATTAGTATTTACACATTCATGGAACCCACGAGATTCTAAATATTTTAAAAGGCTGCTGAGTCGATGTGCTACCTATAATTATATGCTTTAACAATCGCCAGTTCGGCGAATCTCTGGCGTTTGTGAGCACAGCTGAGTTTGCTTATTATCGACTTGGCAGATTGAGTTTCTGCAATTGGTTGCGGCATCCAAATTGCTGGAAATTTTGTTCGTACATTAAGGCCTTAAAATCTTTTAATATTTTATTTTAAAAACTTTCTTTTGAAACTTAGAGAAAAACTTAGAAATATTTTTTTTTCGTAATATGAGATTTTTCGGTCCAGCAAAATGTAAATTCTTAGTTATTATGCATCGTGCAACAAAATTATAACTGCACGTAGTTGTACAAATCATAAAAATCTTTTTAGCCTGGTCAAAAATTAAAGCCTGTAGTGTCACTGAGAGCGTCACTAGTACAGCAATTAACCCTTCCCAAAGTGAAAAATTTCTACCAGCCATGGTGGCTGGTAAAGAATATTTTTACCAGCCACTTAGGCAAATCTACCAGCCACATCCGTCATAGAGAATGAAGCTTTAAATTTGTTTAAACCATTTAATTTTTGACTGGAAGGAAACAGAAAGAATAATAAGAAAAGGAAAACAGTAAGAAAATTGAGGGATTTTAATCATTTCAGTTTAATTATTACAATTTGTTTACTGTCTATTAGCATTTACCCGTTACTATCAAGTACATGTATTATGTTTTTATATTCTTCCATCTTTTGAACCATTCCTCCAAATAGTTATAGCTTAACTTGGCTCATAATCATCAATGGACACTCCACTGCATTTTACCATGTTAGATCATCTAATGACTCTTCTTGAATTGATGAACGAAAAGCTGTTTTAATTCTCTTCATTGCAGAAAATCATCATTCGCATGGAGCTGTGTTGACAGGAACTAGCTGGATAATTTCCATAAGTTTTGTAATATGAGTGTACCTTCCTGTTTTTTTTTTTTTCCTTCTGCAACTAATCAGTCATATAAAGGATTAAAAGAAACTCTTTCCCCAGTGATCTTAATTACGTTGCAGGTGTAACCTTAAATATTCTGCTAAAAGAGTTTCAGTATCAAAACTTAGAGAGAGGACGAGGTCTGCAAACTCGGACATTTCATAATATTTTAGAGTCTGTTGGTCGTCTCTCGTCATTATAGCCAGTGGACCTAAAATTTTACTGGAAAGTAAGAATTTTTCAATCGCCATTTGACGAGTAGCGACGGACGAGGGTTAACATAAATTAAAAAATGTAAAATTCTTCTCCTTTCTAGAAGAGTAGGCGCTAACTCTACGAAACCCGAGAGGAACGCCCTTGTTTTTTTAGAGTGAATATTGAAGACGTAAAATCTTTTTATCAACAAAGTGCTTAAATTTGCCTATTTTGGCCTTAATGTTTTCAAGCTGTTTTCAAATCTGTCTTTTTGAACTTACAGCAAAATTCTTCTCAGCGCTACGTGATGGAATTAACATGCAAATCTGAGGCCACCAAGACCTGAAGTTGATGATTTTTTAATTCTAACAACGTAAGATTGCGTTTCCATAACGGTCATATGTGAATATATAATTTTTTCTCAACGTCGTTGTACGTTTCATTATTGGACCGTCATAAAGCTACATAGATGAATTAGCAGGTAAACTGAGTAAACTGAGCGATATTTCTGTTACGGCAGTCAAAAACGTGATGTCATAAATTAAAAATTGCTTCAGGTTGATAGATTCTGTCATAAAGTTTACGCAATATTCGTAATTTATCCGATTCTAAATAGCTATTCGAAATTATACAGTTTAATTGATTAAAATAGTCTTCAGCTTCAGTTTAAATCGGATTTTCTCAAAATGAGCCATGGAGGCCTTAAATATTAAAATTGATCATCTCAGAGGGAGAAAAAAAATTAAATACTATTAATATATTAAATATATATTATATATATTTAAAATATTAAATAATTCCCTATTATAGAGGAGAGGAGGGGATTATGGAATACCATTTACATTTCTAACTGTAACTTCATAGATTTTTAAATAAAATCCCCCAAAACAGCATGAGTACATGCTATAATGAATCGTAATGAAATATCAATTGCAAACAAATACACAATTTATTTTGTTGTTATAGAAAAAAATATTTAAAAAAAAAGTTACGAATGGAGTATAATATGGAATAGTCGGGTAATATGGAATAGATGGTTTAAACCGATGAGAAGCAAATCATATTGCTTCATATATAGTTATTTGTTACTATAAAACAAATTTTTATGTTTTGTAGTTCAAATCATTATACTGGAGTCATTTCTGCTTCGAGTCGATTTAGAAAAGTTGTAGATATAATTTTCTTTCTTTGCTCCGGTACAGTCATGGTGAGCCCACAGAGAACAGCTGGATCTTTGAATCCAAACTTATCGTCGTTGATCATTAGAGAATTTTTCGTGACAAAAGATGCATTCAGCGTCTTTGTTTTCCGGGTCTTGAGTGGATGACATGAAATCCATTACAATATTACCCAGTATTCCATAATATCCGACACGCCATCTCGGAAAACGAACCTTTAAAACTAATTGGCAAAACACTGTCATCTAAAAAATAACCACAGTAGAACAAAATACCATTCTCTTAGTGTACATTATGCGTAACATCAATGTTCATGTCACGTGTTTACTAGTAAGTTAAAATGTTTGAAAACTTATCTACAAAAACTCTTGAAAATCACAAAACATACTTTGTTCTGTAGCGAGTGGTACGGCAACAGAGAGCGGTCAACTCTTACTGCATTGTAAGACGAGAATCTTTCTTGAGTTGTTCATGGTATTAACTTGTGGCAATAACAACTAACAGAGCCAAAAACTCGGTATTCCATATTTCCCCACTATTCCATAATACCATCCTCTCCTCTATATATTAAATAATCCCCTAATTGAGATTCTAAATTGGCTGTATATTAATCTTGTTTAATCAGTTTCCAAGTTCAGACATTGCAAACGATCATACCATCGATGTAAATTGATTTTTTACCAAACCCGGTGTATATCTTATGATAACTTCATCTTAAATATTACTGCCGCATTAAAACTTTGTAAAATCAAACTATGTAGCCATTCTATCACCTATAAAACTTTAACACGGCAGTTCTCAATAACCCTTTCCCGGGTTAAGTTTTTCCAGGTTTGTTGGTTAATTTTTTTTAAGCTAAGTTCAGTGATTAAAATAAAAGCATTTGAGCTTTTTTCTTGTTTGCTCCGTTACTTGCAAAGGTACTTCCTAGCACGATCTTGGAATTCCCAGCATTAGCTTACAAGTACATACGCTGCATCGAAGGGGAAGACCCACACCAGGCAGCAACGACACGGAATGATAACATTAGACCCAGAAAGACAATCGTTTGGTGTTTGTAATGAATGGAATGAAATGATAAACCATTCTTCAAGAAGTAGTGTCAATGCAAAGAGCGCATTGGAAAGTGATCTGCAATCGATGCATTCAGGCTAATCGTTTTCCTTTGCTTCTGGCGTTATTGTTGTATGACTCAATAAATTGGAAGACAGGTGGTAACTATTCAATGCCATAGACCAGATTCGAAATTTACTCGCTTTCATTTAATTTTCATTATATTCTCGTATATACTTGAATATGAACGCTTCACCATGGCACAGTGATTATGTCACTGAAAATGGTAGACGGTCGAAGTGTAAAGGTCCCGATTCGAGTTTTATCGCGCGGCGATAAAACTCGATCTAACGGTCTGGAGTTTTGGTAGGTTTTCTCCAGATGTAACGTGAATACGCGTTAGAACACTTTAGAAAGTCCGCCTACCAGGAAAGCGCACTGCCTTCGCAGATCACCCTGGCGTAGCACTGCCATAATCATACAAACAAACAGACTGGAATATGAACACACAGATTAAATCACGAACTTATTAAATGAATTG
This sequence comes from Cheiracanthium punctorium, assembly GCA_038373885.1. Classification (NCBI taxonomy): domain Eukaryota; kingdom Metazoa; phylum Arthropoda; class Arachnida; order Araneae; family Cheiracanthiidae; genus Cheiracanthium; species Cheiracanthium punctorium. Next base: position 147,763 of record JAWZYV010007050.1, read on the forward strand.
TAACTTGCTTTTATAAAGTAAATTACAAATAGCTTTTTTTTAATACTTATCGACTTTTGGATCTTAAACTGTTAATTTCGGAATTCAATTAAAAAGAATGGCGATCAGAGAAAGTGAACGACGAATTCCCTACTTACTATGTAATATAATTGAATCGGTGAGTGGAGAAACCACTTCAGTCACAAAATGCAAAAAATCGTTTTCGATGAAAATAAGCTTAGAAAGGCAAGATGCGTGTTGAGGGCAAGAACGACGTTAGTCTGTTGAGTAGTTTCGTAGATACGGGGCTTCTTTTTGGAACGATGGGCGGCAATGATCAATGGTCGACACACGGCGAAGAATCAATGGTCGAGAATGATCTATTTTAACACTATTATTGGCCACCTGACCTGACCTTGAGATGGTTTTCTAAAAAAATAGTTATTCCAGCTTAAATGGTAGATTTCCGTCACCACAATTTTCTGCAAGCAAACCACTTTATTTCTCCTAAATTCATGTTCTTGACTTTTGTATACCATAAATATGGTTAGACAATAAATGGTGATTTGATTTGAATGATTACCTTTTTCGAAGTTTTCAGCTGACTAAAAGCCAGTTGAGTGCAGAAACAGCGTAAGTCCGAATCAAATTTTAAATTTTCCTGAGCCTATTTGATGTCGAAATTAGGTAATATTTGCATGACAGAAATATAAATGCATGTTATGACAGAGGAAAAAAAAAGTTTAAATCTTTGAAAATTTGGAGGAGTTATGAAGTTTTTTCTCTCTCCTGAAAAATTTCCTTTTTGTGACTGAGAGGGTATCTGCACTCACTGATTCAATTGAGAAAGAAAGTAATTTGGAAATAGCTTCTCTTAACATGTACTGTTTGTACAGTCGTCATTTGTTTACCTCGGGTTTAAATAACAATTAAAAAAAACTATCAAAATGAATGACAAATCTCATACATACTCTAATTTGCTTGGAAATTCAAATTAAAAATAGCTCTTCTTAGCATGTAATGTTTCTTTGGGTCGTTGTGGGTATATCTAAAGTATAAAATCGACGGACAGACAAATTCACGGACGAATTTTTGAAATTCTGTGTAATTTGTTACAAAGAGTTCTAAAAAATACATTATTTTCTTTGTTAATAGGCTAAGCACACCCATCAAAGCTACGTTTTCCTTGAGAAGACTTTTTTAAAGGGTTCTTATTTTCATAACATTTAGAGAAAAGCGTTTAAAACTTCAGGTCGTTGTTCTTACTGCTGATGGGAGGCAGGCATCCGTAGGCTAGATCCCCGAAACCACCAAACTTTAGCTATCTGACAATGTTCATTGTCTTAGTCACTCAAAAATGAAATAATAAGTATCCTCTCTTCTTAACATTTAAACTTATTCGATTCTTAATCTTTTTACTTCAGATTCAAGTAAAAAAAAATCCACAAAAGACAAACTGGCGGGCTGTCTACTTAATCTCAGGTTTAAGTTTTAAAAAAGAAAGACATTTCAATATTTAAGACACAATCTGTATATTTTATTGTTAATATATACTGCAATTTTATTGTGCTTAGTTCTAGTTACGGAGATTTTTACGCTTGAAATGCCCCACTGACAAATAGACAGAATGATTAAATTGAAAAAGCACTTTTCAACTTCGATTCAAAGAGTTAAAAATAAATGGACTGGAAAAATCTCATATTGTCTATTGTCCCAAAGGTCTCTACATTTTCAGCTTCAATTTTAACAAAAACTTTTACTATAAAAGTAAACAGCATTTCCCTTCAGAAATAAGCTCCGTACTTTTTGTGTGTAACATATTTCAGTTTCATTCAGTTTCGAATATCTGTGCCGGTAGTTCCCGTGGAAACAGACAATGTGTCAGAATGTCAGAAATAATGTAAGTATTTGTTCAACTGTTTCAAAGGGATTTAAAAAAAATCCTTTTTCTATAGAGCCGTTTTTTTTAGAATAATTATTGGAAGTTTGCAGGATTTTTTAAAAATTTCATTCGCAAAATCAAAGAGTTTCTCATCAAAGGCTTTCAGTACTTTAAATTTGTACGATAAGGACAGGGTCCACAAAATAAACTTCTACTATTAAATAAATATTTAAATTTTTTAATCGATGAATGACTTCTTTTTTCTTAATTAATTTTAGTGGTGTCAAGACGTATTACAACAGCCATTAGGACTTGGATTTATTTTTTAAAACACTTTTAATTTACTTGACCAGGTCGAGATTCGACCTCTAGCCGTTATAATGAGAGGACCATGCACTATGCCACTCCTCTCCATTCGCATTAAACTAACAGCACTAAAGTTTGAAATGGAGAGCATTATTTTTTAGCGTGGCAGTAAGATATGACGAGAAATCCAATTTCATTATAAAAAATAACAAAAATAAATAAATAAAAGAAATAATAATAATTATACCTAAATAAAAAATAAAATACAAATAAAAATAAATTAAATAATTATCGTGACACCAAGACACGATATGGCGAACCCAATTTCAATGAAAAGCTTCTAAAAAGCATTTAAAAATTGCTTTCTGTATATGTCTAAAAAAAGAAAGGTGCAAACTTAGCTTCGAATCAAAAATATGATATTGTTTCAAGCAAAATTTAAAAAGTACGGTATTATACCAAAAAACACAATATAATAGCATGCACTCAAGCTAACATAACGAATGGAATAATCTTGTTTGACTGAACTGACCGAGCCCCACCATGGCCTAGTGGATGAGGTACTCAAAATGGCAGACGGGCGAATTGTGAAGGTCTCGGATTTGAGCCTGTTGCACGGCTGTTGATGTAACGGTCTGGAGTTTGGGCCATTTTCTCCAGATGTAACGTGAATACGCGTTAGAACCCCTTAGAAATTCCTCCGCTCAAGGCACCCCTTTAGGCAGATGCCCCTCATGGAGGCTTACCATAACACAAAACAAAAAAAAATGAACTACTGCTGGACTAGAAGCCATGTGAGAAAATAACTTTTGACTTTATTTGTGCCGCTGAATCCGCGGCACAACAACAACAACAAAAAGCACGTCTGGACAAAACTTCGGCGACCACCTAATTCTAAAAAAGTACAAATCCTAGACGGATGTGTTCCCCACCTAGACTTGGAGAGACCATAAGGAACATGCATGAATATCAGAAAATGTTAAATATCGCAAAACTGAAACATTTCACAAAAATTGCACGTCGCCACTTGATGCTAAATTGGATCGCGGAAACTAGCACCACTAACAGCACAACGGTTGATTGGAGAACTGCTTGTAACACAGCGGCAAAATAGTAATACATATTACATACCTAGACGGTCCTATGCATAACAATGAAGACGGAGGAAGAGCCTGTCTGTCTACCTACTTCTTTGCCGGAGGGTGGGGCTTACGTTTAAACTTTGTTTAAGGGGTCTGGTACCTTTGAGCGTTGAAAATCTCCACGAAAATTGACCATAACTGCATTTGCCATTGCTCTATGGCAAATGCAAGTAACAATTTTGTAAACTTGCAATTTTTACCAGTTATTTAGAGAGATTTTATGAACCTTTTACAGTTCTTGGAAAAGTTCTACATATTAAATTAAATTTCGTATATCTAAAAATATTCGAGATTATTTTTTGCTTATTTACAGTGTTTGCGCGCAGCATTTCACAAAATATATGTATCACAGTAACTTAAAAACTGTTATAGACATAGAAAAATAGCTTATTATTAAAATGACGGAAAATAATTTTGCTGGGACACTTCTTTACTTTTAAAAAAAGAATAATTGCATTTTTTATAACTATCATTTACATAATTATGGACATAAATGCAAAAATTATAACGTTACATGCATCCCAACAAAATTCTTTTTCGTCATTTTAATTTAAGGATATTTTTCTTTATGTATTGAAATTTTTAAGTTTCTGTGCTATATATATTTTATGAAATTCTGCGCGCAAGACTGTAAATAAGCAAAAAAGGAGCACGGATACTTTTAGTTATGCAAAATTTAATTTAATATGTAGAACTATTCCACGAGCTGTAAAAGGTTCATAAAAGCTTTCTAAATAACTGGTAAAAAATGCAAGTTTACAGTATTGTTACTTGTAGAGTTATTGCAAATGCAGTTATAGTCAATTTTCGTGGAGAGTTTCAACGCTCAAAGGTACCTTACCCCTTAAATGAAGTGTTAATAAAAGAACATTATATCTATCACAATGATAAAATTGTAGTTACATACAATCAAAAAGCATAATAATAAAAATAATCTTTGGTTTTATTAAGGTTAGTAAATTTAAGAAATGTACTAATTCTAAACACATATACGTATACATAAATATAATAAAAATTAAGAAGTTTGATAGTAAATATACAGTTGTAAAATATATATAAATAGTGGGAAAAATATAAATAAAACTTATAAGACATCATTCAAAAGTCTAAATAAATTGTGACAACGCAAACAGGAAGCGAATTTACAGTACATCATACGATTTTTCTAATAGCTCCACCCTTCGACCAGTAGAGAGACGATTACAACTGTTTAACCCATTGAACGGTTACAACTGTTTAACCCATTGAAGTAGTGACACATTTTCTTTTACACACTATGCGTAAAATTCCCAAATTTTGTTATCTTCATAACCGAAAATTAATGCTCACAAAATGTTTTAAATTAGATTCCGTAAATGTTGAAAAATCTGAATTTTTTGAAGGAACACTTCACTGTTGATAAAAGAATGCATTCTGTTGACACTAAGGTTACTTTTTCCGACATGCCACTGGATTCTGTCTCCGAACAGCTAGCACTTTTTTAAAGGGGCATTTTCTTCTCATCCTACTGGGTATTTCTCTTTCCATTCAGCATGCATGGGATTGAAGACCAGAAAATTCAGTACAAAATGTATTACGCGAACGTGGAGTTTCCACCATAATAAAAAACTCAAACTAAATTGCGTTTTTCCTTACCAAAAAAGAGAAAGGAAAAGAACGTTGTATATCTTAAGGCGCTGCGATGTGATAAACAAATTTTTCAAAAACAGGTGGCTTCAGGCTTATTTTTTTATAAAGTCAGTGATTATCGGCATTATAGAAAAAAAGGCAGGGCGCTGCAACACTACTAAAAAAGTGCAAAGTGCTACTACATTGAAAAAAACCGAGCAGATCCAGGTGATCTTTGACAAACGTTAAACGTGAACACTATACATCACGGTGGGAAAAAATTCTTTTTTCAACTCCTAGGGCCTTGGACAAGCTGTGAATTCGGGTGAATAAAAATTCGCCAATAAAGAAATATAATCAGTTTACATCTTCCGATCACGCACCTGCCCTAACATTTGCCGAAATATGGAAAGATTCACGTTTTTACAAATGTGGTTTTAAAAAAAATGGATTTTACAAATGTTCACATAAAAACTTAGTTTGATCAATTAAAAAAGAAAAAAATACGTTTACGAATATTACTAACGTTCTTAAATAATTGTATTTAAAACTTTTATTCAATTAAAAAAATTGGAAATTAGTATGTTGTCCTCTTTTACCACTTTATGTAAGTTTTTATAAAAAGCTCATTAAATTTGTAAGGAATGAGTGGCCGGAAAATTCGGATAGATTTAAATAATGTTTGAGCATTATTTTGTGTGGTTCAAATGCACAAGAATTTGAGCGATTGCATTCAGAAACAGGGTAATTTAAAAATTTCAGAAAGTATCGTAAAAACGTAAATTTCTTCAAATTTCATCAACTTTAGTGCAGATAAGAGATCGGAAGATATAAACTGATTTTATTTATTTATTTATATCTTTATATTCATCAGAATTCGCAACTTTTAGGTATTAGGAGTTTAAAAAAAAAAAAAAAAAAAAAAAAAAAAAAACTTTTGTTTTTTCAACCCACCCAACTGTACATATCGACAGCATACGTGAAGATGGCCCAAAATCATCCCCTTAAGCGGAAAACTTGCATACAATGACATAACTGTCAAATAAAATTTTGGCCCTTTGCCACAATATTTTACGCTATACATTATTTAGCATCATAAATATATTTTAATAACATTTTAAACCCAACTTGAGTAACGAAAATAATGGAATTTTGAAAGAGAATCCAAAGCATCATTTTACCCTCACCCAAGGGAACAATGACCCTTCATTTGAAGATAATTGTGAATTGTTCTTTATCATGAAAATAAAACACGTAAAAATAAGTTTTACAGTCATTAATAAGCATGATTTATTTTATGTAATTTTTAAAATAAAAAAGTGACACAATCAATACTATAGAACATTTCAAAATTATTGAAAAAATTATGGCCAACAATAAACGCAGAAATAAATTAAATTATGTAATGGGGAGTCGCGTAATTTCAGAAGGTCTGAAGGGTTGCCATGATGACTTGGTCCTGGTACTGAAATTTCCTTAGTGGATGGATCATTTTTCCCGGCAGTATGGCTGCCTCCTTTAGTTCATATTACTGGAACACACCGAGAAACATAACAAACAAAACCAGTCTAATTCACATCTAAAAATATACTATATTCAGTAAACCAAGTCATATTTCTGCACGCTAAAGACTGTACTTCTAAGTAAATGGGAAAGTTAGTGCTTTTCTTATAAGAGACATGATAAAACCCAGTTTTTTGAAGAACTCTACTCAGACAAGTATAATACACTGATCACTTAAATATCGTCATTGCTTCTTCTTGACTTGACACAACTAGTTTATGTGTTACCTATTAGATTTCGCTGCCTGTCTGAAAGAAAATATATGTGGACCGTTTTGCTCGCTAGGATCATTTCGGGCCACATTCCCCTATATAACCTTCGGAGAAATCCCTATATACCTACGTCTATTAGCATGTTCAGACATTTAACGCTTTGCTCCTTTTTGGAAAATATTATTTTTTTATATGACACAATTTACATAAGCATGCGCACATACAAATACTTTTCAGCAAACATTCCTTCAAATTAACATATAAACACATGTGCGATGGAGAAAGTGGTAAGACTCTAGGGGCTTTAAAATGACTACGTCCTTTAAAAGTATCTTAAACTGGCTTTTGCAGAATCTTAATAAAAGTCTGTTTATATTAACTATTTTTTGAGAACTTGAGTTCTTTCCAGAAGTACACTTTGTGTTTACCTTTCTCAAACTTCGCACTGAACAAAAGCGAAAAAGAATATTGAAGGTCGAGAAACTCTGGAAGTTTAACTAAAGAGTAGGAAGTGAGTATGTTTGCTCACCTACACAGTTTAAGTTGAGTGAAGTAAAAGAGGAAATATATTTTCTGCCACCATCATATAGAAAGAGAATATGGTGTTGTGCATTTTCAAGAGAAAGCAAAAAGGACAATTGTGTTACGTTATTGTCTAAACGTTACAAATCTTTATTAAAATCTAATTTTACTTGCATAAATACTTCTGTGTTGCGTATAAGTAGCCTGATTGGATGTTTTTGCGCAAGCGCATTGATGGGTCACACTAGGAAACAAAGACTTGAACAAGTAAGCAATAATGGGAAAACAAAGGGATTCAATGCCATTGCTAGGAACGGAACGATAGGATAGAAAGGATAGGAACTAGAGTTGAGTTCGGGCTCATTTTTTGAATCCTGATTCAGCCCGAGCCTGAAGTTTCAGCTAAAGATAAATAAAATTCAATTACCTCTTTGATAGAATACAATAAATTGTGCCGTTTGTGCAAATTAAAGATAATATAGTTGCAAACTCGCAATGCACTTTCTAATTCTTTATATCAATGCTTATCAAATAATGTCCGATCTCATGACTAAATAAGCAATAGAAGCCGCCGTTCTGAAATGCCCAAAGAGCTTCATTCACCTACTAGGCGCCCGTGCCGATATTTTTTTTTTTAATAAGTACGTTTATTTTCCCCATGAATCACTTTTTAAAATCTATTTCAAGGAGTATGTTCCACAAGGGAGAAATTTTTGGTTAACACACTGGTTAAACCAGTGTTTCTCAACCTATGGGGCGCGACCCCCAAGGGGGGCGCAGAGCGTTTGCAGGGGGCGGGCGAGGAAAACCAAAGAGCAAGCAGTGATGCATGTTTTTAAAAAATCATCTTATTTATTCTCATTTTTATTCAAAAATATATCCATTTTCGCTTAAAATGATCATTCAAACTTTTCTGATAACATTATTTTGTAGAAAATTCGACTAAATGTTCATTTTAACTGAAAGGTAAACTGGTATAAGCGTTCATATAACAGACCCATTAAAGATTAAAAAACTGTATGTATGCTGAAAAATGTGAGGGAGGGGGCGCCACTGTAAGTAAGCCTTTGTTGGAGGGCCGCGACGTTAAAAGGTTGAGAACCGCTGGGCTAAACCAAATGAAATTAAATCATTCTTTAAATTACTCTCCTTAGTGCTTAATCTATTTTATTCATTCCTGTAACAGAGTAGAAAAAATGATACAATAACTATTCTTCTACTGTGAGCATTCTTTTATAACTACAACTACATATGTATATTGTGTCTTGGGTTAGATTTAAACGTCTCTAAACCGCACTTCAAGCACTGACTGTCATAGATCTTAAACTATTTAAACTATTTTATGTGCTTCTGTTAAAGAGTTATTGACATAGTTATATAACATGTTCAATAAGGTTGATAAAAACAGTGAGTCAGCATGCATTTTTGGTAGTACAGCTCATAAAGGCAAAGAAACAAACCGAAATCAAAAATATCTGTGAAATTTAAAAGTAGTTTTAGACAAAGTATTACACATAAAAAGATACATCAGAAGAAGAACATTTTGGGTGGCTCAAAAAATCTTCCTTCCATCAGTTGCTAATAGTTCCGCCATCCATAAATTTACAGCTGAAGAAGGGTGGACAATTTGCACCATTTAACACGATTATGGATAATTTAACACAACAAATAACACAATTTTTATTTTAAATAAATTATAGCATACGCAATACTAAAGCAAAACTGAATACTGCCACCGAAAGAACTGTTATCAATAAAGCTCAAAGAAACACATTAAAAACTTAAAGACTAAAATGTAAGATTCAAGACTAAAATGAAAAAAAAAAAATAATAACTGTTTCCGCTAAGATTCTTTTTTTCATTATTACTATGGTAATACTTGTATGCTCACAAATCGTAGACATGAAAAGGACTCTTCTTTTGCATGTCTACGATTTGCACAAGGACACAACTGCAGCATTTTCATTTCTTTAAAACTCCTTGTAAAATTGTTAAAATTCATTACGCATAGAATTTTATAAAACAAACTATTTTTTTTAATAGTGTCAAGATTCATGAAGTCTACAAATTATCCAGAATAAATGATATCCCGATGTTTAAATGCGAAGTAGTACCTCCATTTTTTAATTACAAAGATTAGTAAGTTAATATTTTTCCGGAGAATATTGTGTGAAACTTTATTCTTTCAAACGCCAAGCGGTAAAAATTATATATATCATATACAAGGTGACTCCGGATTCTTGTAACATACTTTAAGTGGTTATAGACGAGCTCTAGGAGAGCACAAATCAACGTCAAAAGCCTAGTTTCTTTCAAACCGTTTTCATGCTAACACGGACAGAATGACAGAGTTCAAAAACGCTGAAAATCCCTGATTACTGAGGGTTCTTAATATGCTATAGAAAACATAACCACATATTTAGAAAGAGCAAAAAATCTCCTATAACATGACATCAATTGTATTAGATTGTCTAGATTTGATCGAATTTTTTCCAACATTTTCAAACATAAATTCCGAAAATATCTTTCAAGATACAATCAAGATACAATCTCATCAAAATTTACTTAAATTAGCCCATTTTAACAGTTTTCAACAAAAACCATATGGGTTGTGTTGTTTAGACAAAATTCATTTTTTTTTTTTTTATTTTTTTTTATTTTTTTTTTTTTTTGCAATAGATCATTACATTTCACATTTCTCGAAGAAGCCCGCCCATCGGCTGTCACCTTAGCTTTCAATTTATTTTTGACCAAATTTATAAATTTAAATTTATTCCTTATTTATTTATTTATTTATTTATGCTAATTGTATATTTAATTGCAAATAAATATCGTTAAAGAACTTTCAAAACTGATTTGGAAGGTTTGAGATGATTGGGACGGGACGAGTCACTTTTTCCAGAAACTTGAAATCCAATTACCTTTTTTTTTTCCCCAGTGGGCCTCTGCCTTGGAGGCATTGGCCGCTACTGAGGACGGATTTGTTGGTCTCTTTATTATGGGGACATCCAGTAGGTGGACCAACGTCGCCCCTATGTAGGGATGGACACAATGACAGCCACGCCCAGTGGGGGATCGAATACCGACCGTCGGGAGTTGAACCCAAAACCGTAATACGGTGGGTTACCCACAATTCAATGATCTGTAGAAACCAAAAATTTAAATTTCTTCTAATAAAGAAAACTGGTATCATTGGTTGTAAACTCATTTGAAAACTATTAAAATGGACTAATTTTTAGAAAATTTTAAATGTTGTATCTTGAAATATATTTGCAGAATTTGAATGTTTGAAAATGTTGGCAAAAATTTCATTTTTTTATTTTTCATTACTTGTAACTTACTATCAAGTGTAAACAATCTAATACAATTGGCGTCATTTTACAGGATTTTGTCTGCTCTTTCTAATTTGGTTATTTTTTGTTCTGGCATGTTTAGTAATTTCAGAAATGAGCGGTTTACTGCCATTGAACTTTTTCTTTTTAGCCATATTAGCGTGAAACGGTTTGAGAGAGACCAGGGTTTCTATATGTTAATTTGTGCCCCTCACGAGCTTTCCTATCACACCTAAAGTATTTTACAAGAGATCTGAACCACCCTGTATATATTCATACCTAACGACTTTCTCTCAATTTATTTTTTCATCTAGAAGGATCATCACCATCAATCCGGTAACAGGATTACATTGGTATTTCATTGCTAATTGCAGTGAGGATTGCTTTGTTCACTGAGCTATTTATTAAATTATACTAGCTGAAGTAATCGTTCTTCGCACGGGAATGAATGGGCTTTTTGATATTACGATTTGTTGTGATTACTATTTACTGTAATAAAGAGATATAGCAAAATGGATATCGCGTTATATTGTGTTCAATAATCATGCATACCGAATTTCAACGCAATCGTTTGTACGGTGCAGAAGGCGATGCGGCGTAGCGCAATGTAGTGGCGAGTTTTAGCAGAACGGATATGGCGAAAATATTCTTCGCATTCAGATATCGATGAATACGAATTTTCATGACGATCGGCTGGACAGTACTGAAGTTCATATGTTGACGCAACATCTAGTGGCAAGTTATAGGAAAATGCATAGCGCCAAACTCTTCCCCGTTTTCAAATATCTATGTATAACTATTTTCATATCGAACACTTGCACAGTCAAGAAGTGATACACTGCGGCGCCATCTAGTGGTTAATTAAAGTAATGATTTGTTACAGCGCCGTCAAGTGGAAAGTTATAGAAAAATGGATAACGCCAAAATATTCTCATTGTTCAAATAGCTATGTATACTGATTTTCATAGCGACCGTTTGAATGGTCTAGAATTTGGCCTGCTGCAGCGTCATCTAGTGGCGAGTTAAAATAATAATGCATTGCAGTGCCATCTAGTGGTGAGTAACATCAAAAGGAACACAGAATACATTCTTCTGCTCAAATGTGCAAGTATAAAACATTTTATGCCGATCGGTCGAACGGATTAGAAGTTGATGCCTGGCAGAGCCATTTAGCGGCAAGTTACAGCGAAATGTATAGTGAAAAATATTCTCCGTGTTCTAATATCCGCGTGTACCAAATTTCATCGAAATCGGATAGATGATATTTGCATAGCAAACGGCTAAACGGAATAGAATTCGACGTTCTGCTGCGCCACCTAGTGGTAAGTTAGAGGAAAACGGATAGCATAAAAACCTTCTCCATGATAAAATACTTAGGTGAACCAAATTTCATGGTGATCGGTCAAACGATGCTGGAGTTTTTCTACCTCATAAACACATACCAACATTCATTTTTATCTATAACCAGTGTTATATACCAGTCTCAAATAAAATCCAGTTTCAAATCTAAGCCTCGCCAAAGTGCCAACATACGCCATTTTGCAAGAGTTTTTTCAGAGAATCATTCGAAGCATTGACTTAGCAGCAATCAATATGGGAAATGGTTCAACCGCCAAAAAGTAAAGCACGCATTTATTTGAAAAGTGGAATCCCTTAATACAGCCGCATTTTTTAAATTATCAACTATAACGTGTTTTATTCATCGTTACTCCGATGTATTAAATACGAAGATTTCAATTTTCTGAAATTTGGCGGAATTCCCCCAACTTAAATCAATGTACTCAATTGGCGAGAACTACGTAGATCGCTTGAAATCCCTTAATAACTGCATTATTTCTGCTCGAATCATTAAAATTTAACGCTGTATTCTAATAAAACCTTTGCACTTGTTTTCAAAAATCTATTTCCTTAAGCTCTCAGTAAATTGCGCCAAGCCGAAAACCGTGCAAACCGCTAGAACTCACTTTCTCAAAATCGGCATTTGGGCCATTTTATTTTTCGCCAAACTAAAAAATTTTACATATTAGCCTCGGAAATCTTCAATTCATATTGTTTTGCGTATAAAACATTTCATTCCTGCTCTGATTTCCAATGCACACGATATTATAATTAAAAAAAATCATTATTATTCTTTTATTTTTACTTTGAGAATTTAAAACATTTTATTCGGCAAAATCGCCACACATGGCAACCACAATCCTTATTTCACACTTTTTCCACTGCAGGGGTTACAATTACGGAAAGCTTTTTGCGTGAAGAACATAAAAAATTTCTTAAATTCCTTGAATAGGTGAACTTTCAAAGTTTTAAAGTGGACTATCATTTATTCTATATAATTTTACATATCTGTGCAAAATTTCAGGCTGATAGGTCCATTTTTGTGGTTTTGTATACTAATCAAACCCACAAACAAACAAACAGAATTTCATTTTTATTTATAAGATAAATTGTCACGTTTTGGCACCCCATTTAGCGATCCATTATCAAAAATTGCAAACCTTGTGCGACTTTCAACAATATTTTATTAACGCCCCCCCCCCCCCTCCACGTTATCTGGCAAACACATTTGAAAAGTGACTCGACATGCTAATGTCTACACAAAAACCTGATTGAAATAAATAGCACTCTGGGGCTAAAAATTTTGGGGTGGACCGCCCTTATGACTTAGGGATATGAGACATAGTTAAAAACCTATTCTCAGACCTAACGAATATATATATATAAAATTTCATTAAAATCGATCTAGCCGTTTCGGAGGAGTATGGTGACTAACACCGTGACAGGAGAATTTTATATATTAGAAGATTGGGACTGTTTTTTGTTTGGACGCCTGATAAAGCTGGCGTTGAAAATGTATGTTTTATGTTAGAAAAAACAAACGTTTTTATTTAAGTCCCATAAATTGGTTTGCCCTTATTTTGAAAGGAACCTGAAAACTCGTACTACGAAAAGAATTTTTTTTTTTTTTTTTTTTTTTTTAAAAGCTTGAAAAAAATTTTAGTCATTTCAGGACACTTTAAATTTTGATATCAGCCATTTTTACTCCGGCAGAGTTGTCAACATTGATAGGGTCAGGTAGTAGCGCTAAATCGGCTGAGGAGCGAAACTTTGCTCGTACGCTAAAACGGAGCTTTTCGGAGAGCCTGTACTTATCTCTAGGAGCCATGACTAAGTTATATGACAGCGGCTGAAAGAAAATTCTAGTATTCATATTTTAAAAAGTTAGTTTCAGATTTCAAACGATTTCTTTTACCCTTGCCAGGGTACTTACGTATTATCCAATCAGTCATTCGCGGTAAATTATTTTTTCGGAAAATACGCCGGCAAACTGTTGCCAGTCGTATTCGGAACCACCATACCTTTACCACCTTCGGAACCTTTAGATATATTTTTATTATTACATTATTCTTTTTTTTTTGTTGGGGGGGGGTGCCAATGAATGTAGTTTTAATAATTAAGTGTCTTCAAATTCTATAACTGGTGCGTTTATTGCTAATTTGTTCCCTTTTCATTTCATCTAGTTATTTTGGGAGCTTTAAAACTGGTGCATAACTCCTCAAACCCATGACTGTAATACTCCCCAAAGTGCGGCGATTTTTTAAGTTGGCGAAAGTGATTTGTAATTGTGCTCAATTGATTCAGAATCTGACATCATCAAATTGATGCTTTCAGAAGAAAACTGCCATATGAATACAGCTATTTATATCATTTATATCATTACCCGAAATCTTATACTCCTGTTATCCACGCGATCGTATCAGCAATTTAAAAATTTATGAACTTTAAGAAATACATTTCGACTTAGTTCTGTTTCATGCTTTTTAATATGACGTAAAAATGACGCAATAACTTATGAAATGCCGTACTTACGTGTGGAGACAGGCTTTTATATTAGTTGCTGATTGCTCGAGGAGAGTATTATGATCAAAGCGCATGTTCAAACTGCATCAGAAACGTCTTCCAGAATCTGTCGCGAGCAGCCTTAGCATTTTAATATTATAATATAGATAATTAAATTAGCAGCGAAAAGTTGTTTTGCTTTAGGAGTTGGAAACAGTATTTTATTAATTCAGAAACGCAATAATGTATTGATTATCGTTGGGCTGAATATCTCTGCTCCATAAATTATATAAAGTAACCAGGGGAAATAAAACAAAACAAAAACCTTTCGATTTTAATGCAAATTATCAACATGAAATTATGTTTAATATTTCATAGCAATCAATTGAAAGATATAAGGCAATAGTATTGCAGCAAATAGAGTTAAATATATATGCATAAACTTTATTTTAAGTGTACCGCTGATAAATATACTATTAATGCTAGCCATATCTTTTTATATTACGAAATCCTTATAAATGCCATTAGCATGTATAATGTTGTGCCTAGGAAAGCGATACACTTGTTGATTTTGTTTTTCGAAATTTGACGAAATTTGAAAATTCTAAATCTTAATTTTTGATTTCAAAATAGGGAAAAAATAGAACAATCGCTATTTGATTACCGTGTATTTTTGAATGCTAACTATTTTAAGAGAATAAAAAAGAAAACTGTTTAAATTGAAAGTTACTTTAATGAAATGTATTCTTTAAATTGTCTTAAACATGCATTTCAGCGTATGATGGGAAAGTTTGATCTACTCAATTACAATTTAGTTTATTGAAAGTGACGTTAAATTATGAGTAATACGTTTTCAAAATCAGCCATTTGCATTAATTTGAAATCACTATGAGCACATTTTTTTTTTTTAAATTTCTGAATCTATCTTTAAAACTAGATTTAGCAAATTCCTACTAGATTTTGATATTTTTAAAGAGTTTTTCAATAAGTTACATTTTTTATTGCCTAGTATAAATTAAAAGATGGATAATTTCAGAAAATATAAAGTTTTCATCACTTTGGCAGATTGCAAATGTGGTGGGGATAGTTTACGTCACTGTTGAGTCTTTCTTCAAAATACAAGGATAACATAAAACAATCTAGAGGTGTTACGGATATTGGTATCCGTATCCACATTGACGGATATTCGAGGAAAAGTTATCAGTATCCGTTTGAACAAAAAACACTATCCGAATCCTTACCCGTACTTGTCAGAGTGAAAAAAAATTATCCGGATTTGCTTCTTTTTCAGTGGATTTTAAACGGATATCTTAATGGCTTTCCGGGATAAGCGAAGCAAATGAAGAAAATCAAATCATGCTGTTATCAGTCATTTCTTTTTGTAACTGAGCACAAATTTTACTGTGTAAATCTTAATAGTTATCGTTTATTAATTTTATGCGAATCTTCTTGAATAACACAAACATCCCTCGTTTATAGTAGTGTGAAAGCTATAGCATGAATTTACTATTGGCGTAAGCTTTCTGGATATTTCTAAGTGGTGGGCTCCCCACATCCTCCATCAATACAACTACAGGGGCCAATTTTTTACTCTAGTTCGTGAAAGAGCAATTTTCTCAGAGGAAGCTGAAATGTTGGTAGCAAGCGCTTAGCCCCACCTAGTTATGCCATTGGTATTTACACATAATTATTAATAATTTTTTGTTACAGTACAAGAACGAAATTATGTGTTAATACAATTTTTTTCTCAAAGTTTCTTAACTGCAAGAGGCTTACCGTTGACTTTCTAAACATTGAGAGACTGATGAGACTTTCTTAACATTTTCAAGCGTCAGACATAGCTGGTCGTATTTATGTTTCAAAATCAGATGAATTATTTGAATTCGTGTGCTAATAAGATATAATGAGAGCTTTATAGATATGAAAACCTACCGTATATACTCGTGTATAAGCCCACCCGTGTATAAGCCCACCCCCCTAGTTTTCTCCCAAAAATCTTTCATAAATGACTGACCCGTGTATAAGCCCATCCTTCGAACTTTAAAAATGGACGCGTCCGTAAAATACTCCCCCTACCAGAATTCGACTGGCTTTCGGTGATCACGTGATTGTTTTGCGACGCAGGGTCAACAAAATTGGCGACTTACAGCACTCAAAGACCGGCTTCGAAACTTCTGGAACGAATGGATGACTTCCGATAATGTACAGACTACAAAGACAGGCAATCTAAAAAATACAAAAACTTAATGTGCTAGATCTTACTTTTGTTTCCATAAAGTTAAATTGGTTGCCCCAAATGCATGGGCACCGGAAGGGAGGGGGGATTGATATGCAATCATTTCGGGACCATGGTTTTCCCATTTACATAATATACATATTTGCGCGTATGTGTGTAGATGTTTACTGCTCCCTAAACATTGAATTTCCGATGATCAAATTTTGAAATTTTTTTTGACCCGTGTATAAGCCCACCCCCCCACTTTCAATACAAATTTTTGTCCAAAAAAAGTGGGCTTATACACGAGTATATACGGTACTTAGTTTAGTAGTGGCTATTCAATAACTTAATGCACACAAAACTTTATTTAGACTTTTTGAAACGTTATTTGAAACAAATTTCTTTTTCAATCTATGCATTAAACAATATCTGAAAGTTATCATTGTGGAAGAATATTTCACAAGCTGTACATGGAATAATCATTTTAAGATAAAATTAGTCATCAAAATAATTTTAAAAAAAAGGTCCGTATACGTGGATATGAGAAAAAATGATCCGTTTTCATATCTGTACACGCAAGTACAAGAAACAAATAATCTATTTTCATATCCGTATCTGCGGATATAAAAGCAAGTTATACGTTCTTTAATGAAATTGAATAAGATTTAATCATAAAAAGGTGTGAAAAAATCTAATTATTAGAAAAGCTTTTCTCTAAATGAGCACAAAACAACTAATGATTGTGCATATAGTTTGTGTGTGAGAGAGAGAGAAGAGAAAGTTTCTGCCATATTAAGAAGTCATGCCTGCACAAAATCACTCCTCCTTCAATAAAGCATCGATTAGAGCGTCACTTCGTTTTTGGGGTTTCCGTACACTCAGACGCTGAATTTTGGTTTTCACATTATATGTGCTTCGTAAATAATTCCATAATAGCATATTTCTGCTTAAGGTCTGCAACTTTTTACATATAGATTGAAGTTGTGTAAGTTCTTTTATTAAGTAAGTTGTTTTTATAAGCATGCTGTACAATAGAGTCTTGACTTACGCGAGGTTTACGTTACCAGAATCCTCGTGTAAGCGAAAGTTTCAAGTTGTTAGATTATATAAACGATCTTTTCAAACGCATGTACAGTTATTTTAGACACTTATAAACAACCTTCAAACTGTTTTAAACCATTCCGTTGATTTACATTACCATTTACCGCAAAAAAGTGATGAATAAAAGTATATTGGCGAAAAATCTCATGTTGCGGGGGGGGGGGAATAGTTAATTTTGCCTTGAACCCTAAGAACTTAAACCAAAATCTCCCATAATATCCAATTCACCTAGATCGCGTTGTAGAGCGAGTGTTCTGTATTATGCATACTTGTAGTACATAGTTTTTTATTGATATATATAGAAGCAAAACAATAGTAATATACATTTGTAGTCTGTTTAAAAATTATGATAGTATAAGCTAGCTTTCTTCTTTTAGTTCGTGAAAAATTAATATTTTTTTTTTCCGAAAACCCAGAAGAAATAAATGTGCGGAGCAATAAGAAGTTATTGATATTACATTCTGCATGCATATGTTCTACATGCGTATATGTATTTATCTCCGCATTGCCTTTCTTCCTATTATGATATATTTAAGTAAAGCAAGACTATGTAATGTGATTGTACACTTAAGATTTATTAACTTCTAGAAATCGCATACGAGACTAAAATACTCCATGCTTAGCTTTCTAGCAATTTAACGTTCAATTTGTTAATCTTTTTCCTCATAAAATGCTTTAGTGGTTTTTGTAAGTTAAAAAGAAAAATCTCTGTTAAAAAATGTGTATTTAATAATAAATTTATAAAATTATTTCTTTATTAAAGCAATATTTCATCAGACTCAGAACTTCTGTACAGAATATCATTACTACCACGCTAATTACAAAGAATATCAGTTACTTAATTACAGGTAATATATATTCCGATAAAAGACTGAAATGTCGCGTTTTGGTTTAATTTCATTAGTTTTCTACAGTTAGAAAACCATTAATTTTTTTTATCCATACCTCAATTTAAATTTTATAAAGAAGTTCCTTTATAATAATAAATAAAAACTAAAACGATATATTTCTTTACAATACTAGCGATTAATTATTTAGAGTAATAAAGAAAAATTAAACATTCTAAATATGTACAGAGCACTGAATGAAGTATTATGAATGAAAGACAGTTTAATATTTACTTTTAATAAGAATTTTTAATGGATACACTCTATCTTCTGCGAAAACAACTTTTCATAAAATAATTGCAAAATATACTGAAATAAATTCAAAATTATGGGAACAAGAAATTTAAGAGAAGATGTGATTATCTTATTCATTTTCGTGATTCTTCATATTGAAATAATTCATCTGTGTTCAACTCGAGTTGAAAAAAATATTCAAAGAAAAAGAAGATCGAAAGTAAAGTAGAGGCTTCCCGGATATCCGTTCCCATATGCAAGAAAATAAAATTCCGTATTCTTTGTTCAGATTAAAAATTATCTAAGCCTGATTATGACCAACGGGGTCCCGGGTATTGATGAATATGGGGGCCCCATCTGTGAAATTTGTTTTATTTTTCATAAAATTTTGATATAAAAAATATATTTCAGAGCAATATTTGAAATTGGGGGGCCTTTCGATCCGGGGGCCCTGGGCAATGTCCCGATTTTCCCATGCGATAATAAGGCCCTGTCTACATATGTGTATTCGTTTCTTTTTCAGTAATCATTTAATGACTTTTAGAAATAAAATAATGATTATGAAATAAAGCAACGAATAAAACTTGCTACTTTTGTTTTTATTTCTATTTCTAACCAGATACTACATTTGAAAAAAAATGTATCCATTACTTCATATTATTGCAACCCTTTACGTTAATCATCCAGTCTTGCTTAAATCAGTATTCGTTATTTGGAGCTATAGCTTGTATTTAATTACAAATATTTTCCTGAATTATATCACTCTACAATCATCATCGGATTATGATACTGTAAAATATTCCATGCTTGAGATACCAAAAGCTACATCAAGTAAATTCGCAAATATTCTTAAAGATACTGAAATTATTATTGAATAATTAATTATTGATGAAATTTTAAACCAATAAAATCCAAGCAAATAATATACAATCACTTTTAATGGATTTTGGAATAAATAATTATAAAACGGTATTGCGTAGGTAATTTCAGTTTTCCTCTGCATAACAGTGTTAATGTTAGCCGCATAAGTTGAAAATGCCGAAAAACTATTAATTTTGAATAAGAATTTCAGAAGTTGAAGCTGTACTTTAAGCGCAGTGAAAGATGCTGTACGCGAAAATGTGCGTTTTGCAAAATATCAACACGTAATAAAAGGAAATTGTGAGAGCGTATATGTTGTTACATATGGCCAATTGAATCTTCAATCCATACAAATCTAGCAGGCAACTCATACAACCAACATAAATATGCGGAATAAAGGAAAAATACTACGAGATGCTTTTAAGGCAGTAGTTCGAAGAAAAAAAAATGTTTTTAGATTTGGTACACAAACTGAAATACACTAATAGCACCATGATTTCAAAAAAATTCCAGATCGTTCTTCATAATCTGCTTTACACACTGCAATAAGCTAAATAGTTGTGCCTTTCGTGAAATTTTCAGAAAAAATTCTTAAACATAGATCTGAGCTGCAAGATTTTTCGAAGAGTGACACGTTTTGCAAAAACGTCCGTTCTTTAAGAATTTTTTTCTAAAATTTTGAAAGTCATACAGGATTATCATTTATTTCAGTATGTATTACAGCTTGTAAAACGACAGTTTCAAAACTTTGAACTGCCTGACATAATTAATTTATTTGTACTTATGTACCAAATTCACATGATTTTTTCGAACTACAGCGTTAAAAGGAACGAACAAGAATGGCCTTAAAACTAGTTGATAACAGCATTAAAGATCTAGAATAATAATTTAAATTGTTAGCACAATAATTGAAGACCGTTTGATCAGAACATAAGTTCTCAACCTTCCAATAAAAACTACACATATCACCTTCACAGTCTAGTCCCGAGAAGATATGTAGACGAACTTTATTCCTTTTTACAATAGGCTATTAACATATCTTATAAATAAAAATGAAATTCTGTTTGTTTGTTTGTTTGTTTGTTTGATTATTTGTTTGTTTGTTTGTTTGTGGATTTGAGTTGTATACAAATCCACAAAAATGGACCTATCATCCTGAAATTTTTCACAGATATGTAAAATAATATAGAATAAATCATAGTCCACTTTAAAACTTTGAAAGTCCACCCGTTCCCGGAATTTAAGAGATTTTTTATGTTCTCCACGCAAAAAGCTTTCCGTAATTGTAACCCCTGTAGTGAAAAAAGTGTGAAATAAGGATCGTGGTTGCCATGTGTGGCGATTTTGCCGAATAAGATGTTTTAAATTCTCAAAGTAAAAATAAAAGAATAATAATGATTTTTTTTTTTTTTTTGTTAGTTTATATTCGTAAGATTATATTTTTTTTAATTATAATATCGTGTGCATGGTAAATCGGAGCAGGAATGAAATGTTTTATACGCAAAACAATAAGAATTGAAGATTTCCGAGGCTAATATGTTAAAATTTTTTAGTTTGGCGAAAAAATAAAATGGCTCAAATGCCGAGAAAGTGAGTTCTAGCGGTTTGCACAGTTTCTGGCTTGGCGCAATTTCCTGAGAGCTTAAGGAAACGGATTTTTGAAAACAAGTGCAAAGGTTTTATTAGAATACAGCGTTAAATTTTAATGATCCGTGCGAAAATAATGCAGTTATTAAGGGATTTCAAGTGATCTATCTTCAGCATTCTCGCGATTTTGAGGAGGATTCTAACGCTTGGCGCTATTTATCATAATTTAATCGTCTGCTATTTGGGTTATGAATACACCTGAGTATAAGTTTTTGAAAATTTCATTCAGTTGGAATTGTGCATTTTTCTGAGCAGCTTTTCTGCATCTAATGTATTACATCCAGAAAAAAGTATGTTAGAAATATCAATTTTAATTTTGTTTAATCACACTCATGAATAATGATACACTTTCCAACTTAATGAAAGAAGGAACGAAAATAGGGAAGACCCATGGATTATAATTCTTTTTATATATAGCACTTTAGTGCGTATTTAAAAATCTGAAAGTGTGTCAGATTTTCTATGATTCTAGCGCTTGGCGCAATTTAATGAGAGGGTATTTTTAAAAACAAGCGTAGGTTATCTTATAAATAAAAATGAAATTCTGTTTGTCAATTTGTTGATTTGGGTAGTATACAATTCCACAAAAATGGACCTGTCAGCCTGAAATTTTACACAGATATGAAAAATAATATAGAATAAATGATAGTCCACTTTAAAACTTTGAAACTCCACTTAAAAACGTTTTCCTCCTGAATGGTTCTCATAATTTCCGTTCCTGGAATTTAAGAGATTTTTTATGTTCTCCACGCAGAAAGCTTTACGTAATATTAACCCCTGTAGTGAAAAAAGTGTGTGAAATAAGCATCTTGGTTGCCATGTGTGGCGATTTTGCCGAATAAAATGTCTTAAATTCTTAAAGTAAAAATAAAAGAATAATAATGATTTTTTTAGTTTATTTTTTTAGGTTATTTTTTTAATTATAATATCGTGTGCGCATAAGAAATGAGAGCAGGAATGAAATGTTTTATACGCAAAACAATGAGGATCGAAGATATCCGAGACTAATATGTAATTTTTTTTAGTTTGGCGAAAAAAAAAAAAATGGCTGATAGGCCGATTTTTAGAGAGTGAGTTCTAGCGGTTTGCACAGTTTTAGGCTTTTTGGCGCAATTTACTGAGAGCTTAAGGGAATAGCATTTTTGAAAACAAGTGTATAGGTTTTCTTAGAATACAGCATTAAATTTTAACTATCCGTGCAGAAATAATGCAGTTATTAGGGCATTTCAAGCGATGTAGCTTCAGAATTCTCGCCAATTGAGTACATTGATTTAACTTGGGGGGGAATCCGCCAAATTTCAGAAAATTGAAATCTTCGCATTTAGTACATCGAGGTAACGATGAATAAAACATGTTATAGTTGATAATTTAAAAAATGCGGCTGTATTAAGGGATTCCACTTTTCAAATAAATGCCTGGCGGTCGAACCATTTCCCATTTTGATTGCTGCTAAGTCAATGCTTCGAATGATTCCCTGAAAAAACTCTTGCAAAATGGCGTATGCTGGCACTTTGGCGAGGCTTAGATTTGAAACTGGATTTTACTTGAGACTGGTATATACGTATAATAAGACTGGTTATAGATAAAAATGAATGTTGGTATGTGTGTAGGAGGTTGAAAAACTCCAGCACCGTTTCACCGATCACCATGAAATTTGGTTCACCTAAGTCTTTTATCATGGAGAAGGTTTTTATGCTATCCGTTTTCCTCTAACTTTTCACTAGGTGGCGCAGCAGAACGTCGAATTCTATTCCGTTTAGCCGTTTGCTATGCGAATATCGTCCAACCAATTTCGATGAAATTTGGTACACGCGAATATTAGAACACGGAGAATATTTTTCACTATCCATTTGCTGTAACTTACCGCTAAATAGCGCTGCAACGCATCAACTTCTATACCGTTCGACCGATCGGCATAAAATTTTTTATACTTACACATTTGAGAACGAAGAATATATTCTAACTGCGTTACTTTTGATGTTACTCACCACTAGATGGCACTGCAATGCATTATTATTTTAACTCGCCACTAGATGACGCTGCAGCAGGCCAAATTTTTGACCATTCAAACGGTGGCTATGAAAATCAGTATACATAGCTATTTGAACAATGAGAATATTTTGGCGTTATCCATTTTGCTATAACTCGCCACATGACGGCGCTGTAGCAAATCATTACTTTAATTAACCACTAGATGGCCCTGCAGTGTATCACTTCTTGACTGTGCGAATGATCGCTATGAAAATAGGTATACATAGATATTTGAACACGGGGAAGAGTTTGGCACGATCCATTTTCCTATAACTTGACACTAGATGTCGCGTCAACACATGAACTTCAAGACTATTCAGCCGATCGTCATGAAAATTCGTATACATCGATATCTGAATGCGAAGAATATTTTTGCCGTATCCGTTTTGCTAAAACTCGTCACTAGATTGTTCTACGCCGCATCGCCTTCTGCACCGTAAAAACGATTGCCTTGAAATTCAGTATGCATGATTATTGAACACAATATAACGCGATATCCATTTTGCTATATCTCTTTATTACAATAAATAGTAATCACAACAAATATTAATATCAAAAAGTTCATTCATTCCCGTGCGAAGAACGGGCACTTCAGCTAGTCTTATAAATAAAAATGAAATTCTGTTTGTTTGTTTGTTTGTTTGTTTGTTTGTTTTTTGTTTGTTTGTTTGTGGATTTGAGTTGTATACAAATCCACAAAAATGGACCTATCAGCTTGAAATTTTGCACAGATATGTAAAATAATATAGAATAAATCATAGTCCACTTTAAAACTTTGAAAGTCCACCCGTTCCCGGAATTTAAGAGATTTTTTATGTTCTCCACGCAAAAAGTTTTCCGTAATTGTAACCCCTGTAGTGAAAAAAGTGTGAAATAAGGATCGTGGTTGCCATGTGTGGCGATTTTGCCGAATAAGATGTTTTAAATTCTCAAAGTAAAAATAAAAGAATAATAATGATTTTTTTTGTTAGTTTATATTCGTAAGGTTATATTTTTTTAAATTATAATATCGTGTGCATGGGAAATCGGAGCAGGAATGAAATGTTTTATACGCAAAACAATAAGAATTGAAGATTTCCGAGGCTAATATGTTAAAATTTTTTAGTTTGGCGAAAAAATAAAATGGCTCAAATGCCGAGAAAGTGAGTTCTAGCGGTTTGCACAGTTTCCTGCTTGGCGCAATTTACTGAGAGCTTAAGGAAACGGATTTTTGAAAACAAGTGCAAAGGTTTTATTAGAATACAGCGTTAAATTTTAATGATCCGTGCGAAAATAATGCAGTTATTAAGGGATTTCAAGCGATCTATCTTCAGCATTCTCGCGATTTTGAGGAGGATTCTAACGCTTGGCGCTATTTATCGTAATTTAATCGTCTGCTATTTGGGTTATGAATACACCTGCGTATAAGTTTTTGAAATTTTCATTCAGTTGGAATTTTGCATTTTTCTGAGCAGCTTTTCTGCATCTAATGTATTACATCCAGAAAAAAGGATGTTAGAAATATCAATTTTAATTTTGTTTAATCACACTCATGAATAATGATACACTTTCCAACTTAATGAAAGAAGGAGCGAAAATAGGGAAGACCCATGGATTATAACTCTTTTTATATATAGCACTTTAGTGCGTATTTAAAATCTGAAAGTGTGTCAGATTTTCTATGATTCTAGCGCTTGGCGCAATTTAATGAGAGGGTATTTTTAAAAACAAGCGTAGGTTATCTTATAAATAAAAATGAAATTCTGTTTGTCAATTTATTGATTTGGGTAGTATACAATTCCACAAAAATGAACCTGTCAGCCTGAAATTTTACACAGATATGTAAAATAATATAGAATAAATGATAGTCTACTTTAAAACTTTGAAACTCCACTTAAAAACGTTTTCCTCCTGAATGGTTCTCTTAATTTCCGTTCCCGGAATTTAAGAGATTTTTTATGTTCTCCACGCAGAAAGCTTTACGTAATATTAACCCCTGTAGTGAAAAAAGTGTGTGAAATAAGCATCTTGGTTGCCATGTGTGGCGATTTTGCCGAATAAAATGTTTTAAATTCTTAAAGTAAAAATAAAAGAATAATAAGGATTTTTTTAGTTTATTTTTTTAGGTTATTTTTTAAATTATAATATCGTGTGCGCATAAGAAATGAGAGCAGGAAAGAAATGTTTTATACGCAAAACAATGAGGATCGAAGATATCCGAGACTAATATGTAATTTTTTTTAGTTTGGCGAAAAAAAAAATGGCTGATAGGCCGATTTTTAGAGAGTGAGTTCTAGCGGTTTGCACAGTTTTAGGCTTTTTGGCGCAATTTACTGAAAGCTTAAGGGAATAGCATTTTTGAAAACAAGTGTATAGGTTTTCTTAGAATACAGCATTAAATTTTAACTATCCGTGCAGAAATAATGCAATTAGGGCATTTCAAGCGATGTAGCTTCAGAATTCTTGCCAATTGAGTACATTGATTTTACTTGGGGGAAATCCGCCAAATTTCAGAAAATTGAAATCTTTGCATTTAGTACATCGAGATAACGATGAATAAAACATGTTATAGTTGATAATTTAAAAAATGCGGCTGTATTAAGGGATTCCACTTTTCAAATAAACGCCTGGCGGTCGAACACTTTCCCATTTTGATTGCTGCTAAGTCAATGCTTCGAATGATTCCCTGAAAAAACTCTTGCAAAATGGCGTATGCTGGCACTTTGGCGAGGCTTAGATTTGAAACTGGATTTTACTCGAGACTGGTATATACGTATAATAAGACTGGTTATAGATAAAAATGAATGTTGGTATGTGTGTAGGAGGTTGAAAAACTCCAGCACCGTTTCACCGATCACCATGAAATTTGGTTCACCTAAGTCTTTTATCATGGAGAAGGTTTTTATGCTATCCGTTTTCCTCTAGCTTTTCACTAGGTGGCGCAGCAGAACGTCGAATTCTATTCCTTTTAGCCGTTTGCTATGCGAATATCGTCCAACCAGTTTCGATGAAATTTGATACACGCGAATATTAGAACACGGAGAATATTTTTCACTATCCATTTGCTGTAACTTACCGCTAAATAGCGCTGCAACGCATCAACTTCTATACCGTTCGACTGATCGGCATAAATTTTTTATACTTACACATTTGAGAACGAAGAATATATTCTAACTGCGTTACTTTTGATGTTACTCACCACTAGATGGCACTGCAATGCATTATTATTTTAACTCGCCACTAGATGACGCTGCAGCAGGCCAAATTTTTGACCATTCAAACGGTGGCTATGAAAATCAGTATACATAGCTATTTGAACAATGAGAATATTTTGGCGTTATCCATTTTGCTATAACTCGCCGCTTGACGGCGCTGTAGCAAATCATTACTTTAATTAACCACTAGATGGCCCTGCAGTGTATCACTTCTTGACTGTGCGAATGATCGCTATGAAAATAGGTATACATAGATATTTGAACACGGGGAAGAGTTTGGCACGATCCATTTTCCTATAACTTGACACTAGATGTCGCGTCAACACATGAACTTCAAGACTATTCAGCCGATCGTCATGAAAATTCGTATACATCGATATCTGAATGCGAAGAATATTTTTGCCGTATCCGTTTTGCTAAAACTCGCCACTAGATTGTGCTACGCCGCATCGCCTTCTGCACCGTAAAAACGATTGCCTTGAAATTCAGTATGCATGATTATTGAACACAATATAACGCGATATCCATTTTGCTATATCTCTTTATTACAATAAATAGTAATCACAACAAATATTAATATCAAAAAGTCCATTCATTCCCGTGCGAAGAACGGGTACTTCAGCTAGTTTGTAATAAAGTACAATCACTATATTCTTATACCAAACGTTTCTGACTACTAAAGTAAAATTTCTTCTTCAAACTGCGCACATTCAAGCACTTTTAATATTTCGAAGCAAAACATTTGGACTATCACGATTTTATTGTAATCAAATTGAGTTCATCTAATTACAGAAAGGAAATAATCCGATAACAAGCCTTCCCAAATGAATTCATAAATGTAATTTGATTAGTTTCTTTATATGAAAAAGAAATAATACTTGAGATTTTTATTCAGAATATTTACTTTTTTTATCTTCATAATTTCAAGCTTAGAACATATAATTAATTTTACAAAGGATATCTTTCATAAAAGTTAAACCATTTTGTCAAGGAAGTTCGTTTTAATGATGAAAGTGCTTTAAGAAATTCGGCATGTAGGGGTGGCATCCTATACGTCTATTCGAAATGACCGGATGTAAAAGATATACAAGGTGTCCAGCCTTAATGTGACCCAATAGCTAATTCCCGAACCGTTCGGTTTAGATATGCACTTCCAATTTGAAAAATGTTTTAAAAAAGGTAAAGAATGTTTTTACGTGCTTTTCAAACCAAAAAAACCATTTAGAAAAAAATTACAAAAATTAAATTTTTATACGGTCCCCAGGTCCTATCACTTATATTTAGGAAAAGATGCAGTGCACAAAAAAAAAGTAAACACAAAAAGTTTCATTTTATTACGATAAAAACTGTCCGAGTTATGGAACTTTGAAAATCATACATTTCATCCATTTTCTTGAAGCTAGTAAGGGACCGTCTCCAAAGTGAAATTAATTGGAACTCGGCCAGGAAACTTTCGCTCTTGCACGTCACTCTTATGTAAATCGTTTTTAAATTTAAAAGTACATACATTACCTTAATATTACAATAATTGAGTACTTAAGAAATAAAATTTATTCTGCGTACGTGTAAAACATAGATAAAATAAAATATTTTGGACGAAGAAAACTTTTCAAAAGCAGTTCCAAAAAAATAGATTTATTTGCCTGCGGCTTCAGACTGATTTGCTGCGGTACTGATCATGGCGAACGTTAAAAATCTGTTGTGTAGTCGCTTGCAATTGCATACAGTCGTATTCTAATATTACGAATTCTAGTACGGGAGAACGAGATGTATACAAATGAAGAACACTGCGAAATGGTACTGTTGTATGGGCAGTGTAATAGAAATAAGAGAGAGGCGGCAAGACTTTATGCCATTAGCGAGCCAGAGCGAAAGTTTTCTGGCAGAGTTCCAATTAATTTCACTTTGGAGACGGTCCCTTACTAGCTTCTTGAAATTGGCCAAGAAAATGGATGAAATGTATGATTTTCAAAGTTCCATAACTCGGTCAGTTTTAATCGTAATAAAATGAAACCTTTTGTGTTTACTTTGTTTTTGTGTACTGCATCTTTTCCTAAATATAAGTGATAGGACATGGGGACCGTATAAAAATTTAATTTTTGTAATTTTTTTCTAAATGGGTTGTTTGGTTCGAAAAGCACTTAAAAACATTCTATACCTCTTTTAAAACATTTTTCAAATTGGAAGTGCATATCTAAACCGAACGGTTCGGGAATTAGCTATTGGGTCACATTAAGGCTGGACACCCTGTATAACCGAGGCCGTGTATTGTTGGGCGTTGTCGTGTAACAAAGTGATGTATTTCGAGAACAGTCCGGGCCGTTTTAAAGGACCTTCCGAGTTAAAACTTAATTATACTTCTTACTTGATTGAGAACCACCAACGACTCCGTCCTCTTACTGCGCGTTCAGAGAGGTAAGCCGCTCTGGTGGTGTAGTGGCTAAAGAGCCATTCTGCTACACCTTGAATTCCTGTTCAACTACGGGTTCAAGCTTCGCTGTTAACCCGGCAGAAGGCGCACGTTCTAAACTGTCAGTGGATATTGCATGGTTACCCCAATCAGTTTAACTGAAAGACATTGTATAATAAAGGAAAATCGTTTAATTATAAACGAAGTTTTCAGTAACTAATAAAGATACTATATTTTTTTACTCAAGAGATTTTATTTATTGATTTATTTATTTTTACTTGTCAGAAGAGACGCACTGCTAACACTGACGTTGGTGATTGCGCTAGGTGACTGCGTCACACCAATCAGTTTTATTTCAAAATTATGCTATAAATAATAATGACAACAATAATAATAAAAAAAAACGTTTGTATATTATTATATGATAAACAATCAAAGAAATGGAAATTTGGGTTACGGCCAATTATCAATTTTAGGGATTTAGGCCGGGGTTGAAATTGCTCTCCGTGGGGGAGTTTCAGGGGTCCTAACCCGAAAAAACAAGTAAAATACTCCAGAAAGCGAAACTAGGCTGCTTCGTATAATGAAAAATTTTGAAACAATGATGGTTGCTCGACATCGTCACCTCAGATTCCAGGAAACGATTGCATCAAGCAGAGAGAAAAGGCAAGTCACAATAGCTGTACACATTCCAAGGGAAGTGTTAGGTAGAAGTATACAGAAAGAATGACTGTTTTCAGAATCACATTTCCCTCGTGATTGCTGCTTTTTTTACGAATGAAGTAACTCTGTGTCCTGCGTGGCGTTTCGCGGATCAAATTGCCAGTTTCTTCGCCGGGTGTAACGTCGGCCCCCGTGCTAGTTCCCATAAAAAAATAGCCATTACTTCGAGCCGTAGTGGTTGCATATGCCTCATCAGCAAATGACCGCCCTTAAAATGATGTTTAGAGTGGTATGGCAAGACAGTTCCTCTGACCAGTCTCGTTTAATGTCTGTCCCAGACAGCACGTAAGCTTAAATCAAGCTTGACATTTCTTTGAATTTGACGTATTAATACAAGCTTGACAGTTCAATTCATTTTAAGCTTGCAGGAAGCTTGGAGAAGTCATTTTAACTGCCAAGCTTCAATACAACTTGATGACTGCTTGATTTGGAAAGCCACATCCATATAACAAATAATTTATCATCAGTCTTAAATGTACTTGACCATAGAATTAAAAAAAATAAAGATTCTATATTTCCAAATACGGAAATTCTTCAAAATAAAATACAATTATACTACGAAATTGATTTCAAAATCAGTCGTTTGTCTCGATTTTGGCCAGTATTGCCCAACATGAGTGTGCGATATTGAAAGTTTTAAAACGTGTGCTGATTTAAGTTTATATTATGCTTATTTCCCTATTAGTAGAGTCTATAAATCACACATAACATTATTTTAATTTTGATTCATCCCATGGATAAATAAAAGAAACAAATCAGCATCGGCCACTCGATCTCGCCAGAAAACGGCATGACAACTTTAACAGTCACTTCAAACTTTAGTCATACCAGCGCGAGGCAGATTGGCTAGATGGTTAGGACGCTGGCCTCCCAAGTTCAATGTCCCAAGTTCAATCCAGCCGCGGACGCTTGATGGAAACAGATTAAATTAACTTGAAATTTCAGCATAGAGAGGAAAATGCGTTGAAAAATAAAATATGTGGGGCGATGGGGCGAGTTCGCCGACGGGCGCCCCGTGTATTTAGGATTTTTTTTTTTTTTTTTTAGGAAAAATTTTTAAGCTTGAAATTAAGCTTGCTATGTCAAGCTTGATTCAAGTTTGCTATGACAAGCTTAATGCAAGCTGGGCAAGTGTTAACTTGAACACCTGATTCAAGCTTCCATTAAGCTTACACGCTTGAAATTTTCAAGCTTAATTCATGTTTATTGACTTGATAAATCAAGTTTGCTGCAAGTTTGATGCAAGTTTGCTGTGTTGTCTGGGGTGTTCGTCTCTTCTCTCTAGACATTGAATTTAAGCCGCTCGAAGATTGTTTCTAATTGTGAAATCCCTTGTTTCCTTATTCTTTGAACCGTTTATACACTTACCGAAAGATTCTGGTAAAATTACATAAAATTGAAATAATACCTTCTGAAAAATGCAGTATTCCTATTCCAACAGAAATATACGTGAAATTTTCTGTAAAATATTAAGATTATACTATTGGAAAAAGCATTTTTACATTAAATTCAAAACTTCTAAACAAAATATTTACATTAACACATTCATTGCCTGCAATTTTCCTTTATTGAATTATAGACAACAAATAATTCGATAAGAAACCTCCCAAAGTTAATTCTTGGATGTAATTTAATAAGTCTCGCCATATCAAAAAAGTTTTCCGAAGATTCTTTCCCACAGTTTATTTCCGCTCAGGCGTTCAGGCTCTTTATACCAACAAAACAATTTTCTTCGGACAAATATGCATGATTAAAATATTAAAACATATGTGGGTAAAAGTTTACCTTTTGGTTATTTTTGCCAGAGAAGTAAATTTGTACGTTACGATACTCTTTTATAGATTCTAATCGAATATATTTTAAAGATGATTTGAACTTTTAAGGGGACAGCCTACTTTTAAAATGCCCAAAAAATTGATTTTGCGATTTTTATCTCATTAAATAGCTTACTTTATTCTAAAAAGATTGATACCAACCATTTTTCTGTATGACATTTATTTGTTGAGATAAAAAGGAAAATGTAAACGCAAGTTGGGCAGCATGCTGTAGCAGCTGCAACTAAGGTTGACACTCAAAGCATAAAAGAGGGAGAATAGAAATGTACAGAATTTAATTTAGAAACTCGAAGAGCCAGAAAAATGCTCATCAGTTCTCAGTTTGAGGCAATAAAAGAAAACAAAGGCAATGTGCATGAAAGCGGAAAATTTTAAATCGAAATTTCATAAAGTGAAATAAAATCAAATTTTTATGTTGCAAAGTAAAAATAAATATATATATATATATATATGGATATAATTATTAAACTAACTTCAAAACATGTACTTTACCAATATTAATGCCTTTATATCCTAAAAATGTATCTTTTGTTAAGGTATGTACATATATTTTCATATTTACAATTGTCGAGCTTTTCTTTAGACTGATGTTTCTTAAGCCATATTAAAACATATTTTGGGTTAATCATATTAAGTACTCCGTAAAATTATTCTTAAATAGTAAATGTTTCATTAGAAAATGTTTTTAACTTTTAAAAATTAAAATTTATGTTCCAAAACAACAATTTGAACTTTAATTGGCGTTTTCTCAAAACACTGTTTTTCAGGTTTGCGCGCATGATATTTTAAAAACTATTTAAGATATCAACTTGAAATTTTTCTCAGGCATTTATTCTAATATAATGAACAAAATGAACTAAAATGAAATGGTTGTGTTTCATAGAAAAAAAGTTATGATTGTAAAACTATCAAAATTTTTATGGTAATTTAAATTTTCAGATTAAATGATTTTTTTAAATTTAAATTATGAAAATAATTAAACCATTTTAGTTTAGATTGTTAATTTGAATGTCTTGTTTAATTTAGAAAAAAATTATGAGGTTCAAAAAAATTCTAATTGAGATATCTTGCGCGCAGTGGGAAAGTACCCTTGAATTTTTTTTTCCAATATTGTGTGGTAAAATAATATTTTTAAAATTATCACCTTTATGATAAACTAAAATAATATTTTTAATCAATAGAGTAATGTCATAGTAGTTAACTGAAAAAAAAGTTATGTTTCTGCATGCATTCATTATTTTTTTTTAAAATTATGAAAGTTGATCTAAAATTTATACATTTTCCCATTCTTAAAAGTAGGCTGTCCCCTTAAAATGAAAAATATCAGAAAAAGGTTTAATAAAAACTTTTCTGATTCGCTTCTCTTTTTAACAGTTTGTCCATGTTTAACAATACTGACAGTGCTCTAACTGCTGTAACAATGCATTGATTGTTTTTTATGTGTTTTAAGCCGCTACACCACCTGGGCGGCGCATTGATTAAAGTTAAAACTTTATACACTATCACACATCAAAAAAATACTCATTGCATTTTAATCTGTGTCATTTAGCAGTTTTCAATTAATTTTACCTTTTAAGATCATTTTTTAGTGTTCTTGTTATACATTGCTACTAAGGGCGATATTCAAGTGAAACGCGCGTGATCGAGTTCGAATCGAACGTTTTTCAGTTCCCAGTTCCCAGTTCAGTCCCCAGAATGCTTCCAATGAACAAACCTATCACGCTGTCACGTGATCAAAACACGATTGTTTTGTTTCAGTTGAATAAGAAACATTGATAGATTTCGAAGTTCCCCCTGTTCGACGCGGAAAACATTCGAATTGTGTTTCGCTTGAATCTCTCCCTAAATACGAAGATACGAACTGTGGCCGTTTCCCACTTTTCGAATTCAGAATACTGTTTATAGTTTATATAGTTTTTACTTTTGCAGCCCTACAATCATTGTTCACACGATTTCTATGAACAGTATGCTCACCGTTTAAGTTCTTAAGTTATTGTTAAGTAAAAATTAAAGTAGCAAGATCTTCAATGGAAATCTAGATGCAAGAACATAGCTGGCCGGGGAGGGTTGCAGGACCAGAACTAGAGGGGACGTATTGAGGGAGACGCCCAAAGAAAGGGATGCCAAAATTATTCATGGTTCCAAAGAAAGGGGTACCAAAATTAAGGTTAGAGAGTTCATATTTAATGATAGGTTATAGAGAGTTTTAATATTTAAATTCTTAAGTGTGCTGGTTTGTTTTGAATACATTTATGATTAAAAGTTTAAATTGCTTGTTGAGTCACTCCCTGTGATCGTGCCAATTCTTTTTGACTCTGACACGAGTCTTACCTCTAACTCTGCTTCTTCCAAAAATTCTCTCTTCCACCGTAATGCGAGACTTCGACGTTAAAATCACTATTTTCGTAGCCTTAAACCACCCACAGCACGTTCGTCCTCTAATAGAAGCTTCACATAATTATTTGAGAGCATTGACAGCACATTGAAGCATAAAACTTAACCGCTGACTAGAATTTAGTACATATTTTCAATCGAGAATATCTTTATGATGCAGACACTAACGACTAATGCTTTTACGGTGTTATGTTGACAGATGCTTAAGTTTACTGCAAGACGGATATGATTCATTTATTTAGAACTTAACATACTGAAAATGGTGTAAGAAAAGTTGTACAAAGTTTTTTAAGGGGTCGTTACTTGGCAAATTATATACTTCTAAAGTTCCCACCTTTCCAAGAATATGGAAAAAATAGCTTTTTTTTATGTGAGGAATATGATAATAAAAGTTCCCTTTTTACATAGACGTGTAATTAATCATCCAGCTGTATCAATGACAATAGCAATAATTAGAAGAGTTGCTGTATGTTTCTGATTTTATAACTCTAGCTTTAAATTCACCTGGATCACTAGTAATTAATCTCTGTCAAGCAGATATAGAGAAATAAGGGCTTTGAGTTCTTTCTATTTAATTGGCAAAGCAGGCACGTATAAATGACGCACAAAATGACGCACCGATGAAATGCAACTAGAATAAAACCATTACGTACAAAAACTGTACGATGATCTCGATAAGTTGAAGAATATTGATCATCGACATAACCAAAATTGAAAAGTTGTAAAGTATTCATCGATAAAACTTCCAATATTTAAATAAAAAAAAAGCATGTAATATTTTAAAATTAAATTTTTTAACCACTAGATACTGTTTTTTTTTTTTTTTTTTTGCAAAAAATTTATTTTACGTTGTGCAGGAATTTAAGATAGTCAAATATTTCTTTAATATACTCATTAAAAAAGTTATGCAACAAATTTAAAGAAAGTATTTCCATTCATGCAAGGTTAAAACTTTTTCAACGGATGTTTCAGCTAAAAACTTTTTCATACTTTTATTTTCATCATAATTATCATTTCTTATATTATATTTTTATAGTAAATAACTTCATAATTAAATTCATATACATAATAGAATGATGTATTTTGAAATATCTTTAAACGCTGTTAAAATCTAATATTCGAAGCATTTTTAAATAACATTTTTTAAAAGAGTTTGTTTCTCATTTAATAATGATATTTACTTAAAAAACAAATACATATCTTAAAAATAATGGAATTTACTGGAAAATATTACACGCAGCATTTTTGTCGGACTTAAAAAAAGAAAAAAAGGAAGTAGAATGCCTTAATTGACAAGCTGTCTTTTCCAGTAAGTTGGATAAATTTATGAAAATGCTTTGATGAAGCTTTGTTTTTTCTTTTAGTGTCAAGTTAACAAATTCTTATATTATTTTTAGATTAGCAATTCGTTTTATATGAAAATATATTTAAAAGTATTATTTTTAATAAATCATTGGAAATCTGTTTAAGATACTCTAAAAAATGACGTTTAGAAACAGGGATGTATATATACAATGAGTGGTGAAAGCATTTTCACATTAAGTAAAATATATTTATAACAGATTTTTGAAAAAATTTTGCATTTTCTAACGTTTTCATAATTTCCTTTTAACGGCAATTTGCTTCAAAATTAATACATTGTAGCTAAAACCGATGTAATCTTTTTTAAAAATTTTGTTTAAAAAGTAAACATATATGAAAATTTATTTTTTATAAAAACCATAAAAGAAAAAAAAAGAAAGAAAAGGAAAGAGTAAGAGCTGCTTCAGCTATTTGCCTTTGATAAATGTATTAAAATATTTTGATGAAAACGCATTTTTTTCAAATCTTTCTTTCACAAAGCAGATTTTTCCTTAGGTTTAATAATATTTTCAATTCGGATGTATATCGGAACGATTATTTCCCCCCTTATACAGTGCTATTGTTATTTCTTTTATTAAATATCAAGCTAAAAATGTACACGATAGTTCTTTTGAAGAAATGGTTATTTTGATGAAATAGAAAATGACAGAATAGAGTAAATTCTGTGACAGGTTTTGAAAGCACTCAAATGTTTGTGTTTCTTCTTTTTTTCACTACTATTTCACCTGTATTTTTTTAAACACTTTTGAAACAGCTAAAACGCATCCTTCTGTACTTAAAAGGGGGGCATTATAATTTCAATAATTATGAGTTATAAAGTTAAAAAAAATAAATCTGTTTAAATATTTTTTTTTTGTAACACGTATGTACTTTCCAACGTTTGTATTGCTCATATTGCAGTTATAAACACCAAACTGAAATGTCCAATATCGGTTTAATAATTTAGTTAATTATTCACCAGTACGGCATTTGAAATGAATATACTATTGGCACTATTACAGTATTTAGCATGAATAACTCTCCGTATTAATTGCTGAATTCTCAGAATTCGTTTCCAAACATTATGCAATATTAAATGCGGATGGTTTTTGTTTTTCGTTTTTTTTTTCTTTGAGGAAGCGCCCTTCAGATTTGGAAAGTTGTTTCAAGCTATTTTTTTTAACCATCCCAAAAATGTTAAAGCAAAAACGTAATATTAAACACATTTCATTTAAAGTAGACACAAAAACTGATTATTGAGCGGAATTAATTAATTGATTTAAATCATATTTGTCTAAACAATTACTGGTTCACATTACAGTAAATGATTGGTTTTGGATTTTCCTACTAAATGTACATTTATTTAAATGCTGATGCTTCCACATTTAATGTAGTTTCTTTCTATTTCTTATTAAAGTGCTTTTTTCAGAATTAGCTCATAATTCGAATGTTTTTCAGTACGATCGTACGATCACGTACGAACGTATCTAGGAATTGGTTTCGAGGAGAAAGGGAGTAAAGCTTGAACACTATTTCAAATCTGTATGAAATTCGTCGTCCTTATAGGAATGCACATTTATCCAATATAAATATACAGGGTTATCCAGGGTTATCCAGGATTATAGAGGGTACAGATGCGTAAGTTTACTGCAAGACGGATATGATTCATTTATTTAGAACTTTACATACTGAAAATTGTGTGAGCAAAGTTGTACAAAGTTTTTTAAGGGGTCGTTACTTGGAAAATTATATATTTCTAAAGTTCCCACCTTTCCAAAAGTATGGAAGCATCACTGATTACAAATGTACATAAGACGGAAAACGGGACGCATAGACAATTTTTTACTTTTCATCTTGAATTGCATGCAGCATATTCAAATTTTTGTGTGAATGCTTTTTGTTACCAGCGTCATACCCAAAAAAAATTTTTGAAAAAGTGTAAACTTGGGAAAAAGCAGAAATCTTCACTAAAAAGACTTACTCATTTTTTTTATGTTAATAAAAATCAAATTTTCGGGGAGAATATGGAACCCCTTTGGATAACCTTTGCACATTTCACACAGAGCATACTTATCACAGACCACACGTAGAAATGTACTGATTGCGAATGCGCAATAACTTGAATGACGTCAATATAAAAAGAACTTGTCTACAAGGGTAGAAATTAGAATACTTGGACTCAATGACTTCCCTGGTCCGTATACATGATACAAAAAAAATCACGTGAGCAACATGTATTCATTTCTGTTAAGAGTGGAATCTAGAAATATAAATACCTATCACAAAAATATTTAACGTATCAACTCTTTGGCATGTATTGGTAATATTATAGGACATGTATTGTGGGACTGAATGAGGAAAGTTTCCGAGAGGAAGTTTAAATAAAATGTTATTGGTTCGACGGACCAACAAATTTTGGATTCTACTGTGGTCGGTTAGATACTTTTGTTACATCGGACCAGCAGACCACCATTACTTTTGAGCCCAGATTGTCTATGTGTTGTATTTTCTCTCTTTTGTCTATGTGTAATCAAAGACTTCTCGGTCACCCTGTATTTCTATGAGATGCGCCCTTGATCACTCGTAATTTTCACAAAACTTTTGAACGTTACAGAAAATAAGGCGACCGTGTTGAACTGATTGTTTTCGATGGGTATCATCCTATAAATATTATAAATGTCAATGTTTGTATGTATGTTTATTACTCTTTCATGCTGAAACGGTTTGACGGATTTGCATGAAATTTGAAATAAAGAGAGTTAAAGTCCTAGATTAGCATACAGGCTACTTTTTATCACGAGAAAAAACACTGTTCCTATAATATACAAAAAAACTATCTTTTATAAAAAAAAGAATACAATTGAGATTTTATTTTACAGAGTGGTCGACAGATGGTGCAAACTTATAGAATACCCAGTTTTCAATAAATAAAATCATTTTATCTGGATAAAGAATACACCTGAATAAGTTTTTACTTCTGACGGGCACATCCGAAATACATGCTGCACAAACAAAAAATTAAGTTTTTGAAACTTTCATTCAGTTCGAATTGTGCATTTTTCTGTGAATCTTTTTCCCATTGTATTACATCCAGAAAAAGGAGGTTAGAAATATCAATTGTAATTTTGTTTAATCACACTCATGAATAATGATACACTCTCCAACTTAATAGAATAAGGAAAGAAAATAGGGGAGATGCATGGATTATGATACGCT
This sequence comes from Cheiracanthium punctorium, assembly GCA_038373885.1. Lineage (NCBI taxonomy): Eukaryota > Metazoa > Arthropoda > Arachnida > Araneae > Cheiracanthiidae > Cheiracanthium > Cheiracanthium punctorium. The sequence goes on from JAWZYV010007050.1 coordinate 186,241, forward strand.
TTTAATATATAGCACTTTAGTGCGTATTTAAAATCTGAAAGTGTTTCAGATTTTCTTACTTTTTATTTTCCTTTCCGTTTTTCTGATAACGGCCAATATATCTAGAAGCTCTCCAGAATTAATATAGGACGAAAATGATTTGTACCTATTTGTAGGTTTTTATCACTAAACCATCTTATTTCTGTAACCAGGGTCGGCCCGACACGGTAAGCAAGGTAAGCATAGCATCGGGGCGCCGACTTCGAAGCCACGCAGTTGGCCAGATTCCATCTACCAGCCCTCTTGAGCCATCTGCCAATGCTTAGTTTCTTGACTCGGCCATTGATCGATCCTTATTTTAAATAGGGAACCTTATTGACAATATATTAGCAATACGTGAATGAATATTGCGTCTGTATTGTTAACAAGCAGAAAATAAAAAATCAAATTTTCAGATGATTTTACAGAAACAAAACGTGACATGACAAAGTACACCAACACATTTCTTTTGTGCTACGCAAACAGAAAACTAAAATTTGCCCCTTTCTTGTAACTTTGAAAAAAATATTTCAGAAATTACACTCTAACAAAGCTGCACCCTTTAATTTAAGGCAAATCTTATACTCTCTTATTTTTCCTAAACTGTTCCCGTTAAACTGATTTAAACTTTTGTAGCCTTATCCATCGCAGAATTAAAAGCCCATTGCAAAAATAATCCCTACTCGAAAATTCCATGAATTCCAAGCTCTTGGAATTCATGGCTCCATGAATTCCAAGCTCCAAGAAAATTCCAAGCTCTTGATGCTCTTATGAGATCCTCTTTTTAAAAGTAATGATATTCCACTGCGCATGTTAAGTATCCTGATACAGTTTGCGAACGTTAAAGAAACTCCTGGGCTCAAGCGTTGACCTACATGGATTAAACAAGGATTACGAACATCAAAGTTAATTTATGTCCAGTGCTGTGGTATGAAGTCTAGGTTTACGGCTGAGAGAATAAGATCTCCGGAAGTTTTCTCATTGATACTCTTATACTTAGCAGTTAGAAGGCTGCTGGAGAATATCTAACAGAGAATAAAGGAACGTATGGGGTACCCCAAGAAATCGTAATAAATTCTTAGGCGACGTAGAAAGGCTTCAGAATCATATAGCAATGTGGTGGTAAGAAACGTTGTTTTCATGTGCCGGTTAAAAAATCACACCACAGAATGTGTTGAAGTGCTAGTGAAATTTCCTTCCATTCTATGCCAAAAATTAATTATTTTTTCGTAAAACTTTTTTTTTTTGTAAAATATACTAAAATAAAATGAATTGTTCTAAAAAGTACATCTGAGTCAGCTTAATGAAATAGCCATTTTACGACGATATATTATTCTAATCAGCGGGATATTCAATTATCCGGGATTAAATCGACAAATTACTGTGGTTTTGGTACACTGAAAACTGATTCGATTAAGCGATACATTTTTTTTTAAACCGACACGGAGTCTGGTGTTACAATGGCGCAAAGACGAAGGAGAATTAAAGAAAATCGTTTCTACTTTTTAAAAATGGCAGTGAGAAGGTTAAATCTCGGTTCAATTGGGGAGTAAACTCGTTATGTAAAGAACATTTTATGTAAAGAAGTTTTTGAACGTTTTGTGCAAAGAAAGGGTCCTACCTTAACCTCTTCATGGATATTCAGAGGTTTAAATAGTGACTTTTTTAATACAATGTAAAAAAATATCAAGGACATGAAAGATAATTTATGGTTTGGTCAAAGATTTGAAGTCAAGATTTTTGATACTAAGGACAGACAGTGAAAGCTCTTTTTCTTACCTCTTAGTATATGTCAAATATAGAGCAGCTTCGAGGAAATACATTATTTTCCGTGATACGTACCATTTTATTTTGTACACTCAACTTATATTATGTAAATGCAGATATTTGGTTGTTTAGTGATTCAGTTGTATAAGTTTGTTTGCTTTCATGCACATTGTTTGTATAATTTATAATTTAAATGTTCAATGCAAAGGAGCGTTTTTCTCCAAAGTGACCTGCTCCGAAAAAGAGCGACGGGATATCTTGTCTAATTCGCTCGTGTTCCAGCGTTATACCATGCAAAAGCTTTATTTTTCTCTTTTATTTCCTGAACGACCAGTCTTTTCTTGCTTTTTTCTAGTTTCGCTCAGTGCAAGGTTGAAAAACGATCATAAAAGAGAAGCTGATTTCCACTAAAAAAAAAAAAAAAGATTGAATTTTGCTTTGTCAGATCGAGTTGAGGCTGTTTGTTCAAACAATTATAAAAATACACATTTTTAATTATATATGTGTATAATATAAACCTCGGGTGGCAGAAACTTTTATCACATTTAGAGTTTTCGTTAAAATAAATGCAAATTATTCATAACAGTTAATTGTATTTTAAATAACCACAAAGCTATATGCGCGTATTAGGCCTTACGAATATAAAGTGAAACTTCGTTATTCAAACTATTTACTAAAGCCGAATAGTCGGATTCATATATTCATCTTAAATATTATAATATCGTTATAACTTAACTTCATTATTCTAAAATATACGTACAATAAACTATTTGTGCATAAAAATGCTAGCCTGCGAACAGTCCTAATTGTAAAAATAATTAATTGAAAATGAGTTAACTTTATTTAATTATTGTAATCAGTAATCTAATTACAAATTCTGGAATTAATTCTTCGGTGGAATTCGATTATAAGAGATGGAGATATTTTCCAAAAGTAATTATTTTAACAGTTTAATGTTGCGGTAACTATATAATACTTTTTTTCTATCAATTTTGGTGGACGGAATAAAAAATCGTCTGAAAAATGAATCTGAAAGAAAATACATCACTCTGGGAAACAAGTTGCAAATGTGGCGACCTAAGTTGAAACAGAGAGATTGCCAGATTTATAAGCCATGGTTTTTAAAAGTTAAATTCAACAAGAATTAGAGATCTGTAACAGAAAAGCAGTTTAGGATAGGGGTCTGGAGCTTGCCTCGTTTGCCTCTGTTTCAACTGAGGTTGTCGCATTTGAAATTTGTTTCAGTAAATCATGTCTTTTCTTCATATTCAGACTTTTCAGAAGATATTTTATTGAACCCACGAAAATCTATTTTAAAAAAAGTGTGTGCGTGTAATCTTTACGCGCGATTGAAGTAAAACTTCTTTGACGTTTACGATGAATATCACTGAAATTATTCAAACTTAAAATAAATATCATATTATAATTTAATTATATTTATTATTCATGTACTTAACAAAGATTATATGAATGTTATATTCATATTATTCATTGGAAATAGGAACTTGAATGTCATCATAATATTTTATGTATGAAATTATAGGTTTGTGTTAACTATACTGTGAAACATAAATTTTACTCTCTAAATTTGCTAACCTTCTTGAAAATACAGCATCTATCGTTGTACCGAAACGAGTTGTTGATTGAAGTCGAGAAGTATTCATAGTTAGATCCAATTTTTCTTTTTAAAAATCAACTGACGGCTGAGATTCTTGGTAGCGAAAATTAACATTAAAATCTCCAGTAAGAATCACCGGTAATTCATGATAATTATTTAGAATCCAGGAAGTGTCCATGTTGTAGTATTATTCTTTAACTGTTTTCTTATACCATTGTTCCGTCGGGAGTTTGGGTTTGAATGGGAGGAATGTCCATAGTCTAGTTTCTAGTATTATACGTTAACTCTGTTCTTTAACTGATGTTTTCCTCTGATTGTTGGGTTCGAATGCAGGTAGTGTAAATTTTTTTTAGTGTTTTTCTATCACAGTATTCTTAAGCGTTGATTTCGTCTGCTGGTAGGTTTCGAATTATTTATCTGTATCCGTGTTTTTAAACTGCAGGTTCTATCTATTGTTTGGGAATGATTGCAGCCAGGGTCCGTTTCTTTGTGGTGTTCCATCCCCGTGTTAAACCGTTGCTCCGTCTTGAGGTTGGGTTAGAATCCACGGAGTGTCCATTTGTTATTCTTTTATTTTTATCTTACACCCTTTGCAGCCAGTGTTTGTTTCTTTGTGGTGTTACATACCCGTGTTCTTAAACCGTTGTTCCGTCTGAATATCGGGTTAGCATCCAGGACGTGTCCGTGTTGAACTATTATTTTTTCACTGTTTTCTTAAAATGTTTTCCCGTAGGGTTTGAACCGAGAGAATGTCTTTGTTGTGTATTTTCTTTAACTGTGTTCCTAAACTGGTGTTTTCTTCTGTCGGTTGGTATCGAATGCACGCAGGGTCTATTATTGCGTTTTTCTATGGCAGTGTTCTTAAACCTTTGTTTTCCTCTGCTGTTTTATCTCGAAGTATTATTCTGTTTAAAAATTTACATTTGGCTCATTATTATAAATAACTCAAAAACACATGAGCAATATTAAAAGATTGCATATTATTTAAGTACAGACAAGCAATATTTATGTATCATGGCAACCAATCATGTCAAGTTTTTACTCATAATTCCATTAAATATTGTATTAATGCTATTGAAAACATGTGAGTAAAGCAACGGAATGCACCATAGTGCCACTTTCTGTATTCGGTGCGTAGGCCTTGTTTATCGGAGGTGACGTGTTGGGTCGCCGCCTGTAACAATAGTGAGAGACAGTCAGCAGGATCGCCGCCTGTTCAGCGAAAGACTTCACACAGTGGCTGTGACAAGAGCCGGTCCACTTATCCACTGAACAGGGTCATCAGACAAGATCTTGCTTCAAAACAGGTAGGGAGTAATGTCGACGCGCAGGGAGCACAGTCGACGTTCTCAGGAACGAACGCCCGAGAGCTGTTCCGCAAATAATTAAACTTATAAATCTGGAAAAAGCTTGTTAAGTGTGACGTCAATATGAAGTAAAAATCACTTGCAATAGCTAATTTTGTCACGCAAATGATTAACTTTTTTGACTCTCGGATGTGAAATGTTGCTGAAAATAGCGAAAAATCGCTTAAAAATGAGGGAACGGGTGGATTTTCAGATTTTTAAAGTAGCGCAGATTGTTTTCTATATTTTTATACATGATAATGGAAATTTTCAAGGGGATCGTACAAACGGTGTAGAAATTATCAGGCTTTTTGTCCTTGGCATTGCAATGTTTTTGCAGTCATGGCGGAATGAAGAAGCAAGGGGGAAAAAGATACGTCATTTCCTTTACTGAGCGTTACTTCCGTCAGAAAAAAAAAATCTGAGTTACCCCCTAGTTGCGCCTAAAGAAGTTTTACTTCAAAAAGAGCGTTTTAAAAGTATTATATAATTAGTAGTAACGATTGCTATGTGAAGACTGACGGATTTAATGAAGAGTTGGGAGAAGCTGATTTTGTTAAAAGTGTCCCTTACATTATATTTCCCAGTATGTTTTGTATCATCTCTTCTATATAGTGCAGTGTGAATCTGCTTATGAAAATTAATATTTTATTTTTAATTTCATGAACGAGGGGCCAATGAATTCAGAGTCGAACACTGATGCAGCTAAAATGAACATACTGTCATTAAAAATTTCGAAAGATTGAATTGCTAGAGTACCAGAGGCTCATAGGAGAATTTGCAAAGTTGTAAAAGTCCCAACTCAAATTCGAATGGTTCCCAGGTAGCATTGTGACGTCGGAACATGTATGCAAATGGATTACACTGTGGCTTCATGTGACATGTTCATCGTAGAGAGGTTTGGGCGACAGACAAATGGCCACCTGGGACATTTTTAATGGCATCACAGGGTGTCCATCATGAAAGTCACATAGTGATCTGTGTCTAGGAACTACTTTTCAGAAATTACACTGAGACGTCATTCTTCAACATAACATGTTTGCCACACACAGATGTCACATTGTGACTAATTACCACTTGCGCTGCGACGTCACCTGCATAACGCGAAGAGAAGCCATCACTATTTAAGAACGGGCCAGCTTTTCTATTTCGATGAGTCATCCAAAGATGCTTACGGATGCTTACATAATGGTTCCAACACTTAAGTACATCAACTAACACCCGACTTTTACGGATGAGAAACGGACGTGAGCATCCTTAGACCTTTGTGGACGATTTGTCGAAGTACTTAAGCAGATCAGTTCCTAACAGCTATGGTCCCCGTGTAAGAGAAGTCGTGCATTTACATTACATTAGTGCAGAGCCATTTCTAACACATTTTTAGGAGGGGGGAGATGTCGATAAACTGCCAAGTCAAATACTGGTTTTTACCAAGTTACTTATATTTTTCAACTATATTACTAACTTTTTACTTTGACAATGCCTAATCAAAAAGTGTCCACCCGTTGAAAAACAAAACACTAAATTAACCCTTGAAATCTAAACTGAAATCAGTGTTAGTCTGTAACTAATCATTCTACTCATATACTACAAATTAAAAACAAGTGTATTTTTATATTTCCATTTTTATTTCAAACAAATTATAACATTAAAAAGTATTATAATATTTAAATTAAAAAATGGAAAAATGGTAATAATTATATTGTTTGCACTCTTGGCAGATGTTAAAAGCATGGTCGCCATACATAGCCGTTTGTAGTAACTGCTTAGGTACTTTGTCATTCTTCTTTTCTTATATGAACAGAAAGTGCAAATTATGTGTTTATTCGGCGGACTTTTAGTCTTGTCGTCTGTTGGTTTTTCAATATTCAATAGATTTTAAAATATATCCAATAGGCATTCGACAGTTGGACAACGGTTACAGCAAATCGCGACTGGTAGTAAGTGTACAGCCGTGTTTATCCCCTTCAGATAACTCATTTTATTAGTTTTGGAGGTACTGTGAGTGCGATGGTGTGAGCGAAACGGGAACATCTCAAATTCGCAAAACGGCCGGATTGGTAGTCTATTGGACGAATGTTTAGTGATCTAGGGTTACAGTACATTTTTTTTCCTAATGCGAACACGCTATATTTTTTTTTAAATTTGTAGAAGTGTACAATTTTGTGGTAACATGCTAATCGAAATACTCTTTATATTGCAACTGGCTGATGTAATTAAATAGCTGACATGTGCTTCACCCGGCTAAGGTTCTATCTACTTTTAAAATGAAAATTTAGGACAAAAATCTAATTTTCTGTTTTTGATTTAATATCGAACAATATTGAGCACTTTCTAAACCAGTTTGAATTCTGTATTTTGCTATCTTCATTAAAAGTTGAATTACGGGAATATCAATATTAGCCATTTTACATCTATAGCCTTGTATTTATGTTTGTATTTTTGCTTTTTTTTAATATTCTATTTTTAAGATTGTGATTTATCGCAAAAAATTCTAACGAAAAAAAGTATTATTTTAATGCACGGAACTAATCTCATCTAATAAGACAAAATAATCTAAAAGAGTTTATTTAGAAAATGAACAACTGATATGAATGTAGTTAAAATATTTTCAACTTACGTAAAAAGTTTTTATATATTTTCATGATTTTTCTGCGCTTAAAATTTTAACTTCCGTAACTTTAAAAATATTATAGTTAAAGTTACGAAAGCAGTTTGTTCTTTCAAGGACGTTTCAAAATGGAAATGTGGGTTACAGCCAATTATCTGACAGGGCGGGACTGGGATTGCCTTCAGTGGGGGATTTCCTAAGGGGCCCTGCCCCGTATTTACGTGAAGTTTTGGAGAAAACCACGGAAAACGCAGATTTTTTAGCTTATAAGAAGTATTTAAAAAATTACATAATTTAATACTATTCAGTTATAAGCTATGCTCTTTAATTAGTTTCATATATGTTGGCAATTTAATAAAATATTATAGAGTCTACTCTGGAGGTAGACAGGCATAATGAAAAATACGACATTAAAATAAAAATTATTTGTGTAAAATAAAGCTGCTAAAAAATAAAATTTTTATGTGCTTGCTGTGCTAACTTTAATTTAAGAAAATATTAACATCTAGTGAATATTTTTCTTTTTGGGCACGACTTTTAAAAGTACATTTATCAAAATGTTTAACTCGGATCAAATCTGAACGATATAAGTTATTAAACAAGCGCTTTCATTTCTTGTGGAAATGCTTCCTTTAAAAGCATTTACTATTTAATAAACGAAGGGAAAAAATACCAATAAATGATTTTGCTGTTACTAAAACTCCCATGAAACATACCCAATCAACGCTTTTAATTGAATTGGTAGAGTTAGAAGCCCTAAATCTACGGACTTGCCGATGTTTAACATAGACTCAGACAGTATAATTAAATTACAGTAGCTTCAAGACGTATTTGATTGTTTTTCTCTCCTACGGTAATGTAAGGAAGTTAAAATTGTAATCGTTCTTCTAACAGAAACGAGGCTTAGTTTATCTTTTACACTAATGTTAAAAATATGCTCTATATATGAAGTATAATTGTGTTATATTTTTTGTAGTTCTTAGAAAATCAAATCTACATGAAAAAAAAAAAAAAAAAAGACATGCAAAATAAATTTTCGCATTTTTAAAGCACCTTAATTCCTAACTAGTTACGAAAATGTTTCCATATTGCTTTATGGTTGTAAAATTGTCCAAAAGGCATTAAGGGAAGTAAAAAATGTTCATTTTCAAATTTATCAAAATTTCCTGAAAAATCATTGCATGCATGCTATACCCCTTAACGTGAAGTGATCACACTGTAAAAGAAACGAATTCTAGCACTTTTACCATTGATCGTAAAATATATACAGGGTGTCTAGTGCTAACGGTGCCCTAGTGGCTATTTCCTAAAACGTTAATCAGAGACACATAGTTCCTATTGCAAAAAATACTTTAAATTAGATAATCTATTTATCAGGAACAATCGAAGCCAATTAATAAACAATTCCTATAAAAATTACGAAATTTGAATTTTTACACGGTCCCCCGGTCCTATCAGTTACAGTTAGAAAAATTTTCTTTTTTGCAATATCACGCAATAAAAAAATTTCGTCCTTCTACGACCAAAATTCACCGAGTTACAGCTGCTTAAAGTTCGAGCACTTTCCGAGCTGCGAAATAGGTGTTGTATAGAAAATGATTTTGAGAATAATTAATGTACATGGTTTTGAGCCTTGTAATATTTATTAAAAATTTAATTAACTATTTTATGATTTTAGATATAAATAAAGAAAATTAATGTTTAACTATGTGTCATCAATAAATTAACTTAAAAATATAGCTTATAATAAAAATATAATTTTTAAAAACTATTTTAAATGAACTGGTGTTAAATAAATAAATAAATAAACAAGAAAATAAAACACTTCATTAAGTATTAAATTAGAAAATGAAGCATTTTAAAGTACGAATGTATGCATTTTAGAAACTTAAAATAATATTACGAATTCTGTTACCGTAACATTTGCTCAAATGTAGCGTCCGTTTACTGCAATACAAATATGCTCCCTTGTAGAAAACTCTTCCTGTACTTTGTGCAGCATTACTTGTGTAGCATGCAGGTGTTGCACATTTGCATGCTACACATACACGATTTAGTAAGTCTGACCCCGGAGAGATTTTTATAGAGCCCGACACTATAACCCTCTGCTTATAGATTGGAATTCTAAAATTAGTTTTGCATATTTCTCCGCATTATGCCAGAAAATGAAATTAAAACATATAATTAACGGTTTACCTTAAAAGGGCATTTTTAAACGTGGAAATGTGACCTAAGTCAAAATGCTTGATGCTTCACAATTCGGGGAATTTACTACTACTACTACTACTACTGAACTACTTGTCTCTGACTAACAGTTTAGAAAATAGCCATTGGGCACCCCGGCAGGACTGTTTAGCCACTGGAAACAGCCAGACAGCCACTGGACACCCTGTATATACAAAGAATTAGTCAGTCCTTCGTCACAATCAAGAGAAAGAGTGTCCAATGAATTGTTACAGATGGGAAAAAACTTAATCTTTCACATATTTATGTATGTATTTAGAAAAAGTTTAAAATTGCTTGCATAATTAATGTCGGAAACATGAGTGGCCTCTTCAGCATTTAGAGAAATGCGACGAAAATTGTTGTCCTTCAAACTATTAAAACTGCAAGTTGATTAGTATAACCTTGTTTACGATGTCTTCTTTACTGGTGAAAAATGCGTATATATTTCTAAAGAAATTGATTTTAAAGTAATTATTTTTCTAAAATTTGTTCATATGAAAATACATATTTTCAAATGATTGAACGGATGGTGCGAAAGATGTTCTCCTAAGATGAAAATTGCATACTGAAAGAAAAAAATAGTCTCGATTCGACAAAATTTTGGTTGATTCTACTTTAAAGAAATATTTTTGGTGAATGAACAAATTTTTTGTTGAAACTAAAAAAATATTTTGGTCGAAATAGGGCCAACAAAATTTTTCCTAACAATTTTTGAACGAAACGCGTATCCTTTTTCCTTTTACTTCTTATGTGTGTTTTTTACAAAGTTTTTTAATTACTTTATCAGTATAATTTTGTTCAATTCAACAAAACATTTTTTCCGATCCTAAATTTAGAAAATGCAAAGACTTCTAGATTAGGTATACATTTGCTCTATAACTTTTTCCAGTAATTTTTTTTCAAAATATTTACTTCATTGTTCCAACGATGTGTACTTGATGCATGAAAAGAAATAAATAGTTTTCCAGTACAAAATTTAGTTTGACTGTTTGCAGCTGAATCTTCCTTTGTGGAACCATTGATACTACTTTTCATTTTTTATTCATTATAATAAAAGTACTTATACGTTGGATAATATTTATCAATGATTCTTCTCCACACATCTAAATAACATGAAATTAACACGAGATTCAACTTAATATCTAACAAAATTTAAAAAATCCTTTTTCTATTTTCAACAAGCTCATTTTAATCAATAGCTGAATATTTTTTTTAAACATGGACGTATGTTTTCGTGTATAATTGTTTCATATATATTCGAGAAAAAGAATGAGATGATACAAATAAAATTCATTTTCTAAAAAATTATGTTTAATTCATTCCAATTTAATTAAAAATTCAATACCTTCAACACGCGTTTAAGAATATATTCTAAAATGCGTTGAAAAACATTTTAATAGCGTTTTGGAGTGCGACAAATACAATTTAATATACAAAAACACAAAAAGGTAATTGTCTGATTTTATTTCAACAAAACATTTCTGTTAATAAATTTTTTACCTTTTTTTAAATATTATGTTTTATGACGCATATTTTAAGAATACTTGTAACTAAAAAAGGATTAATTTTTCTTCAATTAATTAAGTACTAAGGCTTTGCTATACAAAGAATATAAGAAATCTATTTTAAGCTGCGTCCCCTTAAATACACTTTATTCCTTAAATCTCGGCTTAGAAGTGACATAAGTTGAAGACTGGAGGATTTGCTGTCAATTAAGATCGCTAACTCAAGCTTCAAAAGTTTTTCATGTATATCTGATACGGAAATTTCATTATTTACTACTTTATTGCAGTACTCTTTATATAAAACTTTCCTTTTTGAGTCATATATTTAGTAATTTATTCATAAATAATTCAAATATTTGTTTCTAACAAATTATGTATGTAAAATTTCCTATTTCCACTTTAATGTAACAAACTGTTTTCGTGGATTGGAAAGTAAGATCGTTTTTTTATCTTGATATTTCGCCCAGGCAAACACTATAGAATAATACGAAACAATAATACGAAATTTGGCATGCATGTGTGTTTCTTTCATAAGTACTAGATTAGAGAGCATTTTCCAAAATTCATAATATATGGGAGATGGAAACCCAAAACGCTCTTTTAACATAACTCGCGTGATCTTAAAGAAAAAAGTTATTCATAAAATTCTTGCTGACTCACGAATGCCTCAAGTACAAGAAATTGTTATATTCGTCCGTCTAAGCGGGTAAATGTGAAACAAGTGGGAGGGTGTCAGCCATTCTTGAAAGAAAAAAAATACCTTCTACAAAATTCCCGCTTTAAAATATAACAAATATGAGCGGCATGTTTAGACTCCGTCTTCTTGTAATCAAAAACTTGTTGAAAATTTATTTGTCTGAATTTAATGCAAAAAAAGGATATTACTTTCCAGTGCACTTCATAAAATCGCAAACGGATTATGGAGTCAGACTAGTTAATATATGTTGGTGAAACTTATTGCTGTCTATTTCAAGTCGATTGTTTAAACTATAATAGTTTATATTGTTAATGTAGTTATTTTCTTCACTAAAAACGCATAGATTTAGGGGATTGTTTCTTCTTTTACACATCATGTACCTGTAATTAATCTTAATAAATATTTTAATACAAAAATACACATTTATTTTTTTTCAGAAGGAAAGGTATCCCAATATTGATCAGACTAAATTTTCATTTGACTGGAAAAAATGGGAGGGAAATACCTTAAGAAGAGACTTTCAGGACTAAACTGCGTCCCCTATGTGTGTGTAATTGCTGAAAGCAAGAAAAAGGCGCTAGAAAGTTCGCTAAAAAACCCTCCTTATTACCACAATCACTATTAATTTCATATAGGTGTGAGTGTTACATGTTCACAACTAGATAAATATTTGTCGGGGAGGGTGCAGAAAAGTCAGAATTTCCCATTCAAAAGCTGGATAATATCTCACAAAAAATAGAAATGAATGCATCAGGCCCTTGTATCCAGATGTCCCTATGACCACAAATCTCCTTCTTCACGGATTCAAATACAGTAAAACTCGCTTAAGACGCTTTCCCGCTTAACACGCTTTTTTCCGTCAGTCCCTGGACATTTCGTATATTAATTAATGTAAAATCCACCTGATAAGACGCTTTTGTTCTGCTTTGTGTCGTCGGTTAAGACGCTAGTCTCGTATTTCTGATGAAGCTTTTTTTTTTCCTTTTTGAAAGGTATTGCAATCCCCCCCTCCCCTCAAGGTTGGTCACTGTAACCTAACGCTCTAATACCCCTTGATAAGTATTCATTCATCCAACACCCCTCTCTTTAACTCTTACCTATCTCTCAATCGCTACTGTCAGGTTTTATGCCCATCTTTACACAGGAATGCAGGAAGATTGCAATATCGACATAGTCCAGGTTTTCTCTCTCTTGACCGTGAATGTCACCTGGAGCTAAAAACTCAATTCATCAAAATTCTCTCCACCTTCCGAAGGGGGTGTAAAAAGTAAAATCAGTTCCATAAATTACATCAGTGCAGCTTGGGACGAAATTAAACCAGATGTAATAAAAAAACGGTTTTCGGAAAGCTGCATTGGATGTGTGGGACAATTCAGTTCAGGCTGACACTTCGCTTCCAGAAGATGAGGACTTTCAATCATTGGAGAATTTCCCTGATTATACAACGGTGGACGATCTCCTCGTGACCTGCAGCATTCGGACTTTGGAAGAAATAATCGTAGATGCCACTTTAAGGGATTGTGAAAGAGGATGCCGTCGAACAAGAAGAGGACGAAGAAACGGAAGCTATACCTACCGTTACTACTGGCTTGTATTATGTAAGTGAGTTGCATAAAGTACTCTCCTCTTTGGAACATACAGAGGAAATGTTGACCTACGTCAACAAAAGTGATAATTTTCCGAAAAAAAAATTATCAATTTTGTTGATACAAATGAGAAGTTCAGTGCGTATTATATTGAGCAAATGAAGAAATGTGAAGTTCGGTGTGTATTATATTTTTCATTTGTACAATATTATCTATGCAGTATAATAAGTATCTTATGTAATTTCTAAATGAAGAACAATACATACGTATTTTTTCTAAGCACTTAGATTTTGTTCTTTCCCAATTCACCTTAAGACGCTTTCCCGTTTAAAACGTTCTTTCAAGCTGGTCCGTTGACGAGCGTCTTAAGCGAGTTTTACTGTATATGGAAAACAAATAGGAAGATGCTGGAACTGATGAAAGTTTATGAGCTTCTAAGCGAAACTTCTGTCGCATGATCTAAACAAACTTGGTAATATGTGTGCAGCCATTATCATGCAACAGGAAGAAGACTGCCACTCAAACATACGCACACGTGTAATATTGCGCTTGTCCTCCAAAGCAGAAGTTCAGGAGTGAATTTCACTGATACCTTTCCGCGGTCAATAAATGGTTTCCTCGCTATTTCATTTACCAGTTTTCAAAAATGATGCCGGAGAGCCCAGTGTTCGCAGAGCCGATTCCGAGTACGTCTGACAAACAAATGGAACAGTGTAAACGCTCGACCTGTTTCTTCCTGATTTTCAGTAAAAGGCACTTCTACACACGCACCTATCTGCATTACTGACTTCCCTGCCATGCTTGTTATATAGTCTTGTCTCATTTTCCTTTGACTGCGCCTTTTGTTTTTGTATTTAATCTTTACTATTTGTAAAAGGTCGTAATGCCGTTTATGAAGAAAACTGAATATTTTGTATCCTATGAATTATTATTTTAATATTCAGAATTGCGTTTATTAAAAACAGCAGTTTGATTGTTGAAGTTGAAATTGAAAAGTCCCTCCTTAAAAAATAAATATACTACTGATTGAAATGGTAATATGATTCGCTGAGTCAGTGTGCTCTATTCAGAAGCAAATTAATACTTGTGAATTATTCAGGAGAGAACTAAATTTATTTATTTTTTCAAAATGGGTATTCAACAAATGTTATTTATAATATGCTCTGAAGTTATCCTTTAATAGCTTGTGCTTGCAAGAATGTAAAACTAAATGCTTAAATTTCCATATTGTATAATTTTTAATATTTACTGAAATTAATAAATAATGTTAATTCTAGGTAGTTTTACTAAACGCTGCTAAAAGCTTTTGATTATACAACTTATTTCCTTCAAGTAATTTACATTTTTAAGATTAGATATTTTCTTGCTGGAACACGCAGAAACTTAACAGCTGAAAGTAATTTAATAATAAATTCATTTTTAATTCACAAACTCATATACTAATTAAAATCATATGAATATATTGTATAATTTACGTCCAATGCTTTTATAATATTTTAAAAACAAATTCTTCCTTTCTTTACTGAAAGTAACAGAAAAGTGGAGATGCTCATCTATAAAATTCTTCTTTTCTCTAATAAGTTACTTTTTATACAGCAAAATTTATATTTTGTGACAATAAAATCATTTAAAGTGTGTCATTTAAAACAATTGTTAAACTTTAAATTTTTCATTGCAAATTTTTTTTTAATTTTATATTTATTGTGATGTGCATTAAATCCACATTTATACGCCGAATGGAAATTATTACTCTCTTTACAACTATTTATGGTTACAGAAGTATTGTGATTCCTCATCAACATGGTTTTATTCACATTAATTAATTTTATCTAAGTCTCAGGAATCCACGTGCTGACTAAACAAAATCTATCACTTCAATACAAATTCCAAAGTGGCACAATTCAAAGCCACTTTTAATTTAGATACAAAACCTGGATAAACTGCCTTTCAACATTTTATTTTCCTCGACATTTTTCAGGAAAATTAGATAACAAAACATTTTAAGTAGAGTGACTTGCTTTTCAAATCCTGAATATGAATCCCAGGTTTTATTGCATTTTAAAAGGATGCGGTTTCCTAATGGAATTGTTTTTCAAATAAATAAAATTAACGCATTATATTGATTACTTTGTTTAAATAGTTCCTACTTGCGGATGAAATGAATCTTAAACGGAAAATGTTTTGAAAACAAATTAGTCACCGAATATTTCTAAATTAACTATGGAATTTCGCTTTTCCGTGACATTTGATTGTTCATTACGTTGGCTAAACGAAAAACATTTAATTATTTCCATTTGTGTTACTTATTTTAGCATGACATTTATTAAGCGTTGTAAATTTCTTGATATTTCGGTTCATCGCATTACTGAAGGATAGAATCTTTTATGTATAGGAATTGAAAATCAATATATACACTGCTGGCCATCGTAAATGCAACACCCTGAAGGAAGCATGCAAATAATATGAAATTTACAACATGCATTAGCTGAGGTGAGATATGCAAATGATTAGAATTTCAGCGCAGACGCACATCAAGCGCGCCTGTGGCGCCACCTCAAAGCGCTATTTAAGGCTTGGAGATTTCGACGGTTTCAAGTACAGCAATTGTGTTTTTCTTGCTTTTTTTTCAAAAAAACGATAAATTATGCCTCGTAGGAAACAACGATCATCTTTTGATCAAGTATCCGAGTTTGACAGAGGAAGGATAGTGGCATACCGAAATTGTGGGTTATCTTTCAGGGAAATCGGTCGTCGTATTGGACGAAACCAAACAACTGTGATGCGGATATGTGATCGTTGGGTGCAGGAGGGTACGACGGACAGACGTGATCGACCGCATCGACCTCAGTGCACCACGTCACGTGATGACAGGCAGATTGTACGCATGGCAGTGACGGACCGCTCAGTCACATCACGAACCATATCACAGCAGATTCAGTCTGTAACGCATCATCCAGTGTCTGCGCGTACCATTCGACGTCGTTTACAGCAGAATGGTCTGTCCGCAAGACGTCCGTTGCTTTGTCTACCTCTGACGCGGAACCACAGACGTCTCCGCCGCCAATGGTGCGATGAAAGAAGGATGTGGACGACAGAATGGAATGAAATTCTCTTTACTGACGAGTCACGCTTCTGTATGCAACACCACGACGGTCGGATTCGAGTCTGGAGACACCGTGGAGAGAGGATGCTGAACAGCTGCATTATGCACCGTCACACTGGTCCTGCACCGGGTATTATGGTATGGGGCGGTATCGGATATCTCTCTCGCACTCCTCTAGTACGCATTGCCGGTACTTTAACCAGCCAGCGCTACATCTCCGAGGTGTTGGAGCCAGTTGTCCTTTCTTACCTTCAGGGCTTGCCAACAGCCATATTTCAGCAGGATAATGCACGGCCACACGTGGCACGCATTGTCCAAGGGTTCTTCGTCAATCACCAGATTGAATTGCTTCCCTGGCCGGCGCGCTCTCCGGATCTTTCGCCGATAGAAAACATGTGGTCCATGGTTGCTCAACGACTGACCCAGAGTTCATCCCCAGCTGTCACACCAGATCAACTTTGGCAACGTGTGGAAGCTGCTTGGTCTGCTGTACCCCAAGAACACATTCAAAGTCTCTTTGAATCAATGCCGAGGCGTGTGGCAGCTGTGATCTCCAACAACGGCGGCTACTCTGGGTACTGATTTTGGCAGGAACCACGCTTCATAGAATGCTGTAAATTTAATCATTTGTTACTTGGTCAACATGTTATCTACACAATAAATTTTGTTGTGATATCTCTTGTTTTTCTTGGTGTTGCAATTTGGGGGGCCAGCAGTGTATATATATATACAGGATGCTCATAGTTAGTTGAACGTTTAGAAGAGTATTCAGAGAAAACTAATAGTCAGAATGCGACTAGATTTGAAAATAATAATAATAATAATAATAATAACATAGGAGAGGAATTTTTGTGTGAAAAAAGACAGTTTGAAAATTCAAAACCAGATGGCGTTTCACAATGCTACAGTTGCTGATATGCAAACTCTTCCTCCGTGCAGAAAAATAAAACACCAGATTCAGAACCTTTTCTCTGTCCTTCCTGCTTACTTCCCGAGACCGCGTGTTACTCGTAAAACACTTTTACCGAAACGACGGTTCTGCATTGGCAGGTTTGCATGGAAATCGGACATTCAAAACAATTCAGAAGGTCCACTAATAACTATGGGACTACGAAAAATGATAAGAAAACTTGCAGTAACTGGAAAGCTTTTATCCCATGACATGATAAAATGCATATTACCACTCGCTCTCCAGTCCAGCGAAACACACATTTAAAGCTCAGAACTCTACAGCTTTAAATCTTGATTTGTGATCCATCCACGTAACGATGCAGTCACAGGCGCGAACAGTTTGCCACATTACCTGCAGGCACGTACTTTACTACATCTAAAATCAAAATGTATCTTTCATATGCATAATTACATCTTCAAAATATGGAAGTAATACAGTGAAATCCCTCTATAACGATATTTTGGGGGTCAAAATAATATATCGTTGTAAAGAGAATTATCGTTATAGAGAGAATCGATATTGGAACGAAGATATTTTTGAATTTTGTTCTTCATATATCCCATACCCTGCGGTGTCACCAGAAAGTGTTCTGTTTTCATTCAGCACACCCTCGCAAGTAATATATAATAAATAAAAGGAGAAAAACATGATTATAGTTTTCAGTAATTTTCACAACACTCACAAATTTGAGTTAAATACCTTTGCCACCTCGCCAGGGATTCTAGCGGAGATATAGCTTATAAATATTTATAGCATATTTGAGTAAAAAATATATAATGTCTAAATAAATAAAGTTTTTTAAAATGTATTAGATATTAATTGAAAATACATACCCATTAATTTATCCTTATTTATTTTGCTGCATGCCTTTATCAAAATCTTTTATGATGTTGAATTTCACTTCGATAGATATTTGCTTTCTTTTAGTCATTTGCTTTCCATTTTCACCAAACAAACTTCAAAGTAAACAAAACTCATAAATAATTTAAAATATCCTCGTGTAATAATCGACCTCGATAGGATTTATCGGACGTTAAAATTCTTACTCAAGTTCTGACAAAAGAACGTATCGTTTTCTATATCAGTTCCGATGAAAGGAATCCTTGACCATTTTTTAAAGAAGGGGATAGGAATCAAAGATGTGCCCTCCAGGAAATGCCAACTACCCTTCTACCTTAGGAGAAATGCACTTTCTCGTTACAATAGTGTCACATCAGTAAAACGAAACTTAGAAGACGTTCTTTGGCAGAGGCGTGGTCCAACCACATTTTACCTCGACTTTCTTTGTGTAGCTTTCAATGTCTGTGCATGAGTTGGGCTTCTGATGCATCGGCGAAAAAAAAATGTATCGTTGTAGAGAGAATTATTGTGATGTAAGGGATAATTATTACCATCGTTGTAGAGAGAATTATCGTTTTAAAGGATATCGTAATACAGAGAACTGTTTTACATTAACCTAAAGTGAATTCAGCCAGGACTATGAAAAAATATCGTAATAGAGAGAATTATCGTTATAGAGGAGATCGTTGTAGCGAGATACTACTGTATGTTTGTTCTGCCACCGAAAGGAAATTTACAAGCAGTCTATGCACGGAGTGGGACCCTCGTAAATGCCATATGAATCCGGTACGGATTTTATTTGCAAAATATAAAAGAAAAAATCTGGAGTGACTCCACTCGACTTTCCGAACACTTACGATTAAGATCATTACCAAGCACTTAAATAAACTTTAATCGATGAATAATTCAAACACATATACCAAATTGAAACTCAATCGAATGCACCGTTTAAACGCTTGCGCACTTTCAAGAATTTCTCCCCATATGCCATTATGCCAAAACATAAAAGAAAGTTTTGTCGTAGCCCTTTAGGAGAACTATAAGTCCTATACACACCAAAATCAATACCGGTCTTAGGATGGTGGTTTATAACATGTATACCGAATTTGAGCTCAATCGAATGTATCGTTTAAACGCTAGCGCACTTTCACGAAATTCCCCCCATAGGCCATAATGTAAAAGAAATCTTTGTCGTAGCCCTGTAGAAACACTATAAGTCCTATACACACCAAAATCAATACCGGTCTTGCAACGGTGGTTTATAACATGTATACCCAATTTGAGCTCAATCGAAAACGCCGTTTAAACGCGCACTTTCAAGAAATTCCCCCCATAGGCCATAATGTAAAAGAAATCTTTGTCATAGCCCTGAAGAAAAACTATAAGTCCTATACACACCAAAATCAATACCGGTCTTGCGACGGTGGTTTATGACATATATATCCAATTTGAGCTCAATCGAATGCTCCGTTCAGGAGCTATCGTGTTCACTCACATACACACAAACACACACACACATACATACATACATCTCGTAAAAATAGCATAAATGGATTCAGAAGCCCTCAAAACGTGTAAAAACACCAAAATCTCGAAGTCGAATTTTTTCATGATTACAATACTTTCCTTACATGGTACATGTTCGGAAAGTAAAAAAAAGAGTGCTCTTTCCTCTGCGACTTCGGTTAAACACATTTTTGTCACATAATCTGTTACATCCTTACATTAGGCACGACACTGCAGCTTATTACATGAGTGACATCCGCACCTAAGGTGAGTTTCCGGCGTTGCAATTTACTTTGTTCGTGAAATGAGAGGAGTTAAATGTCAGAGTCGGACAGCCAGTTAAAAGGCACGTCTCAGATACCAACATGGAAAAGATGGACTCGAATTTGAAGATAAAGCAAAGTACCCATGTGGTTTCACTTAATAGTTGGTTTTCTCTTTGTTTGGAATGACTGAAGTGTGCCAATTCTAGAAAGTTAGTTCAATACTTTTATGAAAACTGATACTTGATAGGATTTACAGCTACTCCAACTAGGTGAGAGGATGCGCCACTGATATGTTAACATATTATGTTTCCAGAAAATTACATTTCATGCATTTTTATCTATTTAACACTAAAATGAAATTTCCAAAATTATATCTTTTATTTTGAAATGGACAGTACGTGAAAATACATAATTTATTATTGTACAATATTTGGATACGAGCCATATTTCTCTTTTAATATTAAATTCCCCAAATATTTTCTATTGAATTTTGGAAAATACATCTAGCTAGACACGTGCAACCGTTATAACTAAATGTCACTGAAAATGGCCAACAGGGAATTGTCTGTATAATATATATTTTTTCATTAAATATTTCCTGATTCCTGCTTATGAAAAGACTTTAATCATGTCAACATATGATGAAAAGTATCATGCTTAGCTCGGACGCTGAATTCTTTAATCAACTCAAAAGGAAAATGTGAAAAAATGTTGCTAATTTAATCTATTCACTTAATTTTCTTGTTTATATTTTTGGTAATGCTACATTTCATTTTATTTTTGTAGCACACCACACGGTACTTATTGAATTTTTATAACCTGGACTTAATTAAAAAATACTTTTTTGTAATATGTTAACGATTTACTTTCTAAAAACCGTTTCATTGGTGAATTTCTTTAGGTGATTTTTTTTTTGTGCTCCGTTCATTAATTCTTAAGCTGTCAGTTCAAATTAAAAAAAGTTTTAGTTCATTTGATTGATGATAAAAGTTTCCAGAAGAAGAATATTTATAGATTGAAATTTTAATCTGCAGAAAGAAAAATTTGAATTTCAGATGAACATATTATGTTAAGAAACATTCTTACACTGTTGGGAAATATAAAGGGTGCTTGAAAACGTCTTGCGCAATTTTAAAGTATGGCGAAAGAAACCCAAACGGTTTTGAACCACACAAAATGTACGGTTTTTTTTGCACCAGTCATGCATATTTAATAATAGTTTCAAAGAATGGTGATGCATATGAAATGTACGTGCAGTTTTCAATATATGCTTTCACATTTTCTTTTCTTAAAAATAAAGAATTAAAATCAATAATTTTGCATTGTATTTCATTTTGAATTATGCAATTTAGTTCTGCGTTAATCTTTGTTTGAATTTTTTAAAACAAATCCAAAACCAAATTAACATATTTCCCCACTGAAAAGAGTTCTTAAGTCCATAGAACCTCATTATTACTCGGTAGAGCGTTGTCATCTTGCACTTATTTTAAAGCCCTTTTAAAAATTTGTATTTCACGAAAGATTCATAACTCTTTCGGGATTAACGATAATATCCTTCAAAGTACAATCCAAAATGGTAGATTGCTTTTCAAAATGGCGGAAAAACCCACAACCGGATGTTAAGGGACTTTTTTAAAGCTCTTCAGGGGGAAAAGACCGTCTCCCCATTTTTACATTGGTATTGTTACGCTTTGTTATTTTGCATGTCTACCTCAAAGATTAATTTAACTAGACAAGAAGATAAGCCCACAAAAAAAAAACAGATGAAGCATTGAATCCAAATTTTGCTTTGTTGATCAGTGAGAGAATTTCCGTTACAAAGGAATAGCACCGGAAAAAAAGGCCCACTTGCTCTTTATTTCGCCGTCGTTCGTCGTACAAAAAGTTATATATACCATTCGTTTTCAAATAACGCATACTTTAATTTAATATTAATTTAATTTGCATAAGGCGCCGTCTTCATATTTAATTCTGCATCAACTTCGTTTTTCTCAATGGCAAAGTACTTACTTTGACTAAAGAAAACCTTCAAATTACACTAAATATTAATTTTCACCAATTTTCTAGATAATTTCCGGAGATATTGCAAATTAAGTTTTGCGCGTTTTTAACGGACTTACTGCAAATTGAAAAACGCTACTTGTAGGCTCCGGACTTTTCGCCTTTCATTCATTCCGCTCGCCAGAGTTAAAAGAAATAAATGTTATTTTCAAGGAAAAAATTGTTTCCAACCCTCTTAAAGTTTTTTTTTTTTACTGAGAATATGAAGAGTAGAAATTAGAATATTTAGTCTGTGGTCCAAATGACCCGTGAGCTCACAACATCCTTGGTTCGTTCACATGGTTTAAGGGGAAAATGCAAAACCACGTTTTTGAAAAAAGTTCAAGTGGATCTTTTTTTTTTTACTGCAGCTGTACATTCAGAGTCTTTGCGTCCTGGTTCTATAGTTGAAGGCACGAAGTCCATTACAATATTACCTAATATTTCACGACATCCTTCACGCCATCTTGGAACTTCAACATTTGAATAGATGAGTAAAATATTGTCAGCTGACAAGATCGCAGTGTAAAAAACTGTACTTCTTTTAGTGTACATTATTTTTAACATCGATGTTCAAGTCAAATGTGTACTAGTATTTCGAAATGTTTGAAAACTTTGCAGCACTCTTGAAAATCCCAATCATCGAGTGGTACGACAACAGAAAGCAATTAACGCACACTGACTGCTGTAGGAGTCTCCAGGGTCATTCAATGCTAAGGGATACAAAAAAATAAAATTTTCAAAATATAATTAGAATACTTTTAATATATAAACTTATTTGTGCACAGCCTGAAGTTATTTGGCAACACTGTAAATTTTACAGTGTTGCCGTGAGCATTAATTAAAGTTTACAGTACATATTTGAAATTAATTTTAACTAGTAACGTAAGTGACTAAGTACTAATTTTTGCTGAGTCTATTGAAATCTCATTAAATAAATAAATATGTTTTTTAAATTCTCAGGATATTTGTCCATCATATTTAAAAGTTGTGAAACTTAAATATGAATAACAGAACAGACATAAAATAATAAGTTGCGAAAACTTTTTTTGTGTGCATAAGTAACAGTGACATTTCATTTTTTTCTGTATATGC
Source organism: Cheiracanthium punctorium (assembly GCA_038373885.1). Lineage (NCBI taxonomy): Eukaryota > Metazoa > Arthropoda > Arachnida > Araneae > Cheiracanthiidae > Cheiracanthium > Cheiracanthium punctorium. The sequence continues at coordinate 209,417 of JAWZYV010007050.1, forward strand.
ATGTACATTTAAAAATCCAAAACCTCAGTAGATATAAAAGATTTGATCCATTATACTAAAATTTATCATAATAGAAGGTCACATAATACGCACATATCATGTTAAAGAGTAAAAGTGCTGTCTAAATGTAAAATAAGTGACTGTGTACACACGTGACCACATCACCAAGCATAGCCTAAATCTCGGTATTTAGTTCTCCAGTCTAATTACAAAAAACTTTATCCTCATTTGTTTATAATGCTACAAAAAGTGACATGGGATTTAATCTTTACTAAAACTATCGAAATTATTATATTCCGTTAAGAATGTACACGAAAAATATACTGAAGTACACTAAGAAAGAGTTTATAGTCGCGAGCCTTCTTAATAATGTCAAAATAAAAGAACTAACGTCTGTGAGTTTCTTACACCTCAAAAATTTCAATTTCAAGCTCTAAAGATACTTACCAAACAAATTTAATAAACTTCAACAGCGCAGTAAGAAAAAAAATGCCCACAAGATTGCATAGTCAATATTCTCCCTTTAAAGCATTTTCTGCAGCTGTTAGAAACAAAATACATTTTACTTATTTCATTTTTATCAGATTTTACCGTTTTCTTTGCAAGAGTAAATAATAATTTATATGTTAAAGAGCTTTTGTGAAGCGTGTTCTTTCGTATAATGCGTATAACAATTCTTCATACGTGCTAAAGTATAAAAACAAGTTCCTTGAACAAAAAATTGTTATAAAATAAGCATAAAGGGAATTCTTTGAAAAAGAAAACACCGGCAACGATAAAAAGACAGTAAATATATAAATTAGATCATGAGTGAAAAAATTTACTCAGGGATTAATCTCAATTTCCAATATTTGAATTCCGATTTTATTACCGTTGAAAATCATTTACACAAAAATGAAGTAAACTTCCAGTAATTCAGCTTAATTAATTATTTAGGTGGAGTTGAATTAAAATTAAGTATTTTTACAGCTTAAAATATATATCTCTATTTCAATCAGCTATATTTACTTTTGAAATAGAACCCAATAACACTAAATTGCATATAATTTAAATTTGTGATTGTAAAATGGAAATACCGTGACCGAATTCCGAAACTTTACATTTTAGAACAGATCATTTTTGGTAAATTCATTTCTTTTTTCCATCTTCACATTTCATTCCTTGTAATGTTATTAACTTAATGTGTGGAGTTGATAATACATAAAAATACACTTTTAGGAATAAAATTGTACTGAAAATTTTATAGGGGTAATACCAAACGTTTGCTCAATGTAGACCGTAAATTTTCAGCAAATCCCAATCAAAATGCAAAAAAAAAAATGGAAAATCGTTATAAAAACAAGATGTTACATGTTATTAAGTAAGTTTTATAAACGACAGGATATCTGTGCGCAGTTAGAAAGTGTTGATAACTTGTCAACAACAACTTGAAGTTTGTATGTGTAATGAAGTAATTGAGTTTTGAGATAAAGACTATTAGAAGTTTTTATAAGGGTGATTTTAATAATGTAATGAAAGTGGGGTACATTGTTAAATAACACCACCCTCTAAAATCTACTACTCTGACTTTCATCTGAAAAAAAAAAAATAAAAAAAAACGGAATTTTAAATATTTGAGAAAAAGAATTTTGAGCTTACATAGTTTAATGTTTTCAATGTTTTTATAATAATTTTAACTGTTCATCGAGGTAGCTTATTAGACCTGTTATTACTTATTTATTTTTTTATCTTACTTTACTATGAAATTCCTAGTACAAATATTTCATTTCATTAGCACAATCGATTTTTTAAGTCTTCCTTGTCTACCTGATGATAAAATTTCATTCTTCGATTAGCGAATTAATATTTCGACAGTTATATACATTATAATAAAAATGAATTGGCAATTGGATGCTTGGTAAACTCAAATTTATAGTGCCAGAAAGTTCGATTTAATTGAATTAAGGTATGTTTTAAAGTTATTGGTACCAAATCTGGCCAAAATGTACTTCTGGAGATTTTGAATTATTACTAATTCTAATGAGTGTACCTGCATGTACTATGATTGCCTATTCTTTTAAGTATGATTTTATAACTCATTACTTAATAATGTGAAAGGAATACTAATAAATAAAGACTCTAACTCTAGGCCTCCTCTCGATTGGTGACAACCCAGAGTTCAGGCAAACAATTTATTACATATATCCACCTAAAAAACACTTCAAACAATGTATTTTAGATGACACGACTCTCAAGAAACATATGAAAATCCCTGGAACAGCCTATTAAACTTTGAACAACACAAAAGAAAAAGTAATGGCATACTCCCAAATGCAATTGATCTGGGCACGAACACAAATTACTTGGGAGCGAGGAAATCACACACAAAGTTACACAACAATCACAAATAGGAAAACAACAATTAAACAGGCAAACAAGCATGGCACAGCCATATGAATACGAATTAAGTGAGTATTTACAGTAGTTGCAAGACATCATTACTTCATTTTAACTTTCATTACATATTTCTCAAGTAATTCACAATTAAATATACTTAATATTTCATGTTTAACTTTAAAAATTTCTCTTTTATGTTAAATGAGCAATTCTTTCATGATTTGTACTGTGTGATGAAAATTATAAAAAAAATTGTGTGTATTTTGGTCCATATTCTGAATTCAATATTAATGGAAATAAGATCATTACTAAACTTTCAGTATGAGAATCCTGATAGAAAACAAAATTTTATATCTTAACACTAACTACGGATATCTCACAAAAATTACTCCATAAAAGAACATTTTGTGAAGCGTATATCAATTTTTTTTCTCTGTAACATCAAATAGAATTGCAAGTATCACTTTTCCTTTCTTTACAATTTTTTCGGTCATGGATTCCGCTCAATACCAAAAGTTTTCGTTAAAAAATCAATTGTAAAAACATTTTCAGTTTTTCTTTTTGAAAACTTGTGCATTTGCTATTAAAAGATGACTAAATGTCTTAGATTAAAATATATATATATATAAATATTTTGCCTTCTTTCTCTTACAGAACTGTGAAACAAGGATTTCAGTATTATATTACTTATTATTTCATTGGGAAAATATTTTTTGCATGTATAAAATTAGACATTATCATAGTTGCTTATTACTAGGGGGGGGGGATTTCCTACAACTTGTTTTCTTCCCCAGAAGGTAGAGGCTCGTTGCTTAGGAACACGCATTTTTATGAGAAGTTGATCTACAATTTACGAGGTAGTAAATTAGTAATAGATCAATAAAGGACACCGAATAACGACAAATTTTGGAGATCGTGAAAATGTGATGTTTCATTGTGTTTGTTTTCTAACAGCTTTTTTCATGTTTTAACTATTGAAAATTAAAAAATAGTTTCAAAATATAGGTTGTTTATCTGTCTAAAATTAAACCTCGATATACACCATGAAATGTTTTAGGACACATCACACCATATAGGGCGTCCAAAATTTGGTAACACGCTTTAATTCTTTATATATTATAGATAAGTTATCAGTGTAAGTTTAAAAAAACGTTCAAAATTAGATAGGGAATAAAGATTACGCTAAGAAAAAATCTTCTCGTTAATTTTAAAAAAGCTAAACTTTTTAAGTTTGTGTACAACAGCCGTAGAAAAAATTCGATACATCGAACAAATAATGTGCCTCATGCACGACTACTGACGGACAAAATTTTGGAATTATATTTCAAAGAGTGTGTCAGAGATATGAAGATAAATATATGCAAATGCTTTTCGAAGGGGAAAAAATCACGTCGAATGATAGCATATCAGGGGTTGTACAGAAACTACGAAAATATTTTTTTTTAATCTAGCAATAAACATTTACACTCAGAATCATGCACATCCTACGATCATCTTTGTCCAAAGATATCTTGAGACGTTGTTATTGAAAGATGTCTTGAGACGTCCAAAGATATCTTGAGATGATGAGATGCTGAAACTTTACACATCGCCTCATTAGTGCATGGGGCACATTCTTCTAATTGAGAAGTTCTTTTATAAGAACGACTTATGCAAATTTAAAAGTGAAATTTTTTGAAGATTGACGTGTCGAATTTTTTTCTTAATATGTTATTTTTTCTTAGCGTATTTTTAACATTTTTTCAATTTACATTGCCCATTTATTTCTAAAAGATAGAGAATTTAAACGTGTTACCACCTTTATTGGGACAACCTGTATAATTGTATAACCCATTAAAGTTCCATTTACTTAATAGATTAAAATGCTTTTGAAATTCAGTTAATTAACGAAAAATTGAATTCACCTTATTCTGTAAAATGTATCTCAATTTGAACAGTTAAATTCTTTATTGTAATTTTTTTTATTGGTTAAGAAGTATATTTACCACATATTGTTTCAGACACTTACTTCATGCTATTTAAAGATAAGACGCTTCGGGATTTCTCCTTATGTTTTTGCAAATCACTATCCTTACAACCATAAATGAAATGAAAATCAAAAAGACTAAATGAATAAGGGTCATACGAAGGGAAAGTGGCATTCTAATGCTCTCTTCGCTCCTTCCGTCAAGAATAATATTCGTTCTTAAAACAAAATCAGGTAATAAAAGTGTATGAGTAAATAAATGAATATAGTTTGTTTCCGGAATTATTTAGATGGAAGCTTTATCTCGAGGAAGCCACATAGCTTATTGTAGACATAAAAAAGTTGCTAAAACTGATGGTAAATAGACTTCCCAAGGTCTAAAAAATGTTAATAATCAAATTTCATTAAAGTTTTACTGAAGTACAAGTATTTTTAAAGATATTTTAATATTTAATATTTATTTTTGAGGTTGCTAATTTTATTTTAAATTTGCTAAAATTGATGGTAAATATACATTTCAAAGTCTTAAAAAATGTTGAAAATCAAACTTCATTAAAGTTAAACTATTTTACTCGTATACAAGTATTTTCCAAGATACTTTGTAATATTTATTTTTGAGGACGGTTCTTGAATTTTCAACCCATTAGCACCCAACCATTTATATCGCTTTCTCCAAATTATTGCTGATGCTTCTAATGATAAATAAATTTCCATCATCACTGCTATGAAATATCGAATTCTCTTTTGAAAGGTTATGAATAAATCAATAAAGGATTTGCATTTGTCACTTTGCTATCCCTGAGCATTTCGTGGTAATTAAATATCGTAATTCGGAAAATTGAAGTAAAAAATTAATATAATGATTATGAATTTCTGAGACCAACAGCGAAAATGTACAATATGAGCGAGCATCCTCAAAAGAGAACATTGGGCAGTGATGGGTAATCAATAAAGAGAGATTATAAAGGAATGGTCTTAGTTTATGTGCCGATCAAAAAATGTCTTTTCCTTTAATTCTTGTTAAACTGTCTGTTTTTTGGGGAGACAGATGGTTTGGAAAAAGCAATTCATTACTTTATGTTGAATAAAGAAATTTTCAACTGAATAGATGAAATAGGGGGAAATGTAGAGCTAAATTTTGACCTTTTATAGGACACAGTGTTAAAATATCTTTAGTCTTGAACAAAATGACATATTTCTATAATAGAAAATTTAACCACAGTTTATGAGAGATCTAGAAACCTTTAGATAAATATATTATAACCAGTTAGCGGAAAAATATAAATTATTAAAAAGGTGATAACTTTAATAGTGTATGCAGTGTCGAAAATGTATATATAAAGAAAATTAAACAAATTTCTTATACAAATATTAATAGAAAGAAAAGAAAGAAAACTCAAACGAAGTGTTAAAAATCGTGTTATAATTTTCTGATCTTATCTATCTGAAAATTATTTATTAATTTTCTGATATGAAAATCTCAATATCAAAAAATAAAAAGGGTGTGTTTGTGTCTGTAAGTGTTAATTTTTTAAACACATTTTATACAGCTTAAGGAGAATGTTGCTTAAGTTGAATATGTTACATGTAAACTCTGTAATTAATTATGTTTCACTTTTTTCAGATATTTTAAAATCAGTTTCAAAATCCATGAAAGTAAACTAGTTGTCAAGTATAGTAAAAATGTTATTTTTTTATAATATGAGGGGGCGCGATCGTTTATCACACCAATAAAACATATAGCACATCTTACTACACTTCTAAGAGAATGAAATTATTTAGTGTTGTTTTTCTATGTGTATGAATTACTTGTTATAGCCTAATAAACGTTTTAGTAACACCTACCATAAAATGCTTCAGTAAAATTTAATTTATGCAGCTAACAAGTATTTTTAGGAAAGCATATACTCACCAAGAACTGTTTAATCAATAATCCTTTTTAACGACCCTCTTTATGAAATTTTGACAGACAGTATTTTAATAAAGTACAAGACAAACCAATAAAAAAACTATCGGAACATGGAAAATTTCAGAGATATCGAAAATGAGATAAATTTTATTGCTCGCTGTGCTTCGGAAGTTGTTCATTGAGGTTCTTCATTGTATTAAAAGTACGGTGATTCTATGGATCTTTGAAAGAAACAATTTTAGCATTGCGATTCGGTGTGCAGATAAAATATTATTTCAGAAATAAATGGAGATATCTATATATCTTTATTATGCAATATGAGACCTGAAAAAGAATTCTAATTGTTAAATTTTCTCCTAGTTATTTTACTGACTCTTTGGTTTTGGTTATCAGCCATTAAAATTTATTTAAATAAAATTCAGCCAAAGATAATTATTTAATGAGCGTGAATCAGATTAAGCTATATGTTTAAGCTAAAAGTTATAATCTCAAATGAAAATTTTACTAGCTATTAATCAAATTTATCACTTACAGTTAATACCTGTCTATGCTCAGAAGTACAGTAAAACGAAAACAGTTTAAAGGTTTAATTTCGCAGTCTTAATTTGGCAGAATGTTAACTAAGAAAACGTTCGAAAATTGAAGTCCATACAGTCCTCTTTTAATGCATGTGTTTTTAAGAATATATTTTTATTTTTTTTCTTCAACAGCCCCTACAGTAAGTATTTTTTTTTCAATTTTTATTTTATGCTGTTTAATTAAAAATAAAGCACATGTTCTATTTGTAACTAAACGTGTTAATTTTTAACAAATTTTATTTTTAGTTACAAATAAAACGTGTTTCATTTGCAACTAAAAATCATGCTCATAGAACCTATTTTGTCACGCAAGTAAGGATTCTCCAGTTCAAATTGACAACGAGAAGTATGAGTTTGATCTACTTTCTAGGAAAAGCAGGGCTTAATTTGCATACGAGCTCACCGGAGATCAGATCCTGTACTTATTTTTTCAGAGTGAATTTTTACATACTAGGCAAACTTTTCATAGGGGGGGGGGTTACGACTACTGCAAATCAGATATATGTATACGTGTATGTGATAAGGGTGTGAAGAATGTACATTTTGTATGGCAAAAAATTTCTCATGGGAGGGGGATGACACCCTATCCCCCCCCTTGGCTACGCTCCTCTCTATATATGTGTGTGTAATTTCTCTTGGACTCTTTTTTTCTGTTGAGTGAGAGCACTATAATTTTTAATTAGTACATTGAAGGCGTGGCTTCACTAGGGAAAAAATGATTTTGCTCGAAGCTGAAAATAAAACCTGCCGCTGTTTCTACTACTATCGATTAAAGAATTTGACAAAAATTTAACCATTTTATATTTTTGACCGTTTTTCTTTTTAAACGATTTAGGAGAAATCACTCTGCATTCAGTGAAATTCTCGAATAGGTAGAATGTATAACATTGTTTAATATCCCGATGCACAGAAATTGATGCGAATAACTGATCACCGTTGACGCGTTAGTATGTAAGGTAGTTTTCCAGAAAGCTCGAATTTTACGTTAGCATTGTAGGAGTGCAAAAATGGAATTATCATATTGGCAAATTATAGAAAGCAAAGATATAACTTCTCTGTAGTGTTAAAATATTACAGGTTAGAGAGTAAATAAGTGCGGAGTGAAACTTTCAATAGAAAAAACACTCTGATTTCAAAATTAACATTTTAAGTGGAAATAGCTTTTAATGTCGAGAGGTCATTCCTCACTTGTAAGTAAATTTTGTTTGGCTCATTCTACATACTTTAAAATCATGCCTCCAGAAAACTTCGCACAAATTTCAAAAACTCTAAAAATGCAAATAAACATCTAAAAAAATGAACAATTTTTATAAAATTTAAAGATATAACTAATATATTAACTGCCGTGGCCTTAAAGGGATTCCTTTAAATAAAAAAAGCAATTTTTGCAAAGTTTTAAAATTTATTCATTTTTTTTCAATCCGACTTTTATTTGTTTTGGTCGTTTCTGATCATGTTACTAAATTTCATTCTGTTCTCTAAAGCCTTTTTTGAAGGATGTGAGAACGAACCTTTACACGATTTTCAGAAAATCTCAAAATCTATGAAATATTTAAAATAATATTGGCATCCGTATTTTCAAGCAACTTGCCACAAAACATAATTTCAAATTTTATTCTATTCCATTACAATTTTTTAGGAATAGAAAAAACATGCTCTCAATTTTCACAAAATCTCAAAATCTACAAATTCACAAAATCTCAAAATTTTTTTGAAATACTTTGACGGCTATATAATTGAAGTGACCTTGATGCAAAATTTTATTTCATTTATTCAATTTAGGGGTTTGTGTGTGATAAAAAAGAAATATTTACACATTTTGAATAATTCTTTATAATCTCAAAATCTAATCCAAATTAAAAAAAAAAAACACGGCTATAGTTTAAGCTAATTGCTCACCTATTATATCACCAAATTTCATTTCATTCGCTTTAGTCGTTCTTACGTGATGTGTGAGCAAAAATTTAAGCATTTTAAAAACATTCTCGAAAAATCTCAAAATCTAATCAAAATTTTTAACAAATTTGTTGCCATTAGTTTAGGTTGAGTGACCACCCATCATGTTACCAAATTCCATTTCATTCAATTTAGTCGTTATTTCGCCATGCTCGTGCAAATATTTACGCAGTTTGAAGCAATTTTCGGAAAATCGCAAAATCTAATCATTTTTTTTAGATTTGTCGTCGATAGTTTAAGTTGAGCGATCACCTATAATATCACTTAATTTCATTTCACGTGCTTCAGTGATTTTTTCGTCGTTGCATTAAAAAAGAAATAAGCATGTTTTCCTTCGTATTTCTTTGTGTCAATTACTGGAGCATGAAGTGACAATAACTGGAGCCAAAATTGTTTCCTTGGTGTCAATTACGAGTGTCGCCACCATGACAACATATAAAATTTAGAAAATATAGAAATTTCTAATTTCTGTTGTAAAATATTCCCTGCATGAATTTGAAAAGTTCACTAAAGTTTTGAAAAAAAAAGGGTATGCTTCAGGATAGTTTTAGTAATTAAAAATTAATAAAAAATAGCCTGATATTGTTCTTAAAGTGTCAATTACTGGTGGAAAAACCCTATCATTTATACATTTGACAATTGATTTGTTTCTGTTTCGATTCAAAAAATGCTCCGATATCACATATACTTAATAAATCGGATGAAATTGCATTAGAGAAATAAAGAACCTAATAACGCAACTAAATAAAATAATCTAATGAAATAGTTACACACTATAGCTCTTTCTATTAATCTTCATAAAATTTATCCCTGTTTTACCATTACTTCTGAACAAGAATTCTAAACAAATTTCGAAATCTTTAGTATATAAATTTCTAAAAGTGTACTGCAAAAATATCGGGGAATTAATTAAATTACCTAGTAAAGAAAACTGAGATTTCTTTTAGAAAAAGTGCTAGGAAAATTTATTCAAAGCGCTGTTTTACTCTGCGAAAAATGTCTTCATAAAATATGCAAACTATGGCTTCCCGCTTCACTATTCTAAAAGCTTCTAAAATTACTGCTCTCTTGTCGTAGAGCTTTTTGTGAGGGATTCGCTTCTCCTTCGAACTTTTATTTTCCCTTTTATTTTATTTTATTTTATTTTTTTATGCAAGTATATTCATTTGGGTTCCATCGGGGGAGATATCTCTTTCAAACAATGTATATTTTTTGGCAATGGGAGTGCTTTTTGTATTTCTTGATTCTATTCATTTTTGTTTTTATTTGTAAATGTAATTCGTAATTTAGTACTTTTTACTTGGCACTGTTTTATTCCTTGTTCACAGCCTCGTCGTGGTGTTTTTAATGAGTTTTTAAACTTATTTTCTCTCTCTACCTAAAAAACACAACCCCTTAACCCAGGGATCTCCAAATCGTAACGCATGTCTCAAACTTGGAGCATTGGATCATTTCAAGAAATGCCTTGCATCCTTCTGCTATTTATCGTTTTTAGATAGATGAAAGATTTTTCAAAATAATTTCGTGCCCAGAAACATTTGATGTCTTATAACTTATGATACTGCATCAGAAAGAAGCATTTGTACACTCCCAAAATCGAATCTTATCTGATCCCTTAACAAATACCTGAAAAATAATTCTAGAATTCACCCTAAGAACAACAATTTCAATTCTGTGTTTACAGGTTATTTCTTTTTCTTCACGAAAGTAAAGTTTGATTCATATTTTCCAACTGTTGCTGTGTGTATGGAAATCAAAAAGGCGTTTGTTGCATGGCTCATCTGAACACGTCCTTGAAAAAAAAAAATGAAGGCTCATGAGATGCAAAAAAGTTGGCCCTTTCGCGGCCGAAGGCTGAAATGCACGTTTATCGCCGATGCCGAAATCTCGAAACCTCTTTCGTAAGTGCCTGTATACAAAGGTCCGGAGGATTTGATATTAAGCCAAAATCTATCAAGCTACTGAATTATGGAAGCATCGTTTAACAATACTCTGCAGCCGTCCTGGTGGTGTAGTGTCAAGAAAAGTTACCATTCTATCACACCTAGGGTCTTGGCTCGATTTCTGGTTTGTGCTTGGGTCTTAACTTGTCCATAATTTTATAAGGGGTAATTCATACCTCCCACTGGGTTCTTGCATAGTAAAATGGCCAGTAATTTGGGCCTCAGTGGTGGTGAATGCTTGATGAGTAAGTGCGCATCCTTAGAAAAAAACAACAACAATTTTCTGCAGACTGGTGACTGCTAATTCATGGTACAAACTTTGATGGCTGGTACAGAACACTATAACAATCACTTTTTTAGGAATGTGTGGTCAAAAGTGAAGCGTCGAAGCACAAGCGCAGGAAAGAACAAATACAGGAAACGGAGGAGAAACGGAGTTAGTAGTTGCTTTCGTTGCCGGTAGATGGTCAGTCGCTGTTGATTTAGGAAAGCGAGGTCATTCTCGTTTCAGTTTTCGCCCATTCACCATTAGAAACCGCTTGTGTTTTCAGCATGATAGGGTGCCACCTCACTCCACCCTAGATGTTCGTCAGTACTTGAATGCGACATTTGGCATGCGATAGATCGGACGTGGTGGATATATCTCTTGGCCACTCCGGTCTTTCGATTAGACGCCCCTCGATTTCTTTTCATGGGGACATTTGAAGAATGACGTTTACGCTACTCCAGTTGACTCCGATGAAGATCTCATTGCTCGAGTAACCGTCAGTGCCGCACTTGTGCGTGGAATTCCTGGTACCTTTCGTCAGTGTTCGTCAGTCGCTGCACCGACGCTCTCAAGCATATATCAATGCTGATGGACGCAATTTTGAACACTTATTGTAAATTAATTTTCACTTGTAAACGAGGTTAGGAAAATAAAACACTATCCCTATCATTTGTTCTTTCCTGTGTTTGTGCTTCGACGCTTCATTTTCGACAATAATTTGTTCTTTCCTGTGTTTGTGCTTCAACGCTTCATTTTCGACAATAATTTGCTCTTTCATGTGTTTGTGCTTCAACGCTTCATTTTCGACAATAATTTGCTCTTTCATGTGTTTGTGCTTCGACGCTTCACGTTTGAATATACATTCCTATAAAAATATGATTGTTACATCTGTGTGTTAATGTCCTGTACCAGCCTTCAAAGTTTGTACCAAGGTTGCATATTGTCTTGCAGCCGGCGGAAGGTACTTTTGAGCGATTGTTGCTCTTAAAGAATTCGTAATATTATTTTAAGTTCCTCAATGCATGCATTCGTATTTTATTCGTATTCGTAGGAAACTAATTTGAACAAATGTTACGGTAACAGGATTTGTGATATTAGTTTAAGTTTCTAAAATGCTTCATTTTCTAATTTAATGTTTATTGAAGCGTTTTATTTCCTTGTTTTTTTTTAAGTTATTAACACCAGTTCATTTAAAGAACTCTTTAAAATCTTCCACTTTCCAGTATAAGCTATATTTTTATATTAGTTAATTGGATACACATATTTAAATGCTAATCTTTATCACAATCTAAATTCATGAAATAGTTAATGAAATTGCTAATAAATATTACTATGCTCAAAGCCATGCACATTAATTTTTCTGAAATTCATTTTGTATATAACCCCTATTTTGCACATCGAAAAATGCTCGTACTTTAAGCAGTTGAAACTCTGTAAAGTTTGGTCGTAGAAGGACAATTTTTTTTTTTTTTTTTTTTTTTTGTTGTTGTTGTTGTTGTTGTGTGTATGAAATTGTAAAAAGATTTTTTTCTAAAGATAACTGATAGGACCGGGAACCCTATAAAAATTAAATTTCGTAATTTTTATACGAATTGATTTATTGATTTCGATTATTTCTGGTATAATAGATAATGCAATTTAAAGCATTTTGGCAATTGGAACTATGTGTCTCTGACGAACGGTTTAGGAAATAGCTATTGGGCAGATACCTGTACATCGGTTTCCTGCCGTAATAGGTATATTGCGGGAAAAGGAGATTTACAGGCATCTTAAGAATCTAACAAACCTGTGCCCCTTGACCTTGTCGAGAACTTTACGACTCTTTGGCAATTGGCGCCTTGGCGACAAAATGTTTTTTTCACGAATATACCATTTTTTTTTTCTTGATCAGAAAAAAACCGAGGAACCATCAAGAAATTTCTATCTGACGTCATATTCCGTCATGAAAACTATAAAACAGGAATCTCAACCGTTGGGAGTCGGTCGAGTGTATGTAATACATTGCTAGTGGATATGCCGTTAGAAGCTCTGCGTCTTTGTTTAATATGTTGTTATTATTTGTAATTTGCTGCCTGTATCACTAAATTGTGCAAACTTTGTACTTTCAGTTGTACCATATATATATATATATATATGTTTTTAGGTTTTCTGAATTCATTTATGCTATTTTTACGGCATTTAGGTATGTGTGTGCGTGTGTGTGGGGGGGGGGAGGAACTCAATAGCTCCTAAACGGTGCATCCAGAAATCCTTGAAAGTGCGCTAGCGTCTATATGGTACACTCGATTGCGCGAAAGTTGGACATGTATATAAAAGGTCATTGTCACATGATCTTCATAGATTTTCGTGTGCGTAGAGTTGGTAGTTTGTTCACGGGATAGCAAAAATAATTCCTATACATTACGGCCTATGGACGAAATTATTAAAAATGAGCTGGTGCCTAAATGGTGTATTCGACGAAGTTCAAATTGCGTATGCATATTATAGGTCACCATCACGGAACATGTTTTATTATTAAATAGTTTTCCCTCATTCATAATGCAATTAAGAATTGCGACAACACTGAAAAGTACAACGGTGTGTATCAAGAACACGCTGTAACACATAATATTATGAGTAGTTTGCGTATGAACTAGTTTAATTGAACTATTCGTTAAAATAACTGAACGAACCGGTTCCGAATACGATTGGCAACAGTTTGCCAAAAAAATAATTTGGCGGAAATGAACGCCGATATAATACGTAAGTACCGTTGCGAGTATAAACCATTGGGAGATTGCACAAGCCATTTCCGCCATGACGGTCGGATTCGAGTCTGGAGACACCGTGGAGAGAGGATGCTGAACAGCTGCATTATGCACCGTCACACTGGTCCTGCACCGGGTATTATGGTATGGGGCGGTATCGGATATCTCTCTCGCACTCCTCTAGTACGCATTGCCGGTACTTTAACCAGCCAGCGCTACATCTCCGAGGTGTTGGAGCCAGTTGTCCTTTCTTACCTTCAGGGCTTGCCAACAGCCATATTTCAGCAGGATAATGCACGGCCACACGTGGCACGCATTGTCCAAGGGTTCTTCGTCAATCACCAGATTGAATTGCTTCCCTGGCCGGCGCGCTCTCCGGATCTTTCGCCGATAGAAAACATGTGGTCCATGGTTGCTCAACGACTGACCCAGAGTTCATCCCCAGCTGTCACACCAGATCAACTTTGGCAACGTGTGGAAGCTGCTTGGTCTGCTGTACCCCAAGAACACATTCAAAGTCTCTTTGAATCAATGCCGAGGCGTGTGGCAGCTGTGATCTCCAACAACGGCGGCTACTCTGGGTACTGATTTTGGCAGGAACCACGCTTCATAGAATGCTGTAAATTTAATCATTTGTTACTTGGTCAACATGTTATCTACACAATAAATTTTGTTGTGATATCTCTTGTTTTTCTTGGTGTTGCAATTTGGGTGGCCAGCAGTGTATATAGCAACAAAGCTAGGAGAAGAAACTGGTTGATTCCTACTTTACCCCTCACCCCCATTGTCGCCAAGGTGGTATAACTATACATAATGAAGTTAGAATGACGATTTTTTGTATTTATGTGGCAACCATAATTTAAAGTTAGCGGTTTGGAACAAATATAAGTAGAGCATTACTTGTGTGTTTATTTATTTAATTAGGTTGCCAGTTAATCAGAGTTTTAATAATTACGACTCTTCAAATTACTTAAATGGTACATTTATCGCTAATACATTCACATTCGTTTTCGCCGAGTTCGTTTAAGAGTGTTGAACCTTATGCATAACTCATGCAGAGACACACTACTGCGAAGTCCGCCAAATTGCGGCGACTTTTTTAGGTTGTTGAGAGTGGGGCGGGGGATTTAAAGTAGGAATCAACTGAAGAAATTTTCATCCAAATATATCTCCGATGCTCGCGGGAAAAGCTTATTTGGTTAAAGTCTACTGGGTTAATTTGAGAGCAATAAGAACATCTTCATTTTTTTAATTAGCCTAAATGGGGTCGGATTTCGAAACTTGCGGCTCGAGATTTTCGTAGAGGTGCTCTAGCTCACTTATGTAGCAGTCATTATTTTAGCATCACTGTGTACTACATGAAAATAAATAAAAACCAAAATGTATAAGCCATATTTTTATTCATGCAATTATTTATACTTATTTCAATACATAAATATGCAGGGTTGTCTTCCCCAACTCAGAGGCCTGTGCAGGATGTTGTATGGGTCATAATGGGAGGAAATTTTGGAAACAGACACTTCAGATCACGCGCTCGTGATTTATTAAAAAGGAATTATTAGTACAAAAAGTTGCCGATAGGTGGCGCTGCAGATCAACAAGACACTCTACAGATGTTCAACAGTTGGCACACTGATAACACCATGTGGTGATACGCTAGTGGCATCTCCGACCGCCAAAGCAACGTCTTGAACGCGTGCAGAATCAACAACATGTCGTCCTCCACCTGGTAAAATTCCCAGCTGTCCGGTTCTTTCGAACTTCATCATGTCTCGTAAAGTGCGTGGTGTCATTGGTTATCTGCGTAAGTGCTTTAGCCGACGGAATGCTTTTTTCACAGCACAAGAGTTATCATCGTCAGTTTGGTAGAAAAGTTGCAGTAACAGAGCTTTGACCTTTCAAAGCCGCCATTGTGCATCAGCGAGCTGGAAACAATTGCCTGTGCAGCGCCTGTCTTCCACTTTTGCAGGGCTCGTCTTTTGGACGCGTGGCTCAGAAGCTTTATTTCTGAAAATCACGTTATTGCAATATGCAAATTACTAGTGTTACAGTGCCACCTATCGGTAACTTCTTGTACTAATAATTTTTTTTTAAATAAATCACGATCGCGTGATCTTAAGTGTCTGTTTTCAAAATTTCACCACATTATGACTCATACAACTTCCTGCACAGGTCTCTGAGTTGGTTTGGGAAGTTTAATTTGGACAACCCTGTATTATGTGTTAAATATTTATATTTATTAAAAATATATTTAGGAGATTAAAAGTACATTTAATACATAATACATTCATTTTATTTTTCGAATACACATTGTACAAACCGATTGTTATGAATTGTTGTCGAGTTGCTTATATTAGCAGTTACAGAAAAACGCAGATAAATTATTTAAAAGATGAGGATTAAAGTGGGAGAGGTGTTGGAGAGGATAGCCTTGGTATAGACAAACACAACCAGCGGGTCAGACTCGAAGGCGTTCAGTAGGAGTTGTCTGAAGTGCCACTTGAACAATGTTTACGAATAGGTCTTCCCATTTGAGACCTGTCACTTTATTATTAAGTGATGCAGTGCGCTGCAATAAAATGCATACATTTTATATCAATCTATGAATATATACATTGCGGCTATAACTAAACTTCCCCTCTAAAGAGTATTCTGCATCTGAAACGTTTGAGCCGATGTTCACCAATTTTGGCATGCGAGATACGCTCAAGGAAAATTTAAAAATATTTCAGGTAAAAAACTGTCCAGTAGGTGGCGCTTTGCAGGAGATAAACAGCAGATTTGATAATGGAAAAGGCTAATTCGAAATGTACAAACAATTCCAACTTTCATTCAATAGTGTTTGGACATATTTATGAACTAATCTGGGTCATTTTTTAAGCTGAATTCACCTACTATTTTTTTCCCCGAAATTTTTTGAGCACATCTCATGCATAATCTACATACCAATTTTGGTTATAATTCCTTCATCCTTCTCAGCTGTAGAACCCTGTGTATAGGGAAAGTTTAATTATAACCACACTGTTTAAACACAGACAGGCAGACAATCCTAAATAATAGAGAAATTTTTAAATGTTGTTAAATGTTTTTATAAAATGGAAAACGCTTAAAAACATTTAGCATGTGCAAATTAAAACAAGTATTACATCTTTACGTAATATTTGTTTTAACTTAAAAAAAACTTATAAACCCACTAAAACTTGACTTCCCATAAACATTATTTTTAGAACTACATTTTTACGATGAATACTTGAACTCCCTTTTGACGTTGGAAAGCTTCGAAAAAAGAAAACTTTAAATTTCTGTGAAAATATATTTCCCGCATTCTTTGTTTTATTTTGTGAAAAATGTTTGCGTAAAATATGTAAATCATGACTCCCCACCACAGTGTTTTGAAAGCTTCTAAAATTACTGCTCTCCAGGCATACAGCACATATTTTTGTAGCTTTACTTCGATTTTCAACTTTTCGCTTCTTTTAATTTTTTATATCAGCAAGCGTTTATTTGTTTTATCTTAAAATATATTCTTAAAGTTATTTTTACAATGTTTTATTTCGTTACTGGATTGTAATTTAGTGCTTTAATTTTAGGGCAAATTAAATTTTATCTTCTATTTGATTTTGAATTTTTATCTCAAAGAGATGAAAATTTAATGCTATATTTGCAACTATAAAAGAAAAATAGGTCATCTATTTTTGAGATCATATCCATCTTTGCAATTTTTTGCTCAGCATTTGCACACGGATGAGTAAGCTTAGTTGGAGAGGACAATTTTAAATACTCATGTCGGGAAGTCACGATGGACGCAGAAATTGAATCGCTGTTGTTGCTTCTATGCAGCGATCGAATGTAACAACCGAACTTTGCATTCATCCGCAGTATATGTTTCACAATTGTAAAGCAGATAAAAAATGATGTTTATTCGACTTATTCCCCTTCTTTTATTCACATTGATTTGTGGCTTGGTTTCTACTCTGGTTTTGAGGCAACACTGGCCAATTTAAGGCCGGCAAGTGGGTACCTTTTGGCCGGTCAGATAACTCTTCAAAATACCTCTTGGATTTCGCGGGATCAACACCAGCTTCTGCCAGACGTTTCCCTTCAATGATGGCCGGACAACAATAACACATTCTCCCTCTCACCTTCAGCGTCAGTACCGACCCAATCTATATCTCACTCGGTCTTTCAAAGTCCGAAACTAGCGCCAACGAAGCTTACACCGCGTATGAGCAACCTCTCAAAGTTCGAAATGAGTGGCAAATTTCATATCAAATGGAACATCGTTCACCAGCCTCCAGCTGACTCTTTAGGACGGGAGTATTGTGACGGGACGATATTACCTCCGCGCACGCAACACCTGAGCAATTGAAGGCCGAGTAGTGGGTACCTTTTACACGGTCAGATAACGCCTCAATCTACCACGCGGATTTCGCGGGTCTAAAACCAGCTTCCATCACACGCTTCCCTTCACATAACTTAAACCTAACCTGATTATTGATGAATAAGTATGTAAAAGAATGTATTATAAAGAATAATAGAGGTATTTCATAGATTTGTATGATTTTGAATATGTTAAAGCATTTAAAATATATTAAGGGATATTGAATGATTCGACCCTCAATTGCTGAGTGATTGTGAATAGTCTGTGTGCCCTCTACACCTCGTGCAAGTTCGTTGGTGAGGTAGTGAAACATCCTGTAAATGTCGCCTCTAATATAGAATTGCGTACGGCTAACGATGTCAAGCACTGAATTTTATATATTTTTTTTAAAATAACATGCAGCATTTTCTATGCGTTTTAACAAAAATAAAATATTGGAATTTATTACATTTTTCAGATTCAGAAATAACTTGGAAGGACATTTCTGTACATCGTCTAAAAGTAACGTAAAAAATATACTTTATGTTCTCGATTGCCACCTAACTATCAAGCGCATTGAATTGCACAAAACATTTTGGAAGCAAGTTCCTGCAAAAATTCGCCTAAAAACAAACACGTGAAAGGATGCATATTCTCGATTTCTACGTGACTTTTAAAGGTATTGAAATTCTCGCACATTTTTGAAATAATTCATGGAAATCCCTGAGCATCATCGAAAATAAAACACGTAGAGAATATTTCATGCTCTTCACTCACTCAAGGCTGTTAAACTCATTGAACTGCATAAATGTTTCGGAAATAATTCATGGAAAGAATTATATGCATTTTGATAGAGAAACACATAGGAAATGTTTCGCATCTTTCGTCTCTCTCACGCAAAGACGTGCGGCTATCAAATTTGTGTTGGAATCAGAAAATAATTTATGAGAATGAATTTCAGTTCATGGAATCCGAAAGTGAAATACACAGTGAATAATTTAAATCCTCCAAAGTGGCACAGTCTTCATATTACAGGAATATTTCGGTAATAAGGGAAATCCTAGGCACTGGTATCCTGTGAAGCCGAAGAAAGTTTTAAGCTGGATATGGAAGTATTAAGCAATTTTTAAAAACTGAAACAAAGACGACATACTGTAACTTGCCTAACGAACAGTATGAATTGCAAGAATATTTCAGAAACAGCAATACATTTAACCCCTTTTGCATTTCGATATACAAAATCTGTAGCTAGAGAAAAGTAAACTACACCGCGTGTAAAAACTACACTGTATGAACGGGAAAACAGTATTACTAGCGTCAGAGACAACCATATACAGCAGATAATAAAAAGGATATCGCAGAATTTTTCATAGGATTATTAAACGAATCATAACTATGCGGTAGTTTTAAGTGGTTAAAATTTATTTCTATGGCATAGCCAAATAAAGAGAAATAGTTGTGTGATTTACGTAAAAAAATGTTTCTTCAAAGTTTCTTAAAATACAGAGTTAAAAAATATGTATCATTAGGGAACGTGCTGAGTATAGAGAGTGTAAAAATATGACTAAGTAATTCATTTTAAAGTGAGTAATAGCTGCATTAAGTAACATTTCTTTATTAGTCTATTTGCCTGAGCCTAACCAGCAATAACTTGAAACATATACACTCAACATTAGAAAGGCTGAAAATTGTATGTTTTGTAATTTTCGGAAATTGGAAGTATGGCCATCCCAATTTCAAAAAAAATAATGTAGACAAATTAGATAGCTAAAATACAGAGCTATGTAAAAAATTAAATAGAGCTTCGTCATCAGATAATCAAAATGTCTGTTTGAAAGAAACATACGATTTTTCATCAAAATCATATGAGATTATTTTGAAAAATCATGTTTCGTTGGTCAGACAACTGAGCTTCCACTCCAGAAATAAAAGAGCGTGTATACATAGTACACGTGTCAGAAGTGAAACTTCTTTGGCGAGATTGATTAAAATCTGTTGGATTGTCAAATAAGTAGTCAGAGGTAAAAAAAAAAAGACTAAAATTTGGAAACAGATCATTAGACAAATATAAAAATCATTTAATATACATGGATTTTAAATTTTTAATTACAATGAGGATGTATACAAAAAGAATATATGAAATATTACTTACTTGGATATCGGTTTTTGTGAACAATAGTTTGTTAATAACAATAAATATAAATCTGTTTCAAAATACCGGCGATTCTGATCAAAATAGAATATTGATAATTGACTTTACTAACTGTAAGTCAGCGCTCCAGCATTTTCGTCTCAGAGTGCACAATGCGAGTTTACATTCAGCGCATTTGTACACTCTCTTAAGAACGAATGTAGCACAAAGAGGAGAAAGAAAACTCTCTGCAGCAATAGAGTATAGCATGCTTACTATTTTTGTCTATTTTTCTCTCTGGCGATCTATCCGGTATCTCTCTTTGTCTGTTAAAATCCGAAATCGTCCCAGCCTCATCATAACGCTATGGCCGCGACGCGACCTTGAAATTTCACTCTCAATGCGCCTAAAGAAGTTTCACTTCAATAAATGACAATAAAGGACAATATTAAGGAAGTAAAATGTCCATCTTCAATTGTTGAAACTGGAAAAGTATATGATTTTAACTTTCATTTCGATTGTAAATTTATTCTCATTTTGTTGCATTGCTTTGTTGCGGTGCATTGATTGCTATAAAAAATAGCGCTCAATGCACCGCACTTGGCTCACAACAAAGTTCTGCAAACTCCGCGCCCTCCCTTCTATTTATTTGTTGATTCGTTTTTTAAATTGAAAGCTGTTGATGGCACTCTTCTAAGAATTCCAACTAACACTTGTTAAGAGAGAGTGAGGTTTTTTTTTTTCCATAATTTTACAATAGTAAGCTTTCGAAATTAAAATCGGCTGTAAAAAAAGATCAAAGTTAAAAAGAGTGAATGGCACGTACCGTGTTTCATCAATCAAGAGATAAGAAGCATTTCTTATTAAAAATAATAATAAATAAAATAAAATAACAATCTGTAAAAACTCCTGCAGTTCTACAATATTATTATAGTAATTAACTTTTCTTCTAAAATAATTAATAATCAATATTGAACCAAGTACATATGCAGTGACGCAGCTTCGGGGGGGTTTAGGGGATTTTTCTCATTAGGGACCCGTTTATGAGGAATTTTTTGTCATTAAAAAGGTACTTTCTTCACAGACGCATACTAGACAGCATATATATATATACATATGCCAGAGTTGTAGTAGTCGACCTCCCCCCCCTCATGAAAAATTTCTGGCTACGCCACTGTACATATACTATTACGATATTATATTAACAAGAAATTTATAGAAAATTGTTCGTATGTATTGTTAAATTTACATAAATTTTCCAAAAAATTCACTATATGTTCTTTTCCCTTTTTAAAGAGAAAAAACAAAAAAGTCAGGGCTTTCCCTCAAACTTGGTTAAGTAACCCCAGATCTTGGCAGGGAAAAGCTGGATAGTGGTTAAATAATAATTGGTGACTGACAATTTTGTTGCCAACTGAAATAGGGCTGGCATTTGAATCTGTATTATTATAAGTCAGTCTAGTTTCACCCGCCAAACTAATGTAAGTGCGCTCATACCAGACGTACATAAATGATTAAGTAAGCACTAAAATAGGCAGGTAAGAACAAAACACTGAAGGCTACACAATGTTCAATAATTATTTAAATTATTGAACAACAAATAAGTAGAAGGGTGCAAATCATTTCATCTTTCTACTGTTATTTGTATTATAATATTTTAAAAGTGCTTTTTATTTAGGTATACGGGAGCATGTTTCCTTGGGAGAATGATGCTCTAATGATTCTTTTACTGCCTACACAGAAATTTCCGATTTTCAAGTACATAAGCTTTTAACTACAGTGTTTTTCAATGCTTTATTATATCTCTACTTATTATAAAAGAAGGTGTCTGTGTGTCTGTGTGTGTGTGTGTGTCTGTCGGCAGCGCTACGGACAAACGGCTACACCTAGAAACACCAAATTTGGTACTCGGGAAGATGTAAATATGTAGTTGTGCACCTCGAAGCGATTTTTTCAAAATTCGACCTAGATTTTTTTTTATTTTATGTTTTATGCGATTTTTGGCATTTTTTCTCACCTAATTCGTAATGACGGCGGAAATTACGCTCGCAGCAAAACGGCATTTGTATCATCGGATAGAGGAGAAAATTTTCTTTTAAAAACAGTTTGTTCTGAATACGTAACATGATTTACCGATTTTTAGGAATTTTTTTACTAAGCATTTGCTTCGGCGAATTGTTTCGTAAAATAATTTTAAAACTGTCGCATCTTGAATTCTATCCGTCATAACTTTTTGATATTTTGACAAATCGTGAAACATTCTTTTCTCCCTCTCTTAAAATAAAAACGAAAAAATTATGTAAATTAGAGGATTTTTTATGAATTTTAATGCAGCCTAATGTTTAGAATTTAATAGCATCAACGCGATCTTACGCCATTCATTACATTGCGATCACGGCACGAGAATTTATCTTCGGTTGTTGCCACAGAAAGGATTAGAAAAAAGGGTTTTCTCAACCAATCGAATTTTTAAATGCGATATCGGAATTTCAATTCGCAAGTGAGGATCTATGACGTCAAATGCTTTAAGATACGTAAAAATTACGCCATAATTTTAACTCATTTATTCCAGCTCTATTTTCAACACAGGGAGACGATATTTTGATTAAAATTTACTGTAGAAATAAACTAAGAAATTCACGATTATTATTATTAGAAGTGGTATTTTAATCCGGTGCTTATTTAAAAATTGAAATGTCTTCACGGTGCTGAAAATGTTCATTTTAAAAATTACAAAGTTCGTTTCAAAGCGCGATATATTAAAATTTTTCTATTTACTATTTTTATTTTTGACATTTAATTATGGCGCAGACGTTGCCTAACATATGCATGCAGGCTGCGAGTATAGTTTTATTTTAACGTTAAATTACGTTCCTCCATAAAGGTCCTACATAACGCAAAGTTTTAATGATACCGTTTGAAAACTACTATGCGAAATATCGAAATTAACTCCCTCAACCAACTGGGGTATCCTTTACGGCAGTCAAACAGTGACGTCATAAATTTAAAAAATGCGTGAAATTTGTCAACTCTGCGCCATGTCACAATTAAAGCGGGAATAAGTAGCTCCTTGAGATTACACAGTTTGATGTTTTTCAGGAGACAGGACTATGGAGGATATAAAAGATATCGCTATATTAGATACATGGATATTTAAAATGGCCTTCCTTGGATATTTTCTCCCCACAATAAGATGAAATGGTTTGCGGCGCTAAATACGCCAATCTTATAAAACTATGTATAAATTAAATATATATGGAGAGTTTCCTTAATGGCAACCATTATGTGAAATGATTATTATTTATGCTAATGCGTAAATTGCAAAGAATCGACATAGAATCAAAAGATTCCATTGGGGCCAAATAATCTAAGCTGTTTCTTTTAAGGGAGCCTTGAAGAGGGAGAAGCGAAAATAGATAGTATTAATGTACGTAATAGGTAGTATCATTAGATTCGTAAGGATAATATGAATAAATCATAATATACCACGTTAATAAATATTTCATGAAATTAAAAGTGTTTCTCCTTTTTCAACGGTTGTCTTACAACCAACTAAACGAAAAGTAATTCTAATTTGCGTTAATGTATCCCGCAGTAATTTCAACAGAGGAGATTACTTGAACTTTTTAAAAAATGAAATTCTGTTTTGTCACATGCAGATATGATTTTAGTAGTAAAATATTCGCTTATTCCCGTATGAAGAGCGGGGACGGCAGTTGTCTTAAAAACATCTCTTGAAAATAGCATAAATGAATTCAGAAGACCCCAAAACGTGTAAATACACCAAAATCTCGAAGTCGAGTTTTTTCATGATTACAATACTTTCCTTATATGGTACATGTTCGGAAAGAAATAAATGGTTGTTCATTCCATGTAGTGTCTTAGGTATTTAATACTACAACTTGAGCCTAAAAACAGTATGATGTAGAAATAAGACATTTTGAAAGCCAGGAGTTCTCTGCAAACCATTAAGCTTTCCACTTTTTTGATAGTGAATGACACTGACGTAGTTTTTTGAGTCATTATACTGCAATGATGCCAGGTTAATATTCGTGACACAAACTTTACATCAAGAGTCAAATAATTTTGCTCTTTTTCTTTAAATTCCACATCACGAATAAATTCGAATTACACATGTAAGGAAAATTTTCGTTTCCTACCGTGCGAAGAACGGGCACGCAGCTAGTATGTAATAAAGAAGTATTATATATGTAATGAACTGCATCGCACTGCTGCTGAAGATCGAATTTTTTCCAATCGAAACATGTGTATAGTTTGATAAGTACCTTTTGTTGGTGTTATTTTACAAAATAAAAATTATTTTTGAAATGGTTGGCTTGTTTGTAACCACAGAAAAATAAAGGGAAAAAAAATTACAATTTCAAAATCTATTATATAAATGTGAAAGTTTATCTGTTTGTTTGTTTGTTTATTTGTCCGAGAAATCCTCCCACACCGTCAGACCAATCGGCTTGAA
The DNA here is from genome assembly GCA_038373885.1 of Cheiracanthium punctorium. Classification (NCBI taxonomy): domain Eukaryota; kingdom Metazoa; phylum Arthropoda; class Arachnida; order Araneae; family Cheiracanthiidae; genus Cheiracanthium; species Cheiracanthium punctorium. The sequence continues at coordinate 234,128 of JAWZYV010007050.1, forward strand.
ATTTTGCACATACACGTAAAACGACATAGAATAGGCCGTAGGCTACTTTAAAATTCTGAAAATCCACCCGTTCCCTAATTTTAACGATTTTTCGCATTTTTCAGGGTCGAAAGCTACTCAAATGTCCGATTTCAGCACATTCGTGAGCATGCGCCGAGACGGTTGGTCGCAGACCTACCGAAATTTGCATACGGCTTCACTAGGACAGATCCTAACACGCCTCGGAGCGATTTTTTCGAAACTCGAATTAGAAAATGTTTTATTTTATGTTTTGTCCAATTTTTAGCGATTTTTCTCGCTTGATACGTAATAACGCCGGTAATTACAATCGCAAGAAAACGATATTTACATCATCGGGTAGAGGAGGAAATTTTCTTTTAAAAACTGTTTGTTCGGACTGTGTAACATAATTTTCAGATTTTTGGGAATTTTTCAAATAAAATTAAATTTAACGCTGAGTTTCGTAAAATAATTTAAAAACTGCTGCATCTTGAATCCAGTGAATTATCCAGCATTATTTTCAGTTGAGATTTTAAACGGGACACGTTTTCGAATCGCAGGAAATATATTGTGGTGTTAAATAGGACCTGATTATGCCCAACAGGGGGTCCCGGGCATTGATGAATTTGCCCCCCCCCATCTATTGTTTTTCCCACCATAAAATTTTGTTATTAAAAAAAAAAAAAAAAAAAAAAAAAAAAAAACATTTGAAATTTTTGAAATTGCATTTCGAGCCGGGGGCCCTGGGCAAAGTCCCGATTTGCCCGTGCGATAATAGGACCCTGGTGCTAAATACGCTAATCTGACCAGAATTATGCGCAAAAATTTATGGAGAGCTGATTTAGTGGCAACCATAAAGTGAAATGATTATCGTTTATGCTAATGCGTAAATTGCAAAGAATCACCAAAGAGCAAAAGACTACATTCGTGACAAATATCTAAACAGTTTCTTTAAATTAAGCATTAACGGTTGCAAAACGAAAATATATTTATTGGTATCATTAAAAGATAGTATAAGTTATAGTAAGTAGATATGCTAAGGCAGTATTGATCAACGCACAATATACCGCATTAATAAATATTTCGTGAAACTAAAACTTCTATTCTCTAAGTCTATATCCGCGGTAGTTTCAACAGAAAAGACTGTAACAGAACTTTCTTTTTTCTTGGAGATTCTGTTTTCTCACAAGTAGTTATTATCAGGTTTCAGGAAAATGTTCTCTTCTTGCCTTGCGAAGAGCGGGTACACAACTATTTAATTATAAAATAAAACGGTTCTCCACATCATATAGTATCTAAGGTATTAATGGCATAACTTAAATCTAAAAAAGAGTACGATGTAGAAATGAGACATTTTGAAAATTAGGAATTTTCACTGCAAACCGTCACGCTTTTCTTTTCTAATCGCGAATGACACCGACATAGTTTTTTGCCTCATAATATTAACAAGGGTCTCGGGTCAGTACTTATACTAACTTTACAAATAACTAATGAGTAACTTTACGCCAACGAGTTAAATCATTTTGCTTATTTTTAGATTCCAAATCACTTGAATCAATTCGAATTATACGAATTCACGAATTATTCGAATCACTTGAATCAATTCGAACTATACATGTAAGAAAAAGTTTCGTTCCCTACCGTGCGGAGAACGGGCACGCAGCTAGTTTTAAATAAAACACCGATCTGTTGAAAATTTTCAAGATGGTTTTTAATGAAACTGTCAACCTTTGTTTATCTATTTTCTGTCTCGTAACTGCATAACATCCAGAATAATGAGACTGGAATGCTAGAAGAATTTTAAACATCTCTCTTTATTGAAGTTATTATTTACTAATAATATTTATATATATTCTCCTTCCACTTTTTTGGCGAGAAGTTTTATTGAACTACAGGAATATAGAAAATAGTACATTCGGGGAGGAGGGATTTCTGTCTATTATTGAATCCAGGTGGGACCCAGCCTTGCACAACCGAAAAGCTCATAAATGCATCCATAAACAGTGCTGTACAACATAGTTGAGCGCAGAAGGGAATTTTTAACTGTTATATTTTCACAACGACTTTCTAACTTCAATTCTTGGCTCATTCGGGGAAGGTTAAATCAGATATATACTAACCTTTTGTCTCTCGTGTAGGCAATTGCCTGAATTTGTTGTGGTGTAAAAGCAACTACAATATTTTACCCTTTTCCAAACCGTATAGAGAAATGACCAATGCGTTCTTATTTTTTCCACGCTTGGGTTTTATCCCTCGAGCAGAAGGGCAATTTATAGCATTTAACATGAAATCGATAAAAACTTAATCGTTACCTATTATTTTCGAGATATTTTTATTAAAGTTTAGTTTTTTTATATAAAAAATTTTAACGACAGTCCTTATTAAACCTGAAATTTACAATTCAGCAATTCAATAATATTAAAATAATAGTTATATTTGTTAATATTGGAGAATTATTTGTGTTATCATAAAAAAATTGAATAATGATTTTAAAATTCTTAAAAGTAAATATTAATAATACGAATTACTCTTTTTTAAAAACTTTTTTTTCATAAAATATGTTTAAAAAGTGTCTTTTTTAGCATATTTTATGAAAACTACAGCGTACTTTGAAAGGTTTTAAATATAGTTCTATGCATTCAGAACATGCTTGTGATGAAATAAAAATATGCTTGTGAAAAAGCAAAATATGCTTGTGAATTTGTTTAGCATTTAAACTTTTCGACTTTCTATAATTTATGTAAATATTTGTTATTTGTTGGGAAAATATGCAGGCTCATAAAAAGATACTTTTGGGGAAACATATTTGTATAAAACTTTGAAAATTTTGTTTACATTTTGGAATTTCGCTAATGGCGAACGTTGTATTAATCTTTGTTAGTGCTCAATAAAATGTCGCTTTTCTCATTTCTTTCCTTTACAATGGTTTCATCTTTCTTTGTTTTATTTGAACTATCAAATGAGTTGTGCTTATGCGTAATTAATTTACTTAAATGGTAGACAGATATTATTTTTTTGCGTAGAAATGATGAAATACAGCTTGACTGCGTAGTTAACTGTATTTGCATAATCTCAATACTGACGATAAAATGTCATATTTTTCATTTAACGTGATTGAGAATTGAAGCATGACTGGAGCTATATTTGTTTATCGGTTTCGAAAAAGAATTTTTAAGATACGTTAACTAAGTTGTAATACGGAATACTTTTTAAAATTATTTAAATAAAAAGGAATGTTTTTAATATGCCACATTTTAGAAATAAACTTAAAAGGATAAAATAATTGATCCTGGTTCTATACAGCTTCATGATCGCATACAGACTCATCATTTATTTCTGTTCATGACCCTTCCACTGATAATATAGACATGGACAGCAAACAAGATGACATGGATAAATTTTAAGTGCTCCTTATTAGAAAAAAAAATGAAACTCGATGTAAAAAGTGAACAACTCATAAGAAACTGGCTTAACATTGATCAAAAAAATATTTCTGCAAGCTTCAAATACTACAGATGGTTGATGAAACTAGTCGTACATAATCTTATTTTTAATTTTATTTGGATTTTTAATTATGATATTAGATGAAGTGAATAATTATAAACATACATAAATAGACTATAATTACATAACTAATACACTGTATTGAAATTACAAATTTTTATTACATAAGAATTTAAACTTTTGAAAACGTGTCCTATCCCGATGATATGAGAAAAAAATGGATTTATCTCTTGCTCATTTTACTTTATTTTACTTATCATTATCTTTCATTTTAATCATTGACTACTATAACTAATATTTTAATGTTTATCATCAAATTAACATTTTTGAAGTTTGTAAAATGGATTCAAGGTGTTATTTTAAAAGTTTCGAGCTATTACTGATTATAAATATTTCGCAAAAGATTTTTATGAAAAATGACACATCCCCTCATGCTGTCATCCACTGTCTTATGCAAACTACAAAAGAATTAAAAAACTGTTCGTCTTGAAGAAATTTCTTTTAAAAGAAATAGGAAAAAGTATTTTAAGCAATCAAAACTGCATTTAAAAAGGAATTTACATAGGTTAATAGATTTGTGAATGCAAGTAATTCGGTGTATCAAATATAATGAAATCAGTTTCGATCATTGCTTGAAACTTTTTCGCATTTTAAATATGTAAAATTGCAAATAAAAGCGAAAAAAGATATATAGAAAATGAAACGCTTTTCATTTCCGTGGGAAATTTTAATCATTTATTAGTTTAATGATTAGAATTAAATAAATAAATAACTATAATTTAGAATTTAGTATTCAATAATCGAAATACCGAAGAGAGCTGCTTAGCTACCAACTGCATTGCAATCACATTTTCAGTCATATAAGTATATTTATTTTAAAACTCTGATCAACAAAAATCAATGATTCGAAATACTTTCTGTCAAAAAAAAAAGTTACTGCACAGCTTCTTTTAGTTTTACATCGATTCAAAAGTATCCTGTTTTTGAACAAAAATTTAAAACCATTACATTAAAGAAATTGAAGATACCATTGGGGTAATATCGAATGCAAACAAGAGAATAAGCCGGATAGGAAATTAGCCCCATGGGCATCGTACAAGACGCTCTCAATAAAAGATTTGGTTGAACGGTGTGGTAATTTTAAAATAAGTACAACAATGTTGTAATAAACTTTCAGAAGGGTTAACGACTGTTCGTGAACATATTTAATGTCAAAAGTTGTTGCATGCAATTAAAATGTTCTATGAATAAATATTGTCTCATATTTTCAATTTATTTGTATTAAAAAATTGTATCGGAAAGGAAATTTTTCGTATTAAAATGGGATATTATTTCAAATAAAGAACAACTGTTGCTTCTGACATTTTTTGGATACTTGAAATTTGTTGAGACATTTTTGGAAATATTCATTTTCGTCAAATGTAGTACATATTATTTTGATTTTGTTTTCGTCATAGCAATGTATTTGTTTTTTCAATGGAAACATTTATTACAAGCAACACACACATTAAAAGAAATGCATTTGCTAAACTAAACTAACTTTTTTCACTAACACGAGTGATCTACAAACGTTCCTCCGTCGAGAGAAATAATTACCCTTTTCTCAGTGAGTACAGATTTCGATATAATTTGTTTACAGTTTCATATTCTGTAGTTTAAACTACAGAAAAAATCTAATGTGTTTAAAATCTAATGTGGTTTATGTTGATGCTGTGGTTAAAGTGGTTATGTTATGGTTATAAGATATTCGTATTACCTTTTTAATCGGCGAATTACCTTATCTGCTTCTGAGAATAGAACCATTTACAAAATATGACTGTTATGTAGTTCCATCTTAACGTTTAATTAAGCTGCAGAGAGTTTCATTACTTGAAAAGCAATCGTAATTTTTCTTTAAATACAACATAAAAAAACCTAAAATAGTCTAATTCTTTAAAATCTGCTGAATTTAATATTTGTATCCGATACAGTAAATAGATTGATTTTATTAATTTTATTCTATGGTCTTCCTCAACTGTGCATTGACCGACAAGTTTCCTCTTTAAAAACAGGAAAAACTGTTATTAGTTAACAAGCACTAAAACAAAGGCACTTCATTTCTGTGAAAATGAATTGCACAAATTGTTTAGCATTGCGATAATAATATAGACTGAGAGTATGTGATATATGCTGTGGGTGTTGTTTTTATTAATTTACATTGACCATTATTACATTGACCATTTTTATTAATTACATCAAACGTAATCTCCTGCACTTATGCGCAGGAGATTTACGTTTGATGTAGGCACATCATGATGCCCCTGGACTGGACGGCTAACCAGTGAAGTGCTGTTCCCTTTATGGATGAGTCCAAGTTTAGACTCTAAAGCTGTACTTGGAGATGATTGATTTTGAGAGACCCTGGAGCCCGTTATCATCAATGAAACATTCGTGAAAGAGATGAATACGCAAGAGACAGTGCCTGTGTTTAGGGTGAAATCCCTTAGAATGGACGGACAGACCTCCATGCCTTTCCTCGTAGAACTGCGAATGCTCAAATCTATAGATATGATGCCATTGATGCTTGTTTGATCCCTTATGCCGGGGCGACAGGTGTTGATTTCTTGCTTCAGGACGGCAATGCTAGACCGCATAGGGCTCACATCGTGGATGATAATCTTCAACAACAAATAATTCAGCATAAAAAGTGCCAAACTAGATCACCGGACTTAAATCCTATCAAGCATGTCAGAGATTATTTTAGAAGACGTATCACTGCTCTCACTCCTCTTACTCAGACTCTTGCCATGCTTGTAACAGCTTTGCCAGATTAATGGCTCTCACACCCAACAGATCTGATAGACTGCATAATTGGCAGCATCACACATCGCTGCAGGGGCTGTATTGCTTCTAGGCGACATCATATTCCATAGCGAAAGTACTTTTCTGATATCAAACTGACACATTCGCGCAATTTCATGATTTTATACATATCCTAATTTTTATAACGCATTATGTGTCTAGTAGTTTCTTTACTTGTTATTTTATAACTTTTGTAGTAAACTATATGTGAGTTTCATTACATTCTGCATGTACTTTTTTGAATAATCGTCATTTTTGTGATTTTTTCTAATGATAACCAGTGTATTTTCTGAATTTTATAGAGTTAAATGTTTATTTTGTTTTTATTTAATTTTAGCATTTTTGAGTATCTTTTAATATTCGCTATTAAAAAATCCTCAGATTTATGAGTAGTGTTAACATGGCTTTATTACTTTGATTAGAAGCTACAATATTAAGAAATTAGAAACATTAACTCAAGGCAAAAAAAAAAAAAAACATCCCTATATTATTCCACCCGTTCATAAAAAATATACTTTCCACCTATAAATCTATGATGATCGCATTAAAGTAATTGAAGATACCATAGAGGTGATTGCAAATGTGTTCAGGAGAATAATTTCTTTCACTTCGCGGTATAGAAAATTAGACCCCCGGGCATCGTACAGTACGATCTAAATTAAAGATATGCTCGAACAGTGTTGTTATGTAAAAATAAGTATGTGGATATTCGAGTAGAATGTCTGTGGGGTTAAAAGACTGCTTGTGTATAGTTCGCCTAAGATATTTAATGACAATAGTTGTTGCATGTAATTAAACTGTTCCATGCATAAATATGTGCCCATATTTTGAATTTTATCGCGTTAAAATTAAAGCGTCGTAGAGTGGAAGTTGGAGAATTCATTTCTTATTCTTCAATTAAAACTTATAAGGGGTTTTAGGAAATCTTTGATTTTAGCTAGGAAATCCTCTTTAATGCTTATTAAAGTTTGACTATTTAAGTATACAGGATGACCATAAAAAGACTGCCGATATATTGACCCGTTCAGTTCAACCGATCACACAACAACGTTCGCCAGATATTCAGCGTAAAAACCGTTATGCGCGCACGAAAAACAGCAAATCTTTTCCTGCCATTGCGTCCTTATGTGCAAACTCCCGACTGAAGAACCAACATTCCCATGCTGTTTTTTATCGGTTTTAAGCTGTATATCTAGCGAACATCATCATATGAACTGTGTCTTGCCACTATCATATGTAAATTTTCTCCGTTATGTCTCAAACGTGTGTTTATTGGCCTTTCACGGAGCTCTTTTTGTGCGCGTATAACGCGTCTATTTTTTGTGATACACTTACCGATCGAATGCTGTTTATGGTTTTATAGGGTTGATGTGAGCATTTTGCGACGAACAAAAATAGATGTTGCCATTTGAAAATTTCGAGTTTCTGTACCTATAGCCGTAACCGCGAATGCCACTTTGTTGTCGTTTACAGAACCCATGTCTCTGAATAACTGTCTAAAATTTCCTCTTGAGCGATTGCACAGACCGACCCTGAGAAGTCCAAACATCGGCAATATTTTTTATGGCCACCCTGTATTATTTTACTATAATGCTTGAAATATAAATAAATTTTTAAAAACTTTCGTATAAATAATAGTAACATTTAAATTTAAACTATAAAATGATTTCAAATGATTACAATAACAAGCAGGGACGTATACAGAAAAAATATTCATAGACGGTCCAAACGCTTGAAAGAGGAATGTTCCACTAAAACCCTCCATTACTATGAATTTGTCAACAAAAATCGAAATATCAAGATTAGGGGATGTCTGGACCTCTGTGCCAGTACCCTGGGTGAGGCCTCGATAACAAGTGAGTAATATCTCTGAAATAACGTATAGATGCTAAATTAATAGCGAAGCCCGCATCTGAGTTACTTAGTGAGAGATGCTTGGTTTTATTTTCACATAGAGCACCAAGATTCCTATTTTAATTTTAGTGCTTAACTGATTTGAATAATTCCGTTTGCATTATACTTTAACGTGCTCTTGAACAGCTCCTGCAGTTAAAATAATTGCGCTATCTAGATTAAATTAATTTCCCGGCAAGTGAATATGCAAATAAACACAGCTATGAAATGTTTCCGATTTGTTTGTGTATTCCATTGGCCTAATTTAAATAAGCATGTTAGAGTTTGCTTAACACTTAATTTTAGAATTCAGTTTCACATACTGAACTGCATTTACTATAGTATATGTGAAGTGTAAAATTATGTGTTTCAGCAATAAATGTATTTTAATGCTGTTTTTAAATTCACATTTACTGGGAGTTTCAAATTATTTTTGCGAATGTAAAAAGCAGGAAAAAAAGAGGATCTTAATTGCATAAAGCTATGCAGGTATATGTTAAAAGTATTATGGAATTTTAGCAAGATATCTCAAAAGAATATAAACAGGCTGTCCCAAAATTTTTGACTTCGACTTTTATTTCATTGAAATTGATCATAGATGAATATAGTAAATTACAAAATTATATAATAAAAAGTACAGAATTCGATGAAATCCATTAAAATTTTCTTGGGATTAAACTTGAATAAATATGAAATTTAAGTTTTCATTAAGTACTCATCATTACACTTTAATTACGTGCTGTACAAAATTTTATCCAATCACTACGTACTTGAATGAGAAGAGATGTGTTTAAAGGAAGTTGTTCATAATGGACTTTATATAAATGAAACATAAAATTTTTATGTATTTACGCAAATACATTTTCGTAATTTGTGTACGAACTCTAAACGCGATCTTTACTTTCTTGGTCCTTCAAAAAATGCCTTAGGTCAGAATACGTTCATTGTTATATCTCTGACATTTTTTGGATAAAATGCTCAAAATTTGTACATTACATATGTGTGTATAAAGTTTGAAGGGATACATGAGTATATGGGGTACGTTTTACCAACCAGGCATATTTTGTATGGGGGCTGTTTAAAATTTAAATTTTGTATGGACCCAAATTTAATTACCATGAAAATTTTAAACGGTTTCATAAAATTCTATGCCTTTTTAAAGTAAATTTGTAATATATTATGCCGATAATCAATATGTAATAAATAAAAGACGAGGTCAGTGTTTTTTTTTTGACACTCTGCATTTACGTGTTCATATATGTAGTTAAAAATATCGATAAAGAGTGCTAGCGAAAATAATTTCGCGGACATTACATATGCATATTACTAATATAACACTAAGTTACGGTTCAGATATATTTTTGAATACTCCATACAAAAATTTAATGCTCCAAACGAATTCTCCTACCTGAAGTTATTATGGATGCCCAAAAATGCCTCAAGGTTTTGCCATGAAAAGCAGATTCAAAGCCAGATATATGGCCGTTATCAAGCATTGATAGAATGGAGCTCTTTTGTATTTTAACATCGCCTTCGTTCTGCAGAATTTCAACAGCACCCTCTGTTACTCTTACCAAATCCCTTAAAATTATGAATATAAATCTGCAAACTGCGTGTATCTCCCACCCCCACACTTTCTTTTCCCTCTATCTCTTTCGTCTTTTACTTCTGTGGCGAACTTTTGAAACACCCAGTATTATATTAATTCCCGACTGTACACAGCCGCTTTATAACTTTTATATTTTTAAATACATGCAAATTTAACATTGTTATTGTTAGACGTGGAAAAATATTAACTATCTCCATCTAAAAAAAATTATTCAATTTTTTTATTCATATAGTCAGAATCATTTAGCCCTGGCGTTTGCTAATTTATTCCATTCGTCTTTATGACTTTCTATTCTAAGAAATTCGTTTCCTTAAGGGAAAGTGCAAGACTGAAATATCTGGCTGTTTTAATCATGAAATCAAATAATTAGAATAACAAGTCAAACGTACATATCTCCATAACATTTAGAGAAACTGAACTGCAACTAACAACTACACTACGATGATAGAAACTAAGCCACAGCAAAGAGTACGGTTTCATTTTCACTTACAACATAAAGCCTCCCCTTTTAATTTTAGGATTTAACGTTTGGGCAGTTTAGAATAATTCCGTTTGCAGTATATTTCACTGCGATGCTCTGGGGTTTCTGGTTGTTGCTGCAGTGGAATTAATTGCTGTATTTAGATTACGTAAATCACCAGAGCTGGTGAATATGCAAATAAACCCCGCTATGAAATGCATCTGATGTGTTGATGTACACCGTTGGCCGAACTTAAGTGATACAAGCTTGAATTATCAAAATACTTTATAACAGAAAACTATTTTAAGAGAATTAGTTATTGAAGTGAGTTTTATATATACGTATATTAAAGTATTTTGTTTCTATAATAAATTCCAGTTAGTTGGTTATTGTTTTGAAAGACAACGTAACATAACGCGTATTCGGAATTTTTTTCTAATAATTACACTTAATCATTAACCCCTTAATCTTCGCTCCCGTCAAAATCACGGGCTAAGCTTTCTCCCTCTATTTCTCGTGCCCGTCAAATTTCCGGGCAATACTGTTCAAAAAAATGCGCCAGAAAGATAAGAGCGTTCCAATTCTGATGCACGGATTTTTTTGTAATATATAATTTTACACAACAGACGGCAATACCAGAGTATTTTTAACTTGATTCGGAGATAGCTTATTTTTAAATACATGGTAGCAGCACTCAAACACACGTGCATTTGTGATATGCATTATGCAATCTTAGCTTCCTTTTTTTTTTAAATTTATGTTCAAAGAAAATTTTAGAAATTTTTACTTATTTTACGTAGTAAGTTTAATAAAACTTTCTAGTGTTTAAAACATATATTTTTAATGATTTCCTGCTTACTACAAAACACACATTCAGTCACAATGACCCTGAATGTTGGCTTTTCCTAAAAATTATTTTTTTTTCTCTAGTGCTTAAAATGTCCAAAACCTTAAAATGAATAAATATACTATATATGCACTTGTTTTAGACAATTTTCTGGAATAAAAGAAATAAGCACTTTTATGACCTTTTTCTTGAAAATAATACGACGGTTAAGGGGTTAAATTTTGGTTTATCTTGCATGTTTTTAATAGCAAGAACTTAATTGGTAAAAATTTTATTTTAAAATGTGAATTCAATTATTTGTATAATAATCAAATAGAAACACACAATTGAGATCACTCACAATGCATCAGCATTTTAATATTGACTATGCTGAATTGAGGATTGATCATTCGGAAAATGTCTGGCTCATCTCATTCCGAAATGATTGATTCCCCAATTGTATATTGCCCTAGTTAAATGGCTTAGCAATTGAAATATTTCAATTTTGCGTGATTATTAGTTGAATGAAGCGCATTTTTTGAAAAAAAAAGGAAAAGTAATTCACTTCAATCATAAACAACGTTGAATATTCCCTGCCCTTTGCATTCAGAATCACATTTACGTGTTGTGGGATAGAGTCAAGCAAACTTTTACAATATTTGTCAATTTGTTCATCCCGATACCTTATATTGAATCAGTGTACAAATGAAGTTATATATTTTTCACATTGCAATACATTTTTTGAGAGTCTTTGCTTACAGGTAGCTTAGTTTCTCTGTGGGATTTAGATCCGGGGAGTTTCCTGCCCAATCGAAAACAACCACTTTGTTTTTGACAGGGCATTCCTTCATTCTTCTAATTATGGTAAGAAGACAAATCTTCCTCAAATATCCCATAATTGGACGGAAACCTTTTATTTAATTCAGGTTTTATTTTTTCTTTAATTACTATTTTCTTGTACTTGCAACTTTCCATCATGGTTTCAGCAGGGACGAATGGATCTACTTCTTCGCATTAAAAACGAGTTGTTTGGGGGAATGCTTAACTTAAGTTGGAAAATTAAAAAAAATATATATCCTCGATTCAATTAAATGCACGGAACTGTAACAAATATTGTAATATTACTGGAGGTCACCCAGTACGTGGCCTAGGGACGAATGAAATGATCCCTAGCCCACTCCAGGAATCGATTTGGTATTATTCGGCGCAAAACTCATTTTTATTTTAAATAATGTACAAAAATAAAGATTGTCTTTATTATAAAGTTTTTTTAAAAAATATTTTAATTCCGTATAATACAATATAATCAGTGCTGGCCCCTTTGCGAGACACAAAAATAATCACTGGGTTCGGCCATGGCTTCAGGGGGACCCCCTCGAAAATATGCTAACGCTGGCCGCTTTGCGAGACCAAAAAAAAACATCAGTGGGTTCGGCCATCGCCTCAAGGGGCACCTCGAAAATATGCTAACGCTCGCCCCTTTGCGAGACCAAAAAAAAAACATAAATGGGTCCGGCCATCACCTCAAGGGGCCCTCTCGAAAATATGCTAACGTTGGTACCTTTGCGAGACCTAAAAAAAAGAACATCAGCGGGTCCGGCGATCACCTCAAGGGGCCCTCTCGAAAATATGCTAACGCTGGCCCCTTTGCGAGATCTAAAAAACATCAGTGGATCCGGCTATCGCTTGAGAGGGCCCCCTCAAAAATATTCTAACGCTGGCCCCTTTGCGAGAGAAGTTGAAGCACTTTAAATTATACAAATTTCTATTCATCACAATTTTTTTGTTCATGCATGAGAAACATAGAATTTCATCGAGAAGGCCGCGTCAAAATGAGTTTCGCGCCGAAACGGTCGCGCCGAATAGTCCCATCCCGTCCAGGAATCGAACCGGTATAAACTTGTGATACAACGGTTCTTTAACCACTACACCACCTAGACGGCAGCTCTGCCCTACTAATTATTTTTACAAAAATTTAAATTATCGCGTCAAAAGTGATCATCGCTATATGCTAAAAATGCACGTATGTTCAAGCCCTGTACCGGCAATTCTTTTAGTAAAAGTTAAAGATATCCTTATAGTGACATTCGCTTAAAAATGGATTATTGCTGAATACGGGCTCAAAATGTATTATACGTAAATGTATGAAAGGTTGAGTATGTAAGAATTTCATTGGGAGTGAACCATGCATTGATATTGGCTGGTTTATCGCTATTAACATTATCGTTAGACAGGCATCTCACTCTATTATAATTTCGACTGTTTTACCTACATGCAACGATTAATGCTGCATTTAGATAGTGTAAAATGTCAAAGTACTATAAAAGGGGAAGTGATAATTATAAACTTATCGTATATGTGCTTACCGCTAGGGTAGCTAAGCCAGGTGAAAATGCATGGTTTAACTTTCAATTAATGCGTCCTTTAATTTTAGGATTTGACATTCCAGGTATTTTGAATAATCCCGGATGAAGTGTGCTTTACAATGTTCTGGAGTTTCTAGAACTATGCAGCAGTTGAAGTTAATGTTATATCTAAGCTAAGTAAATAGGTAGAGCCGAGTCAATATGCAAAAGAGTATCGTTTTGAAGTATTTTAAAGCATAAAACCATTATTATATTGTTTTTGGTAACATATGACGATTAATTAATACATTTTTCTGTAATATAAATCGTGAGTCATTACTTTATTTTCTTCATTTTTATTGCTGTATGCTTACATTTTTTCTCAACAAAATATTTTACACTAAAATCCACAGGGATCAAATATTCTTTTTAATAATGTTGAGTTTACGTTATGGATGAAGCTTTATAAAGAGTGTTTCATAACTATTTTTACAAAATTTAAAGGAAGATAGGACCTGTAATAAGAAATCAGAATCACACAACAATGTGGAGTCAAAAAGCTAGAAAAGCTGTTTCCACTTTTTTTTTTGATAATCACATTGGGTCACATTGTTTGTCTAATTACTTAACCAAGTTTCATAAACATTTGACTTGTCTCTAAAAATTAATGAATGAATTTAAATAGAATTTTGGAACTGTCAATGTTATTCACGTGTTTTCTATGAGATACATGGAATGGTTGAAACGTTCACTATTATTTCAGCACTTTTTCCACAGTCATTATTCACAGCTACATGAAGATCCTGTTTCTGACCCTACATTACTGTGTGATTCTTATTTCTTATTCTGTACTTAACTCTCCTTAATTTTTTTACCGATAGCCATGAGGCATCCTATAGAGTATGCCCGAAATTCTTGAGTTCAGAAAGTCACATTGATTTTTGTGTGCATGAAAGCTTATTAAAGTCAAAGCTATAATTTGCCGATTGGTCCTAAAGCTAAACAAAACAACCCAAAGTAAAAGTGGAAACTGTCAGGCATAAAAATACCCCCTCATTCTTCTTCCCCCCCCCCCACACACACACCCCACAATTCATTTGAACTCTTTTCACGGAGTGGAACAAGGAAGTTTGATGACAAGGATGATGTCAAAAAGGTGCCTTCTTCGGAAATCCGATACTACACTAATTACGAAACATTATTTTTTTATGTGACGAATACCTCGTAATATGTGTAAATAATTAGGCTAGTGTTTTCTTAATAAAAATATTCGTGTGAAAGCACTCCATTCAATGGAGCCACTACATTCAACAGAGGTGAACAACCGGAAAGAAACCTTACAAGAACCGAACCTGCAACCTTCTAGGCTCTTTCACAATTTTCTCATAAAGCGATAAAAAATCTAATATAGCCTAGAACAGAACCTAAAACTGACCTAAAATAGAAGCAATTGACGTAAAATGTCTGTTGTAATCTTTACATACATGCCATGCGACCTGTCTGCACAATGAATATCATTATTAGATTCAAAAGTATACTATTTTTATTAAATCTACTTAATTGTTGTTTGTTTCTGAGACTTATATTACAAAGATATATGGCTGCTAGGAGAGATAGGCCTTCATCTCTGCATACAAGTGAATTTTCATTCAAAAGACAGTCACTAACAATCACAGAATAACGCAACAGAAATCCAAACACACGAGAATGGGAAAGTGAGAAGTAAGAACTAACGGGATTCGAACCCGAGACCTCATCGCTCGCGGGCGGGTGGAGGTGAGTGCGCAAACATTCGCAGCCGTAAGATCCCAAATTCCCTTAAATTATCACATCCTACTCTGATTGAGGGCCCCACTACGGCCGAGTGGATAAGACACTGATCACGGTAGAAGGCTGAAGTGTAAAAGTCCCCCATCGTGCGTCTCTCGATCTAAAGATCTGGATTTTTAGGTGGTTTTCTCCTGATGTAATGTGAATACGGTTAGAACACCTTAAAAAGCCCTCCGCCTAACGGAGTCCCACCCCCCAAAATAGGCAGATGCCCCTCGTGTAGGCTTTCCGTAACACACACAAACAAATAAACCTATTCTGACTGAAGTGACATCCTGGAACGAAAACCCAAATAATAGGACAATTAATGAATTTGAACACATCCTTTTCGGAATTAGGGACATGTATTAAGAAATATTACAGTCATAGGACAATTTATGAACACGTGTTTCTTTCGCTGGGCATTATTTGTCAGATTTCTCTTTCTCAGAATGATTTTAATTAAATTCTAATAGGAGAGTTTGACTCTTACTCTTAAATCTTTAAAACGACAAATTTTCGTATCATATTACCGTTAAAATGAATTGCTTCCAATAAAATCTGTAAAAAAATACTTTGATGTTCATTAGATAAACCATTTCGGCTCAGCAAATTTGAACTTTTATCACGTACGTGAAATATTTCAAACTCGAGTGGAAATGCTATTATCAAATGATAGAATAAAGTGAAAGGTGTGAAATATAAAGTGATTTATATGGCAGCCTTTTTAGTCCGGCTGTAATCGAGTTTTGTTCTCTTTTTGTGGCTTGATCTTTAAGCGGGAGAAAAAATAACGAGATGTACTGTGTATCCGTATGTATTTTATATTACACAGATGGTTGCTTTGCTACTTCACATGTTTATTTGCATGGAGCTGTAGCAGAGTTTATAAACTGTGAATGAAAGCAAAAATGGTGACAATTTCTCACCACCTACAAAGGGTTAATTTGAAACAGTGTTTAGGGGGAAGTAGAGTACGTCTTATGGACTGAAACTTACATAGAAATGAGAGGTCAGAAGTGCTGTTTTTATACAGTAGATGTTAATAATCACTTTGCAAGGAGTGTTGAAGCTATGGTGAACTCTCGTACCATAGTTCGCTAAAAGCTAATGGATTTTTCACAGACTGCACTTAACTGAAGTTGATAGTTTAAAAATTGTATTTCATTTAATTGATGAAATTTTTGGAAGCCCAAAGTTTATGAAAATCGGTTAAGAAATTCACTGGAATAGAAAGTAAAATTGTTAAGCTAACAGTAAGGAACTTCAAAACTTTTAATTCTAGTAAAAACAATTTGCCTTCCCTCTCTTGAGCTGCAATTGATTTGTTAAATGCTCTTCTTTATAAATGTTTCATGCCGTCAATTTTCGTCATGCGTGTATCGTTTTAATACCTTTTATGCGGACATGGATATAGGATGACGATTGTAGAATATAAAAATAATGAACGAAATTTTCCTGTAAGATACAATGTCTACCAATAAGTATTTAGACACCTATGCAAATGACGATATCTGCGGTGCTGAGGTACGTCACGGCCTCCGCCGGTATATATCGTGTAGGAAACAGCATCGGCATTAGCAGCATGCAAGATGAAGCGCAGTTCGGAGCTCTCTGATTTCGAGAAAGGTATAATTATCGGGTGTCACAAATGTGGCCGATCCTTAAGGGACCTATCTAGCGATCTGAAGTACCCAAAATTGACAGTGGCCTATGTGTTAAGAAGTAAAAGGTGAGCGGTGATTGTCGGAATGTGCCCCGAGTCGGCAGACCAAAGAAACTGGGAGATAGAGGCCGACGGATGCTGTCCAGAGAAATTCGGAAGAACCGCACCCAACCGATGGCCCTCATCCGCGAGGATTTTCCAACAGGCATCTGGGAGTATTGTTTCAATGAATACCATCCGTAAGGAAGCACATCTGCTTGGTTTTCAGGGTCGTGCTGCTGCCCATAAGCGTTTGATCACAAAGTCCAACCGCGCTACTCGGTTAATGTGGTGCAAAGCACATCGAAATTGGACCGCATATCAGTGGAAACGGGTTCTTTGGAGCGACGAATCACGGTTCACCCTTTACCGTTCGGATGGCAGGGTCTGGGTCAGGCGTCTGCCCGGAGACCGTCTCCTGCCAGAGTGCATTGTACCAACAGTCAAGTTCGGCGGAGGTGGAATTATGGTCTGGGGGTGTTTCTCCTGGTATGGACTGGGACCCTTGATCCCCATTCATGGTAAGTTCCCCCATTCATGGTGGTTCCTGCGTTGTGGCAGTTTTACGGGTTGGACCCCGGTTACTCTCAGGACGACAATGCCAGGTGTCATGGTTCGAGGTTAACCAAGGCTTAGTAGGGTGCCAATGGAGTTCATCAATTGGACTGACCTGCCCAGAGCCCAGACCTGAACCTTATCGAGAACCTCTGGGACGAGTTGGATCGCCGAATTAAGGGGTGCACTACCCGTCCAAAATCGGTGAAGGAACTTCTATGTCTACTCCAAGCCGAGTGGAAGACAATACCACTAGCTGTAATACAAAGACTTGTGGAAATTATGTCCCGGAGGGTTCACGCTGTAATTGCCTCTCGTGGAGACTCTACCAACTATTGATTTTGAATATAGTTTTTTCTTTTTTATCACAGGCGTCCAAATACTTATTGGTAGACAGTGTAGCTATTCTAGTAGTAATCAAGTATTTTTGTCCCGTATGTCTGCTTTAGAAGTAGATTGCATAGTGATTCGTCGCTGAGCGTCCCTAGAGCGCGCTCAGTAGCTAATCATTAAAAGGGTGTCGAGTATTTTGGTTTACGTGACTGACGCTATTTTACCCGTCTCCGTCTAGTCGATGATCGTTCGAAATCAAAGTCTGCTGCGCTTTTATGGTTTTTATGAATGCGGATGAAAGCGGGAACAGTAGGTGTGGCCTGTCATTGGAAAATATTGAAATCTTTTCACTATAGCAGTAATCGTGATAGCTCTAATATTTTGAACAACCCCAATCTGGAGCGCATAACACTGGAAAAGTGGCCGCATTCGTAAACGCCAAACGAGTTACACTCGTGCAACGAGTTTCTATCTAAAGTGTTCGTAAATTAAACTGAGTGCGAAACCAAAGAGCAAGTAGTGATGCATGTTTTTAAAAAAATCATCGTACTCATTGTCACTTTACTCAAAAATATGTCCATTTTCGTTTAAAATGTTCATTCAAACTTTAAAAATAACATTATTTTGAAGAAAATTCGACTCAATGTTCATTGTTAAAGATTAAAAACTTGAATGTACACTGAAAAATGTGAGGGAGGGGGACGCGCCACCGTAAGTTAGTCTTTGTTGGGGGGTGCAACGTTAAAAAGTTGAGAACCGCTGAACTAGAGCGTTCGTATACAAAGATGAGTGCGGTTAGTTTCAAACGAAGTAAACTGGGCACGGAGCAGGTTCATCCAGTTGTTGAGAAAATACGCTTGCGGCACGTTGTTTTTGTTTTGAAATGACGTCCGTTGTTATGGAAAAGTATGTTGTTGTGAAAAGCATATTACGTTTGCTGAAGCTGCGAATATTATTTTTTCGAGGAGGAAATTCATGCATACATTAGAAACTGCAACGTAGGTATATAATTTTTCACGGGTAATCATTTTTTTTTTGCATTTTTCATTTAAGTAAATTCAAAAATGCATGTTTTAGTGTTGAGATAGAAGTTGATTTAAACCGTTATTAGCGAAATTTGAACTTCTCTTTCTAAATACCTTTGAAAAAATGAAGTTGGAATTTCTAAATGTTGATCTGTGCACTTCAATTATGGCTACTCTTTCTTTTAAAAATCCTGTTGATCTTATATTGAGTATGTACTAAAAACTCTCCTCAGCAGAAATAATAACAGCCACAAATTGTAAACAAACACGTCTCCTAGGCTACGAAACTAAATAAACTGAAGTTGTTCGTAAAGGTAAAAGAAACTGATAGCACTAAAAGCACGCATTCCAGTTTTCTTATGAAAACTCAAGAAACGAGTTTGTCTTTTACGAATGCACCCATTATTACTGAAATCACATTTCCATTGGTTGAAAAGAACAGTGGCTAGATGACCATATGTCGGGAAAGTTTCTTTAATGGCCATCCTGTGCATATGGTAGTTAGTAAAAAAACAAAAATCATACTCTTTTCAACCCTGTAGGTGTATCAAGATGAAAAATGTAAGAGGATTATTCGAAATAAAGCGCTTAAACTACTGTATATTTAAAAAACATTTATAATTTTTTTTGTGAAATCAAACACAATTAAGATGATATTTAAATATAGAATGTGTTTTATGTGTAAGACAAACTGCTGAAAAGCGTAAATCAATTATGTTAGCATTAAAGCGTTACGGGTTGTTGTTAAATCAAATTACACTGCTTTATAAAACAATCTATGGAATACCAATTAAATGGTCGTACAACAAACAATTGCATATTAACTCAGTCCCCCATTCGAAATCATGAATTCAAATTGAAGCTTGTGTAACAATAGCTGTAAAATGCATTATTTGGTTTACTATTTGGGCTTTATGAGGCTCTTGAATATCAGAACTTCACGTTTTGGTAATACGGATAAATATATAATGTAACATAATAAAATTATAACCATTTTAAATCTTCTTGTTTGAACATGCATATTAGCAAATTTCTGAGTGAATATAGTAATTTGTAGTTCGGCCAAAAATTTAGACCATTTAACAAAATACGGCGTCATTCAGTTCAGTAAATGAACTCTTTTGTTAATTTTTCTTCTTTTAAATAACATTGTTGTGTTTCATGCCTTCGTAAATGAAAAATAATCATTTGTGAGCAACATACAGTGCATTAAAGTATTTTAGTAACTATAGAGCAAACATTATATACAAATTTAACGTTGTTTATTTGAACTATATAATTTAGCGTACTATATATCTTAATTGTATAACACACACTAAGTTGCGCAGCTACTAAACTAAAACCTCCATTCCTTTTTCTCTTATTAGGGCCGTGGCTAAAGGGGTGGCGGGACTGGTCTCAGACCAGGGCGCAAGCAGAAGGGGGGTTACGAAATCAGCTGTATCGCAAGAGTTTTAAATAGAGTTTTAGTATTTTATGCTGTTCTTTACGAAACAGCTCATCTCCGGAATAAACGATCAAAGCGGTACTTCATTATGGAGAAATTTTTTTTATGCCCAGTACCTGTCGTTTATAGGTCTGGCCACAACTCAGGCTGGAATTATTGGTCAATTTCTTATTGAGGAACCTAATAGGTGGACCAATGTTTCCTCCTGTGAAGGGACAGACGAAATGATACCCGAGACCATGTCAAGTATTGAACCTGTACCCGTGGTATAATAGAATGGTTCTTTAGCCTCTAAGCATTCCTGGCAGCTCTATGGAGAAAATTGCCTTTAGAATTTTTAGATTGCCTTTATAAAGATTTTAGAATAAACAATTGAATATTTTTGAACCTTTATTTTTTTTTTGTTGTTCTTCACGTCATCAAATGTTATTACGTCACAAAGTTTTTTTAAAGTAGTCAGAAGATTATTAATTCTATTACGGTAAAATTAAATGAACGTTTACAGCGTAAGTCAGAAAAAAAATTGATTGACGAATATTCAGTACAGTTCGTTCTTAAATCTGTAAAGGCAGTTTGTTCTATAGAAAAGCATTAGAGATCGTTTTCCCTAGAAAGGTTGGAGAACCCCCTTGGGCATCTTTGTTCATAATTACAGTGATCTTACTATCAAAAATTAATTTATTACGCCAAAGTAACTATTAATTTACAACTACTTAAAATTAATGATTCTTATTTTCATTGTCTTTAACAATAATTAAATTTAACTAATTACAAATATTTCAGTTAAATTCTTCTAAAATAATCGGCCCTCTTATTTTTTGATCAAACTGATTGGAAAACAGCAGCCAGGCAGAAGCTAATCCATGGCAATGTCACCAGCTGCCATAATCTAATTTAATAAGCTCCAGAGCTATCATTGCCCAGTGACGAGCAGCGTCAACGGTGGCGCAAAAGGCTGCGTCTCCTGGCGGCCTAATCTAATAAGGACCTAAGATAGCAAAAAAAAAAAAAAGAAAAAAGAAAAAATAAAGCTTATATATTTTGTTGCCAAAATTGAACGCTTTAACATTTAAAAGTTACTAAAAAGGACACCGTGTAAATTCCTCATTTTTAAATCATACTACATTAAATAACACATAGAGTCACTAAAACAATAATCAAAAGATCTTATGGCAAAAACTGGTTTTGATTGTGAGTCTCCTTTCAAACATAATAACTTAGACTATCTTACAGAAATAAATTGGATATCCTGAGTGACTTTTTTTAATTACACTTACAGCTTTTGGCTTTCGTCTTTCTTGTTATTTACACGTCGATTATCTGTACCAAAAATTTCATCGAATAAGATCATCGTTACGTGAAAAGAGAAATTATTGTTTTGATATTTATACATATTGTAGTGCCAAGCATTGGTGTTTTTGTTGTAAATAAGGTCTGCACAAATATTTAATCGTTTAAATAATTACGTCATTTCGTTTTGGTTACAAAGATATCGGAAAGCTAAATGAATACAAGTTTTTATTAGTAGTCGAAAGTATATAAATGTAGTGTCAACTGCATGAAACTGTAAGTATTTGATTCAAAACATATTAAAAGGAGTGGACATTAAAATTTATAGATCCATTATTTTTATATCAAACAAAGAGTGCATGAAATTCCTAAAACATTAATCAAAATACATTATAATACTGAATTGCATATCATTGCAAGCTTCGATTTAAAATTCTGAACTCAAACTGACTTAATAACGCAACGATCATGAAACAATTCTTTTGTTTACATTCGGGGGTTTTCAGATTTCCAATTTTCCTCCTCTAGCAATTTACACAACAACGAGTCTTACATGAAAGCAATGAATTAATTTATTCCCGCATGTGAGACAAAAGTTCTTTCTCGAGTGTTTGAATATTTAAGATAATGCATGGATTGTTGTGGATTGTACTTTGAATGGGGTGAAAGGTTTAAGTTTTAAAACATTTTCTACTTAGTTTAGTTTATTTAAAGCGCAAGCCTGAATGCAGTTAATTGTACTGTCTTCCATATTAAACAATATAATCTAAAATGATCTCTGTGCTCTTTACATTCAATATTATTAATGGATATCATAGCTAATAAAATTCATAAAAAGGTTTTTTAGAACACCATACTTTTCTTTTAAAATTGAAAAAGCGAAATTAAAGAATAATTTTTACCGCTTATTAAAAAAAAAGAAAGCAATTTTCTGTCAAAAATAAGGGAATTAATAGGCGTTTTGACACCGAACAAGAACACCTAAGACTTGTTGGAACATATCATTGAAAATATATTCGGAAAAAGCTATACACAAAATTTTTGCTTTAAAATGTAAAAATAAAATATGAATCTTACGACCAGATTTTTTTATTAGTGTCATTAAAAACTTGTTGGAAATTTACATTTGAATTTAATGCGGAAAAACGATATTTCTTTTCAGTGCAACAAATAAAGTTACAACCATACAAATACTAAATCAAACTGTCTTTCAAGGAGCTTCCCGAAAAAAGTTGTATTAATGTGACTGGTGACATAATTTCCGAACAATATTTTGATTAATATTTAAATAGGAAATTTTTACTTCCGATGCCACAACAAAAGAATGAACATGAAGCCAGAATGCGAAATCCTCTTACACTATTCTTTCCTTTGTGTTTCCCTGATGAAAATGCAGATTAGTCAATTTTTATTTATTTTTGCCGCCAAAGAAATGCAAATAAGATGGAAGTATTGCTCATTGATAGGCTAGTGAGTTGGGAATTTTTCCATTGTTTTCAGAGAAAGATTGTTTACTTTTAAGTTCTGGTGTATTCCATTCCCTCCTCTAGCGCATTCACTTAAATTTGAGTATGAAATTAGAACGAGCAGTTTTTGTTATTTTCTCGATTCTTGTTTTAAGGAAACATTCAATTTCACGGATGCATGTTATATAAATATTTGTACGGATCATTTTCTGTTGCTCCGGGAATATCATCAATTCCTAGCAATTACTGCGTTTTTTTTTTTTTTTTTTTTTTTTTTTTACCTTGTCATTTAATAAAAGAAATCTCTATAAATAAAAGTTTCAAGTGCAGTGAAATTACCTTGTTTTCTATTAAACTGCAGAGTAGAAAACATCCTTAATTAAATGAACAATACAAATGAAACAAATAGTTGATTGATTTGGGAAAATGCTTAGGTTAAAATGAGCATGAGGAATTTTCCCAGATTAAAAAAAATATTCCAATCCGGAGTTTGTGGGACCTACAGGGATGAAATTCGTAAGAAATAAAAAAAGGGGGCAAAGTCGGTTGACAGCTTACAAATAGAATCAGAAATGAATATGGGTTTGTGGATAACATAATTATCTACACACGGCAGGTTGTTGAAGACGGTGGCATAAAAAATTGATGGACGAGAGTCAATTAATTCCTGAAGCGCTAGTTTTACAACATCGTCGAAAGTAAATTGTTTCCTTATTAAAAACGTTGTCTAAATTAATAACCAAACATGCAATAAGGAGTTGTAGAAAGTGGGGGCTACGTCTGGTGAATATGGAGGATGGAGAAGAAAATCTAACTAAAATTTATGCACTTTTGACTCTGTCATTTGTGAAGTATGTGATCAAACATAATAAGATAAGGTATTTCATCATTTCGCTAAGTTGATAATTCATAGGTATTCTGAAACGAGTCAGATTAAAAGCTTATCTTTAAATCACAATTTATATTTGGGCGTTCCTTAGATATGCCAAGTTTAACTTTTCTCCCACATCCCGATGGCAGTTCGTTTTAATTTAAATCGGGAGACTAGAGACTCTTCTTCCGATCCCCCTAACAGTTTAAATATATTTCAGCACCATCATCCTGTAACTATGCATCGTTTTAGGAAATTTTTGTTTTAGAATTTGTGTGGGTTATAACAGTGTTGCAAAGTGATGTTCCTGGAGTATTACTCCCGCAGTGCTCTTCTACTATGACTTCTCATAACTCTTCTTATAATTTCTTAAAATTAACCTACAAAAAAGATATAAATCACCCTAAATAAAATCAATTTCTTCTTCATATACGTAACCAGTTGTGGTCCAAGGGTGCTCGGTATCTCACACCCTTCGTTCACTGAATTTCTACACTCAAGCTTTTCTATTAGAAATTCTACTTTCTCCACATATTGGGACCACCCAGAAATTCTTTTCCTGCTACGCTGCTGATGAAGAGTCTCCAAAGTTTTCTTCATGAATTCGCTGATAACAGTTTAACGACCGTTTTGAATAGTTGGATTTATTATTGCGATCATTCTTGAAACTATTGGGTTGGCAACAAAGTAATTGCGTTTTTCCGTATGTCAATATTTCGCCTGGCCAAAACTACTGAAGTTAATTATGCGAAATTTGGCACGTACGTGAGTTCTTCAACATAGGTGCTAGATCAGAGAGCATTTTCCAAAATTCGTAATCTTAGGGGGGGGTAAGGGGCCAAAAAGTTCTTTTCACATATCCCGCGTGAGCTCAAATAAAAATAGATATCCGTGAAATTCTTTCTGTAAAATACAGCAGTCACGAATACCTAAAAATTAATTTCAGGACATTTTTAATATTGTCCTCTAAGGAGGATAGAAGCGAAAAAAGGGGGAGGGTGGCCATCTTTTATGGACGAAAAAAAAATACTGCCAGTGAAATTCTTACTTTAAAATGTAACAAATATGAATCGTATGTTCAGGCACAGCTTACCTGTAATTAAAAACTTGTTGAAAACTTATTTGCTTGAATTTTATACAAGAAAACGCAATTACTTTGTTGCCAACCCAATAGAAATAAATGCCTTCCTTGAAAACTTTCTTACTTTAGCAACAAATCTTCAATCACCTAACGAATTATCCCACTTTAAGCAAAATATTGCTGGAAACAAATATTTTATCCAAAAAACAATGTTTTTGAGGTTTTACATGCAGCAAAAGACTCTTACTCCCCCAGATTAATCATAGACAGACGAATATGAAACTTCGGAGTCAATGCACTACAAATCCCTCAACCATAAATGGCAAATATAAATTCTATATTTTTTTATGTGATCTTCTGTGTAATACCCCATATAAATTTAGGACTTGATCAAGGAAGGCTAGCTTCTCTAGACTGCTGAAACATCCTCAATTTCGATGGCTCGTAATTTACATGTTCTTCCTCGAAATAACCTGCGACTTTGCGATGGTGTTTTGGATTTCCTTTCTTGTTTGGCAAAGTTGAACGTCCCCGAGATGAATTTTAAGCAATGGTTACACCCATAGATCTCTATTAATTAAAAAACTTATTGTCCATTCTGAAGGTAATAGGTAGCTAATGAAAAAAGAATGCTGACGCATCACAGTAAACGCAGCAGCGATCTTGAATGAAAATGTAATATGACAATATTGTGAGTACGTGCATAAAGATGTCTATTTCTTTTAAGGGGGACCGGGTAAGCACTATCTCCGCCATGTTAAATTTATCAACTTTATGTACCTTTTTATCAGAAATGGTAAAAGATAATCTTTCAAAATTTTAACAGAAGTTAGAATGACATATTTTACATACTTTAACACGCCATTTTTTTCTAAATAAAAATTTAAAAATATTCTTAATTTTTTACTGAAAATCACTTTTAAATTTGCATTTTTGATAGAATATTGCTGCCTAAAATGAATAATTCTCAATCTATTAACAAATTGCCCTATTAAAGTTTGTAATATGATATGATATATCTGTCATGAAAAACTTGAGTTCATAAGTTTAATAGATATTGAGAATAAGGACCACGAATCTGTAAAATCTATAGTTTTGAGAAAATCCACTTGAAAGATTTTTAGGTAGCATATAAACTGTGAAGTGTCCTGGGGAAATATAAAAATTTCTAATACTTCTGTTTTTCTGATAAACAAGTGTAATATATCTTTAGAAAGATAAAATTTTAAAGTATTTAATGCAATGAAACAATGATAATCGATTTTTTGACGAATTTTGCGTACCTGGTCCCTTTAAGAAGAAAAGGTACATTTATTTAGAACTGTTTTATAAAACACGAACATTTAAAGCACACACTGCAATAAACAATAAGAAATTTAGCTGAGCGAAAAAATAAGAATAGCAGAACCAAAGAGAACTCCGCATAAATAGATCATTTATGGTATCTCTTCAGAGAGAATTTAGTTATTGTTAGCAGACATTCGTTTTACATACTAACTAATCGACATAGACATAACTTTCCCTTGAAAAAAACATTCATTTTGTTCAACACTTTTATATACAGAGTCACTCTTTTTTTTTTAATTTAACTTATGTCATAACAGTATGCCATCAGAATACTTCTTCTAACTAATAACACAAAACAAACACTTTTAAAAAATGTCGCACTGATAAATCAATTTGAAACACCCGCTATAAGCTGTAGTAATCGATGCTTATTTACGTCTGTTAAAGCACGTATAGACGGCAAATTGAATGCAATGACAATTTCCAACTTTATCGGAAAACGTTAGAAAATAAATAATGTGTTTAAACTACTTCAGTTATTCATAATTTCACGTAAAATTTCATTTTTACAAAAACTGTCGTATTTCAATACTTTACATTCTTTCACTGAATACCCCGCCAATAATAAAGCTGACTTGAAAGATCACCGTGACGCATAAAAAATGATATTAAACATAAAATGAATGGTTAGCTCTATGCGGTTCGCTGTTTGATTGAACAGAAACCAGTATTTTATCATTATTGATCAATTAAGTACACGTAAAGTGGCATGCCTGGTTGCAAAACATTTCACTGACTGTAACTGATAACGATGTTCGAAGTTATTAATAATTTTCTTAGTTAAAATTTTTTTTAAGTGTTTCAAATTAGATAAAATACGTTTTAAGATTCGATAAAATGTTTCTTGAATAAAGAAACATTTATATATATATATATATATATATATATATTTACAATTTTTAAGATACTTTTATCAAAACAATAATGATAGTTATTAAGTAACGTTGCACTGCTATATAATTCACCAAGGTTATAAAGTCTAGGATTTCATCAATTTTACCTATTCAAGAGAACACATGTGCATTTGAAAACGCTTCTAAAGAATTTTAAATGTATTACTATATTTAGATTCAATAAAGAATGCAGAAAGTTACTGAAATTATCCTGTACAAAACAATTATTTTGATTCATTCAGAGAATCTCCCATTACAGATATAGTTCTTGATTTCTATAGGTAAAACACTATAAAATATGTACCAAAATGTTCAACAAATTAAAGTAGATTATGAATCTATTGACTTTTATTTTTCCTTTCCTTTAAATTGAGTTATAATTTTAAAAGCAATTTGTGGTATACGCTGAATATCACATTCATTAACATGAAAAGCGATATTTAGAATCATACTAAATACACTATATTAAACTAATAAATAAGTATGTGGTTTAAAAAAGATTATATCACAGGATGAAGCAAAAGTGAATAAATATTACCTAGAAGAAAAGTAAACACTGAATTATAATTTCATATATGAGTATGCATTTCGTCTGAATTTATTTTGATAAAATAACGAAATATTCTAAAGTAAAACAATGATTTTAAATATCACAAAATCAATGTTTCGCAGAATATAGCAAAATTAATCTACCAAGGGAATATGTTTGCTCCTAGCTGATGCTTTGATGTGACAATATAATGAAAAGTCTATGCTCCATCAATGTTTCTGAAAATAATTTTTAAGCGGAGAAAGGAACATTAGCCAGTATATATAGTTTAGGAATGTGTGTGCACTTTAAGTACAGTTTAGTTATTCGTTGTGGATTCCTTCGAGAAACAAAATTGTAGAATTGCCTAACATTCTACAATCGCTTATTTTTATAAATATTTTGCGGTTTTCCTTTTTTCGTTCTTAATAAGAGATATGCTTTTATCGTGGTGTAAAAAAAAATCAATCAATGTATAAAGACATTAAAAAAAGGATTATTTATTTGCAAATTTAACTTATCAGAAAAAATAAAGTTGCAGTTCACATTAACATGGAACATTGTATTTTATTACTCATTATTATTTTTTTTTCAACTGTCAAATATATCAACTAGAAGTAACTTTGACATCTCTTTTAAGGAAAGGTAACTATTTAAATAACAAATTTATGTTGAAAGAAAAAAAATTATGGAGCTTAAAATGCATATACTCACATATTGATGGCAGAGTCAGCAAAATAACTTTCCAGTTTACTTACGTTTACTGGGGAAATCTTTAAATTGCGAGTATCCGTGTTCAAAAATGAGAATATGCTATAATTGTTTATCAAATTAATGTTGCTCGAAAAAATCAAAGAACTCAGACCACCATCTTATAAGGAAGACAATTATGTATCCTGTTTGCTAAGTACAAATATACAGCTGAACCTATCGACTATAGTTGCATAAATATTTAAAAGCTATGGAAAAAGAAGGAATTTCTGCATTCTTTCACGATATGACCATACAAAATTAAGAATGATAACCCCGGCCTTAACAATTGAATCGGTGAGTGCAGAAACCACCTCAGTCACAAAAAGGAAATTTTTTTCAGGAGAGAGAAAAAACTTCATAACTCCTCCAAATTTTCAAATATTTAAACTTATTTTTTTTCCTTTGTCATAACATGCATTTATGTTTCTGTCATGCAAATATTACCTAATTTATGAAGTTTTATGAAGTTTTTTTCTCTCTCCTGAAAAAAATTTCCTGTTTGTGACTGAGGTGGTTTCTGCACTCACCGATTCAATTGCTTCCTATTCTAAATAAATTCACAATTTCAGATTCCAGTTATCCCGGAATAGTTACTAACTCTGTCCTTATACACGGTTTTTACGAGATTTATATCATTAAAATGGCATGAGGATTACGGTTACTTGATTAAGTATTTCAGAGGTCATATTCTAAATGAATTATTTTTTTTAAATCGCAGCACATGGGATTTTTAATTAAATCATAGATTAAGATTAGAGAACAGTTAACGAAACTATAGCTGTAAAAGGTTAAAGATTTGGTTGGTATTACCAGCTATTACTTCATCTTCTAGATTGAAAGACGTTATAATGTTACGATAGAAATTTCAAGAAAGTTTTTTGGTTTTGTTTTATTTTTGAACATAACAGCTTTAGTGGAAACAAATAATTTTATTAATATGCTAATGAATATTGAAGTTTCTTTTGAGAGAGAAATGAAGCATAAGTGAATAAAATATATGTTTGCAATATAGACACAAAAGTGACTGTATTTAAATATATTTCTTTTTTTACTTATTTTAAATGAAGTATAAAACGTAGTAGTATACTTCCTTTAAAATAAGAGAGTATGCAGAATTACTAAATTTAGATTTTTTTATGCATTTGGCAAATAAAGACAGTTATACATTATAATAATATATATAAATTAAATATTTATGCTATTTGCATGAATTTTAGCCTATGTTAATTAGAATAAGTGTAGCTTCCTATCAGTGAAAAATGTTTCGGAATTGGTTCAGTAGTTGCAGAAATACACACAGAGTGCAATGTAATTCTTATGAGTATCCCTGTAAAAGAACTATTTGTGATATATGCATAAAAGGTAGCCTATAATACTCAGGGCTCTACCAGTGCCTAAGAGGTTCTGCTGTGGAGATCCTCGCGGGACCCCGGTCGCGCCTGTGCCTGTCAACCTAGCCGTTCGGAATTTTCCGTGCTTTTCTCCAAAATCTCGCATAAATACGGGTAGTTTTACAGGTAGTAGTAGTTTTACAGGTATAATATATGTATTATCTGTACTGGAAAGTAATGTTTTTATATAAAATTCAAACAAATAAATTTCCAACAAGCAATGCATTACAAACAAGCTGTGTCTAAGCACAGGAATCATATTTATTAAATTTTAAAGCGAGAATTTAAAAAAAAATATTCTTTCTCTCAAAAAAAAAGGTCACCCTCCCCTTTTATCACGTTCACATCTACCCTCCTTGTAGTATTATATTAGAAATGTTCTGAAATATGTTTTTAGATATTCGTTAGTGTTGCATTTTACTGCAGGAATTTTATGGATATATCCTTTCTTCTACGAGATCACGTAGGATATGTGAAAGGAGATTGTGGCCTCCTGTCCCCCATAAGTTTAGAGTTTCGGAAAATGCTCTCCAGTTCAGCACCTACACTCAAGAACTTACACACGTGACAAATTTCGTATTATTAGCTTTACTAGTTAGGCAAAATATTGAGATACTGTAAATAACGTTACTTCCCGGTACACCTAATAACTCTAATTTAATAAATATGCAAATTTAGTAAAACCCTAATATATAGTTACGCTGGTCTCTGACTCAAACACTCACTCTCTAACAATTCCAGGCAACCACTTCAAGATAAAATTTTTACCATCATTACTCCAAGAAGATTAAAAAGTTCAAAAATATTAAAAAGCACAAAGAGCGTAATAACATCTACACCGTTTGTGCGATCCGCTTGAATACTTAATTATGTATAAAAATATAGAAAACAATCTGTGCTACTTTAAAAATCTAAAAATCAACCCGTTCCATAATTTTATTAAGCATATTTTTTGCTATTTTCAGCTGCATTTTATTTCCGAGAGTGAAAAATGTTAATCACGTGTGTGACAAAATTAGTCTCTGCAAGGTGACAGTGACGTCCTATCTGAAAATGAAAAAGTGGGTTACGGCCAATTATCTATTATAGGCCGGAGATCGGATTGTTCTTCTTTCTAAGGGGGCCTAACACGTATTTACGCGAAGTTTTGGAGGAAAACACGAAAAACTCCGAAGTTAGGTCGACGAACGAGACCTGGTTTCAACCAGGCACCTTTCTTCTATTAATTTAAAGCGCTAGCGCTATCCCACTGGTGGAGCGACGTCCTATTTGAAGTCACGGTCACCAGGCTTTGATGGTAAATTTGCGATTGTAGTTCGTTAAATATTTTTCCTGATAACATAATTTTTTTCATTAAAATGATACTTATTAAAATGAAAATATCCTGATAACATACTTTTTTTTCATTAAATCGTCTGCTTGAAGCATTGATATAAGAGGGGCTATGTACACAAGACGAAATCATTCGAATGCTAAAAGTTTCCACGCTTTTCCAGAACATGAAATTCGATTTGGGTATATCATTAAATTGAATATGAAGTTATTTATTTTAGGTGGACGAAGATGAACTATATTGACTGTAGACATATTTTCGTCAAAGGTTTTTTCTAGCGCCCGTTGTAAGTGCCTCCACAATGGACTTTGACTTCTAGTGGCATATAAGAAACAATTCGCCGACATAGATTTCTTTAGTAAAGCACATCATCACAAAATCTTCTATCTACTGAAGATAAATCATCCCCTCATTATGAATAATGCAAATAATCTGCAACGATCGCAAAATTTAGTATGCATTAAAATTGCTATCTGCTAAGTCGTCCCGAACCCTAGTTGCGCATAAACATATCGCACGTATTTGACAAGATACCATACAGATAGTCCCGTCCACATACCTAATGGCCCACGTGCAGGTTACAGTCACGAATCTGCCATAAATTGATAATCCACATCATGGCCATTGTTCAGTCAGGTCTTTTAAGCTGTAAATTGTCGCAATAGCAACCTTGTTCTGTTGAGTTCGCATGATGATGAACGCTCATCGTCTGCACGTGAGGGGTACATTGAAGATGATATATCATATTACTGAGAATCTAAAGCAATGTCGGCCTGCTCCAGGAGTCATTTCTATAATGTTTAGCAGTATACACGTTGCATGTGCCAGAGAAATGCTCAGTTATTAAGAATTTAAAATGCGATCTGAAAATGGATAAGTCTTTATGGAATAAATTGAAAATATTACCTCTTAAAGTTCCTGCGTATGCATAGCATCACTATTTCAATACTTAAAAACATACATTTTGTAAAAGAAAATTGCAGTTTCAATATACTGAAGAATGTGTTCTAAGTAATGAATAATATAGATTATTTTTACCCAGCTTCCATATATTACACAAATTTAATAACTTACAATATTACATTTTCCTGATTAGTTGTAATGTGATAAATTATAAAAACATATATGGCTGGAATAAAAAAAAAAAAAAAAATTCTACAGTTTTTGCGCTTACCCGGGATGAAGTGGATAAAGAACTCTTCTACCACACCGGAATCCGGGTTCGATTCCCAGAATGAGCTTAGGTGGAATTTCGTCCTTCCCTTCATAGGAGACAACGGTGGTCCACATATTAGGTGTCTCCATAATAAAGTAACCAGTAATTCCAGTCTTAGTAGTAGCCAACGCTTATAGATGGCAAGTGCCCGCCATTAAAAAAACCTTTACCTACTAATGTGATGGGAGAATTTTTGAAATATCACGCTTTTAAATAATGTATGCACATTTTAAGATGTAATGAACGATACAAAATAGCCTTTTAAAATGTAATAGGTGCATGATATTGGTTATTATTCAAATGTTATAAATGTCTTGTTATTTAAAAATTTAAATAAATCCATGTTTCTGCATAAACGACATACTATATACGATTAAAGTAAATTAGTATGTTCGTTTCGAGAGACAGGTCTCGCATTTTATAATCAAAATATTCAGCCATTTGCAGGAAATAAGAAAATAATATCACTAAAATATTTTGAATTCATATATCTGGCAAGTGCCAAAGTTCAAAAATGTGCTTTAGAAGGCATCATTTTATATCAAATGTATTTCCTTTGATAAACCTGTAAATGTGAAAGAAAACTACCTAACAGAATTTTTAACAGCACCTATTCTCTTCGTATTACATAAAACATGTTCTAAATGTATGAACATTTACATAAACTGAAGCTAGATCATTATACCATAAATCATCCGTCTGCAAAGGCAGTCATAACAATCTCAAAGTTTAATACACAATGAAATCCATTTCGTGCCAAGGCACTTTGAAATCTCTTGAAATTGTGTTTACTGTAACCATATTGGCCTGAACATGTCGCAGTCGTGCGATATGTTTTTAACAGATAGTACAACGCAGAAACCTAATGGCGCGGTTGCAGACTACAGTCACGGATATGCAATAATTAATAATCCACATCACGGGCGTTGCGCAGCCATCAGCCCTTTTAAGCAATAAAGGGTTCTGGCGGTAATATCATTGCTCTGAACGGACGTTATAATGATGGATGGCTCATCGTCTATAGACGGGGGGCAGAAGCATGATGGTATATCAAATTACAGAGTACCTAAAACTGTGTTTTCAGGCATCATAAGTAACTGTCAGTTCGGTTTAGAGTAAACACACCTGCGTACACGATAGAAAAATAATGTTTATTAAATATTCAAAACAGGAATTGGAAACTCTTTTTTAAATTTTTAAAGGAGTTAAAAATATTTTCTTTAGACGTTTCTTAGAAAGCAGTTTAAACAGTAAGTGTTGTAGATCAGTAAATTTGTTACATAAACATTATACTTAATTCATCAAATATCACGCTCAAATGTTCAATTTTTCACATCTGTATCCTCGAATGTGTGTCACACCAATGCTCACAGCAGAGTTGCCAAACTGAACGGAATATATTTAAGCACTTTTGATGAGCAGTGTGATTTTAAAATACTTTTTCAAAACAGTAACAAGCTCACACTTTAAAAGCAGAAACTTTGTCATTTTCCAGGCTGATTTTCAATTACTGTTTACAAAAGGTAGCTGATTATACTCCGTAAAGGTTGCCAAATTTACTACAATTTTTATGTTTTAGAGCGCTTATAGCTTTCATAGTAAGATCAAATTTTTGAATGTGAAATTGTATAAATTTGAAAACGTATTGAATTACGAGTATTGAATCTCTATCTTTTTTGAGACAGAAAGTTTATCCTTTTATTAGCAGCCAAACACTCTCCAACTCTGAATACAGTGGAAAATTAAATGCACTAAATGTTGTTGTGTGTGATTATGGCAACGCTACACTAGGGCGATCTAGGACTTTCTAAGGGGTTCTAACGCGTATTCACGTTACATCTGGAAAAAACCTACCAAAACTCCAGACCGTTAGATCGACAGCCGCGATGGGACCCGAACCCAGGTCCTCCACACTTCGGCCATCTACCATTTTCAGTGGCATAACCACTGTGCCATGGTGAGGCAGCACTAAATGTATACGAAGAATTTTATATTTATTCAGCTATTAATCGCCAAAAGTGTCTATCAATTTTTGTAAGTATGCCGGATCACCTTGCTCTTAAATAGGAAACCTAATCTTAAATTTCTTTCAGCAAGTTAACCAACAATTTTAGCGAAAATACAGAGTTTTCACGCACACGAAAACAACTCGTGCTACTTAAATGTTGTAAAACTTAAAGATTTAAATAATGAAACTAGATCATCCTTTCATCACTGTTCACGATCAAAAATGACCACAATAGTGGAAAACTTCAATGTGCATTCATATGAAAGTTTCTGTTAAATTACTCTAAAATCTCATTACCCTGCTTACTGCAAACAGGGCGCTGCGTATAATGCATGCATGCAACTCGTTCTTAACAGACTAACTTGGATACTTATTGGCACGAGTATTTAACTTACACATGATAACGGCGTAAATTGATAATACATTTAGGTATTGTTCGGCCAACCCTTTGGATTAATAAGTCGTTTTGACGGTTGCATCAAACTCTGAACAGAGGTCTTGATGACCATCGTTTCCAAAGGGAGTTAGTACTAAGGATCCATACTGAGTTTATAGAATAGGAAAAGTAGCAATGTATACCAATGTAATGTCTGCTAGGAGTTGATCTTTAGAATGTCTTATAGCTTACAGGTTACACAATCGAAATGAAAAAGGAATTTTAATTCTTTCACTACAAAATTGGAAGAAGTTACCATATTTATCTTATAAATAAAAATGAAATTCTGTTTGTTTGTTTGTTTGTTTGTGGATTTGATTCGTATACAAATCCACAAAAATGGACCTATCAGCCTGAAATTTAGCACAGATATGTAAAATAATATAGAATAAATCATAGTCCACTTTAAAACTTTGAAAGTCCACCCGTTCCCGGAATTTAAGAGATTTTTTATGCTCTTCACGAAAAAATCTTTCCGTAATTGTAACCCCTGTAGTGAAAAAAGTGTGAAATAAGGATCGTGGTTGCCATGTGTGGCGATTTTGCCGAATAAAATGTTTTAAATTCTTAAAGTAAAAATAAAAGAATAATAATGATTTTTTTTTGTTAGTTTATATTCGTAAGGTTATTTTTTTTTTAAATTATAATATCGTGTGCATGGGAAATCAGAGCAGGAATGTAATGCTTTACACGCAAAACAATAAGAATTGAAGATTTCCGAGGCTAATGTGTAAATTTTTTTAGTTTGGCGAAAAAATAAAATGGCTGAATATGGATTTTGAGTAAGTGAGTTCTAGCGGTTTGCACAGTTTTCGGCTTGGCGCAATTTATTGAGAGCTTAAGGAAATAGATTTTTGAAAACAAGTGCAAAGGTTTTATTAGAATACAGCGTTAAATTTTAATGATCCGTGAAGAAATAATGCAGTTATTAAGTTATTTCAAGCGATCTAACTTCAGAATTCTAGCCAATTGAGTACATTGATTTAAGTTGGGGGAATTCCGCCAAATTTCAGAAATAGGGATGGACGCGAGACGAAAAATAGGAGTCTCGCGTCTCGCAAAATAGCCTAAAAGCTTTGTCTCGTCTCGCAAAAATCCCTATATCGTATTGTTAAAAATGTATCTCTCGTCTCGCAAAAAAGCTGTAAATCTCTGTCTCGTCTCGCAAAAAAGTCGTCTCGCGTCCATCCCTATTCAGAAAATTGAAATCTTCTCATTTAGTACATCGGAATAACGATGAATAAAACACATTATAGTTGATAATTTAAAAAAAAATCGGCTGTATTAAGGGATTCCAATTTTCAAATAAATGCGTGCTACTCTTTGGCGGTCGAACCATTTCCCATATTGATTGCTGCTAAGGCAATGCTTCGAATGATTCCCTGAAAAAAACTCTTACAAAATGGCGTATGTTGGCACTTTGGCGAGGCTTAGATTTGAAACTGGATTTTATTTGAGACTGGTATATATAATAACACTGGTTATAGATAAAAATGAATGTTGGTATGTGTTTATGAGGTTGAAAAACTCCAGCACCGTTGAGCACCGTTGCACGATGAAATTTGGTTCACGTAAGTCTTTTATGATGGAGAAGGTTTTTATGCTATCCGTTTTCCTTAACTTGCCACTTGGTGCCGCAGCACAACGTTGAATTCTATTCCGTTTAGCCGTTTGCTATGCGAATATCGTCCAACCGATTTCGATGAAATTTGGTACACGCGAATATTAGAACACGGAGAATATTTTTCACTATCCATTTTGCTGTAACTTGCCGCTAAATGGCGCTGCAAAGCATCAACTTCTATACCGTTCGACCGATCGGCATAAAAATTTTTATACTTACACATTTGAGCACGAAGAATATATTCTAACTGCGTTCCTTTTGATGTTACTCACCACTAGAGGACACTGCAATGCATTATTATTTTAACTCGCCACTAGATGACGCTGCAGCAGGCCAAATTCTTGACCATTCAAACGGTCGCTATGAAAATCAGTATACATAGCTATTTGAACAATGAGAATATTTTGGCGTTATCCATTTTGCTATAACTCGCCACTTGACGGCGCTGTAGCAAATCATTACTTTAATTAACTACTAGATGGCCCTGCAGTGTATCACTTCTTGACCGTGCAAATGATCGTTATGAAAATTGGTATACATAGATAGTTGAACACGGTCGCTATGAAAATCAGTATACATAGCTATTTGAACAATGAGAATATTTTGGCGTTATCCATTTTGCTATAACTCGCCACTTGACGGCGCTGTAGCAAATCATTACTTTATTGAACCACTAGATGGCCCTGCAGTGTATCACTTCTTGACTGTGCAAATAATCGCTATGAAAATAGGTATACATAGATATTTGAACACGAGGAAGAGTTTGGAGATATCCATTTTCCTATAACTTGCCACTAGATGTCGCGTCAACACATGAACTTCAGGACTGTCCAGCCGATAGTCATGAAAATTCGTATACATCGATATCTGAATGCGAAGAATATTTTCGCCGTATCCGTTTTGCTAAAACTCGCCACTAGATTGCGCTACGCCGCATGGCCTTCTGCACCGTACAAACGATTGCCTTGCAATTCAGTATGCATGACTATTGGACACAATATAACGCGATATCCACTTTGCTATATCTGTTTATTACAATGAATAGTTATCACCACAAATCGTCATATCAAAAAGTCCATTCATTCCCGTGCGAAGAACGGGTACTTCAGCTAGTTATCTATATAACTGAAGTATGTCGCTAGAAGTCAAGATTTGCATTGCGCATTGTTTACAAATTAGTTGCAAACTGGAGAAACTGACGTATGATTAAATAGAATTACCATGATTCATCTGTATATGGCTTTTCTGTCTTTTTCTCAATACTGTGACCCCAATCAACGCAGATTGAAATGTACATTTCTTTTAGTAATTAGAAGGAAATTTTTAAAATCATAATTTCAGATTTAGAAATCACACTATATCATAATCATTGTTTTAATCCGTCGGCTAATAAGCATTAGAAAAAAGTTGTTGAAGCAGTATTGTACTCTTAGGTCTGATTATGAATGATTTCATTGAAAAATTTGAGTAATTCATAATGAAATACAGCTTAATATTATCGATTTCATTTCATTTCTTGCTTTCAGCTAGATAAATATCACAATTAAAAATTCATTGAAATTTCAAAAACCTTTTTTATAGATGTTGATTAATAGGTATTTCAAAACTATGTTTTGGACCGTACATTGCTATGTGATTGCAAGTCGTCTGCGTATACTGTACCCCTACTGAAAGTTTCGAAATCTTTAGAAGTGACATCCTGTAATTGTTGCGGTATTGTAGAAGCTCCAGCAAATATACGTCACGATACTTCAAAAAGTAAGATTGACAGATATTAAAAGCTCACGGGTCCGCATATTCTACGAGAGGACAAAATTCCATGTCTAGATGCAACAGACGATCACAGCAATGCCACTATAAAGCTGGTAGTGCCGTAAATTTCCGAAATTTGAGGTAAAAAAGATGAAGACAGATGGATACTTGGTCAGCTATTGAAGTGTGAAGAGTAATACGTCATTTGTGGTTAAAGGGAACATCCTTAGCAAAAATTCTTGCTACATTGCTACATTGAAATGCACATCTTGCTACAATGCCACATCTTGCTACATTGAAACGCTCCCTCCCCCGTATTCGTACCCTGTTGCTCATAGATACCTAAAGTGCTACTAATGAAACATATTGGGACTTACTCCTTTTAGCCCGGATCACGCACCAGTTATTTCCTACTGTTTGGGACGTTGAAGAATCACGGAGCAAGACGGCATTTTCAAATCGATGTAGCAATTCAGGTGTCGTCGCTAAGTGGCTCACCGTCCAGAGCCAACGCCTACTACATACACACAGCCAAATGATTGCCACGTCACCAAGCTTTGACGTCAGCATTAACCTTACATATAAAAGTTTTCACAAAGTAAAACTATTTAAAATTTCTGGTGAATGCTACAAATATTAGAAACTGTCCTAACTTAAAGTTAAAAATTAAAATACCTTTCTGATATAAAATAATTCATCATGATCTTTTTCCTATCATATTATATGATTAATTACATTTAAAAATTCCCAGTTGTTGTAAAA
This sequence comes from Cheiracanthium punctorium, assembly GCA_038373885.1. NCBI lineage: Eukaryota > Metazoa > Arthropoda > Arachnida > Araneae > Cheiracanthiidae > Cheiracanthium > Cheiracanthium punctorium. The sequence continues at coordinate 273,232 of JAWZYV010007050.1, forward strand.
TTTAATTTTCTACCTCAAATCATTAAAATGTTGCTATTAAGCAATGTGATATTCAACTTTTTAAGTATTAAAATATTTTAGTTTGAAAAACATTCTGTTTTGCTGTGAGTAAAATAAATCTCCATACAAAAACACTTAATGGGTTAAAAGTATGTAACGTAGTATTTTACTTTATATGAATTTTAAATATGGGCCTTAAAAATAATGATATCAAATTTTTAGGTGACGCCCTGCTGTGACTTGACTGTGTGAAAGATTTGTTTTTAAATTCCATTACAATTATTTTTGTTGTTTTTTCTAAGAAGATTTACACATTCAAGCAATGCCTTTAAATATCAAATGCACTGTGCAATACATCACACTTTCAGTGAGCCCATATTATGCATTCAAATGAATTTATTTCAATAATTTAATTTCTCTTTTGCGTCACGCTATCCAAAAGGGCAAATAGAGTTTATGTAAATGTTTATTTTGTGTCAGTGTATCCAAAATAAGTAAAATGCTGTCAAATACATTGTGTGTTACAAATGTTATTCATGTGCATATAATAGTCTGTGTGAGTGAAATAACACTAGGTGTTTTTACGGAAGTCACAATTTTTGTTTAGTTTCAGTTCATAACATGTATGGATGATCAAGTATGCTTAAAAGTATAATTTTTCATACTAATGACATTTAAAATACGCTTAAATGTTTAAACATATGTGCATACTGGGAACTGTTTTGAAATCTGGAATTTTTGAGTTTGACATATATTAAAAGGGCATGTGTTTGAAATTACTGTTATTTCATTAAATATTGTATGCAAAGTAAATTTAAGAATTCAAAATCCTTCATATTTACTATTAAAAAGACACGAATGTTATTTATATAAATAAAACTTCCCACAACTCGTACAATAAGCAGAATTTTACCCAAACCATACTCTACTCATCTTGTAGAGAGTGAAAATAAAAAGAATTTCATCATCTTTGAAAAGAAAATGTCGTCTTCGAACAACAAACTGAAAGCAGGGAATTCACATACCATTCTCTTAACTTAAAGTCTGTCTTTTGGTTTTGAGAATTGGTAAGAGGAAATTCTTTTCCTGGCCATCATTTATTCAGCTGGAAATAAAATATTTCTGTGAGGTAAACAGGAACAAAATCTATGTGAAACTCTTTCACTTTTATTTGATGCTGTTCTTTATGGCGTTGCTGAAATTGCGTTCCATTTAAAGACAGGATACCACAAGAATTTTCAAAAGTTTTTGTTTTTTTCTTATCTTTCTCATTTTATTTAATTTTTTTAATTTCCCTTTATAGTTTGAGTTACCAACAGCCCTTATTTAAAAATTTCTTATTTAATCCATTTATATTATGTATTTGTTTACGAAGAAGTTATTTAAATGGGTTGAACTGATGAGAATTTGTTATATATCTCCATTGACAGTTTACGCAGTCATTATTTTAATAAGAGCGCTAAAATCTCGTGTTTTAAAATTTAAGTTAAAGAAGATTTTGTAAGTAATACAATTATACCTGAAATATTTGCACTGCCTATTCATCGCATCTGGGTTTTTTTGTTTGGTCTAACATTTGTTTTTTTTTTCTTAGCTAAATGAAATTTTAAAACTGAGATGGTACTTCGTGGCGTAATCATTAATTTTACGACGACAAATTTTTATTTCAGGAGATAAACTGCTTAAAATTTCTGGTGGTTTGTTCACAGGAACATTCTATTAATTGATTTAGAAAATTAAACTTTACGACACAAATGGAGATTTTTACCCATCTAATTATACATATAATATGATAAGGAAATTGATTATAATAAATTATTTTATATCAGAAAGGATTTTTATAACATTCACTAGAAATTTAAACAGTTTTGTCTCATGAAAATAAAATATATTATTTTTATCATGATTCGTTGCTAGAGGACGCTCATGCAGGTAATCGTTAAAAGAGGATCGGGTGATTTCCTTATAGAGGGTGACGTGATTTCGCCCGTATGCCAAATGTCGATGATCGTTCTATATGCAAGTCCATGTACTGGTGTTTTCCACTAACATCTGTTGGTACCTTGCGTAGGTATCATCACATAAATAGATATAAATCTAAGGACAAAAAAGAAGAAAAAAAATGTAATCTATTTCTTGGCGTTGTTACGACAAGAGAAATAGATTAATATTTTGATTGGCAGAGTGACGACCAAATTATTAAACTTGTGCAAAAAAAAGGAAAATTGTGTTTTTCATTTGTTAAGAAATTAAAATGAAGAACGATAAATCAAGCCAAACGTATGGGATAAGAAACACTTCCTGACACAAGTCTTTTTTTTTTCTTTTTTTGCCAAATATAACGCTGTATCGTCGGCAAACTTCGGTAAATTTGGGGAATAATCTCAAAAGTGTTGTATATCACTAACTTTACGAGACCCCTAAAGAACTTTAAATTCTATCGTTTCAACATCATCTTTTAAATATGAGTAAATTGTTATAAACGTTTCTACTATATACATACCGTATTCGTCTTGTAATAGATAAGTCTTTAAACCATACACAATAATGTACTAGAGATCTGCCGCATAACTATATACGCAATTTTCGAAGAAGAATATTATTTTGTAATTCTGAATAACATACATTAATTTTGTTTTGTTTGGAATTGACAAAGATATCTAAAATACGCTTCTTTTGTATGCGCCTGCAATAACGAGAAATTTTTCATACATAAATTTCAATAGGGTACCAGTCACAGCATGCAAGAACAACATATATAAATTTTCTAAATTCGATACATTTTTAAGTTTGATTATTTACGGACTGACAGAAAGACAGACCAAAGTCAAGCATTTTTTATAACTCTCTTCGAAAATGTTAAAGAAAGCAAACGATATTTTGATAAACACAACAATAATAAAGAAGTCATTTTGTTTCATTCAACAGAAAAAAATAACAATTCAGCATTTGTAACCCAAATAAATTTAATAAAAATTATCTTATATTAAATAGCATTTTAGTCAAATGAGTTCAATAATTGTTCACACTGTATATGGCCAAACAAAATTACGAAAGATTTTTGATGAGTCGACAAAACTTTTTTCTTTTTTGAATTTTTCAGACTTTTTTAAAAATGTGTGGAAAGCAGGTAGCATTACCAATCAACGGAAAATTTGACGAATCAGAAATGGATTCGCTTTAGGTTGTACTTTATTTCCATAAGTATATAAATACATATATTGTTAAAAATTTAGTTACTTAAAAACATACAATGGAAATGCGTCACAATGATACTTCATTTTATGAATATAAAAAAAATACGTTTTCGATTATTTTCTGCTCAATTTTTCCCCTAAATCCCAGAAATATTCCCAAACTAACAAAAAATGTAAAACATTTATTTTCACGGAAAATTTCTTATCGTTTTTTGAAATTTAACTTATAGCTTATTTTTTCTTGTTAACCAATACTAGCATTAAAACTTTTTTGGGGGAAATGAGTGTTAAAATCTTTTCGAGGAGAATTATTTTTTCCGAAAAATAAAGACTTTTGTTTTTTAAAGATCTAGCAGGAAATAAGTATCCTAATGAAATTAGAAGTTAAAAACTGTAATTAGCAGATAAAGTGTAATTAATTATGCATTTAACTGTAATAGTTAGGGAATGGAGAATAACTATGTTTAAAGTTGCTGTTGTTGAGCAATGTAAGTAGCAATATATCCACGACATTTGGTTTTAAAACTAATGCTTAAATTAATTTTCATGGTTAAAGTAGATAATAGATGATGATATCAAACGGTTTTTACAGTATGTATTCGAACTGCATTATAAATAGAGCAGCAAATTAAACATCTGTTAAACAATAGCACATAAATTATTACATTGCCTAATAACTTCTGCATATATTTTTCTTTTTTTAAAAAATCTTTTTGGATAAATCTGCAGGTAATTAATTAATTGTAAACGTGATTCACATATTTTATTAATTAATTAATGTAAAACAAGCATATGCATAATTTAATGTAGCAGATAAATACATTACACTTTATACTACTTGAAATACAGATATAAAAACATTTTTGAAGAACAACATTGCAATATATTCTAGGAAGAAAAAAATAAAATCTGAGAACTATATTTAAAATTAAAAACTACTAAAAATAACTGTTTTGTTGAATCAATAAAAATTTTGTTAAATCAACAAAATTGTTCAACAAATCAAATTGTTTGTTTGAATTAACAAAATTTCTTTTTTAACTGGTGTTGTGCTGGCTCATTTAACAAAGTTATTTTGTTGATTTTACTGATATATTTTTTAACCCACAAAGAGTTGATTGAAAGTTTCACTAAATAAGAAAGATAGGACTAAACAATTTATTTATTCATCAAAATCATCATTTTTGCTTTACTGTTTTTATAAATCTTGAAATTCAATGTCAGTTTCATATAAAAAACTTGGCTAGACAATCCAAAATCGCATTTGCATTCCTAACAAAATAAGTGTGTGTACTATTCCTCAAATTTTACAATTATAACGAGATCTAGTTAATTTCACTTAGTGATAGTGATCCAAATTCTAGCTCATGTAAAAAGAAATACATGCGTCAGCTATTAGTGCCTGGAATCTCTCTCCCTCATTTTTCTCTTTTGCTGGAAAGACCAAATAAACACCACCTGTCTAAATGAGAATTCATACAATCACTTAACTGGGAGAACTTAAGCGCTTTAATAAATATACAAGAGCTGTACAAATGAAAAAGTACGAAACGTCGTAACAACTGAACCGTTAACAAATTTGGAGGAGGTGGAGTTAAACCCTATAGAATCCTATTTCATGTTGCTTTTTCCTCTGTCTGAAAATAATATCGACTGAAAACAGCTTCATGGTTTTTCACTTCATATCAATAAATTAAACAATGTAAATGAAAAAATATGCTATAGAAATCAGAAATTCGTTTCACGAGTTTCAAAACTGCATTTTTATTTCCAGAAACAACTTGCCATTTCGTAAGAAAGTCTTTGTCTCGATACACTCCTGTTTGATCTTGAAACCCGCCTATCATTTACATTGTGGGAAAAACAAAAGGATAGGTTAAAAAGTTGTATACATATTTCTTTCTTTTTATTTCTCTGATGTTGCACTTGATGTCTTGAGACGTTTTTATTCACCCTACTAGCAATTTTGCTCGGGCCATCATCGGCTGGCTACGTGGCCGGTGGTCGCCCGAGCAAAACTGCTAGTAGGGCATATACAGGTTGAGCCTAAAAATGTGGCCAAAACTTTATGGCGTGACAGAACGCATCTACACGAGCTAATTTCGTCACAGTAAGTACGAGTGAAACGCAAACGGCGAGACGCTAGGTTGCGTTGTAAATGGTGTAAAATCAAAAGGTTGGTCGGAAAACAAACGGTGAGAAGTTAGAAGGTAGTTTTCCACTGGCACATTTAAAGAGTTAACACCAAAATGGCAGGAGATACTTCGAAAAACGTTGTATTAACACTAATTGAATCGATGTACATGCTGAAAGAAATTGCTCAAAATAGCATCCACCAGATGTAATGGCGGCAGGCTCCATACCTACGGGATAGGAATTCACACACATTTACGAAGATACTAGGCATTTTCAGAATATCGCTAGCAATAACGATGATCCTGGCGACTATATACATATCGGTTTCAATAGGGCATTCGTAGATTAGGGCTTCTATATGGTCCCACAGGAAAAAGTCTAAGCACGAGAGTTCCGGTGATATTGGTGGCCAACCTATGGAACACCTCGACTAGCCACCCTCTCTGCGATCCACGAAAGGAAATGCATTTGGATTCGAGGACCGACCTTTTCATGCCATTTATAAAGCCAGCATCCGGCGTTAAAGTTTCTATGTTCAATGCCACCTAGCGGCTCGCCGTTTGCGTTCCGCCCATACTTTTGTGACGGAATTTGCTCGTGTAGATGCGTTTTATCACCCCATAAAATTTTGCCCACTTTTTCAGACTCACCTTGCTTGTATGTTTTTGTATAATACATTAAAATTTATCCTAAAAATTAGTTTTGAATTTTGAGCCTCAGTTATTTTCCAGTGTTCCTTCATGTCTATGAAGACAGATAGAAAAAATTATTCTACATGTCTTCATAGACATGTAGCATAATTTTTTCCACCAAAAATCCAAACGTACGGAAATTGTTTCCTCTAGTGTTCAAATAAACTTTCTTACATCATTTTTTTCCTGAAATGACTCGTTATTGTTCGTTTTTTATTTAACTTGATTTGTTTTCCTGCTTCATTTTTCTTTCCGTGTTGTGACAACATCGTTTTTTGTTGTTTGTTTTTCATTTTTATTTACCTTTTTTTTTGTATGTTGATGAATGCTTTTACTTGTGCATAAAAAAGACTCCCTTGTTATTCTTGAAATACACAAAAAATTTATTTTATTGTTATGCGTTTGTTTTTTAAAACAAAATAAATTAAATAATTTTAGTATAAGTGTTTTCAGTAGCAAACACTGATGATGACACCGCTTGATTATAAATAATTTCATTCAAAATATATTGAACGTTCTTTTTATGTACATTTTTTACATTATCACTTAAAAAGAATATGCGACTTGGTTTCAAATATTAATTCTTATCATTTCTGTCTTTAGAGCTTTCCATATATGACATTTACTGAGTTAAAAGGTTTTCTCCAGGAAAACGTATAAAAAACATTTATATTTATAGATTCACAAGTGCATAAATTTATGATTTTTTTCCTTAGCTATACAAAATAATCACTCAAAAGTTTATGTATCATTTCGTTGCTGAGTCCTATTTTCTAATTACTACTGCAATACTTTATTTCAATAGCATTTATTCCACTTCCAAAAGGTGAAACCGTTGAAAAATGTTTTCTCCAAGTAAATCATTACAAAGATGTTCATGAATAGCTCCCTTTGAAAAGAATGTATTGATGTTTAGTTTATTAGATTGAAGAAATACCTGGAAATAACTCGGAAAAAAGTATTAGACTAATGTCGTTATTTAATGCAGTATTGTATTGAAGAATTTGGCCAGGAAAGTGATTCCTAATGTCACTGTTAAATTGTTGCTATTTTCCACCCTCAAGTTGCATAAAGTTTTGAATTCCTCAAAATATTATTTGTTTTTAATTATGTAAAACAAATCGAGGGAAGTTCTAAGTTTTACGATGTTTTAACTGTCAGATGCAGTTGGAAAGTTGAATTTATGGAAAAGCGCTGTACAATATTTAATATATATTTTAACTTATCAATCCCTTGCCATTATGTGCACGACTTCAAAATTTATTATTATATAAACTCATGTATTTGTGGTATCTTACTCTGCATATATAGGATGAAGATGTTACTAGTTATGTGTACGATGCAGCATTGTAATATAGTACAAAACATAAGACAAGAATAGCATGTGAATAAACAAAACAATAACTGTGAAAAATAAAAGAAATCTATAAACTGAATCTTATTGTTTCAGAATTAGTTTCCTAAATTTTGAAATAGCTCAAATTTGAGTGTTAGACTGTGTGACTTTTCACACGGAGCGAATGATCATATCAATCTTCTTTTGATTATTTTAATTATTTAATCACTTCTAGCATTTTGTGCACTGAATCCTGTCACATTTCAGACATTTTTCAACGTAATAGTCTCTGAAATACTTATACAACTAGCAAAAAAATTATCATCTTTAGCAAAATTCTCTACTAGTATACAGATGAATTTCTACACTTGAGAAAAATGAGCCAACAGATCCCTTCTACTGTTGTTTAGATTGCTTTTCGTTTGTTTCTTTTGTTTTTTCCAAAATTCGCCAACCTTCTCCCGAATATTTATCCGTCCTCTTTGATTAAGACTTTTCGTTTCTAACACCCTGATGGTTTAGAATTTCTGACCTGAGATATTGACTGATTTCTTCTCAACAGGAAATTGTCGAGTTAGTAGAAAAAAAAAATGATGATGACATCACCCTACCAGTAACTCTACCAGTCGAAGCAACTACTTGAGTATTCCTACTGTTCCATACTCCAGTTCTGGAAGCACAACAGCGGTACCATTTTTGGATTGCTTATGGGTTATCGGGGTAAATTTTCGGAGCTGAATACCCCAAAAAGTGTTAAATTCAAGGCATGAAGTATCATATCAGGTTGTAACGAAAGTTTCCCGCCAAATCTGCCTGAAAAACTCACTTCTAACTCCTTAGATAACTGTTTATGAACTTTCGGTATCAAACCTGCACAGTGTCACATGATACAACAATAGTACTTAAAGCTGTACTCATAATTCGTTGATATTCTGTAGCTGACTTTTTGCAACACAACTGGAAGTAAATGATGGTTCTAATCCTCTACAGTGATAGTGTCATTTGAGACACCTTGTACTTAATGATAACTATATTTTTTACAGATTCCACACCATAGTGTTATAAAGTAAGTCTCTATCTTCCAAATGCCAAAAATCGTTTGACAAAATATGAGCAAATACGCCAACGCGAACTGTGTGCTGACGATGTTTGAGGTGGCGGGAAACTTTCGTTACAACCTAATAGTATTTCTTAGATAGTTGAGTGTATATAACATTATAAAATTTTGGATATTTTGCACTACTGAAGCTCTAATAAAGCTCGGTCACATTTTTTAAATATATATATTTCAAAGGAAATGTTTAGCGTGCTTGAGGGTGCTTCCAATACAAGCGCACGTACTTCTTTCATATGTGTTTATTAGTTGTTGATACGAAAACGGTGAATTTAACAAATAAGGTGAATAAAGGAAATGACCAAGTCGAAATTTACAAGTAACTTCAACATAAATGAATTCATATGTGATCATTTTGTGGCAAGTTTGAGTCGTTTCCTTAATAAACTTTCCCTTTTTTTTCATGCAGAGTCTCTTGGTAGACAACTAAAACTACTTAAGTGTTTTTATAATTCCTTGAGCACATTTAATGCTTAGTCCATGCAATATAAAGTTTGCCCTAACGAAAACTGGTCACAAGCGATTAGCTTAGAATGAATGCAGCTACAGCGGCGCCACGAACGGGGATATAAAGGGCAGAAGGAGGATTGCACCGCATACAGCGTTTTACAGTGAAACCTGTTCGCGATAAAAGAAATTAATCACATATGTATTTAAGTGGCCTCCCATTCACCTTTTTCAACTACAGGATTCCTCTTGTAACGGATGTTTATTTATAAATAAACATCAAAAACAACGTATAAGAGCTCCAATAAGAAAACAAAAATAGCAGAACCATTTCTCAATGGTGGAAATACTTACGTGCTCTCTGTTACTTTAATTTCCTGCTTCTCTATTGTCCTTTACTATCTCCTTCTGTATTTGCTCTCGTATTAGCTCTCCTAAATACTATTCTGAATACCTTCATTTTCCATATAAACAGAGCAAACTTTGACATTCTAGCACTGACGATGGCCTGTCACGCATACCAAAAAACCGGTCTGATTTTATAATTTTCTTACTGGTGTTCTTATACGTTGTTTTTGTGTTTGTTTCCTTTTTGTACCAAGCTGTGTTTTCGTGCTTGTGTTTAACTATAATAACTTTGTATATTTATCAAAAATATGACAGAAATCTCCAAGTGTTACGACGATAATTTCAAATAAAATGCAATAACAATGACACATACACGATTTAATCATTATTTCTTAAAGTCATTTCACGAAGATATCAATATTTCAAATAAAAATCATAGCACACCATTTATTCAGCACATCTTTCACTGCAAAAGCAAAGGAAATTTATTTGTTACTGGCATATTATACATACGAATGTTGTTATGTTTATTTCTTAAAGTTCTACTTCATTTCCGCCTGTATACGTTGAATGCTCTGATAGAAAAATGCAAATATTATAAAAATATTCTACAATTATATTTTTCCATCATAAAAATAACTGTACTGAGTATTAATGAAAGTTAGGTAAACAGTGGTAAAAAAATAATAGCTACGGAACAGCATTCTTATATGGTATTTAAATGTATACACTATACGCTAGGAAAGTCTCTATGCTTTATTATTATTTTTATTATTTGCAATATTTATAAACAAGTGTATATTATTACAGGTGCTTATTTGAAAAGAAATATTGAGCAACATAATTATTCTTGTAAATAAGCATAAATTTTAACTTATTCGTCTCAATATTTATTTACATTATTTGTAATTCATGCATACAAACAAAATATAAATGTTGATATATTTTTTTAAATATAAACGTATCTTTATTTTTATAAAAGCATTGCATCTGTTTTCAGCAACTTTTAAAAATGTTTAATGATGTTGAAAAAGATAAACTTATGATAGAAAGTTGACAAAGGATTGCGATGAAATACTAAAATAGTCAAGAAAAGAATATTTAAAAAATTTCCTTTTAACTCTTTGAATCTATTTTTAATAATATTATACGATGTTTTCATTATGTATTCCGGTGTTTTGAGAATAGTAAGCACACTTAAGATTTTCAAATGACTTGTTGATCATTATGAATATAAAAAGGTTACGCGATCTGTCATTTCAACGTTGAACTATGAATTTTGGAAAGTAATGGATCACATTTCTCTAAAACTCTCATTATTTACAGTGCATCCTCTAAAAAAATTGAGTTAATAACGGAATTTTCTATTTTAGTATTTGCGAACAAGTAATTAGTTTTTTGGAAAATCACGGAGTTAGAAAGAAGTATGAGAAGCTATTATTATATGACATGTTTCACCTTTACGAAGAACAGTATTTCAAACATGAAAATGAAAGAGGAAATTTGACTTATGTTCGATTACGTACTCTTTTGAGAGAGCGTATATTAGCTGAAAATATGGATGAATAGCATATTTTTTGTGTGTGTGTGTTGCTAAACGATACGAATGATATTTCTTCAAAAATAAAATAAGATCGACCAGTTTCATACTTTAATACAATAAAAAAAGAATTTAAATTAAATATATTTAAAAATTATCAATAAAATTCACCTTTCAGAACAGAAAACGTGATATTAACACATGTGATAGGTTGAAAACTCAGTAACTGCAGAGGAAGAAGTTAATCTGGCAATATATCTATATATAAGTACAAGCAATTCGTGTAATCCCTTAAATAGAATAATCTACTAAATCTCTACTGCCAAAACAAATCGGTCCACAAAAATGTGTCCACAAATTATACAGACAGAAACTATCGGAGTGAACGAAATAGCACTCTAGTTTTTAAAAAAGGAAAATAAGTGCAGTTGTCTCACTAACACGAATTTAAAATTAAATTTGCTTTCAGCTGTATTTCTTAATTTTTATCATTATACAATTTATACTGTTTCTAAAATGGAAAAGTTACTAATGAATGCATTCTAAAAGGCCCTCCGTTAACTTCCGCTGCTACAAGGTGGTGACGAGGCAAAACAATTATTGCCCCCTCCTACTCTAGTATACAAGTGCAGGCAGCATTCGAATCTCAAAGTCTAGGTAATTCACAGCCAGTTATGTTTATTTCAGAACATTTAATGACGTCGAATAATAAGATATGAACACTCTAGATATTTTTTTTTTAACTTGTGGACAGCAATGGACCAATGTTTAAGACTCGCGAAGTGCGTAGACCTATTAACTTTAAAAGTCTTTATACCGCCTTGGTGGTGTAGTGACACCATTCTATCACGCCTTGGGTATGGGTTCAATTTCGGTCTGGGCATGGGTGTTAACTTGTCCATTTCTTGACAGGGGGTAACATTAGCCACCCACTGGGTGCCTTTATAGTAAAATGGTCAATGCATCGGACTTTAGTAGTAGCGAATGCTTGATGAGCAAATGCCGCCTTTCGATTAAAAAAGTGTGAATAAATAAAAATCTTTGTGAATAAAATGAGCAGGGACACTAATCCAACAATTACCGCAGCAGCTTAGTCCCTAAGCTCCGCTCTCATCAGAACTCTGAAAGTGTAGCAGCACCGGAATGGCCAGTGCTTAGAAGGACAAGAAGCTACAGCTATCTCGCCTGGACTGTTGTGGAACCGTGTACGCTAAAGCGAGTTGGTGCACTTAAGATATTTCGTGACTCAAATGTCCTCTTGTTCGAAGGATTCCTCTGATGGTACCAATCCACATGCTATGTCTCTAACCTCAATTGCTACCAATTTAGGAGAACACTCATAGGGGGCAATGTGTGCCTAATAGGCGCCCCCGCAACGAAATTATAAACATCTGAGTCCTTCGTAGTACAGTAGGCTGCTGATTCAGCCATTAGGGGAGAAAAATCTAATCCAACAAATTTAAACGCCTTCGCCGTCAAATTATAACACAGTGGTCCTTATGAATAAAATGGACAGGCCAACAAATTTAACAAGTTTAAAACTCTGTCTGCCTAAATTATAACTCAGTATGCAAAACTTGCTGCATTAACGTATGAATAATTTATTTCGAAAAAGTTGCTGACAATCAGAATTCCAATGCTTAAAATGAAAGTTTTAATAGAATCGTATCAAACATTTCGCTACATCTGTTTCCTGTAACACAAAACGAAACCCGTAATCTAAGCTATGCTCATCAGTCTTCTTACCTCTCGAATAACTTTATTTATTTCCCCTGGAGTAAATGGATGGTTTGATCGTAATTTCCTCTGACAGATTCCCGAAGTCAAAACCCATACACTTATTGCATGATAGTTGCGAAACGGGTTTTATATGTATAAGAAAAGATAATTTATTTTGGATAGAAATCCGATCAATAATGAATGAGTTGAAATAAATAATATTATTTAGAAGAAAGTGTGCGTTTATGTTATTAAAGTTACTTTTACTGTGGACGATATAAATTTGAATTTGACTTTTACGTTTATACATACTTTTTTTTTTAATTTGAGGATGAATCTCATGATAAAATAGCAAGCCATTTAACAAAAAATAAACATTTTACTCGAATTTCAAGCGACATTTATATATAGCATGGCATATGGTACAGGTTATTTTTTAATATTAAGCCCCATGGTCATAAGGGCATTTGCTCCATCTGTATAGCAATCCACAGAAACTGGTGTTGAAAAAAGATGGGACCTGGGGACCTCCCACGGTGTTATCGGAGATCATTCTGTAGCGAATAAACCAACATTTCCCGAATCATGAAGTCACATTCCTAATGAGCCTCTCTGAGTCCTACCACGAAGCTGTCGGAATCAGTATCGGGAATACAACTGTATTTTCCCTCTATTCTGACCTAGGCTTTCATTCCTTGAATATTGATCATAGACATATAGAATAAATTAAAAGTTACGTGAAAAAAGGTACAGAATTTCACGGTATCGATTTAAATTTTCAGGAGGAATCTAAACGAATACAAAATTCAAATTTACAATCCCGGTATTAAAAAATTCCCAGTTAGTAAAATGTATCCCATGCATTCAATAGGTTTGACACCAAATTTAAGACTTTCGCCATACATAGGCTAAGAGATAAGTTTAAACGACAATGGTAAAGGTTTACATAAAACCAGTGAGAGCAAAAGTATTATGCATTTATGTTATTCACTGTTTTCTTTCGTAATTTGCGAACAGCCCTTGAAGTACAATATCCCGGTATAATTTTTTTTCTATTTGAGAACTATTGAAAAGTGGTTCGAGTCAGAGTATATTAATGTTTACATCTCTTCGGCTTTTGATGATGAACGGCTGAAATTTTGTACATCCCCTAATTAACGTATGGGGACACATTTTAGTAACTGAGATTTTTTATTTAATTATTTTTCGGGTGGTGCATAAAGTTTGTATTTAGTTAGATTTAATCTACGGAAAATTTTAATCGATACCACAAAATTCTGTAAATTTCTTTGCAAAGCTTTGTAATTTATTGTATATGTCAATGATCAATATTTTGGAAATAAAAGCCTAGGTGAATTTTATTGGGGCACTCTGTTTATGTCATATTGTGGTATTTATGATTTTTATCAAAATTTTACGTAAGAACCTGCAACTTCACCCCTCGTTGCTTAAGATAGATAAATAGAACGTTGATATTTCCATTCATTTTGCGATAATACCAGGGTTGCTGTTGACACTGACTGCCTTAACAGTGTCCTATTTTGCCATTGGCGCTAAAAAACTAATGCTATATACAGCGTATATGAATAGAACACTTGCAAAAACACATAAAGGCACTCTTAACAGCAACAAGTACACATTTTAATGCCTGTGTTTGAAGAAGTTCCAGTATAAACATTTTTAAAATGTCAAATTTAAATCTACAAAACGTGTTACTTTCGTATTTCTCATCCATAATTTAAGATACATTTTAAAACATTAAAAACATAACATCATTTTAACCATAGAAAAATAAAACAGTGACAAAACCCTTACATTTATGATTATATTTAATGAAAAACGTGCAATACTTGTTCGGCTTTTTTTTTTTTTTACACTATTGAGAACTTGGACACGATCTTTAAAGAAGCAATCATGATGCAGGCAGTGCAAATTTAATGATATCTAAAGTCACGTCAGTAACTTCTCCCTCATTTCTTGTGGTATTAAACTGTACATGATTTTTTCAATACTTGTGAAATAAATCTCCATTGGAGTTGAAACCTCTTAAAGTACACGCTTGGTAAAAACGTACTAAAAATTATTCTTGTTTCGGTCGTAATACTTTTTCCCTATCTTTTTCTATTTCTATAAAACGAAAATGAAAGAATAACATTTCATAGTTTTTAAATTTATAAAATATTTTGAGTGAATTTTTGAAAAAAATTGTTTAAAATGTTTGGCTTTTGTAAAAGACGACGAGAGTTTTTATAAGCAAAAAAAAAAAAGTTTATTTTAGCTAAAAATTGAAATATTTGTATAAATGCATGCTAAAATTATAACAAAACAATTGTTTGACAATTAACGTACGGTTTACAGGTTTTACATAATCAATTTCCTTTTAGAAACATTGAAATAGTTTTCATTTAAAAAATGTATGGCGTTTTAAGAATAACAGTATCTGTGAACTGTTTCATGTGACCACCCGAATAAAACATTACAAAAGGGAAATTTCTTATTTGAATTTTCTGAATACCTAGCTAATATTTCAAAATGCACTCGTCAACTGAAGTATGAAAAGTTATCATTGTGCACTGTGTTATTCACACGTTTTAAAAAGGATGAGAAAATTAATATCAAACCGACAAAGGAAATTTGACTTCAACTTGCATATGCTAGAAATAATCTTAAATTATGAAAATATTTTTATTGATAAACTCTTCTTCCGAATATTCTTGTATAAACTATTTTATGCAACGGTTTAAATTACATATATATCTAGTGCTAACGGTGCATAATGTCTATTTAACTAAATCGTTAGTCAGAGACACATAGTTCCAGTTGCAAAAATGCTTTAAATTTCATAATCCATTGTAACAGAAACACAATCGAAGTTAATAAATTAATACCTATAAATATTACAGAATTAAAATTTTATACGATCCTCTGTTCCTTTCAATAATGTTAGAAAACTTTTTTTCGTACAATTTCATGCAAAATAAAAAACAAACGTCCTCCTACAACCAAAATTCACTGAGTTAAAGCTGCTTACAGTTAGAGCACTTTTCGAGCTCGAAATAGGGGTTGTAAACAGAATGAATTTGAGCAAAATTAATGTACAGGGTTTTTATCAATCATTCAAATTAAAAGACCCCGGATAGATTTTTACAGAGCCTGACTATAACCCTCTGCTTAAAGATTAGTATTCTAAAATTAGTTTTGCTTCTTTCTCCGCATTATTTTATTTGTCAAATGCCAGTTACATTGGCCACTAGGCCATTAAACTCCCAGCCTGCGAATAGCGCTGAAAAATGTCCGCATTATGCTATAAAAATGAAATTAAAAGTTGTGATTTAAAATTTTGTTATTTAAATGGTCCCTTAACGGTTTACCTTAACGGGATATTTTTAAACGTGGATCAATGACTTGAGTCAATATGTTTGCTGCTTTATGACTCGGTGAATTTTGGTCTTAAAAGGGCATTTTTTGCATGAAATTGTACAAAGAAAATTTTTCTAAACATAGCTGATAGGTCCGTGGGACCGCATATAAATTTAAATTCCGTAAATTTTATAGGAATTGATTTTTTTTACTTATATTGTTTCTTATATAATAGATTATGCAATTTAAATCATTTTTCCAATAGGAACTATGTGTCTCTGATTAACGGCTTAGGAAATAGGCAATTGGCAGCGTTAGCACTGGACACCCTGCATTTTATAACTATATAGGCAGGTAGGTTATATACACAGAAGAAAACTGTTATACGCATATCGTTATAACAAACATCGTAATCTATTTAATTCTTCAAGGGATTTATTGTTACTACCACACCAAAAGTTTCCTTAATTACGGAAATAATAGGCAGTTTTTGTAGAAATTAAAACACTTAAATTTATGAAGTTATCTTAAATAAATTTTATTCTTTTTTCACGTTTCATTCTTTGGTCAAGATTTGAGCACTAATTTTACAAGTAAATGCCGTGAAAAAATTGAATGAGATCGTAATATTTCCTGTGTTCCTTCTCGTAGCATAAAAAATTAGATATTTTATTTTTACTTTGTTATTTATCATAAAATGAAGCATAAGGGATGAACCGTGCATAAAATAGTCATATATTATGATTATTTAAAAAATTATTTATCCTATATTTATAAAAAGTTTTATACGCTGCAGATAACTAAAAGTGATCCTAGAAAAATCGTTAAATTTTTGAAAAAGGTTATTAAAAAGTAGATTCTGTAAATGTTGAAACAAACAAGGAACATGTACAACTTATACACAAGTTCAATTGATTTTAAGCAATATCAATTCTTCTCTCATATAAATGTAAACTATATTACGGAAATCATTATATACACGTAATACAAGAATAAAATCATAATGTATTCTTATTCGCTTTTTTTTTTCTTTTTACCCAATACATGTTATGGTTACTGAAATATTACAAACCTTATGATAATTAATAACATTTTTTAATTGCTTTTCCGAAATATACACTTAAGTTTATGTCACTAACTAAAAGAAAATTTCATTCTCTTGTGATCTTGATTTCTACAGCACTTGCTGCAGAAATGAACACGATGTTTAAATAAGAAAATTTCGCTCCAGGCGTTGCAAATTTAATGATATCTCGAGTCACGTAAGCAATCCCTTCCCCCCCTTCCCTTCGTATTCAACGCTTCATGAAATTTTCAAGACGTGTAAAATAAATAAAGTAACAAATAAAGACGAAATAATAATAAAAAAAAACTTCCAGTGTTTGAAATAATGCTCTTTTTTCTGTAAAAATTTTATAGGAGCATAAGGAATTAAGATATTTTACATGTAAACTGTCGAGAACTGATAGCATGTTTTAATGGATTATGATTTTATGTTTATAACTATTTTAGGTTATGTGAATTAATATGCAAGGTGTCGAAAAAGGTGGTAACGAAAAGGGTGGAAAATGGTGGTAACGAAAAGGGTTGAAAATGGTGGTTTAATTCTTTAAAGATAAGTAAGCAATGTAAATTGAAATAATGTCCAAAATAAGATTGGAAAAAAGTCTACTTTAAGATAAAACTCTCGCTCATTTTTTAAAAAGTTGCACTTTTTCAATTTGCATATGAATCCCTTACTAAGGAATTCTCAGTTAGTAAAATGTTCCCCATCCACTAGGGAAGTGATGTGCACAATCTCACTCTTACATCGTAAAATGTCTCTTTTACCTCAATAATTTCTATACGAACCCTGAAACGCGATCATCATATGTGATTTTTTCCCTTCAAGGGCCCCTGAAAAGTGATTTAAGTCAACACATATTTATCTTCATATGTCTGACAGTTTTCAGGATATAATTATCAAATTTTTCACATCACCTCATTAGTGTATGGAGGCACATTTTACTAACTGGAAATTTTTTATAAGGGTATCATATACAGGTTTAAAAAAGTCACTTTTTGAAAATTTACGAAAGGAAATTTTCATTACCGTAGTTTTCTCTCCTACCTAAATTGGAAAAAAATTTTCAACTTATATTGCACACTTATTTCTGGTACATAAATAATTAAAGCGTTTTACCACCGATCAGTTTATGTACACCGGAAGACATTTGTAGCAAGATAACAGGTAAGCGAAATAATGGTTTCCAGTGTGCCCCCCCCCCCCCACTCCTCCTAATCCTCCTTCATATTTCTTAAAATTTTTATTTTTTAAGTTTATGTAATGCAGTTTTTGATCTCATTAAACTTTGGTATCCTTTCTTGGCGATTTGATCAGATTAAGGAGGATAAGTTTATTAACCATTTATTTTAATAAGCGGCGTGTACTGTAAAAACTAAATTGTTGACCTAAATATTAATGTTTTTAGAACAGTTCTACTGCTCCGAGCCAGAAACTGGAAAGTTAATTTAGTTTTACTTTGTTCTTTCGAAAATACCGCGTTCATTATCACATCACGGTAAGATGTATTTCGTTCTGTAGAATATTAGTGGTGCTATTCCAGTCTGCTTTCGCATAAGGGCAATTCCGAATGAACTGGGACATAACCATCAAAAAATATTTTTATTTTTTTAATACATTGTGTAAAAAAGAGCACTTCAAAGTCAGACATCAGAAAGTCAGACATCTATGTTGTATCATGAATTATCCCGTTGTGTAGCATGAGATACCATACGCTTAGTATATTTTAATGTAATAACCTATTTTATATACAAAACTAAATGATGTTTTGTGATAAGAAATCTACATACAAATTCTCATAAAGGTTGCAGCACGTAAGAAGTAGAATTTTAACAGGAATACAGCTCTTACTCTTATGCATATACTTCAATGGTTTTTTTTTTTTTTTTGGTAGCATGAGCTAAGAAGCAAATTTAATTAACATTTCAAAAAAAATTAGTTATAAGTTGAAAAACAGAAAACAATTTCTAATCAGCACGAACTTTGTTGAAAGAAAATAAATGCCTTTTTAATTACTACGCCATATTAGAAAATGGAATTTAAAAAATGTAGCATGAGTCTATATTGGTTTTAAAGCAAATGTTTACGCTATCTATTCTCTCTTCGATGGTTAAATTCTAGTATTGAGGATGTTAAATTTCGAGGAAACCGATCAGCCTGGTGCAATTAAATATGATGTCAACATTTAAGTTTAATACTTGACATCAGTCTATTAATTTCTCGATTCTTGTGTGGTTATTTTAAATGTATCCCCTCCAACGGAAACTCTTTGCCACAAGCTGCGGCATATCATTATTGGATTCTCTCTGGCACAATAGGTATTTCTATTCCAAAAATAATATTATCGCTCAAGTGATGTAGCGTGCAACTGCTTCGGTGCTAACAGCAAATCAATACGTGTCACCCATGGAGACATTCGGAACAAATCACCCAATATCTTTAGCAGAACAATAAGACATTTGCTTACGCATTTTCTCCGCCAACGTAACAATTTACATCATTACTTCATTCTTTTCGCCCCAGCATTTTCGAGCTGCGTTTACCGCCTTCAGAATTAAATTACTTGAAGTTGTGTTTGCGACAAATGGTTAACCTTTTCTTCTGAAAAAAAAAAAAAGAATTTTTACTGTAAGAGGGGCATCCGCCGTAGTTCGAAATGAGACTGGAGAAAGAAAATTGGTTTCTGAGAAAGCTCGATTTGGAGCTAAACTTGCTCCAGTTTAAAGGCTTAATCTGGGGAAATTGGAAGGGATTTAATGTAGTTACAGGGTTTTTATTCTTTTTTTATCGTTTCAAAAACTTCAGAGAAGATTTACTTGAAGAAAGTGACGTATATTAGGACGAATCATTTTACTCTCCTTAACAATTGTTTTCATATTTATAAGCATAAGCTGAGAGAATTTGGTTGCATATTTACGTATACAAGCTCATAAAAAATGTATAGGTGCATTTTTGAGAAGCTAGTTGTTTATTTGAATAAAGAACTTTTAATAATTTGTAACTATCGAAAACTGCGTTGTTGTCATATTTACGAAATAACTAACTGTTAACGATCATCGAAGAACTTTAAGAGACAGCGTTACATGTTCCTGTAAAGCAACAAGTATGATGTATTGGTGTTTGAAAGAAACGGTACAGGAAATCTCAATGTAACTGACAGTGCGTCTATCTGATACTCCGGTTTGTCAAAGAATATTTTGCTTAAAGTTTGTGGCTATATTTTTGAGGCACCCTGTATACCGGTTTTGACTTGCTGTACAATTTATTCTTACAAGCTCATCTCCTAGTTTTAGAAATCAGCAAATTGGGAAATCTACGCCTCTGAAAACGAAATTGGTGATAAATACATTTAAAAAAATGTTCTCCCAGTGGATGTGATTTTTATACAATAAATAGCACTTAAAGAAATGCATTATCACAGAAACAAATAAACAAATATAGCATCTGATATTTTATAAATTTCATCATAATTATGTCTATAATGTCATATATTCATTAAAGATATTCACATTTGCTTCTGACTTTATACAAACAGTTTGGAGGTTCAGCGACTTCCTTTTTCATAGTCTTAAGATTAAAACTTAGGTCAGTGTTCTGGTACGTTTTCACTGGCTTTCAAATGTTCATCTAAATAATGACTATTCGCTTTAAGGTTTTGGGGAAGTTTTGTAGAATTTCGAGGATGGGAAAGTAGTGCCTTTTTTACGACGGTATTTCGCCTAGCCGGAATTATACGAAGCTAATGTTACAAAATTCCTCGTGTATGTGAGGTTTTAAATGCATGTGCTCGATAAGAGAGAATTTTTCGAAATTCATAAAGAAAAGTGCGAGGGTTTGAGGTCCAAAACGTCCCTTCCTCAAATCTTCTCAATCCCAAAGAAAAAAAGATAACTACAGTTTTTGCTGCAAAATGTAACACTTACTAGTACCTAAAAATCATTTTCAGGGCATTCTGAAATTCACTCTCGGACCGTAGACCTGTGACTACCTTTTCTTATTTTAAATAACAAAATTCGATGAAAAAATCAGTACCTATGAAGTTCTTGCTTTTAAAAATAGCAAATGTGAATGCAATGTTGAGGCACAGCTCTTTGCTCAATATAACTTATTAAAATTTTATTTGCTTGAATTGAATGTAACGAAAGGCTGTACTTTAATGTACACCAAATAATTCATAGTTATTCTATATTTATTGTTAGCTCATCAACTAGGCTATAATGAAAGCTAAAATCGACTTCATTACATTATTCTGAATTTAGCATAATATTCATACATTCATCGGTAGGTGTAGCCATTTAGTACATTACAAATCATGCTTTCTACAGATAGTAATATGATGTCTTTGGACTTCTGAATAGTTTGGAAGTTTTTATTCTGATATATTTGAATTGCTAGACAAAAAATGTGTAACTTCGGGTTCGATGTTAAATGCAAGTGAAGCAGCGATTAACATAATTATGGAGACTGAATTATCATTATTTGAATTATACTATTCTTGAATTGAAATTATTTATGTGCATACTGGAAACGTTGTTTTTATATAAAAAAGGCAATGATTTCTGTAGACACAAATTAGTCGTCGATTGAATTTTTTTCTCACTGTGAATTAACATTTTAGATTGTCAATAGACAGATATATATTTTGATCTGTTTGATCTTTTTGTACTTTTTTGGTAGTGAAGTTTCTTGAAGGAGGGGTAAGAGTCTTTGTACCTTCAAAAATCATTTATTCTAAATAATTCAAGATGTTAGGAATATTTTAAAACAAACCACATCAATATCGGAAGAAATTTGCGTTCAGAGCAATTAAAGACATAAAAGCTAACCTAGACATTCCCTTTAAACGCAGTGTAAACAAACTTGATTTTCTCAGTTTCTGATTTTTACACTTACCCTCAAGATAAAAAAAAAGTTACGAAAGGAATGTTATAACCTGGCTAACCTAGCTAATGCTAACCTGGACAATCCCTTTAAACGCAGTGTACACAAACTTGATTTTCTCAGTTTCTGATTTTTACACTTACCTGCAAGATTAAAAAAAAAAAAAGTTACGAAAGGAATGTTATGAAATTTTGCATATTTGCTGCATGTATCCAACTCTATTCTCTGGACCTCAGTTTTCATAATAGGACCAAAATATTTTATTGCATGATAAATCATAAAAGTTTTAATAACTTTGCAATTGTATGACATTTTTATTTTTTAAAAGATATTGAAATAAAAGACAATTTAAAAATTTGAGGTTTGTAGCATAATGGCCCTATCTAGCTTTAAGTTGACATAAAAGTTTAGGTTCTACTATGTATTTTAAAATAGTTATCTTGCCGAAACTAGAGGCAAGTCAAAATATTTTTTCCCTAAGTTTGGGTATATATTTTGAGTTACTAAGAAAAATATATTTACTGGATTTCAAAAACAGGTTTAATTTTTAAAACCTATCATTGTGTTCTACAAGTTGTGAAAAATGTATTTTAAAACAAGCAGAAGTTTTCTATTTATGATGAATTGAATAAAAGTATGTCAAAATGCGCAAATTTTAGTTTCGAAAGGTCCTTACCCACTTAAGTGGTTAAAATTATTTTATATGTTACAATTCATGCATTACTGAATATCCTTTTTTCTTTTTCAGATCATATGTTTTCAAGAAGTGAAAGCTGTTTCAAACTTCTTTTATAATATCAGAATGCTGCCTATGAAGTATAGTTAAGAGTTGCCATTAGTAGTTAATATAAAATTCAGGAACTTTTCATAGGTCGTAAATAACGGCAAACAACTTCGTTTTCTAATGCTTCCTCAATATGGAAAAAAAAGGAAATTTGCACATTTCATCAGCTATTTTTCCGCATTTTGCCATAATTTCTGAAAACTATATTCTTTTAAAGTATGAGAGTTTTCCTGAAATGTTGCATCGATGAATTGTTCAAAGTTTTGTCAATTATTTTAGTTAACTAGTTATTAAGTACAAATATTTTTTCACGAGCATTTCACTTAATGATGTGAATCTCTTAGAGAATTCCTATTATTTATATTCTTTAAGCCTTTTGTTTCATTTTAATCCGTAGTACCTTTTACATTTAATATCCGTCTTACAAAAAATATTCGTTTTCCACTGGAATTTAGATCTGAAAAACAATTTCACTTCCTGGTAGATAATATTTTTTCTAAACTCGGTGCCGGGGCAATTTTCCTTTGATTAATAGTTCAGCTTAAAGATATACATTTCCGGTTAGTAATTTTTGTTTCTAAACAACTTCAACAATGTACTGCAAAGGCAGTGAAATGGGTTTAACTTGCACGTGTTGGCTCGTCCATCCTACGTAAACACGCGCTAACATAAAATGTATAGAATGCGGGGAATTCCCCTCCAGACCATCGTGATCCTCTCAATCATCACCGTGTGCCGTTGCGGAGTTTTTCGAGAGCGGACACGAATTTTAGACATATCCAAAACGAACGAGCTGAATCCGCTGAAGAGCAACATCAACATCGTCGCGGTTCTGCCCAAGACAATGTTCAAGAATATACAGCGCTCCTACGCGAAGGTCCTGGACGAGGCAACCAAAAACGTCAACAGGAATAAGTACGGCAACTTCTTGTTCACCAACAACTACAATCTGAACACGCACCTGGTGATGATGGAGCTGGCTGCGAATCCTTCCATGGTGCTGGATTCCATTTGCGAGAAGGTCTTGCCCCTCAACCCCTCAGCCATCATCTACATGACAAACACTCCCACTTACGGAACGAACGCTGCGTCGGCCCAGTACGTCCTGCAGCTCATCGGGTACCTGGGGATTCCCGTTATAGCTTGGAATATTGATAACATAGGACTTGAACAGGTAAGTGTGGTTGTTGAAAGTTCCAAAAAATACGACTTGTTAAAGTTAAAGTTACGACTTGTAGCTGTTTCATTATTATGTAGATGAATGTGAATCGCATCAAATAATTTTTGTAAGAATGTAAATCTTATCATATATATAGTCAACGTCAATGAAGTTCGCTCACTGAGGTTTTTATAATTTTAAAATTAGCTAATTGAAATGTTATAAAATCCATAAATATATGTATCCATAAATATATGTAATAGTATGTGTATTTACGAACGTCAAAATTAAAATTAAAAGAATTGAAAGTTCGTACAAATTTTGCATTTTGAATCCCAACACTTTTCAATATAGTTTATTCATGACAAAAAAACGAGAATAATCTGGACCTTTCGTGTAAAATTCTGAGTCAGTAACGCCAGAGGAAGGAAACAGCATATAATGTCAAGCAATTCTCGATCGTTATCTGGTAAGTGGAAGCATATAGCGAGGGGAGGAGCTACTGATCTTTCACAATGCAAATAAATGATACGGCAGCATCAAAATAATGTTTCGCAGCGTCACATTAGCCGAATTTTCCACCTGCAGTGAGTACTGTTATAAAACGATTCACTATAACTGGAAATAGCAGATCAGGAAAGGCTCCTGATCCGAAACTATTGTTGACTGATCCGGAAGTACGCCAATTTCGTCTCAACATATTCGTAAAAATAGACTTTTGGCAGTTGAAGATCTTGTCACTTGCGAAAAACAAAGTTTTGAAAAGACCATTTCCTAAGAAACTCTGCGTTGATATATCAAAAGGTATGAATGCACATTACACAAGTAAGACGTAAAGCGATTTTCATTTCGTCGAATGAACGTCGCCGTACCAAAGGCGGATCCAGGGGGAGGGCGCAGGGGGCGCGCGCCCCCTCCGAGAAAAGTATATTTACACTAGATAAATGGGGCTTTCACCAATATTGAGTGTTCTTTACACTAGATAAAATGAGTATTTACGATTTGCGCCCCTTCCGAAAAAAGTTTCTGGGTCCGCCCTTGCGCCGTACTGACTGAGATAAATATAAACTCTAATATAGTGGTGAACTCTAATATAGTGGAAGAAACAAGAGTGGTCAGATTAATTTATTTTTCAGGTTTCATGCTTAAGTATTGGCCGAAAGTTTATTAAGAAGAAAGGTGAAGCAAACGAACCATTTTGTTATAAGTGAAAGGTTCTTAAAGTAACTCAGGGACTGGTAGCTCTGGAAGTAACTTCTCCTTCCGCTGGATCCGGCGGTTTATTCAGAATCTTCTTTTTCTTAAGTACAAAATAGTAACATAGAAGTACGTCTCGTTGGGTTGGTAACTTGGTATAAGGTAATTCTTTCAATAATCTAAGCTCTTAGAACGCCGCTTTTGTTCTATGTCTTGCAGCAGACAGCTTCACTCCACACAGAATCGTAGCAGTGCAAGGCAACCACCTTTTAGCTTTTTGCAGAATAAACTGAAAACACCAACTATCTGAAACGTTAAACGAAATGCGTGTTTCAACGAAATATCTCGTGCAGGCAAACCGGCGCCAGTTGTCTGGGTCTGCAGCTGTTTGCGTATTGCACCCAAGACAAAAGACCAGCATAACACGTCTATTGTATCAAACTATTCGTAAAGCCATCTTTTAAGGGATTTACTGAGCTTCTCTGAATATCTTTTAACATATGAAAGGACCAAATATATATATATATATATATATTTTTTTTACAAATGAAGTTTGTTTTCTATATAATTTTTCTAAAAAGGTTTATATTTTCATATGTTTATAGATTTCAAGCTAAATTTCCAACCCCTAGATATTGTCGTAGCAACTCCAAATTTTGCATACATCTCATTCATAATAATATACAACTTTTAAAACCTCAAGGGTTTAAATAATTCGGAAAAAAATTTTTTGGGTCTTTCTTTTAAAGAAGTCATATTTTACAAAAAATTCTAGATTTGAAGCTCGATGCCCAATCCCAAGGCGTCGTAGAACATTCAAATTTTATGTCTTATTTATATCTATATACAACTTTTAAAACCTCGAGGGTCTAATAACTCGGAAAAGAATTTTTTGGGTCTTTCTTTTAAAGAAGTCAAATTTTTCAAAATTTTCTAGATTTGAAGCTCTATGTGCAACCCCAAGGCGTCGTAGAACATTCAAATTTTATGTCTTATTTATATCTATATACAACTTTTGAGACCTCAAGAAACAAAGATTGAAAAAAAAAAAATTTTTTTTCGATCCACCCTACACGGTAAAAAAAATTCGGAAACGTTACCCCAAAAAATGGGGCAGCTCTTGTAGTTCAAAATTGCGGAAACGTTTCCGAACCATGCGGGTAAAGTATTTAGAAACGTTTCTGCATATGTCGGAAACATATTTACCTATTTTCCTGCATTTTAGGTAAGGTTTCTGGAAAAGATGGGTAACGTTTCTGTATATTTTGGTTAAATATTGAGTAACCTCTCCGTGTATTTCGGAAAGGTTTCCGAGTATTTTGGAAAGGTTTCCGATTTAACGAGTAACCTTTCCGAGTTTTTCAGAAAAAAGTAATATGCACTAGATGAAGCGTTTCGAGTATCTTTATCTAGATGGCAGCACCAAACTCTGTCGGAAGGAGCGGTGAGGACTAGCGACCAGAGCCAGAATCGAACGCTGGACCTACGCAATCGGAAGAAAGCACGGTACCACGACGCTGCGGTTTTCTTGCCGAAGTTTGCTTTAAAAGTAAACTGACTGCTGCAAAAGTTATTTGTGGTACGGCTTGTTTTGGAAACTTAAAATTTTTTTGAAGTATTTTGTAAATGGAGAGAAAATACCATAATTAAAAATATAAATTAAAAATCTTAAATCTTTTTTCTTCCACATAAATTATTTTCAGGAGATAATGTGCTGTTTTATTTAAGTATTTACCCGTTTTATTTAAGTATTCATCCGGCGACGTCACCCTGGTGACTGGTCACAAATAAACTTCACAGTGACCACACAGTGAAGTTACATCACTCACAAGTTACCAGACCCTTATTATCGCATGGGCAAATCGGGACTTTGCCCAGGGCCCCCAGTTTCAAATGTTGTTCTGAAATATTCTTTTATATGTCAAAATATTATGAAAAAGAAAACAAATTTTATAGATGGGGACCCCCAAATTCATCAATGCCCGAGGCCCCTGTTGGTCATAATTGGGCTGTGCAAGAAGTTACAATGTGACAGTCCTGTGGCAATTGTGACGTCACAGCGACTCTATTGTGACCATCTGTGCTATTAGGGAAGACGCGTTCACTGTTATCCCTCTGTCTCTTGGCACTTGGCGCATGCGCGCGAAGTTCCAAATAAAGATTTCCTCTCCCCCGTAAATACTTTACCCCGAAATATGGGTTTTGTTTCCGAAATCGTGAGTTCGAGTAGAGCATCGGTAGGTTACGCTATACTTTCGGAAACCTTTCCGCTATAAGTATGTAACGTTTCTGAATTATTTTACTGTGTAGTATGCAGTCATTCAGTTAGAGAAATTTCTGAAAGTATGTACTATTTCAAAGACTCTGGCATCTAATTGTGGTTTTCTTCTTCTTTTTTTTTTTTTTTGATACCGTCCAGAAAATTTTCGATTCCGGCATTTGCTACTATAACGGCTCGAAAATATTGGTCACGCAATTATAGAAGTGTCCAATGGGCGTCCAACGCTACCGCTATAAAGGAACGGGCGTGTTAGCACTCAAGAGCAAGCCGGGAATTGAACACGGACCCAAGGCTTCATAAAACGGTTCTTTAGAACATCTCCTGAGTGGCATGTAATTGTGTTGAATGGAGGTGTTTTGAGAGTACTCTCATGTAATTACCAACCACTTCTGATAAATGCAATAATTTCAGGGACACCTATCGATAGGTTTTTGTACTAATGTAATAAAGTTTTCAAAAGAAAATTCCAGACATCACACATTCGTTTCCTGCAAGAATTCTTTCAATATCCAAACTCTGTGTTATTCAGTTTTAAAAACATGTGTTCTATTTTGAACGCTTTATCTATCTTTATAGTTTTTGACCTATCGCCTTCTGAAACTCGTTTCACGATTTTATAAGCATGTACAATTACGATTGCAAATGCACACCTGTTTAACACTATTCATGTCTTTAAAATTAAATAGCCCAGCATAAATCTGGTTATTTAAACCAAGTTATTCAATTTGTGAAACAATTCTGGTTAAGCTAATTCCTTAATTAACTTTCATAATTAACTTTCATAATGACGATAATAGAATGCTCGTTATTTTGCCGCCTCATCCTTTCAGAATTTTCAGGACAGTGTATTTGCGTAATAAGTAGATGTAGCATCATCTTTAACCCTGTTATAAACGTGATCAAAACTTTCTACCTGGATTTTCACTAAGGAAAGAATAAACAAACATTACCAAAATAAATAAAAAGAGAAGCTCAGTTTTTGCACTTTTCTATCCAAATGAAAAGAAATTTATTTCCGATTTAATTATTTTAACTCTTCTCGCAGTAGCCTAGTCGCTAAAATCCTTTCCCATGAAAACACGGAATGTGAAGCAGCACCGGCTTGGCCAGTTACTGGGAAGGTGAAAACCTCTTGTGGCTGGACTGCAGTGGAACCGTGTACGCTAAAGGGAGCTGGTGCATGTAATATCTGTTTTGGCTCCAATGTCCTCCATCTTCAAAGGATACCTCGGGGGTTGCCAATCCAGGTGTTAGGTCTCTTATCTGGAATTTGTTCTAAATTAGACCACTCATAGGGGGCAACTTTAGTCTTCCTTATAGACCTCCTCCCCCATAGTGAAATGATCAACATCTGCGGCCCGTGTAGCAGTCAAGCCTAGAGTAGACCGCTGACCCGTACATTAGAAAAACGGAAAAAAGTTAATCTCAAGGTTTCTGTATTGATTACACTCCTAAAACTATATTAAAATGTTCACTTTGGTTCTAGTACGACCAGAATAATCCCAGACAAACGATATGCTGTGGCAGACGTTCGTGTCATGTGATTTTTTTCTCTGAATTTTATGTCTTGTACTGTACTTTTCTTAAAACTTAGTTATAAGTGTGTCTAATTTGTGAAAAGTACTCGAAGAGTCTAAACATTTCTGTCTCCGCAATTTTTCCCGCTGTGTGCGAAATAATTCTTTCAAACGTTTTGAAAATCCTTTAAGTTGTAAATTTTGAATTTTTAGATCATTATTCTATTGCACCAACAGATTTAAACGACCCATTGTTCTACTCCGCTTTCTTTAAATTTAAACAATAGGCACATACGTATAATTTACGCGATTTCTAAATTGCTGACATGAAATTTGGACAGTTTTGTGATACGAGTTGTTCAATGATATAAAATGTATGAACAATGTGAAAATATTCATTCAAAAAGAATACTTGCATTGCATTGGTACATTAAACAATTAAATTTACATTAATCTAGAAATAACGGAAAATGAAAAACAACCGAGGCATGTAATATGTTTATAATTGTTGCACGTGCGATGTTATCAGGAACTAAAAAAATCTTGTGTTAGAAGTGTATGATGCTTCATGTGAGAGTATATTAATGTGCTATATATTGCATTTTAGAGTGCAAATATATTTTGTGAAAGTGTTGCTACTGAATGTATCGTATATTATCTTGCAATTTTTTATTTATTTTTATAAATAACTTAAATATATGTGAAGTTCTTTTAAGTATATCTAACCATGCTGTTCTGATAAATTGTAATTAAAAAATATATGTGCGAGTACGTTTTCTAAATATCATTTACTAAATTAAAAGGTAAGTCATTTTACTTTTGTAATAATTAATATGTTTTATTTAGGATTGTTTTATTTAAAAACCAAAATATGCAAAAAAAATGAAATTAAAGAATTTTAACCTTTAAAATAAGATAATTACAACACTAACACATTTCTTCTAAGCGTATCAATTACAAATTATTTTATAATTTTACAGAATAAATTATTTATTTGTGATTTCTCTAGAATATTTAAAAATATTAATTAACACACACTGATCGAAGATCATGTAAGCATACCCATCAGAAAAATAACGTTTTGCAATTTTCATATTAAAAACCGAATTTTAAATTACATTAATTTGAAAACCACAAAGAATTAAACTATTAACTATTTCACTGAAAACTAATCATTATGATTGCTTCAGTATAACATTTTCAGGTTAATACACACTGGTGAAATAAATGAACAGAATTTGCATATTTTATCGAATTTCATGAAAAGAGCTGAAATGACTGTAAAACCACTGCTTCTAGACAAAAATGCAAATCTTGTAAGTCAAATACGTAAGCGTACACGTGTATGTAGGCGGAGCCATTACATAAACAGGCTTTATAAGGCTTTAGGACGCATTTCACTCCCTAGTACACCTCTGCGAATTTCTTGGTGTTATTTTGCAGCAATCGGTTAATTTCAAATTGTAACAGTAAAAACGAGTAACCCCCAACGTTTATATGATGGAATGAGATGGCGAATTGTGGGGAGGCTAGAAGCAGGCTAATCTCTCGTCCAGATTTTTGAGAGTTCACTTTAACGCCCAGCGTCGTGTTTAACTTATGGAAACAGTTCCAGGATACCGGATCCATCGAGAGAAAGCCTGGACGAGGAGGTCGTCCAAGAGCCACTACGGCCAGAGAAATTCGCCATTTGTCCATTATAGCGAGACGTAACAGAAGTGCAACAGCTTCTCAGCTCTCTGGTGACTTGTATGCAGAAAGCTGTATATCAAGGGTGACTGTTTCCGAAAGACTTCATGAGAGAGAGTTGTTTGCAAGAAGACCTGCTGCTGCCTTCAGTCACTTCTACGAACAGAAGAATCTGTTTAGCATGGTGCAGAGAGTATAGAGATTAGAGAATGAATCAATGGGCGACCGTTCTCTTCAGTGATGACTCCTGGTTCAGACTTCAGACCGATTCTCGCCGTACGTTCATATGGAGAGAACCAGGGATCCGCTACCTACCCTCCAATGTCCGCGAAATCGACCGTTATGGCAGAGGAGGTTTAGTGGTCTGGGCAGGCATCATGTTGGATGGCCGCACACTTACTTCTCCATGTATTGGAGCACTATGTTCGCCTTTTCAGGGGTGCAGTTGGCCCTGAGTTCATTTTAATGGACGATAGCGCGAGGCCACATAGAGCTCTTCTGGTCGACGAATTTCTGGAGAGTGAGGATATTCGCCGGATGGATAGGCCAGTCAGATCTCCAGACCTTAACCATATAGATCATGTCTGGGACGCTCTGGGGAGGGCAATTGCAACTCGCAACCTCCATCCGAAGACTATCCAGGGAATGAAAACAGCGTTGCTAGGGATGGACGCGAGACGAGAAATTGGCGTCTCGCGTCTCGCAAAACAGCCGAAAAGCTTGTCTCGTCTCGCAAAAATCCCTATATCATAATGTTAAAAATGTTTGTCTTGTCTCGCAAAAAAGCTGTAAATCTCTGTCTCGTCTTGCAAAAAGTCGTCTCGCGTCCATCCCTAAGCGTTGCTAAACGAGTGGGACCAATTGCCGCAGGAAATGCTAAACTGTCTTATTTCAATTATGAAATCAAGTTGCTAGACCTGTATATCTGTAAGAGGGGACCATACCCTCTATTAACCTGATCTTTTGTTGATTCTGCAACCACTGTTTCATACCTTCCGACTCTAACGTGTGTTAAGTACGATAATGCCTGTGTATTACAGTTATTGAATGTTTATTTGTTTTGTATTGTATCAATGTATGTACATATCAAGTTTCATTAAATTCGGTCCAGTAGTTCTAGAGATAATCGACCTAGTCTGCAAATTCTCTTGATTTCTTACACCAGTGTGCATTGATGTTGCTTTAGAGTAGAGTCTTTCAAAATATTTTAACTAGATTATACAAGGTAGATGTTACCTTTATTCTTTTTAAAGCAGCATTCGTAATTCGTAACAGCATTGTAGGGATGCATACAAACATCAAGGTTAAGTTTAATAAAATAAAATCTCTAAAATTCCAATCTAAACATGCTATAAAAGGCAAGCTTTTTATTTTAGCTACACATGAGGTTTATATTTTTTATATAAAAATGCATTCTATTTTGAACAACTGCTCAGTTGTTACTGCGATGTTCTGGAGCCTTAAACTGTGACAAAGTATGCCTTATTGATATCAGATGTTTAACAATTTTTTAATTATGCAGAATCAGATTACTTTTAAAGTTTGTTATTTGATTGAAATACATACCTAGAAGTGTAATAACTAAATTCTAACTTTTCTTAATGAGATAAAAATAAAGTTTATTTTTATAAACTTAAAATGTTAATATGTTCTGCAATGTGCCTATAATATTTCTCCAGTTTCATTTATACTTAAGCATTTACTGAACTTCAACTCATTTTCATTATAGTTCTCAGATTGATGATGAAATACATATCAATTTTCATTTTTGCTTTACATTTGAATGTACTAATTATTTTACAGATGATAGAAGTTATTGAAGATTAAGAAAAATCTGCATTTTTCTTTGCATTGCATATAGTAGCATTAGCGACAGATATGATTAATTTTACTAGCATTATGTAATCGAATTCACGTAGCATGTGGCTTACATTAAAAAAAAAAAATGAGATCAAATTTAAAGCAAGAGGAAATTGTGTTAGACAATAATTGTTCCTGTATAGAATTTGTGCTCATGGGCGTCAAAGTTTTAAATTCATGTTTTATGTATATGCATATTGTTTAAAATATATTATTTTAGATAAGTTTTAAAGATTTTTTTTTGCATTTTAATCTATGTTGAAAATTGTTCTTTTATTTTCTAAAGGGAAATGTAATCATTAATTTTTCTTTAATTTCGATTCAATTCATCAGCTATACAAATGTTTATTGTACTTTTAAACAACCAGTGAACTGAATAAAAAAAGGAATTTTGAATGTAATCTTCAGAGTCACTCATATATTCAGGTGTGCATACCAAAAGAATCTTGAAATAAATTTAAAGATATTCTACATTCGAAACAAATAATAATAATAAACGAAATATACCTGTTGTACAGATTACTTTTACAACTTTATAGAAATTACGACGGTACAAATAGAGGACACTGTTAGTTTACCAAGTTCACATGTAATAAATATTATCATAACATTTCCATTTACAATTTGCTATGCCTATATTGCATTAATTCAAATTTGAAGAATTTACTTAAAACAACGATTTATTCAAATGTAAAATATATAGACAGATAAGGTAAACGATATTTTCTTAAAATATGCAGCAGTATTTTAAGCTTCAAGTACTTTTATGCTCTAAGAGTAAATGGTATTGAACTATTGTTTGATGCACTTTTTTTAATGTTAGTATACATTTACAGCTGAAAAAACCGACAGGTAGAGCATAAAATTGATCGAACAAGCAGAAGACTATTTTTAATGCAAATATTTACACATTTAAGCCTTTCGAATGGAGGAATTTTCGAATGGATATGTGACTTTATGTGAAAGAAAGTAATTTGAAAAATGTTATAAATGTCATCTATAAAGTCAACCAGTCAAACTTTTCGATAAAAATTCTCTTACTTAAAAATATATATTTATACATTATAAATGCCAAAAATTTAATTTACAGGAGAATTTTACTTTAGGAATTCAAATCATAATAAATCAGAATCGCTGAAATAAATAAATAAATATATCAAGCTAAACTAATTTTTCGTGCTACAGGTTGCTAAAACTGGCTTCTATTAAAGGATATTTTTGAAATGGCGTCAAGAAGAGTTCCATTTTTTAATTATTACGCAGGCTTTAGCGACTTCAGAAATGAACGTCGCCTTTGGAATTATCTTTTTATTTAAAAATAAAGACACATTTTCTTTAACTTTACGTCCATACCTACGTTTTAAATTGTCAGATTAAGTTTGCTTTCTAGAGTGTTTTAACAGCCTCTTCAAAATGAACCTCTAAGACGCCCATGACCGTGTAGTGGTGTAGGTGAATTACTTCTTATAGAATTGTTTTACTCTTTTGTGCTGCCTCTCATCTCATGGATGCAGACCCAGGTAGAAGAGCTATGCTTTGCACTTTAGTTGAGAATGAATTTTTTTTCACACTCTTTTTTTTAATTGTATTTAATTATCCATCCCATTGCGTATGCTTCAGAGAGTTTGGACCATTGAAATTGGGGTTTAAAAAAAAAGAAATAATTACTACACAGCCATCTGACAAGTCTTTAACATTCATTGCCTAATAAAGTTATTCACCAAACGATGAAATAAATGTGTGAGTTAACGCAAAAAACTGTTTTTTTTTTTTTTTTTTTTTTTTAAAGTTTAGTGGGGGAAAATGTTATTTACCACTTGAAAAAGAAACGTTGCTATGACATGTGACCAAAAGTTTCCGCTTTGTCTATAAGGGTGGTATTCTTCAAACATTAAATTCAAGAATTCACGTAGAAATGGGTAGTCATTATGCCAAATATATGGGTCATCTACTGCATCTAACCAATACAGTTTCCCTCTGGGAGTCAAACTGGTCATTTCAGTTTATTTTATCAACAGCTCCCCCATAGACAAAGCCAAACGATTAAAGATTTTACGTCATTACTTGGCCCATGGAAAGGTCTTTATTACAGTTTTATTGCGTAAAGTAAAACTATTAAAATTTGTGGTGAATTTACCTAATTTTACATTCAAACGCATCAAAACATTTGTGATTTGAGATAGATAATTCAACTTTACGACGAATGACAATTTTTAACCATTACGATATATATAATATCAGATGGAAATGGATACAAAATAATAAATTATTTTCTCTCAGAAAGGTACTTTAATTTTTATCTTAAAATATTGCTAAATATCTGTAGTATCCACGAGGAGTTTTAAATAGTTTTACCTTTTGTAAATAAAATTGTAATGACGTCAATTTCGTAGGTCTAGTGGCGACGCCAAAGTGTTAGTCAGACTTTACTTTCCCTATTTAGGAGATGTTGGCCTGACAAGCGCCAGCTTAATTCAGAAAGTCTGAGAATAGAAGCTCTTACGTCATCTGTAGGTTCACTAAAATGACGTCATCACAGTTTTAGTTTCACTAAGTAAAACTATTTAAATCATTTTAACTAAAATTTTAATGAATTATGATAGGAATTTTCAATTTTACGACAAAAGGCAATTTCTGGTCATCACGAATTATGTGATGTGATGCAGAAATAGATCATTATGAATTATTTTGTATAAGAGAGGTATTTCAATTTTTATCGTTAAGATATTGTCTAATATTTGTTGCATTTATCAGAAATTTAAAAATAAATTACTTTATGAAAGCAAAACTGCAATGACGTCAATTTATTAGGCCTAATGGTGACGTCAAAGCTTCTGTTCTTAGGCTTTCTGTATCTAGAAGGTGTTGTCCTGACTCGCTGAATCATGGCATTTCTTGACTATCCCTGTAAGAGTCAAACTGCCCATTCAGATTACCTGACTCGAGGAGCCATGATATTCTGTGAATATCTATTTATTGAAAGTCGAAGAGTCGAATCGGTCACCTGGTATACATGACAGGGAGCCATTTCTTTTGTGGATACCGCTTGTATGACTCTATAAAAATAAAGCGTATCAATGTTATAAAAAGAAATTTACGTATAAAACACTATAAAATTTCTGGTGTGTTTACTCAGACTAAAACTTTCACT
This sequence comes from Cheiracanthium punctorium, assembly GCA_038373885.1. Taxonomy (NCBI): domain Eukaryota; kingdom Metazoa; phylum Arthropoda; class Arachnida; order Araneae; family Cheiracanthiidae; genus Cheiracanthium; species Cheiracanthium punctorium. The sequence goes on from JAWZYV010007050.1 coordinate 308,703, forward strand.
TAACATTAGACAAAAATTAAGTATTCCAACAAATAAAATAAAATTATGCAAAATTGCATACTATAAAAATGATACTATAACAAGATAGATTATATTAAATTATTTGATGAAGAAAATATTTATTAATTATTATTTTGAATTTGAGAAAACTGTGAATTAGTATTTTCCGGATATTTTATAAAAGTTTAACAATATCATAGGAACTCTTTCAAAGTTAAGGTCATCTTCAGTATTTTCTGTTTAATCTAGAATCTTGTTTCGGATACACTTGTAAATATTTTGACTGGTTTAAACAGTTTACTTTTGACTTCTCGATGCAACGTGTCGCTTCCCAAGATCAAACAGATCTGGAGGGTAATTAAATCTGAGACGTTTTAATTACCAGAACAGTAACCAAACATAAAGTGCGTTTTGATATAATGTTAATGTATTCATAAGTATAAGCTATATCTCAAACTGAAATTAATCAGTTTATTTAAAGTCCAAATAGTTACTTTGAATATACATCAATTCTTGAAAGTGAACCTTAATTTAATCGAAACTTCAAATTTTAAGATAGGCCAAATTTTTCTATGCATTATTTATGTTCTACCGCAAGATGTTCATTTTATATGTGCAAGATTTATTCGCAAACAGATCTGTTGTTCAGTATATTTAGTCTGTATATGTTGATCACAGATATTGTAATAGAACTCATATATGTTTAAAAGCGCAAATCATTATTTGAAGGTTTTACTTTAAAAAAATTGGTTTGTTAACATAAAAAGAAATATACATTTATTATGTTATATAATATAAAAATATTTATGACGAATTTATACACTGTCTATCAATAAGTATTTGGACACCTATGCAAATGACGATATCTGCGGTCCAGAGATACGTCACAGCCTCTGCCGGTATATATCGTGTAGGAAACAGCATCGGCATGAGTCGCATGCAAGATGCCACGCAGTTCGGAGCTCTCTGATTTCGAGAAAGGTATAATTATTGGGTATCACAAATGTGGCCGATCCTTAAGGGACATATCTAGCGATCTGAAGTACCCCAAATCGACAGTGGCCTATGTGATTAAGAAGTGAAAGGTGAGTGGTGATTGTCGGAATCCGCCCGGAGTCGGCAGACCAACGAAACTGGGAGATAGAGACCGACGAGTGCTGTCCAGAGAAATTCGGAAGAACCGCACCCAACCGATGGCCCTCATCCGAGAGGCGTTTCAACAGGCATCCGGGAGTATTGTTTCAATGAATACCATCCGTAAGGAAACATATCTGCTTGGTTTTCATGGTCGTGCTGTTGCCCATAAGCCTTTCATCACCAAGTCCAACCGCGCTGCTCGGATAATGTGGTGCAAAGCACATCGAAATTGGACCGTAGATCAGTGGAAACGGGTTCTTTGGAGCGACGACTCAAGGTTCACCCTTTACCGTTCCGATGGCAGAGTCTTGGTCTGGCATCTGACTGGAGAACTGACAGTATTTTCTGTTTAATCTAGAATCTTGTTTCGGATACACTTGTAAATATTTTGATTGGTTTAAACAGTTTACTTTTGACTTCTCGATGCAACGTACAATGCAATGCAATCCTGCCAGAATGCATTGTGCCAACAGTCAAGTTCAGCGGAGGTGGAATTATGGTCTGGGGGTGTTTCTCCTGGTATGGACTGGGATCCTTGATCCCTATTCATGATAAGCTCAACGCCGATGCCTACTGCACTATTTTGGATGACAATGTGCTTCCTACGTTGTGGCAGTTTTACGGGTTGGACCCCTGTTACTTTCAAGACGACAATGCCAGGTGTCATGTTTCGAGGTTTACCAAGGCGTGGTATGGTGCCAATGGAGTTCATCAATTGGACTGGCCTGCCCAGAGCCCAGACCTGAACCCTATCGAGAACCTCCGGGACGAGTTGGATCGCCGAATTAAGGGGTGTACGAATTAAGGGGTGTATTAAGGGGGTATTTTTTTATTATTTTGAATAAAGTTAGTTTTTCTTTTCTATCACAGGTGTCCAAATACTTATTGGTAGACAGTGTATAATATAATGAATATTTCTAACTACGGGGTAGTTATAAATAAAGTTATCCTATAAACAGGGTTCTACAGCTAAAATGGATGGACGAATTGTAATCAAATTTGGTATGTAGACAATACAGCAGATGCACTCAAGTATATTCGAAAGCAAAAACAAATAGTTCAAAATATGTCCACTAGGTGGCGCTTTGTATAAAAATTATCAAATCTTACAACGGAAAAGGCTAATTCAATCTGTACAGATAATTTCAACATTTATTCAATAATTTTTTTTAGCTTTTTTAAAACTTATTAGGGTCATTTTAAAGCTGATTTCATCATGAAAAGTGCCACCTGGTGGACATTTTTTGAACTAATCTTTTAAAAAACCTTCCTTAGCGGATCTCGTGCACAGTCCGCATGCCAAATTTGGGGGCAATCGGATCACCCGTTGTCACCAGCTGTAGAATGCTGTTTATAGGAGAACTTTAATTATAACCACCGAGTATATCGTTGATGCACTTGTAAAATTTCTTCAAAAAGCGTGAAATCGATAAGAGCATAAGATATTAAACAAAATTAAAATGTAACATTACGTAATTTTTAAAGGTACGTAAATTTTCATGCCAATAATGAATCTAAATTCACACTTCTCAATTAGATGGCTGATAATTATTTCATTTACTATTCCAATTTGAATGGTACATTTCATCTTAACAAAAAATTTGAAACATACCTCATATTCCTTTTTTTCCCTTTGTAATGACAAAAAAAATATTTATAATTATAATGACTGATGACATGCATTTGCTGCCATTTAGATTGAAGTGTTTATTGCATGATTGTGTTGCATTTTTCTGTAGCCTTTGTTTAGTGTGCATTTTTGCATTTTGTTGCATGCTGTGCATAAGAGCACTTATGCATTTTGGTTTTATCGCAAGCATGAACTGTAAAACGTTGAAGAATTACATTTTTACCATATCCTTGACATTATGTGTGTACGTATAACCTTAAACCATACCCGTAACTGTAAACCATTTTACCTGAGAAACACGCTAAAATTTCAAAATTCTAGGTGTTCTATCCCTAATTTTACATTTTTTCTCTTTCACAGGTGTATTTTTAAAATTTAATTGTTGTGTTTACAGTAGAAGTTTCATACTTATTTTTATTAAAATTGTTAATGTTGTAATACTTGATTTTTCAAAGGGCTAACTGTCGTATTTAAAAAATATCCTTGCCGTTAAAAATTATGTCTCTAATTCACCTTAGTATATTTGACATATTCATCGGAATATTTAAAAATTATTTTAAAATGTACCTATTTGAAAAATTTTTAGAGTTTTACAAATGCATCTTTTTGAAAAATCAAGTTTGTGTAATTGCAGGAAAACGTGTTGATATTGAAGATTGTTCGATAAAAGATACTATTTGAAAAAAAGGTAATAAAGCATATGAAAATACGTTTGACTTTATACGATTAAATTTAATTATCTTAGTATAAATTGTAATATACAAAATTTATTCTTAAAAGCAAGCACATTGAGCATAAAGAAATTTTTCTCAGCCAAATGGTATTCACAAAGCAAATCCTCTACTCAACTAGTTGTACTACTCATGTAATACTCAACTAGAACTCAGTTTTTGGAATGAAACTCGAATTATTTCTAGGTGTTCATTGCATGTTCCAAAAACTGTGTTCCTTCTTTTCGATGTTTAAGGACATTTTTTTTAATCAATATCGATGAAAGATATGCAACTTTCTCCTCATATCTGTAACGCTTTGAAACAACTTGATTTCAGCATTTTCAGTGAAGTGTCTTTTTCGTCGTAAAAATTCTTTTACATCCAGTTTCACCATTTATACTAGATCTGTGAATAAAAATTTATTGATCGGCAGAGAGAAGTACATGAAAATATCTTAGTGTTTTTGTATTATTTTAGTTCCTTCACGGTTTAAAATGAGATGATGCTACATAAACAATTAATATAATTCCAGGAAAGTCACATGCTGATTTTCTTTATTTTTTAATATTCTCTTTCTCTCTCTCGTTTTTTTTTTTCTCTTTTAATTTTGAAAATAAATTTTGGTTTTATTGCCGCTGTCACAGTAGTCCATACTTTAATTTTTTTTTATGTGTTGTGTTAAGGTAAAGCTACTTGAAGGCTATTTGCGTGAAGGAGGAGATGCCTTGGGCGGGTTATTTTTAATGGTGTTCTAACAAGTATTCGAGTTACATGTGGCAAAAAAAGAAAGAAAACATCCTGGTTCGTTAGACCGACAGCCGAGTGGTATTCACTCGACATTCACTCGACAGGATTCACAAGACAGATTCGTGGATCTTCACACCACTGATTTGCTAGTTTCAGTGATTTAACCAGTCGGCTACAGATCAGCTGTGACGATGTTTTTTTTTAATTTTTCTTCCTTTATTTTTTTAACAATTAACGGTTGATACTTCCATGATGAGCATGTTGCAAAATTACTAGAGCTATAACTGAATATTCGCACGCGCATAAGAATGTAAAAACTGTCCTTTAATGTATGGCTAAGTCGCGTTAAAATTATAAAATACAACAGAACTATCTGAAAATGTCTAAATCTACGAATCTTAGTCACTTATTTCATAACTTTGAATTAAAAAAAAAACTACTGTTCCAAATTATCAAGTTGGAACACTCATGACTTCCGTCAACAGCATTATCGATTGTCCAACATTTGTTATTGTATTAATGCAGAAACATTAATATTAATATACCAAATGCATCAGACGGAAAACACTTATTTCGCATCCGTAAATTCATTGCAGAGCAAATTTGATGCGCTTCTACAACTTTTACAGCAATCGGCTAATGAATATAAATTCAATTACTTGTTAGACTGAATATTCAATGAGTTTTAGTTCACAATTGATAATTTGAAGCGAAATATCCATACATATGGTTAATTTATCCAAACCCGTCTCTTCAGTGAGGATTACTCACTGAATTTCTTTCATGTATAACTATACATTAATGTTTATGTGAAACAGTGGCAAAATTAAGAATGATCTAAACTATTTTTTTCATTCTGACAAAATCCAAAACCAGGGAACATTAAAGGGCTAAGTGCAAATAGCGAAAGAGTTCCTTTATGATGGCAGTCCCTTAGAAATAAGTGAGTACTAGATAGTAATTTTTAGTTAATAATCTTTAAAGTTGACCGAAATTTGCTCTGTATTTTTTTTTTTTACTCACCTGTACAAAATTTCAAACCGATTAGTCAAACGATGTGTACTTGTGCACGATTTATCCAAACAAAAAATCAAACATACAAATTTTATTTATAAGGATTATCTGGGAAAATATCAGTTACTGGCACACCTCCACCTACCCTATACGGACAAATGAACAGATGAATACAGATAGTTTTTATCGTTTTATAAAATATTTGAAAATATTCTCAACACGTTTTCCTATTAAAATGTGCAGTTTATTTATTTCTGTTCAGTGTATTACACGGTCTGTACATTATTTTATTTTATTTTTGTCCTGCGTTACTTTCTTTTTGCAGCGTGTATCGGACTCCAGAATACTGCAGTTAGCACCTTCCGTCGAGCACCATGTACAAGTAATGCTAAGCATTCTGAGGAGGTATTCGTGGCACACGTTCTCGATCGTGACGTCACGCATCGGAGGCCATGAAGATTTTATTAGAGCAATCAGGGACCTCACGCAGCGAGCAATCTTTCCTGATTTCAAGTAATGAACATTACATTCGTCATACAATGGCATAATATGTGTGTGAGTTTTAAAAGGAAGGGGTGTAAAAAAAAGTAAAAGGAAGGGGAGTGGATTAAGGAAGATATTTAACCCTTTGAGGCGCAACCCGATGCTGAAAAAAAGGGCAGCCGTTGCCATCGCTCAACTTAACTGCCAGCAAGAGGGCGGTCGATCAAAACGTTCATCGCGTGCCACAGATCTAGAGACCCTTTTTTTTTACGACAATAGGCTGCGCCGCACAGCCAGCTGTCGTTGCATTTTATTTTCTACGATTCAACAGAGATGCCGGTTTTCTGTCTTTACCTTAGCATTGATTTAACCCTTGGAGGCGCAACCCTTTCCCAATGTGCTCGCGAACAGCCAGCTGTCGTCAAAAAAGGGTCTCTAGATCTGTGGCACGCGATGAACGTTTCGATCTTCCGCGATATTGCTGGTAGTTCAGTCGAGCGGTGGCAACGGCTGCCCTTTTATCAGCATTGGGCAATCTATACACTGTTCTCGCATTCTTCCATTTTTCAGCAGATGTCAGTGCTGTTAAAAATAATCGTGACACTTTTTTACGGGAAAGGACGTGCTAAAAAGTAAAGGATTCTCGTGGTGCTATGTCACCCCCAAATATTTTTGTAGAAATGAAATCTATTTTTCGTGACTGGCAACAGTCAAAACGTCAGAGTTTGGTGTTCCCAGAGCGGAAACACTGAGCGTTAAAAGATTAACGTCCTGATATTTCAGTTTTTTTTACTTCCTTGTACGTAGTATAAGGAAGTAATGGGATCCCGAAATATTTTGGGGGCCAAATTTCGACAAAAATCCGATTTTGACTACCTCTAAATTTAATTTTAAGAATTTTTTCGATTCATCTCATCGTAGGCTAGCATTCACGATCATATTAACGCGTCTGCAACTCATTTTGACCAGCGGCGAGTCTATTGTGGTCAGTTTTTCCATGCTGTCTGTACGCACGTACGTGTATGTATGTAACTCGCATATCTCAAAAACTATTGGTCGTAGAATGTTGAGATTTGATATTTAGGATTGTTCTATGATCTAGTTGTGCACCTCCCCTTTTGGTCGCAATCGAATGTATAGTTTATGTACAGGACCGCCCAAAAGATTCGAAATACATTACTCTCTATGGTCCAAAATTCATTAAACTCGCCTAACTCAAAAACTATTAGGCGTAGAATGTCGAAACTTCATATTTTGGATAGTTGTAACATCTAGTTGTGCACCTCCCCTTTTGGTTCCATTTGACTGGATAATTTATCTACAGGACAGCCCAAAACATTCGAAATACATTACGCTCAATGGGCCGAAATTCATTAAACTCGCATATCTCAAAAACTATTAGGGGTAGAATGTTGAAACTTTATATTTAGGATTGTTGTAATACCTGGTTGTGCACCTCCCCTTTCGGTTCCATTCGACTGGATAGTTTATCTACAGAACCGCCTAAAAATTCGAAATACATTACGCTCTATGGGCCGAAATTCATCAAAGCGTTTTTTAGAGGTCAAACGACTATTTCAAACGACTCAGAAGGGATATATGCTGTAAAGAGTTAGAAAATGAATTTCTCCATTAAAAAAAGTGTCTTTATCATTTACAGTTCTGCTACAGAAACACTCAAAAGATTTCCAATACATTACGGTCAATGGCAATTTTATTGGCATTCATCCATTTTAAGCACAATACCGTCCTACGACATAAGTTAGGTAATGGTCCTACCACGGTCACGTGCCTCCCTCAAGAACTATGCCAAAAGTCGCCGAGCTTGGCGACTTTTGGTGTACGTGTGTGCATATTTAACTCTCAAATCTCAAAAACTATTATGAAATTTCATATATAAGATTGTTGTAACATCTAGTTGTGTATCTCGATTTTTGGTTCTAATCTACTGGAGAGTTTATTTACAGACCACCGAAAAGAATTTCAGTACTTTAATGTCTATGGACATCTTCAATATAATACAATTGTAGACAGTCATTGTTTGGTACATGCCCAAAATCTCGCCGTCTGTCCTCGACCTTGGCGAGTTTTGCCGAAATGTCGCCAAATTTGGCGATATTCAGTCATTTGGTCCATGGCCAAAGTATCGCCATTTGTCATCGTTCTTGGCGAGTTTTGGCGAAATATCGCCAAATTTGGCGATAGCCTGTCATTGTTGGTCCATGCTTAAAATCTCGCCAAATGTCGTCGACATTGACGAGTTTCGCCGAAATATCGCCAAATTTGGCGCCAAAAATTATTTCGTATTTTGTATAACTCTAAAACTTTAAACCGTAGAATTTTGAACTTTTGTATTTAGAACTATATTATAATATCTAACTGTTTTCAATATCTTTTTTGACAGAAATCGACTGGGAATTTATTTACAGGGTGAGCCAAATCCCTACTAGCAATTTTGCTCGGGCTACCACCGGCCACGTAGCCAGCCGATGTTGGCCCGGGCAAAATTGCTTGTAGGGATGACTTTAAATACATTAAGGCAGCGTTTCTCAACCTGTGGGGCGCGACCCCCAAGGGGGGCGCAGAGCGTTTGCAAGGGGGGCGCGAGAAAAACCAGAGAGCAAGTAGTGATGCATTTTTTTAAAAAATCATCTAATTTATTCTCATGTTTACTCAAAAATATATCCATTTTCGCTTAAAATGTTCATTCAAACTTTATTGATAACATTATTTTGTAGAACATTCGACTAAATGTTCATTGTTAAAGATTAAAAAACTAAATGTGTTATGAAAAATGTGAGGGGGGGGCTCCGCCGTAAGTTAGCCTTTTTTTTGGGTGGGCGAAGTTAGAAAGGTTGAGAATCGCTGCATTAAGGTGTATGGATGCATTCAATTCATTGAAAGTCTGTGGTCAATGACTACTTTGGCTATCCCCAAAATCTCGCAAACTATCTCAAGTTTTTCGGCTTTTGGTGAAATATTTCCAAATAAAGTGTCAGAAGGAAATCTTTCAAATTGAACTCAGCTTGGCGATATCGAAATATTTGGCTAGAAATCGCTAAACCTTACTATTATTGATATTTTATCTCTTTCAAACAAATAAGTTTAGAGGAAGTGCGTAGAAAACATTTTTGATTTAATAGGCGTGCAAGGAAGTCATGTGTTGGACACATCAGATTTGTTTTTTTTTTTCGGTACAAAATAAATAAAGCTTAGACGTTGCATATCGCATTTACTTTGATTTGTTACTAAGCTACTATTGAATAAAAATTAGTAGAAATATAATTTTTAAGAGTAGAAGCTTTTTATTGTAGAGCTCTAAAAACGCATAAAATAAGAATTTCTTCTTTTAAAGGTACGCTATAAATAAAGAATAATTTCAAAGCTAAGAAAACTTTTGAGAAAAATATAGAAATTTAACTTTTGCAAGAGATGAAAATCTTTCAATGTTCAAAGTATTTTAAAAAGCATTCCAGACATTTCAGTACAGATATTAATGACTAAATCCATGACTTGCAAGCAAATACAGCTCAAGTTGAATATTTGACTCGAATGCTTTTTAAACTATTTTGAACATTTAAAAATTTTCATCTCTTGCAAAAGTGAAAATCGATATTTTTCTCAGCAATGAAACTTTCACTTATTTACAGAATATGTTTGCAAGAATAAATTTTTAATGAATGCCTTTTAGGGCTTCACAGTAAAAACTTCTACTCTTAATTGTATTTTACTTAATTTTAGTTTTTGTTTTTTTGCTGTTTAGTTTGAAATAAAATCTTTTCTTATTTAAAATTATCAAAGCTTAATTTTTCTATAAGTTCTAATCATCACTTGTGATTCTTATACAGTTTTAAATCTCTTACAGTTCACATCTCAAAGAAAATAAATCCAAAGAATACAATTCTAAACGTCCAAAAAGTGAAATCTGTTTTCTAGCAACACTTTTGTCTTTCTTTCAACAAAGAATCTAAAAATTTAACACCAGAATATTTCTTCGGGTTTTTTTTCGTAAAAAAAAAAAACTTTAACACGGAGCATCGGACTGTGAGCGCACAGCGATCCTTGTCAATGCTTGGATTCCACGGCAGGAATTGAATCCCGGCAGCCTGGATGAGAGATAGGAATGCTAAACTCCTAGACCACGTGTGATGCAATTTAATCTTAAGAAGAATATATTAAAATATTTCCTCGTTTCATTGTTAGATTTGATTCGGTGAGTAATGTAAGGTACCCTTCGAGGTATGGCACACACACACACACAATTCAGGTACTATTCCAAAAAAAAATACTTAAAATAATTTTCGCATCGGCAATTTACCCAGGTTTTGAATATTCATTGTACCAGTTTGTTTGAAAATAGAGGTTCCACCGAGATTCGAACCCGGATCGCTGGATTCATTGTGTCCACTGTTACGCCATTGAACCTCCACCTGGGTGAAAGCCAGGAATCCTAACAACTAGACCACGTAGGATTTAGTAACGATTCAATAGTTCTGTAAAGTGAAGGAGTTTTTAAGTGTGTGTGTCGCGATTACGGAAAGAGAAAATACAATTTCACTTAAAAGCTTCTAATAAAATAAGTAAAGCTCACATAATTGAACATACAGTTATAAGCTATTTACCCATATTAGAACTGCGGCATCGCAATATGCACGCATACTCTAGACCAGGGCTTCCCAACCTGTGGTCCGCGGACCCCTTAGGGGTCCGTCGGCTCTTTCTAGGGGGTCCGTGGCCACCTTTGAACAACGGCTGCGGTTCACAGTTTAAAGTTGTTTCCATTCATCATTAAATCAAAGACTCTTGATTCGTCGTGGGGTTATTGTAAAAAATCTCACTTGCATTAGGGAGTTTTCAATTCCGATGGGCTTCGCGTTGAATTTTACCAGTTACTGTGCGCTTGACTGACTGGGGTCCGCCGTGAATTTTTGCCTGAAAAAAGGGTCCGCCAGCTAAAAAGTTTGGGAAGCCCTGCTCTAGACAGTGTGAATTTGTGACTTGATGTGACAGTCTGCGTAAGTCTCAAAGAAATTATGGCGACGGACAAACGAATGCCTGGGATAGTTTTTGTGATGTCACATGGTGAAGTTCGTGAGCGTCTTAGTGCTTTATATTAAGTAGTTAATTTCAGTAATTAGCTTTCTAGACCTGTGTTTATGGCTTAATATTTTATACCACTATACATAAATTTAAAATTTTTGAGAAGTCATCCACATATTTATTTTTGAGAGACCGCTCACAGGGGATGATGATGCACGCGCTGTGTGCCCCCATAATGTAACGACCAACGATTTCGGCCGTGGTAGTGTTAAATGCCTCACGGCAAGTGCCCGGCACTAGAAAAAAATATTTTGAAATAATTATACTTAAATGGAATTATTTTAGGAATTAAGTCATAAAGTTTAACATTTTTACTTTAATTTCATTCATTTTTCTCTTTTCAGTTAACTCTCTAATGTTAAGATTCAAACTTAAACCCGATTAGTCGAAAGTTAATGTGAATTTGTATTTTTATTTATTTATTATTTTTTTTTTTTTTGGACATGGTGATTTCAAGTATTAAGTGAAGGTATCACTTTGTCACTTTCGAAACTTTGTTTTAATATGTAGATGACCTCTAAGGCAAGTGCAGTGCAGTGTGTTTAAGGCAAACCTGTATGTGGGGCATCTGCCAAGGATGGGGTGGGGGTTCTTTTGCAGAGGATATTTTTAAGGGGTTCTAACGCATTTTCACGTGACGCCTGGAGAAAACGCCAAAAACCCCAAACCGTTAGATCGACAGCCGCGCGGTAGGCCAGAACTATTGAATTTCAAACTTCCGCCATCTACCATTTTCTGTGTCCCACGCTCCATGATGGAGCTCCCAAGTCGAAAATTGCTATATACATCAATTCTGGAGAAAATACATCACGCCTCAGTTTCTCATGGAAAAATCGTCTGCTTAAATATAAAACAATATAACTAACACTGAAAGTAATTCAAATAATAATTAGTATACTTAAATTAAGCTATTATTAATTAGGTTAGTTTAAGGTTTTTGTGTTTTTTAGCTAAGACAAAATATTATCAAGATGTTTATTTCACATATTGATGCTACATTTTTCAGTCAAGATTCTTCTTCCTTCGAACTCCAAACAAACTATTTTCTACGTATGTATGCAGTGTGTTACTGAATTCATAGGTCAAACTTTAAAGGTATTTAAAATACTTATAAAAAAGCTTTTTTTTACAAATCAGCGTGGAACCGGAAATGAAAAGTATTCATTGTTTCAGCACGATTGGACTCCATTCTATTTCCCAAATAATGTGCGTAATTACCTCATTACTATCTTTGGCCCCGACGGATTGGAAAAGTTGAACTAGTCGCTTGGGCAACGCATTCACTATATTTATCAAATATCGAATTTTTCTATTGAGGACACTTCAAGGCACCCGTTTAAGAGACTCCAGTTGACTTAAATAAGGACCTCATTACAAAACTTTCACTCACCGCTGCAACTATTCGTAGAACACCTCGTATCTTCGAAAGAGTACACCAGTCACTTGCTAGACGCTACCAATACTGTGCCAATGTTGGGGATGTCACATTTGAACATTTACATTAAAGCTTTTTTCATTTCCTTTGCATTTGCTGTATTTCCACTTACGCTTTTTATTTCCTCACCTCTAAAAAAATGCTTCTTTATATGCATTTTATAGTTATTATATAAATTCTCTTTGGCATATGAATTCAAGGACGCTGTATATGTATGTATATCTTGGGCAAAGCTATTGCTAAGACTGTTTTGGAGGGGGGGGGGTGATGTCGATAAACTGCCAAATGAAATATCCGTTTTTATCAACTTATTGTTTTTTTATCTACTATATTACCAACTTTATTAACTGGGTTTGCGTTATTTTGCCAAGTGTACGGGAAATAGAAAGTAAACTATAGTTTACGTTACATTTTTTAACCGAGTTTACAAACTAGGTATGTAATTTTGCCAAGTTTAATAGAATTTTGAGAGTGCTAAGGGTTTCCCTGTAGAAAGGCCCCTAGTCTTGGGTGCACCCACTGAAAAAATCCTACCGGGGCCCTTGCCTAGAAGAATGTATTCAATTACAGAGATGGTTTTGAGAATCAAATCCCTTACATAATAGGTTAATTTGACAGTCATTTAGAAGATAAACATGATATACTCATGCAAAAGTGTAGTTTAATAAAAAGATAGATAAATAAAAAAAATCAAATTATAAGACTGTGCTTGAAAAACGAATCATAAATCACATTTTTAATATAAAGCAATACATTTACATTAACACAATTCATTTAGATCACTTTTAAAACGAAGTCTCTTATAATCTTTCCAAAGGCGATTTAGATTGTATATTAAAGTTAATATTGCACATATTTATATCGCTTTAATAGTGGATGCTTTGAAAACGACTAGACAACATTTTATTACCTCTTAAAAATGTCAAAGAAAATTTACTCTTACAAGCAACAACAGCTATTGAAATAAAACTGTAGAACACACTTAATAAGACACTGTTTTTTTCCATTTTTTCCATCCATTCAAAAATTATATCCAAACTTTATAAAAATATTCTTTATAGCCATTGTAATAAAAATATAGAACTTGGAAATTCTCTTAAAAACTGTCTACCAGCGCGACAAATTTCTTAGAGGGATTGATCGAAGTCGAGTAAGAATGAGAGTTCGGATATATGGTCGACATCTTTTCAGGCATCTGTTAGTTTATACTTTAGGAGAAGTGTCAAAGTGGTGGAAATTTTTTCGACCATACTTGAAAAAGGAATTATTTTATCTCAAAACACTTGAATAAAATTTATCAAAACATTTATGTAAAGACAGCAGGAGTAATCCCCCTTTTATATAATTTATCAGCTGTGAAATGCATGTATATACATAATTTTCTTGTTACAGATTTATACTATTTCTGCACAGTACACCTGATGAGGAAGTCTGAGGATCAATACCGCTGAAACACACAGAGTTTACAAAATTATTATGTGATGATACTTTACTTCATATTATTTACTTAATTATTAGTTAGTTAGTAGATCCAAGTTTTCGTGTTATAATATGTGCATATCATCAAAAATAAACAAACGCTAATGTAATGTACATTTCAGGTTTGACATTTTGGACATCGTCACGCTCAAGTATGAAACAATGGTCGAAATTAGAGGCGAATTGGAAGCAATAGCCGATACAGAAGCAAGGATATTTCTGCTGTTCTCTACGAAAGACCAGAGTTACGAAATCATGGCTGCCGCTAAAGATCTCGGTCTAGCTGGAAAACACTATGTGTGGATTGCCTCGCAGTCTGTTGTTGGATCTGTTCACGATTCAAAATACATATACCTACCTCGTGGAATGCTGGGTAAAAGACTATAAATCACCTTCTTATTTTTAATCTATGCCTAATTTAATGCAATATGTCAGTTAAAACCAGGTGCGAAGCCAGGTAGGGAGATATTGGGATATATCCCCCCCCCTCCGAAATTTTAATATTAGTGATGAAATTCCGTCCATTTATACACATATAAGTTCATATCTACCCCCCGAAAAATTTTCGTGGCTACGCGCCTGGTTCAAACCAACACAAAAAAAAAAAAAAAAAAAAATGAAAATTGATGATAATAATAATGATAATAGCACTAAGCACAAATTAGTTATGATATTTAGGCAAATTATTTGTATAATTAACAAATTTATTATTTATTTAAAGTATCACAGTTGGAAGAATGCTCCAGAATAAATAAATCAACTTCTAAAAGGTGGCGGATAAGAAACACTGAAGTTGCCACAATTTTGAATGAATACATGTAAACGTATATCCATTGTGTCGTATAGATGTCATTTGTTGTTTTATGGGATACTAGCTGAAGTACCCGTCCTCGACGGGTTAGTGAATACAAATTTCCAAAAAGCAAGAACTTTCGTCAGCATTGTAGGAGTACACAGAATGAATGTAGTATGTTGCCAAAGTAAAGAAAGCGAAGTTATAATTTTCATGTATTGTTAAAATATTACAGGTTAGAGAGTAACTAAGTAATATCATTTCATTCGCTTTAGTCGTAATTATGTGATGCGCCAACGAATATTTACGCATATTGAAATAATTTTCGCAAAATCTCAAAATTTAATCAACATTTTTGAAAAATTTGAAGCCTAGAATTTAAGTTGAGTGACAACCTATCATGTCACCCAAATTCGTTGCATTCCCTGCAGTCTTTATTTCGTGATGCTGGAACAAATTTTCAGCATTTTAAAACGATTTTCGAAAAATCTCAAAATGTAAGCAAAATATTTTTAAAATTCAACGCCTATAAATTAAGATTAGCAACTACCTATCATATCACTCAATTTCGTATCATTCGTATTAGTCGTTATTACGTGAAGTTTGAAGAAATCATCATTGAACGTATTTTGAGAGAATTTTCACAAAATCTCAAAATCTAATAAAAATGTTTAAAAAATTGGACTCCTTTAGTTTATGTTGAGCAACCATCTATCGTGTGACCAAATTTCATATCATTTGCTTTAGTCGCTATTACGTAATGCGGGAACAAAGATTCACTCAGTTTTAAACGATTTTCACAAAATCTCGAAATTTGATCGATTTTTTTTTAATTAGATGCTTATAGTTTAAGGTGAGTGACCACCTATCATTTTACCAAATATCATTTCTTCACCTTTGCAGTTATTACGTGATGTGCGAATACAAATTTACGCAGTTTGAAATGATTTTCGCAAAATTTCAAAATCTAATGAAGATTTTTTAAAAATTCGATGACAATGTTTTAGGTTGAGGGACCCCCTATCATGACACCCAATTTCATATCATTCGCTTCAGTCGTTTTTAAGTGATGCTTGAACACAAATTTACGCAGTTTGAAAGGATTTTCGCAAAATCTCAAAATCCAATCAGGATTTTTTAAAAATTGGACGCCTATGTTTTAAGTTGAGTGACTAAAACATAGGCGTCCTATCAAAACATTGACTACCTATCATGACACTCAATTTCATATCATTCGCTTCAGTCGTTTATACGTAATGCTTGAACTCAAATTTACGCAGTCTGAAAGCATTTTCGCAAAATCTCAAAATCCAATCAACATTTAAAAAAAATTGAACGCCTATGTTTTAAGTTGAGTGACCACCTATCATGACACCCAATTTCATATCATTTGCTTCAGTCGTTTTTGCGTGATGCTTGAACACAAATTTACGCAGTTTGAAACGATTTTCGCAAAATCTGTAAATCTAATCAAGATTTTTTAAAAATTCGACGCCTATGTTTTAAGTTGAGTGACCACCTATCATGACACCAAATTTCATATCATTCGCTTCAGTCGTTTTTACGTGATGCTTAAACAAAAAAAAGCGTCACGGACAGAATGACAGAATGACAGAATGACAGAATGACAGACAGACAAACTTTTTTTTTGAGGGTCGCATCGGATTCCCGGGTGCTTGAAACGGATAGAAATCGCAAAATTTTTGAATTCCAAGAAATGTACAGACAAAAGTCTAATTTTATTTATATAGATATTTGAATGATTGTTGCATTTGCTCAGTCAAATTAGATTCATTCTTAGTGCATGACGCCAGATATGTCATTAAACTATCTACAGTCGATCCCGGTTAATAGAATATCGGTTAAAAGAATACCTAGCTTAATGTAATATATTTTAAATGCACCAAACCATAGTTATTTGTCAATTTGATCCCAGATAAGGGAATATTCCGCTTATTAGAATAAATTTAGTAGCAAAATGACTATTCAAATTCAGTCGGCTCTACTGTATGTGCTCGGTGGGGAAAAGATTTGATGATATTGAAGCTGACACTCTGAAAGCATGATGATTTTGAACCAAGGTATAAGAATATTGCTAATGAACATCACAGCCAGTTAAATTACCAGTATGCTTTCAAGGTTTTGGGAATATTCTTAAGAGTGTTCCAGCTGTCACAAACCATAACTTCTGGTTCCCGTCCTACATACATTTTCATTCCAAGAGCTGAAATGGCCCTCTTCTAACTAAATACATTCACCAAAACAGAAATGGCTCCACTCAGTCATCCAGTGAGTTCCAGCATGACACCACTATATTTACAGAATTCAAAGTTAGTGGCATGAACTGCGAAATGTGTCTAGATTGACGTTGTACATTTACTTACTTTCTCATTATTGTTAGAAGTTGTAAAATATACTGCAGATGCAGTATTATAGATGATAACAGCTATGCGGAGAACAGGGAGGGGGGGGGTGATATTCCGTCTAGCTCGAGACCCATTTTCGGTCAATAGAAGGTAAAATTCAGGTGATGCTATTTAAAGATGTGTTCTGATTGTTATTATTTGAAACAAAAAGCTCTCAATATTAAGGTCAAGTGAAGATATTTTGAAAGCATCAACTGGAATGGTACTGAATGGTAAAACCCACTTAAATCTTTTAAACATTTATTAGTGAATCTAAAACTCGATAAGTGGCTTTGAAACAATCCCTGTATGATGAAATATCGCTGCATAAAACATTGCAAAGAAGAACATTGTAACGGACCAATGATACCATAATGTAAGAGAATTTTTATTTTAGTTACAAGTGTTCAATGCACCTAAATATTAGTTTGGCATTTGTACTTTTTCCTCCCAGTAAATCTGCAAATTTTGCCAATGCACATTTTGTCCGAGTTGCCGTTGTCGATGATTGAGGAATTTTAGGATAATGTGACCTACCAACTGAGTTACGTTCCAAAAAACGTCTTCTTTTGTTGTTTAAGTTCTTTGCGTGCACGTTTCAAGCGAGAAAAATATCGGATAATTTATTAAGTACTAAACATGTGAAGTTTTGGGAAATTTGATATGGGCTTTGCATAGGCGTTTTTTATTAGTCCCTGGCCAAATAAATGATTTGCAAGTGGAATTTAGGGTATGTATTGAGTAACTTTGACAATAATTGAGAAATAGACGAACTCGTTTAAACGAAGTGGAAGAGTATCAAAAATCTTTTCGTATCAACCGATAAAACAGCAAAAGGCATATAAGCTTATTTTTTAAATAAATTACTAAAACAAAGGTATCAGAAAATTTAAATGACAGCTGTTAATAAATGCTTTATGGTTCCTTTTATGTTAATCGGTATTTTTACACTAAAAGGTGTATTTCTCATCATTTTACAAACACACAAATCCATATGCAAACAGGTAGACACATGACTGTAGTAATATAATTACTGTAATATTCCTATTAAAAATAAATTAGTAATGTGAAATAAAGTGTAAAAATATATTTGACATTTTAAGTTAAGAATGTCGTTTATTGGCTTGCTTGAATTTATCCACTCTACATTTAATTATCATTAGCACTCGGGTGCTGTTTCTTTCAAGCACGGGATTTTTGTCTACGCGGCGCGCCGCGGTCACTTTTCCGTTTGTTTCATGTTTTCTGCAGAGTGATTGGATATTGCTAACGGAAACATGGACTTTCCTTTCAGATTATTTTCAAATACCAGGATTCACTTTGCCCGAACGGATAGACAGTGGTTTCCAAAACAGAAAACCATCTGGAGTTATGAGTTTTATAGAAGAAAACTTTATAAAATCACTTTATAAAAAGAGCATGAAACACTTTACCCGTGTCTACACGAGCCAGATCAATAGTGTTCAAATGGTCATTGCGTATATTCAAGATAAAGGGAGATTTGCTGTTACATACGCTAGTCCTCGAATTTCTCATGAAGATAAATGAGACGCTCTATTCGAAACGTTACTGAAGGAGGATGATTGTAAGACTGTTTTAGTAGGAGATTTTAACATACAATTAAATTCCGATCAAGGATCCGATTTTATAACTGAAATGGATACTTTAGATTTTCCATACTAACTAATCCAAAACATTTCACCACTAAGGGCCCAACAACAATGGATGCAATTTTCAGGAACAAAATGATGCGAACAGGAGTCTATATGAGCACTTCAGTTATCATTTTTCTCTATATGGCAGAATTGATTGAATAGATTTAAAAAAACTGAAATTCTTCCAGCCGAGTGCGTAAATAAAATCTGAAAGCATTTCAGATTTTTTTTTTTTTTTTTACATTTATTTCTATTATAAAGGAATCCGATTATTACAAATTTCTCAAAATACAACAGCTATTTTCTTGCTGAAACAAACACACACAGACTTGTTGGTATGAGTTGTGAGTCATAAGATTTTCATCAATTTGCACGTCACCGCAAACAGGATTTTTTTTCATTAGTTGCAATATTTAGTTCATTTTAAACAGCAGAAGTTTCTCTTAATGTTCATATTAAATAACACGCAATTATTACTGTTTTACTAGTTTACTTGGTCAGGAAACTGTTTTCTATCGTTTCAAGTAAAATTTCTTGTCAATTGTATGTTGACTCACTAACCTGTCTCAACAAGGTTTGACTGTATATTATTATTATTATTATTACTATTATTATTTTTTCTTAGAAATCTGGCACTTCAACCTTTTTTTAACGGTAAATTAATAGTAAATCTCTGTGCCAATATGCAATACTTTTTGTTCTTCTATTGAGAATTATCGGAGTTCTCCTGGAAAGTAATTTCATATATTCATAGGCAAACGCAAATTCAGTTAACTGTACTGTGTCACAAGCAATCGCCTTAACAATAAAACACAAATTGAAATATATAGTCTGTCAGGTCCATTTTGTTATTAACTCATAGGCTTAAAAATATTTAACCCAGAAAGCACGCACTTTAAAATGATTTATATTCTATCCCTGTTCATTTTAACACCTCGTTTAAACTGTAACAACAGAAGAATATCTATAGAGAAACATTTAATCTATAAAATAGCATGTACCGCATTTTAAAAGAAATATTTGGAGCATCTTAAAATAACTTCCTTACTTGCAGATAATTTAAAGCGTTATATAATAAATTTCATAGAACAAACTACTTACCAAAATCTTTCCATCTGATCGAAATTCTTTAAAATGGTAAGAATATTTTTGCAAGCATAGCATTATTTTTAGAAGTAATACATCAATAATCCTTTATGTCAGCTAGTTTTGTAAAATTGTATTTTATAAAAATGGTAGTTGAGAAATAATCTGGATGACAATAAATAGAATTAAAAATAAATACGCGCAGCTCTACTTTACTAACCAAATGTTTAAAATACATTTCGATATTGAGTTTTGAAACGTAATTAAAGGATAAATATCGTTTTTTTAAAATCAATACTCCTAGTTTAATATATTAAATTTTCAAATATATTGTTATAGAAAGTGCAAAAAAGGTGTACCAAAAACATGGTGAGCTCGAACAGATACTAATTTGTCGAAAGATTGAAGTATCTGGAGAGTTCTATGATTTATCAGAGTTGTCATGACGGAACACAACTTCTACCACTTGAATAAACTCCTGGAACAATCTATATAGAACTCCACAAAACTTTATTCATTACCCAAGTAGCTAGCCTTAGTCGGGCTTTACTCGGGATATCATCGGTACCCCGGATATTCATCGTCCCATCATTACTGATCATCCCTAATTTTTAGTATGTTCATCGCTTTCCGATGATCGATCTTTACGCGCGGATGTGATCGGTGAAACTGCATTTGCCGATGATAAAGTCGGCAAACCGGCCCATTCGATACTTTCTCCCTAGCTTTCGAACGGCTTTATGATCTTCATTCCCTGCCCAGTGGCGCAGAGAGGGAGGGGGAGCAGGGGAAAAATCCCCAGGGCCTCAGCTTGTGAAGGGACCCCACTTTGGCTGTTTATATGATACTTAATTGTGTGTTGTCAATTTTGTGAAAAAAAAAAGTCCGAAAAAAAGTCCCCGGATGTTTCAAATTAATTTTTGAATGAAATTACAAAAATCCAGCTAGAGCATAAACCACCCACTTGACAAAAGCCAGGAATGTTAGTGATTGAGCCTTCTTTTGCAAGAAAAGTAAACATTGATAGTATTATTCAACGGTTTGCCATGACTAAAAGTAGAAAGGATTTATTTAACAAGAAATCATTTTTTCCCGAGACACATTGTTAAATAGTAGAAGAAAGGGTATCGCCAGAGGAGAGACTACGGGCCCACCCAGCCTACGAAAATTTGAATTTTCCTTAACAAAATGTTAAAGATAAGACTTTCAATGAGAAATTTTGAAATTTCCACTTTTTTGGATGCCTGCTTGCATGGAAGTATGAATAAAAATATTAATTTTTTATTCATGCTGTGGAAACATGCCATGCAAAAATGTTAACGTATATTTTTAGAGCATGGATGTTTATTAAAGTATAATACTGTTTTAAATTAATACTTTTAATTCTATAAATAACTTTCCAATTACTATTAATTTAAAGTTTCTCTAAATGATTAATAATTTTAATAAGTTATAAATGATTGATCTAATACGACATCAAAAGGATTTCTGGATAGCAAAGGGACCCCAAAGATTTTATCCCCGGGACCCCGACTTGGCTCTCTGCGCCTCTGTCCCTGCCCGAAGATTGCTGATTGGTTGGCTATTAGACGGGGAAAAGTTGCCAGGGATAACAACAGGTATGGGAGTGCAATCCCGATCCCGCGGGAACGTGATCCTGCTGAATCCCGCACTAATGTTTGCGAGTCTAGTCCCGTGGTATTGAAACGGAGGACTAAATTATTTTTATTACAATTTCACGCAGCTTTCCCAATCATCAATTGACCAAAAATTTTTGCATAAGATGAGCAATAATAACCAGTGATCATGCGCGCTCATACCTATTGGCATTGAGGACCCCCCACCCCCCGCACAAACCCCGTGCACAAACAATGATATGGCTGCTCATTCTCGTGATACCTTTAAAAAGTGAACTTCATTTAGCCATTCAAAAATCTATGATTCCTTTAAGATTTCATCCCAAAAAAAAAAGGAAAAGAAAGAAAAAAAAGGAATGACAGTTTTTTCTTTGTTTTTGTATTCTCTATCTAATTATATCAAGACTATGAAGACGTGCGCCTGTTTGCGTTGTCTTTTTTCTCATTCGTCTTTAACTAAGAAATAGCTTTGTTTATTATTATGACAATAATTTTCATATTTCTGTAAGGTATTGTATTATTTATCAAACATATGAAGTTTTAAAGTTAAACTTAATAGTGCTAAAAATCTTACATTTTCCTACTTTTCTAAGTTGAAATTATTTTTTAGTTGAATGAAGTGTCAATCCAGCGCGATTGCAGGATCCCGCGGTATCAGTCTATCTCAATTCCAAAATCCCGAGAAACAAAAAAACTGTGCGGAAAAGAAAGAAATAGATTGCATTCCCTAAACAGAAAACGGAAAAGAAATGCTGAAAGATTGCATTCCCTAAACACAGGCTCATTTCACTCTTTTCTCTGTCATAAAAGCTAACGGATGCACATCGTACTAGCGTCTTTCCGTGTGTCGAAAGTTCTTTTACCTTAATTTTGGCAAGTTAACTGCTACATATATGAGATTTTTTTTATTGTTCTTAATGCACATTTCACCAGATTTCCAGACCGATTTGTGAGAATCACTGTAATTATTATAAATTTATACATACATGGATTTTGCGTGAATATTTTCATTTTGGCATTATTCCTTTTCTCTCTTCTTTTTTTTATATTACATTTTTTTTTCTATTAAAAGTCAAACTTACTGATTTTTTGGCTATAAACATGATCTTTTTAAAAACTCACAGTAATCATATCATAACCCATATCAATTTTAATGATTGGTTAAAAATAGCTGTGTACTCGTTTGATGCCTGTTAATGGATGTATCAAAAAATTCAGTTTCCGTAAGCTTTCCGTAAACTTTGAAATTAAGATTCCTTTACAAGTAATTGCATACTTAAACCTCACTAATATTTCTTTAAAACTCCTTTTTCCCAGAAAAATTTTGAAGGTAATGTTCATTAATGTAATATTTGGCAAAACGTCATCAAACCCTAATGGTATTCAATGTTAATTTTATATCTGATGCTCTAATTAACAGATTTGCATAAATCAATATGCAAGCTAAAACTATTTCACGCGTATAACATAAACTTTAGACCAAATAAAAACTTACAGAAGCAGATCATCCATGAAATGCGTAACAATATATTCAAACAGCATTTCTAAAGACTATTGAAAAGTATAAGTTCTGTCACAACTATTCTTTCCATGTAGTATGGTTATTAATATTTAAAGAAAGGGATTTTCCTGTTGTTGGAACATCTTTCAAAATAATAATTTGTAGGATATTTTTGAGTTATACTTAAATTACTCATATTCAGTCCGCGTCTCTTGAATTTAGTTTATACGATAGATAATGATATTAATTTTTAATGACACCGAAAATATATAAGGACATGGATATCCTGCCACAGTATTTTAACATTACCACAAATAAGTTACAATTATTTGTAACTAATAAATAGAGTCAAACTTATGCCTGCTATAAGTTTCATTTTAAAACGCAATAGAACGAAATCAAAAATTCAGTATTATTTAAAAGAATCTGATTTCTAACAAGGATGAATATATATGTATGTATATACGTATAATATCACACAATCCATAAGATGATATGCAGATTAAGTGTATTCTTGGAAATTTTTAAACGTTACTTACGAAGAATTAAATCTCGAAATCCCTTAAAATAACCCGGCTTTCTGAAGAAATTTTCTGAAAAGAGAGAGAGGGTTAAAGAATATTTATGTTAGCCTCAAGTAATTTTTAAAAGAACTGTCTTTATATTAGCTGGCTTTGTGAAAACACATAGTTTAGTTTAAAGAATGTAATCCCGTTGACATGAAACTAAGTTGAAACTTCCTCCTGCATTCGATGCTGCTTTACAAATTGTGTGTCACAAAAGATTGTTTTCGATAGCTAAGTAACAAATACTTTCCGGCAATTAATTGAAGGTTTTAATAAAACAAGAACTTTGTGTCTGTACATTGTTTTGAGTAAAAAATTTATATAAGGGATGAGCGAAAAATAAAACAAAACAAATTTCAGCAAAGACATTTGTTTGTTTGCTGCCATGAGAGGATATCTCACTTCATCAAATTGTCATTTGGAGCTAATTGCATCCTTACTATAATTTCCCACTACGATTTGTATCCTAAACAGAAATGAGGGACCTATAAATATTGGCAACTTTCGGTAACTACTAGATATCGCGTATTGAACGTGCACGTTCGAGTGTTTCTAAAACAAAAACATTTTATATTTAATGCTGACATGTGGCTTCTGGGTGCTATTTGCTGAGAAAAGAATGATAAAAAATATTACATGAAAATAGGATAATACTCAAAACATTTACTTTTTCTTGTAGACAATATTTTTCGTCTTAGAATGAGGCAAATTGTCTGACTTTAACGTGCTCTGGTTACGAATCTAAAAAAAATTTTTTTTCTGAAAGAATTCCTGCTTGCTAAAAGAGATTGATTATACACCTTCAAGGTTTGGCAACTATTTATTTAAGAAATGATTCATCTTCGAGAAAACTTTAAAAATATATGATTTCATAGCTTTATAAAAAATTTCGTTTAAAAGAAAAAAATGTGATGTTTAATGCTGGCGAGTTGTTTCTACGAGCAGTTTGACGTGAAAAAAAATGTTTCATGAAATTTGATAATATTTAGGGGTCGCAAAGTTTAATGAAATGTATGATTTATGGCTTAATTAATTAATTTATTTTTGTCATACTTGCTAAATTTAAAATGTGTTGTCAAAAGAACCGTTTTAGAAGTGTATTTTGCAACAGACTCTTTTACTAGACTCTCTTAACAGACTTTGCTACAGAAGGCTGCAATATTATCTATTAAAATATTCCTGCTTTAAGATAAATCTTGATCCGACATGCAGCCATTCTAAAAAATTGCATTATTCTTGTGAACTATTACGTGTAATTTTTGTTCACTCTTCCTTTTAAAATCGATGCCAGGAATTAAGATCTTACGGCCCTGTACGTATTTTTTTTTCGTCGCATTGATCTGTAGGTTTTAATGCAAACAAAAATAAAACCAACTTATAAAATGCAATCTTGGGACAACTTTTTACGTGGCAAACGTAAATTTTAACTATTAAGTCTTCTGACAAATAAAGCAAAATCCAAAATCTGCAAACTAAATCTTCTTCTGACTAAACTCTTAAAAGAATTTAGCTCAGACTCTCCTGTAATAAATAATGCCTATGTTAGCAAAACTTTGTTTTAAGATGTAACTTTATACTGTCCATTTTATTCGATGGCTTTTAAAAATAAATTTCCGAATTTGAAAATATTTATCTCTGTGGAAGAAAACTGGAATAGAACCTTCTTTTTAGTTTTAATTCGTTTTAAAAGTTTTTGTACTAAAAATGTTTGTTTAATAAGGTTAAATTTTTTTTTTCAAAAAGTTGCTTGTTATGATTTATTCCAAATAACTTTTTCGGTGTATAACTGTACAATCATTTGGCATGCGTTTCCAGTTATCAAAATGTTCTAGTTACCAGTGTTCATGTTAGGCGTTTTTAAAAGGGCGCTGTGCCCTGATAGCTTTTTGTGCTAATGTATCCTGCTCTATTTCTTCAGGACAGGATTTTAGGGAAAATGATCTTTTTCTAAACATACAAGACTTTTTTGTTTGTTTGTTTGTTAGAAAGTGCCTTTTGATTTATGCCCCCACTCTTTTTAAGAAGAAATGTAAACACTGCTGATTAATCTCGTATATTTCTTTAGATTACCTAATTAAATAATTGAATATATGATTTATATTTATTTGCAAAATAAATATTTTTGAAATTTACCAGATCCCATTTTAAAGACGTGAAGGGTTTTATTTACCGAAGGAAAAAAATCCACACATTGCCACCATGATAATGGGAATTAAATATTAATATTATGATGGGAATACCCGTGACGGAAATAATTCAGTTTACGATCGAAATAATTCTCCGGGAGTTTGTCCACATTTTATACTAGATTCTCATAAATGAAAGGTAGTGTGTGTGTGAGAGAGAGATGATTTTTGTTACACGTTTTCACACTGATTCGCCATATGGTGTTGATTTTTCAAACGTTTTTTTTCACTGAAATACTTTTGTCTTTCTAAAGATATCCGCTTAATTTCTCAATATTGGATGGCATGCTTCAGATGTAGATAGATTTAAAATTCCGTTTTTGATGAAAATACACAATTTAAATTAAACATATAGTCATTTATAAGTACGAACAATTATATTCTTTCCGTTTAATTTATCATCAAAAAGGGATAAAACATTACAAACTATCATTTTAATAAATATTTAAACTAGCTCTGAGCTTATTTAACAGTAAACCTTAAACAAAGAATTAGAAATTGAAGACTTTTAAGTGAGTTTTCGAACATACACAAAGATTTTAAACATTTAATAAATCTTTTGAAAGAATATTGTTGAAAAGTTAAGGGATTAAACAATATTTATGTTATCTTCACATTATTTTTAAAAGACCGGTTTCAATAATCCTTTGTCTTAACCACCTTTGAAAAATATATTGCCAAGTTTTAAGACATTAATCGCGATGACATGAAACTAAATTAAAATTTTCTGTTCCTTTCTATATCTTTTAAAATTATACTCTCTGCTCAAGTAGTTTAGATAATTAACGTAACAATTACTTACCTGCACGCAATTGCTTGTGATTGTTCTCACTTTACGCAGTGTTGTTTATTTAAAATAAAACGAACGCATTGGTGCTGATATTTATTAGAGTTAATTATTAAAAATAACATTATTTAGAGAAAGGAATTTTATATGCGTTTTATTCTACAGAGGAGAAGAACATTGCAGGATTGTTGCATTACTTTCACAGCGATAGATCCTGGTTTTCAACTGATGTTTAATATTTTTAAATAAAAATTATTTATCCAAGTAATTTATACAAACACATTCTTTAATATCCATGAATTCTACGTGACTGTTGACATTTAATTGTCCTCAGAAAATATTAGGGAAGTATAATACATATTTCAGGAATACTAAAGATAAATTTTAAGCATTTTCCATGCGAATTGGCATCGGAACATTGATTTGGTGAAATAGTGAAGAAAATTGTATCTCATTTTATTTTTAATATTTACTTTTATTGTAATAAATTTTATTATCAGTATATATTTTGCCAGTTTAAATTTATGCAATATTCGATAATGTTTTGTTTTATTTATATTTTAATTTGATCTAATCTCTGACTTAATTTGATCTAATCTCTGAAAAGGGACATAAATAATTACGTTAACATTAAAGCATGGAACTTAGATACTATCATACTAACGCCAATTATTGGCTACTCACGCTGATAACTAGTACGGAGACGTGGAACTTGTGTACTGTGGTATTAAAGTTTATTATTGATTACACTCTATCCGACATGGGATTAGTGGCATTTACGTGCACACACAATTTCAATACAGTTACGTGTATACATATAGTTGGGTCTATTGCACTTGTTTGCAAGCTTATTCTCGTAGACTATGTGTCCTCCAATGTCTGTAAAAGGAAAAATTCTTAAATGAATTTGTCTTATATTCTTCAATCATCCGTTCATGTTATTAGTTTCAAGAGTTTTATAGCCTCGCGTTTAGCTAATCTATTTCTAATTTGTTTGCTTTTCAACATATAAGAAGGCATTACTTTCTTGAGCCATTATATGTAATTTCCTTTTCCGACTAAATATAGAGGGTGTCCCCAAAAGGTGGTTACGGGCTTTAATTCTATATCTATAAGAGATAAGTGGGCAGTGTAAATTGAAAAAAAAAAGTGTTCAAAATAAGGTTGGAAATAAGACTCCGTTAAGAAAAAAAAAATCCTCTCGTTCATTTTCAAAAATGTTTCACTTTCTAAATTTGTATACGACCCCCCACCCGCGCAAAAAAATTTCCGAATTAGTAAAATGTGCCTCAATACACTTCATGACTTGGCATATAACATTTGATAATCATACCTTAAAAATTATCAGAGATATGGAGATAAATATAACGCTCTTAAACCACTTCTCAATCATCCCAATAAAGTCCCCAATCATTTTTCTTTAAAGATATCTCTGCAAAGTTGTATGATGAAAGACTCAAATTTGGTACATCACCTCTTGAGTGTATGGGGCACATTTTGCTAATTGCGAATTTCTTGAATAGGGGCTGTATACATATTTAAAAAGAGTAACATTTTGCAAATAAGAGTAACTTTTTGTAAATGACCGAGAGGAAATTTTTCTTATCAGTCTTATTTCCGACCTTATTTGGAACATTTTTTTCAATTTACACTGCCTGCTTATCTCTAATAGGTAAAGAATTAAAGACCGTTACCACCGTTTTGGGGAACCCTGTATAATTAGAATAATTAAAAATAATTTTAGAATTCTTTTAAAAATAAGGTATGTTTGCTTATTTAAAGATCAAAATAACGTTAATTCATGTATCTTTAAATTATTTTATTTGCATTATTTTAACACAAACCTTTAAGATCATTTCTTTATTGCAAAGAATAATTTTAGGTTAACATTTCTAAATTTAGAAAATTTTGTTGTATAAACATTTTAAATCACGAAATCTATTTCACTTTGAAGCATAAAAGCTAAAATATCGAGTATTAAAGATCATTTTTCTTCGATGCGCTTTATTTTAAAAATAAACCTCTTTCAAATAATCCCTTATTTTAACTGGATTTTTTTTAAATGCACGAAGGATTTTGATGGATTTTAATCCCCATGGCAAGAGCAAAGTTACGAGAATTTGAAAGGAAAATAAAGTTTCAAGATTGACGATTTGAAAGATAACTGTGCTGTCTAAACGTCAGTCATGGCTTTTCTGGAAAATTTTAAGATAAGAAATGGTGTCGTACTTAGTGTTATGAATTTATAAAAAATAATATTACATAACATTCAAAAGTCTTTAACCCTATTGAATGCGAATCACATTAGGGTGGTTTCAAAAAAATTTTTTTTTCAAATGTTGGACTCTCACCCTCCCCCACTTTGGTGACATTATGTGAGTTAATACGCCTGTTAAAATATTAGATCATTTAAAGGTTATTTAGAGGTAGCTCAAAGACTTTGAAGTTTGCTAATTTTTGTGTCAAACTTTGTATTATAACGATAGTCAATACAGTAAATAAATATCAGCAAATCAAAGGTAATTACTAATAGCTTTTTAATGAATAGTAGATTAGTTTTATTATATTTAATAATGAAACATTACCTATAAAAATACTACCACGATAATGTCAAGTAATGTTGTCCATCTGTAAAACTAAAAAACGGAACAAATTAAAATGCACATTAGGATGGATTGCAAAAATTCATTGCTTTGGGTTTAGGAAGTACTGGTATTAGCAGTCGCATGGTAGCACCCAACTTCATCAGTGTATTCTTCTCAGAGGTTTTGAATTGCTTCCTATGAGTCTCAACCACTTGCAAAAGATATTGTTTCTGCTCTTCATTTTTGGTAAATTTGTCATTGAACTGAGTAATAAGAGCGACAGATCTTTCAGCACATTCATTAACTACTTTAATACCTTTCACTATATCTCTGGATTTCTTGTAAGAATCTAATCCCTTCCAATACAGTTCTGAGGGATCTACTTCTAAGAATGCAGTATCAAGTTACATTGAATTGAAGAGCGTCAGAAACTTCACTGACACAAAATCTTCTAAAGATTTTAGGTGAATGTAATTTGTTTTGTCATCAAGTCGTTTCAATTGTTTTTGTGTCGTTTCTTTTTTTAAACCTTGAACCATGCTCACTTTTGTTTCTGCAGACACATTGTTAGAAAACGAACTGAGTCCAACCAGTTCTTCTCCTAGGTACCAAAGATGTCGTTTTATTGCGGTTGTTGCCTTGCTTGCAATGTTTTTGTTGAATTCTGCATATTCGTTAAGTTTTACCAAAAACTGCAGATCATGAACAGGAGCTTCTGTTGCAATAGTAGCAGTAAACCAGTGCTTCATATATAAAAGTGCTACAAACAGGATAAACTCTATCGAAGCATTCTTTTGTCTTGGTGTTAGTTTAAACTGTTGATGAAATAGCCATATCTTCAAACAGTAAATAATCTTTGCCATCCACCGTGTATGATGGAAGGCACCTGGAGCTCTGAAGTGAATACCTTTAGAAAGAGTTTCACCCAAAAAGATTAATACTAATTTAAGAAATTCTCTGTAGTCATCGCGGGATTGCTTCTCATTTCGTAAAGTTCTAAAGGCAAATTCTATAGCATTTTCCTTCAGCTCTTGCAGTTTAGCAGCAACCGTTCTTCGACCAATCTCATTAGTTTTATATGTTTCAAACTTTTCTTGATCAATGAAGTTCCAATATTCTTTAAACCTTTTAAAAAGAAGAACATTTGGTCCAGATGATGGCCCAAAACACAGAATGAATACATCTCCAAGAATAATTTCATGGATATGACGTCGGCATGCAACGTACAGCTGGTTTCTTCCTATATGTTTTTGAATGAGAGTGCAAGCTCCAGAATTTATGCCAGTGTTTATTGATGTAGTATCAAAGCATAATCCCTTGACTTGATCGTTAATTTCCATTCTTCTAAGATTTTCACTGTAACTGCTGCTATTGCTTCACCTGTGCCATTTGGGATTTTAGGGACTCCAAGTAACTTTTCTAATCCACCTCCTGTAACAAACTAAGATTGAAAGCCTATCTATTTTCTCTGTGCCACTGCAAGAAATCCCTGGAAGTAATTTCCCATTCCAGTGTACCACAAAACTTATATCAGGATTTTATGCACTAAAATCATCTTTAACATTTTCCGCCATTTCCTTTCGGTAAGATATTCTTGCTTTTCTTACACTGCTTCTTGATATATTGTAGTCATCCACTTTAAGGCCTAAACTGTGTACAGTTGCTGCAATAACATTATTTTGAGTTGGAGTAGAAGTTATTATTTGGAGTTGGAGTAAAAATTATTTAGAGTTCGAGGAGTTGTTATGTGAGTTCCAGACGAGAACTAATCCTTGTCAGAAACTTAAATTATACTAAACTTGTTGTCACTAAAACAAATATCTATTTTATAAACACATATTATTGCTATACCATTCGAAATGTAAATTCTTATACAGAAAACATGTTGTTTTCCATATACGCTAAAGGCTGAAACTTTAAAGCCTTTGAGCTACCTCTAAATAACCTTTAAATGATCTAATATTTTAGCAGGGGCATTAACTCACATAATGTCACCAAACTAGAGGGTGAGAGTTTAACTTTTCAAAAAAAAAATGTTCTCCATAGGCAGCAAAACCACCCTAGAAGTACATGTATTAATATAATACAGAGTGTCCCAAAAAAATGGCGGTAACACTGTTTAACTATCTATTCAAGGTAGGTGAACAATGTAAATTGAAAAAATTTTCAAAATAAGAAAGGAAAAAAAAGACTTTTGCCATGAAAAAAAATCTTCTCTTTAATTTCCAAAAAGTTACACTTTTTAAATTTGTATGCGATCCCCGTACGAAAAATTCCCAGTTTGTAAAATGTGCCCCAAATACTAATGAAGTAATGTGAAAAATTAATCTAAAAAGAGTCAGACGTATGAAGATAAATATATGCTGACTTAAACCACTTTTCAATGGCACTCAAAGGTAAAAATTCCCGTCGGATGATCTACGGTTGGTTGTACCGAAATCATAAAATCACAAAAGTCTTTTTTTCAACTCTGGCTATAAATGTTTACATTAAAATTCATGTTCAGGCCCGATTATTTTTGTTTAAAGATATTTCTGAGGTATTTTGTGCCTGAAATTCGTATATCACCTCTTTAGTGCATGAGGGCACATTTTAGTAATTGGGAATTTTATTTTGTACGGGGGTCGTATTCAAATTTCAGAAGTGCAAGTTTTTTAAAATTAACGAGAGATACTTTTCTTAACGTAGTATCTTTTCTTTCCTTATTTTGAACATTTTTTTTTTAAATTTACACTGCCTACTTATCTCTATTATATGAAGCATTAAATCGTGTTACCACCTTTGGGCCACTCTGTATATTAATATTATTTAATATACATATATCAGTATAGCTGATTAAGTTTGTGTGTGAAAATAAATTAATTTTTAAATAAGCCTTTACTGCAGTGGTTCGTACATGGCTGTTGTTCCATTTATCAATCATTAAATAATTTTCTGTTAATTGTAGCGTAGCAATTTTCAAATCCCACCAAGCGCTCACCATATTGTAAAAACTTAAGCTGAATCTTGTAAATTGATAAAAAGAGATATTTGCATGATTTTCTTTGATTATTTTTAATATATTTATTTATTTTGAGAGGGGTGAGATTTTACGGTGTACAGTCTTTCGTCTGCGTTAACACATGTTCACTAAGCTTGTATAATAAAATAAAGTGCGGTTTTCTGGGCGTGACCCCTCATATAATTTCACTACCAACTAGTGAGTCCCGTGGGTGTTAATTGGCATGGTAGCACTTCATCCTCCGTTCTTGGAGAAGGTTTTGGTTAGGAACAAAGTTGGGGTTTTTAAGACATGGCTGTTGAAAGATGGCATCACACTAATGATCAACTAGAGCAGCGTTTCCAAACCGGTGGAGCGCACCCCTCCCCCCCAGAGGTGGGGGCAGAGCATTTGAATTGTGGGCTCGAGAAAAACCAAAGAGCAAGTAGTGATGCATCTTTTTAAAAATCATCTTATTTATTCTTATTTTTACTCGAAACACTCTTAAAATGTTCATTCAAACTTTACTGATAACATTGTTTTGTAGAACATTCAACTAAATGTTCATTGAAGAATACAAAACTGAAAGTATGCTGAAAAATGGAAGAGGGGGGGGGGGTTGCGCCACCGTAAGTTAGCCTTTGTTGGTGGGCCCGCCGCCTCCTCCAGATTGTTGGGGGACTGTCAAGAATGTTCCTGAATGTTCCAGACAGAATGTTTCAAAGTGTTCGAGAATGATACACAATGTTCCACTTATGGGAAGTAGATGAAGCAACTGGAAATAGTTTTGTGCACTTTGAAAAAATAATCTGAGAATGCAATAGAATTTTCTGTAATGTTCTTGAATATTCTATCGAATGACAGACATTCTAAGGCCGTAGAACGTTCTGGATCTCTGTAGTCAATGCCTTTGTATTTTCGCAGACAGGATGTTCGGGCTGTTTTCTACCTGTTTCTGATCACTATGATTTAATGCTCGCTTTGCTCTCTTCTACCAAGTAATTCAAAAAAGGATTTTTTTTCAAATTTTTGAAAATCGCAAGAAATTTGACGTAAACATTTAAAAACTTCAAATAAAGAATCTTGTAAAAGTTATTTTTGTGCGTGTTTTTCAAATGGTACGCGTGCGAAAATTGAAGTCTTTAATAA
Source organism: Cheiracanthium punctorium (assembly GCA_038373885.1). Lineage (NCBI taxonomy): Eukaryota > Metazoa > Arthropoda > Arachnida > Araneae > Cheiracanthiidae > Cheiracanthium > Cheiracanthium punctorium. Next base: position 341,771 of record JAWZYV010007050.1, read on the forward strand.
ATGGGTACTTGCAAAAATCCGTGGCAATAAAATGCCAGCCAAATTTGTGTATGTGACGTATGACATTTCACCACAGCAGCACATTACTCGAATAGAGAAAAATATTTTTAAATTATGCTAAAAACTGTTCAGTTCGTTAATTTCCCCTTTATAATAAATTAACGTTAAATTTAATGCATTACAACATTTCTTCTAATTAATGAATTTTTTCAGCTCCCTTCATATCTTTCATTTCATTACAGAAATTATTCATCTGGATTCGAGATTGCGCTTTGATGCAGTTAAAAAAATAGATTCGGACAGGAAATCCAAGTTAAAACTTCTCATTTTGTAAATCAATTAGTTTTTTTTTAACAAAATGGCAAGAAATAAACTAAAGTTCACTGAATTCGTAATAAGGAGTTTTTATTTTTTTTTTCTGAAACGTAGAAATATACTAACATTTTTTAAACATAAAATGTTTGGATGTTGGAACAAGGCATTTCATTTTTAGCACTTCTTAAAAGGATGTAGAAGTTTTGTGTCGCCTTATTTTCTTTGTCTGTAAACATGATACTTTCCAAGTCATGCAACTAAATTATCATGCAAATTCCTAAACTTATTTTATATTCATATTTCCGAAATATTTTTTTTTTCATTTTTACTATTGAAATGAAAGAAGAATAAAATCAAGTAATTAATGTGGGAGTTAATTTTAAATTTCATTTTGTTGTACTTAGTGAGCAATGTAAAATTTATAGTGTACGGTTATTCGTAGCGGATGTAAAAACTTAAAAGAAGTTCTACTCTAGTTTGCACTATACTTTATTACGCATTAAGTTTAGCACGACTATTTTTTATAAGAGCCCGTGTCAATTTAATTGATACGTGATGGATTAGAAAAATTTAAAAAATAAATGAAATTTGAAATACTTTCATTTTTAAATACGCACTAAAGCGTCATTTATTAAAATCGCATCATAATTCCTGGATTGGCAAAATTTGTCTTTGTTGCTTCCTTCAGTATGAAAGTGCATAGTTATGCATGTGTTATTCCCCATTTGTCTTCCTTGTTTCATTATTTTGGAAAGTTTACCATAATCTATGTGTCAGCCCTATTTATTAGGCCTTGTTTGACTTTGTTGAAAATGTAGCACAATCCGTGTGCCGGCACTATCTGTCTTCTTCCATTGCGTTGGAAAATGTATCATAATCGATGAGTGTACCGCATTTGCTTTTCTTGTTTCATAAAACATATCTTTGTCGTACAACTTTAGTCAAGCCTAGTCTAACTATACGTCTTCTTTATCTACACTAACATAGACACCCTTAAAGACACTAATTATGATTGCGATTAAATAAACAGTACTTTGGAAATTTTTTTAACAAGGAAACCTCCCCGAAGCTCACTCAGCAAATGGAACGAATTTAAAAAATCACATGTACACACTAAAAGAAACCTACTGTGTGAAAATTAGCTGCTATCTCATTATATAATTTGAGAAATTAAATGTTGAAAATTAGTTAAAATCGCGCCAATTGTAACCCTTTGTCTAGTATTTGGCGACAGAGCTAGAGTTACAGAGAAAAAATATACGTTTCAACAGTTCCAAAACGCAAGAAAATTACAGAAAAATGTACATGATTGTGATTTACAAACTTGGGCTACAGAAAAAGGCATTGGAATTAGGAATGAAATTGGTCGAAAACTAAAACGCTCACGGGAGTGCATACGCGAAGTATTGGAAAGGTAAGGAGGCTGCAGTAAAATACTGGCGAGATGCAAAAGTGACTAAATCCCGGAGTTTGCAGAGTGTTCAAATTATTTTAAAGTTGTTACAAATAAAAGAAATTAAATCTGTGGGAAAAGCCAGTTTAGAAGAATGGCGATAATAAATATAAACTAAATGAAATTAAAAAATATACGTTTCAACAGTTCCAAAACGCAAGAAAATTACAGAAAAATGTACATGATTGTGATTTACAAACTTGGGCTACAGAAAAAGGCATTGGAATTAGGAATGAAATTCCACGCATCTAAAGGATGGTTGTACAGATTTTATAAAATTTGTTTTGCAGAAAAACTCTCGGCCGAAGGAAATCATTGAAAAATCCGCGCAGGCGTTCGTAAATGATGTAAATGAAAGAGATTCATAAAAGATTCGTTGTTAAAAGACCATCAAATTTTTAATGCTGATCAGTCAGGTTTTAATTTAGAAATACATTCCAGACGAACCCTGGAACATAGAGGATCTGAGCAAGTTGAAAGTGAGATTCAATCACAAAATGCAATGCCATATTCCTACACAATAATGCCGATTATAAGTAAAAGCGGTAGATTGTTATCGCCATTACTTATAGTACATCCCGAAAAAAATTAGGAAATTCAGTATAAATGTCAAGAATAAAATGTTTCAATCAAGTAACATTTATACCGTGGCTTCTAAATCTAGAAGGATGGGTAAAAAAGAATTCGCCGAATGGTTTTCTGAAGTGTATTTAAAAGAAACACCTGACGAAACATTTCTTTTTCTCGACTAATGTGGAACGCATAAGAATTCAGAATTAATAGAAGCAATTACTCCTCCAGATAAAAACGTGTGTATACTTTATATGTCACCAAATACTACCCCTTTTACCCAAACTGTAGATAGATAGGGTTTCCGTGTATGTAAAAATTACGTGCGACAGTTTTCTGACATTGTGTTAATGAAACAATTTCAAATAAATTTAGTTAAGCGTGATAACATTTTTAAATTACAAGGTATAATACATAACCAATTAAGTTTGGCCCGTTATAGAAATATGTGGTATTATTCACGATATGATTGTTCCTACACTCACTTGCATCCAGGACATTTTGAAAATCCAGTACAGCAAGGGCGTACCCAGGAGAGGCAGGGGGTCCGGTTCCCTATTCGAAATTTAAAGTTTTGTTAACAAAACAATAATAAAGAGGGCTTTTTGAGAAAAATTTAGCTTTTTTCACCTTTTGGTCCCCCCCCCCCCCGAAATTTTTTCTGGGTACGGCGCTGCAGTTTGCTTTTCGTACAAAAGTGCCAGCAACTTGCGCGTCACCTAATTGCAATTTTACTGATCCATTTGCTATTTGTAGTTGGTGCAAAACACATATTTGTTTGTACATTTTTTCATAATCCCTCATTTGTATTACGCATATATAGCTTAAAAAACAACAATTCATATGACAATTTTTGTAAAATGTCACAATTCTACTTGCTTAAAGAATAATTTATGTCACATTTTATTGCGATTTTTAGTTTTTATAATCATGCATTTAATAATATATATCTTTCAGGGCCAAATCAAAGGTGGGGGGGAGGGATTATAGGGTAAACCTCTTACCCCCCAAAACAAAATTACCATACAATTTTTTAAATTATTTTTTAATACCGTTGTTTATCTCAACTCTTATGTCGCTAAAAAGCTAAATTTCTTCTAAAAAGCTACGTTTAACCTCTTATGCATGCATAGAATTTATGTTTAAAAAATATTTTTATCCAACTCCCTCCACCGCCCCTCCCCAAAACGGAAATTGTTATGAGCGTGATTTTTCCCCACCATATGTTCTGCGGGATATCCTATGAATGATTGTTGTAGATGAATCCTGACAGTGCTTATTTAAAATGCTTATTAAATAACCATCTTTTCGTAAAAATATTTATAAAAGGAAATAGCGCCAAGTGGCTATAAAGGCTCTATTCTGTCAGTACATACTCCTTTTTTATTAATTAATTGTAGCTTTAATTTGAGGAGATAGCAGCTACCTTTTGCACATTAGGTTTTTTTTAGTGTGTACTTATGACTGCATTAAATTCGTTACTTTTGGTGAGTGAGCTTCGGGGAGGTTTCCTTGTAAGAAGATATCGTTAATATAAGAAGATATCGTTAAGCTAGGTTCAATTTCAGGGACTTATTTTTTCACGCCAAACTTTCGGATAAATTGCCAAAAATGACCAAGCATGGCAACATTTGACGAACCATTACATCTCCGCTTTTAGGCAACACCTTCAAGCAGCGGTTTAAAAACACTTACTTCACCTTTAATTAGATTCTTTGAAAAGTAATTCGCCGTAGACAAAAAGCTTGAAATCAATATCACTCTAGTGTTAACAACATGAGATTATTCCTTAAAAATTAAAAAAGAAGGAATTGTTATTGACCCTTTCAGACGAGCTACTGTAACTGTCATGGCAGCAAATGAGTAGGCTACAGGTGGCGTTGAAACTGTTAATGACCCAATTCATTTTATGGACATCCCTCTTTTTTCTCCTTTTGTCACAACATTTTGTCATGCATAAGTATTACTTTACATAACGGAAACAAAGGACTTTTGCATATTATTTTGGATTTTCAAACAGAAAATACAATATGTTTGTTATTGAATCATAACAATACGGAATGTAGATGGTAGTTCAGACCTCAGCTAAATGGGCAAAAATAAAAGGTGTAACTATATAAATTTCTTTCGAAAATAATGACTACCTGTAGTGATAAAACATCTGGCGGAGAATCTTCAAACTAGCCCACTGGTAGTGGCTCATCCAAGTGGGTGCTTTGGGGGGTCGATCCCCCCCCCCTCTAAGCTAGATATACTATGGATTAGTGAAGTTAAAAAAAAATTGTTGTAAATTTTCACATGAACTAAAATTAAAAACAAATAGCAGTGTATACACAGTCAACTCATTGTTTAATGATGATCTCTTTTTGAGCACGATATTTTAAAGTCCCGGCCCCACCGACGTAAAGAACTTCTAATCAAAGATGACGTTGTTTCTGTTAACGACGATTTTTTTTCTACATGATAAACATTTTTTTTAAACTTATCTCTAGCAGGGGTCTTTTCATTCGAAGTCTTACGCGGTTTTCTCCAAAACTTCGCGTAAATACGGATTAAGAGCCTTTAGAAAGACTCCCACGGAGGGCATGCCGTGCTCGGCCTAGATCCCTACAATCCTCACAGAAAGGAAGGGAATTACTTAATCTGGAAAACCTATGCAATTCCAAAATGCGAAAATGTATGCTGTGGACACTGTATATTGCTCGGTGGCTGTGAAAAATGTTCATGGGGATGGCCCGCGAACAACAACATGAATAAAGACCGTTGCTGATAAGCCACGTCTGGCCATCACTAACGGGGGATAAGGCAGCATTCTTCTGGCTAATTTTGCGACTTTTTAATGACCAGTCGGCATCTACTTGTAAAAGATTAATGTGTTAAACTGCAAACCCCGTCCCCCACACAATGGAGATAGCAGCGGAACATTTTTTTTTTTTTTTACAGTACCAGTCCCGTCGTCCGCAAGAAACGCATAGAAAATGTGGCTTATCAGCATCGGCCTTATCTTGATCGGTATAGGGAGCACGACAGCTGCCCCCCTCCCCGGAACCGAGATTTCTCTTCACGAGCCTGGCATCAGATAATATAGTTATTTAGTTGTGATATATCTTGTTAGAGAGGGTTATATATTGGGAGGAACAGTAGGGAAATCAACGAATCATCCTAATGAAAAACGGAGCTCCCCCTACCTGATTGTTTTTCTGGATCCACCCCGGCCCACTGGTACGTCTATTCTTTAAGCACTCTACATTCTAACATGCTGCAAGGGAACGAACACTGATGCTTTTTTATTCTCAAAACTGCCAAACATACGATGAAAATGCTTTGTCTAAAGGATGCCTTATTATTCGCAATTAAATCATATGACTACCTGTACGATAGCTTAGTATTCTGCACGTGACATTCTCTATGAAAAAAAAAAAAAAAAAAAATTATTTTCCACTGCCTACTGTTCACTCGTAAATCATCACCGTTGGCTTCCTTACTTCCTCTTCAGAAATTTGAATTTTGTCCCAAAACCACCTTTCAAACACACAAAAAGAAAAACAAATGATTGTTTGATGTTCGCATCGATCTTCAATTGGAAACTAAATTAAGTGAAAAGAGCACGGGCAATATTATTTGACAGTGGCGCACACAGGACTTTCTCTTGGAGGGGGTCCAGCACATAAAAATGTGACACTAACCATCTGAAAAAGAAAAATGCGGATTTTTAAAAAGTTTATCATAACATGTTTTTATTGTTCTTTTATTTATTTATCTTAACTGACTAACGATAAAAGTTTAATAAAGTTTTCTAACATATTTGTTGAAAATTGCATGATGATAGAAAAATTGCTAACTCTTTAGGGAGGGTTCCGGAACCCTTGGACCCCTCCCTTGTCTGCGCCACTGGTATTTGATAAAGGGGTTTGGCTTATGCAGCGAGAGTACAATATAGTAGTTGTAGATAGCTCGGATCTGAAAAAAAGTTTTCATCCGTCAAGCTGACAAACAAATCAAAAGAAACGTTCGTTTATAAAAAGGGATAAGAAATTGTATGAGTTTTTAAATTTTGTAAATGAAACAGAAATACGAAAGCACCAATAAAAAAGTGCAGACTTTTAATCAATAGTTATAAAAATTGAAATACTTTTGCCATCTGCAAAAATACACTTCGGACCACCTCACCACGTTATTCAGTTCAGACTGGTCTCTGCTCTTTCTTGCACGAACTAAAACGTTCCACGTGTCATCAATACACCTACTGAATAAATTCCTGGTGATTTGCGGAAAATGACAGTTTTCTGTATCAGCAATTTTCTCGATGTTATCAAAGTTGGCTGATATTTTATTGCCCCGGGCGAGACGCGAAAGCCCTGTAATAAATTTGTTGATATGCAGCCCAGGTTGTGCATTGGCTGAACAATCACTCTACACAACACAGGTTCGTTTCTCGGCATCAGTTTGGGTATAATTTCATTCGTCCTTTTGTAGGGGACAACGCTAGTCCATCTATTGGACGCTTTCATCATAAAGCGGCCAGTAATTCCGGCCTTAGTAGTGGTCCATAACTATGAACGGCAAGTGACCGACATTAGAAAAATTAAAGTTTATTGAATTTTAGATTATTAATTTCTTTTTTCTCGGTTTCGTCCTAGCTGTGTAATTTTCTTTTACCATTGGTTTCATAAAAAATTAGGCTATTTTTGTAAAATATTGGCGTTTTTTGTCATTTAGTAAATTATTTGTCTGAACGTACTGTTCGGAACATATTTTTATCCGGCTTTATCTGTACTTTTTTATACTTTCAATATTTTCTTCAGTTTCACAATTCTTAGATTGATAAAGTCACAGTCTTTAAAAAAACATAAATGCTGAATTTCTTACTTTACTCTTGGAAAGTTTCCCAAGACTACTGTAAATGGCATCCTTGTCATGAGGTTGCATCTTCATTTTAAAATTCTCCAAAGTAGTTTAGTGCCGCTTAAGTCTTCATTAAATAAGAAGTCTACGTATTATCTAAAGTTCTGACGATAGTGTGTTGCATTGACAGAGAGCATATCAACGCTTGTTCACACAAGACGAGAAAAAGCAAGCAAAACCGTGTAATAACATGTTCAAAGAGTACGTTCAGACAAGGGTTAATTGAATTTCACGAAACTACAACAATTTATAAAATTAAAGTAATTTTTGATGATACCAATAAAAAAGGAAATTACAGAGATGTGACGACAAGAAAAGTAAAAGAAAGGAAAAATGAAAATATTAATGATCTAAAACTCAATAAAATTAGCACAACCCTTTCGCGTCAACAATGACATATCGGGTTGACTGTGACAACCTCGAGAAATTGCTGATTATAAAAACAGAACTCATGCCCTTTAAAGTGAATCACCATAAATTTACTCAGCACTTCATTCTATAAATGAAATCTCACACGCTAGCATTGGTGACGCGTGGAACATTAAACTCGGGCATGGTACAGGATGAAAGAGCAGTTTTAGCTGAAAAAGGCCGTTATAGGCCAAAATATATTTTTGCGAATGTTCAGGGTGTTTTGATTTTTATTATTATAAAAATAAATATTTTTTGTTCAAAATTTCAGATTATGCTTCATCGCAAGGTAATATGAGAAGGTGGAAAGGTTACAAAGCCATGTATCTGCAATAAACACAAATTCTTAATCTTTCAAGTAGTGTTACTGTTTTATTTATTTTATTTTACCTTATTTTATTTTATTTTATTTTTTTTGAGTTGTAATTTTATAGTTTTAAGTAAGGAGAAATATCTTTTGAATTAAAACTTCGATCGCCAGTCTTCGATTTTTGAATTAAGAGTGGCGATTTATCAAAACTTCAATTCAAAACTTGAGAGTATTGCTTAAAAATTGCAAAAAACTGGAAGTTTTGGTGACTTTTTCACTCCTGCAATGTCACAATGATGGCGATTTTAAGAAATGTATTTTTTTAAACAGTTTCATATATATTTAAAAAGTAGAAAATACTAGAAAGCGCATCACCATTCAAAATCCTTTGGAAATGTGAAGTAAGAATGAACCATGTGACTTGCAGCATGGAAATGCACAAACAGGATAGACCTTGTGCTTTATCACCACATTTGATGGTTACAGTGGTAAGTTTTAGTTACAAATGAAATTTACTGTCAACATACATATTTCAAGCAAATTTGGCTTTAAAAAATGATCGCCAAGGCTTAGTGGATGTGGATAGATTGCAATATTATTCATAAAAGTATGTTTTAAAAATATGGAAAAAAAACCACTAGTCTGTTAAATGTTATTCCAGAACTTTTCACAAAAAATAAATTGCAACCTTCTGCAGAGCAGCTATGTACCATGTTGCATTAAAAATATAACATTGGAAACGAAAATTAAATTGCTGGCCACAAATACTCTTTAGAAAACTAATGAAAGTTGGATGCGCAAGAATATGCGCATGAGATCTTGTCACAAGTCAGCCGATGGGACAAGTGCCTGAATTTAGGGTTACCAAAGCACTCTCGATCCCTTAAATCATCTCTTTAAATGTGCTACATCTTTTTCTATGTACTCCTCATAGTGTTGATACATTTATTGCATGTTCTAATTTTTTTGAATTGCAGGCATATTTCTAAATGTTACGATAGACAAATTGCTGAACGAACTAGAAAGAGGTGTCATCATATTTGCTCACGGCATCGAGTCCTTTTATAATGACGCTAGAAGCAATAACATGTCCCTTTCGCCAAACTTAAGTTGCAATCTCGCAGGACAATCTCGTTGGAATAAAGGAGAAATTTTACACAAGTACGTATCAGCATTTTATACGATAAAAGAACGATTTTCTTTTGTTTTTGTTCACATGAAAATATATGAGAAAATACAAGGTGTGACATAAATAAAGTTCTGACCACAAATTCATAAAGCTACTTATTCATTTATTATTAATTAATATGCAGTGAAATCCCTCTATACAACGAAATTTTCGGATTCAAAATAATATATCGTTGTAAAGAGAATTATTTTTTAGTGGGCGGCATCAATACTGGAACGAAAAGAATTTGGTTCCTTAGTTCCTGTAGTCTGGCGTCATTAGGGGATGCTTCACTTCCATTTCCTACTTCGTGCTCATGCAAAAAATAATGCATATTACATGTAATGAGAAGAACTTGTTTATAGTGTTTGAGTAGCTTATACATCAGTCACAACTTTTAGTCAAGTACCCTTGCCCAGAATTCTAGAGACGGCATAGCAAATAAATGTTTAAAAATTTACAACCGAAATATGCAATAATATCCAAATAGATAAAACCCCAAATTTGTTTCTGTAAAATGGATTACGAGAAACTAATTTTCTCTTAATACATTTACTCATTACCACAGTTACACTAGCAGTATGAAATCAAAACTTTGATTTTTATCTACACTTTCTTTCTGTAGTGTTTAATTCGTGTGCATCGGTCAGGGTTTGAAGAAAAAATATTTTAATCGAGAGAATTATTGTAATGGAAGGGGTAGTATTACCATCGTTGTAGAGAGAATTATTGTTGTAAAGAATATCGTTATACAGAGAACTCCTTTACATTAACCCAAAGAAAATTAGCCTACGACTACCAAAAAGTATCGTAATGGAGAGAATTATCGTTATAAAGGAGTTCGCTTGTAGAGAGATTCTACTGCATAAAGATTCTGTGACTAAATAATCGTCGACTTAGCGTATTTTTAACCCATATATTTTCATTTTTGCAATCGAATATCCATTTTCGCATAATCATCATTAAACACAATCCAATGCCAGATAAAATTAAATTGTTTTATAAGAGTAAAGAGTGCTCTGCATAGATCTCTTGAGGACAACACCCATAGTTTTATCCCAGTAAAAAAATTATGCAAAGCTATGCCTTATAAAATACCATTCCATTTACAGTGTACTAACTAAATAATTATTTTTTGTAATTCAGTACAGTTAGAAAAATTTTTACCCAAATTTTGCAAACCTTTTGAAAAAAGCATTCACGCGGTGCTGTTCGCATTGCCTTTAAAAATTTAATGGCGTTAATAGAAAATGCCGTTGTTTGAGCATTGAAGCAGAAGATAGTAAGTTGTGATTTTTCGAATATAGCTGCAGAACTTTCTTTCAAATATGATGACAAAAGTAGAAGAATTCCTATTATTAAAATAAAATTGCAGAAAATGATATATATCTATGTACACACACGCACAAACACGCATGTAAATAGTATGATTTTTCTACTAAACTTCTCTTAAGTGACTGCTATACTTAGTAGAATCTACATTCTAAAGCGAAAAATGTAAATACTCTAAACAGTGAAATTCCAGCCACGTGCATATTGTCCAAGTTGTAAGGTTACAAGGTGGTCCCACAGTTGTCTAAATTTTAAACAATTGGATACTGTCAGTGCAATTGGATCATCTCTAGAGCTCGGGTGTTTCATGACATTTCATTCCTTTGGCATGACTGTAATCTCTTTTTGTTCTTTATTTCGATTCTATTCGATCAAAGGTTGAAATATGCTGAATATATCAGTTCCTTCTTCTATTACATTTGCGCATCCTCCAACTTCAATTAATTTAAATAAAAACTGATTACCATGAAATATATACCGGTTGTTTCAAAATACATGTCACAGCGATAATTTTTTAAACCGTAAGTGAAAGAAACATACTTTCAATTAGAAAAGTTAGTCAAATGAAGGGTAGCTTTCAGATATGGCAATTTTTTACTAGCGACTGCATACATCTTAAAATACGAAATTTAATTTTTTTACGGTCCCTCCTTTTCTATCACTTATGTTTAGAAAAATGTTGCTCTTTGTGTCAGAAAAATTAATTAAAAATATCATATGTCTGTAAGTAAAATAATTAGCGAAATATTGCAATTTGAAAATTTTGGCATGGGTCGCCAAGCACTAAGGGGATGGCTCAAAAGTGAGAAAAATGTAATTGCTTTTCAGCTGACATTCATTTGTGTTAAGAGTCACTCGATAGACATAATTGACTCCTGAAATCCTAATTTAGCTAGAATTTTCCTGTAAAGCATGTTTGGCAAATTCTAGGGAAAATTACCGCACCATAGTAACCTACACCATTATTTTTGTCATTCCCTTTTACACTTTAAAAGTCCTTCACTAGAAGCGTGATGTAATTAGTCGATGGCCTGTTAATTTCACACACTTGAACGCGTTTAACTGCGTTTCCCAGAAATGGGATCTTTATTTATCTTTTATCAACTCATATTTGTTTCCCTACAGTAAGATGTTTTCGCCTGAAACCGGACGCCAACACAGTAGGTAAAGGAGTGTAAGTCATCATTTTCAAAATTAATTTTCTCTCTAATTATTTCAATTAGAGACACGGGACTTTATTACTAATTTTCTTAGACAAAGAGCAACTTTTTTTTAAATAACTGATAGGAAAGGAGGGACCGTATAAAAATTAAATTTCTTATTTTAGTATTTATACAGTCCCCAGGAAAGAAATTGCCATACGTGAAAATATACTCTTTATTTGACCAACTTTTCTAATTGGAAGTACATATATTTACGGTTCAAAAGATAATCGCTGTAACATCTATTTTGAAACATCCGGTATATATATAAACACCCACACACACGCACACGTATATATATATTTGTATATATAAACACATGCCACCATATTTCTAGAAAAAAGCACGATCGTGGCCAGTCATAGATGTGAAACAACTGCACAAACACTGTGAAAAACTAGATTTTTTGTAATGGAAGTAGGCAATATACTTATAATTCCTGTGACTTTCAACAGAGACCCGTCATTACTGATTGTAAATACGAAGACAAAAATAGCAGGTTACTGTAAGCTGCTTAGCGAAAGGCTCAATTAACAAGGATTCCTATACCCACTACAAAAAAAAAAAAAAAAAAAAAAATGTGGCTTCCCAAATGATGCCAAAACGAGAAAAATAATACTTGAGCTTATAATGTCCCCATAATCAAGGGGGAAGTATTAATTAAAAAATTAATAATAAAAAATTAGTATTTACTTAAAATAATAATAAATATGTTGCAATATTCAAAAAAACTCTTAAAATTAAACCAAGCTATGTTAATTAACTATGCATATTATGTTATTTCAATTTAACGTTTATACGGGCAGAATATAGTGCACTTGTTTTATATGTACATCATATCCTATTGAAAATGCTTTGCATAGCACAGTTCTTTTTAAATAGTGCACATTTAAAACATTAACACTGGAACAATCGTTGCTTAATATTGATGTAAAATACGGAAATGGATTTAAAGGAAAATGAAATTAACAGAAAATATGTAAATATTTTAAAGTTCGCTATAGCGTGTTTTCTGCCGAAAAAGCTGGACATCCCTTTGTAGTTGCTCAGTGTAAATACACAAAAAAACTCTAACTGTTTAAGTATCTAGATGCAAAGGTTAAAATAAAGATTTTATCGTCTTATATATGAACTGGTTAATTGTGCGTTGTATTTGCGCAAGTACCTGTACGTTCGAAGGTATTTCATAATTTATAGACAGGGAGGAGGTCATATAGGTTTGATCCCTCCTACCCCCAAAAGTTTAGTCAATAGGTTTGTAGAGTTTTTCTGTGTTGATTCTGGAGATCAATTAAAGTAAAAAAAAACAATTTAGGTCTACACATTCTCCCCAAAACTTAATACCCCCCCCCCTCCGATTTCTTTTAATGGCTACGGGCTTGTTTATACATTCGGAATCATAAAGAGATTTTCTTGTGTCCGTTAGAGTTGTGATTATTTAAAGTAAGATAAGAACATTTTTTTTAAACATGCAAACTTGATTGTTGAATTCTGTTTCCAGGCACATGCGCAGTATAACCGTTCGCAGCAAATCTCAAGGCCGTCCCATTGAGTTTAATATGGATGGAACTCTAAAAGACGTTGAAATCCATGTAGTGAATCTGAATCATTACGGCTGGGAAAAGGTAATGAAACTTTGTTATAACCAACACTGATGAATGAGCTGAATATTTGAATCTTTCTGCGGAAACTATTTGTATGGAACGAAACGCTATTTTTCTCTGCTTTAAGGTTTAGACCCTCTGAAACGGGAATATCTTCTAAACAAGGTACAGATGTTTTGAAATATGCATTTCAAAACATATGAGAGCATTGCACTATCATTGTTTTTTTGTTTTTGTTTTTCAGAAAGTCAGGCAAAGCTGCGTAGTTTAAAAATACATTTAAAAAACATATATTTTCCTTTATTTTGAACAAATAGATATTTGCATATATACTTAAACTTTTCTTTTCGTACTGTAACGAAACAACTTTGTAGTTTTAAATGTTGACAATTATCAAAATTCTGTGACGACACCAATTAAAAATCTGGATATCTGGACTTCTAGTGTTCATAAATAAATTTAAACAATTGAAATCGCCTAGATGAAGAATTTTTCTATCAGTTTGCGAAATACAGTAATTGATAAGATATAAAAGTAAGATATAAAGGCTTCTAAACGTGTCCGTACTTTCGAAAGGGGACTTTGCACATCACCAAAGTAATGTACGTGGCTGACGAGATATACAGGCTATGGTGATGACATTTTGGTCACATCCCTTGTCTTTTGATTCGAAGAGTCGGGTTACCAAGAGGGTGGGATCATTTCAGTAAGGCTATCTCAGACTAAGATAGTTATACTCGCTTGGCCACGTGGCTTTCGGAGTGCAAACGGGTGTAGCAAAATGTTAGCACCGCAGCCTGTATATCTCGTCCTTTATGATTAATGTACGGAGCACATTTTACCAATCGAGACTTTTTTGTACACATGGGCAGTATAAAAATTTAAATTTCGCATTTATCTGTTCTCTTGAAAATTTTAATAATTTTTATAAAGTTATGTATTTTTTTCACGAAACTGTTTATTTATTATGTATGTAATGTAAATAATGAAAGTCGATATCAATCTTTATGGAATCCCCAATATGATTATAGTAAAACTAGATAATACACGCTTAAATCTATTGATTAAAACTAACATTCCTTTATTGATTAAATTTCTTATCGGCTGATTTAAATCCTTTTACGCTAAAAATTTCCGAAAAATACTCATTAAAGACAATAATTTGTAAACTCCTCCATTCGCCTCAATGCTCAGGATTCGCTAGATTCTACTTAACTCCATTTTCACTTAAATCTTGTCTATTTGAGTATTCTGTCGCTCCCCCACGAAAAGATGCCTGTAAGATATCCTATTACTATCACGTGATCAACGCTCTTCAACGGAAAACGGTACATAGTCACAACGCGGCAATCGTGGCTTGCGGCGGGCATTGAAGAACAAACATGTCGTTATTAAAAATATGAATTAAAAGAGTTTCTAAAGAGGATACCGGATGTACTTTACTTACTATGCTAAGTCCTTTTGCTGTGGGTGATTACTTCTCGATGTATTCGCTGGTGATAATTTTATGTTATATCCGAATACCAAATGCATCTTTTTCATATTCAGAGTTGTGAAATAAATTCAACCTAAATGTGGAGAGGATGCTTTCGGTAAAAATTTTGTTTTAATGGACATAGTTTCTTACGATTGGATTATAAAAATCTCGTCGCTGTTGTAAAACAAATGAAGTTATGATATCTTCAGTGAAGTGAGTAAGTACTATTTTACCTTTTTCATGTAAATAAATTTCGTTGCTGGTTTAATTAAATCTCACAGCTGGTTTAAACATGATTGCATTTCTGTATTCTGACTGTACTGTGAATTCGTTTTATAACTAGAGACTACAGTGAAATTATGTTCTATTTATTAAAAAAATACTTTTTTATAGTGTATTAAGATATATGTAATGTATTTGCCTTGATTTAAAATTTATTTTCTCGGGCATATAATCATAGATTACAGCTCTGATAATAAAAAATGAAGAAAACGAATAATTCAATACATTAATCAAAAACAGCAAATTTTCATAAAACACCCTTTTTCTAGCTTAAAATAATAATCCTATTGAGTACAGATGTATTAAATAAAAACGGACTGATTTTGTAAAAATGCTCATTCTGTAGCTTAAATAATAATCATAATTGAGTACAGTTATACTACGGAAAAAACACTCAAAATACTAGTGTTAAACAATAAAGTAAAAAAAAACTTTGTAAAAAACACACATAAGATAAGAGGATAAGCATGATGAGGTAAGAGGATACGCACGTTTCAACCAAAAATTGTTTTGGCCTTCATCAGTCCAAGCCCTTCGTCGCAAGCAACACAGGGAACTGAAAAGAGATAAACAAGATGTTGCCACAAGGGGCAAAGAAAAGTCGAACAAAACCACGGAGAGGGGAGAAAAAAATATAAATAAAATAAGGGATAAAAAGGAAAGGAAAGAAGCACAAAAAACAGAAATAAAAAAGGAATAAATAAATAAAAAAAATTATAATAATAAACAGAACAACATTTATATTAATCAAAAACGGACAGACACTCCTCTTTTTGATTATTTTTTAGCCTAAATGGAGCTGTTGTATAATGCTAAAGAATTGAGAATTTTTCGCTCCATTGATTTTTGTCGATGAATGGAGCCAATTTTACTCAATCGGTAGAATGGCTGTTTGAAGTCAAAAATTGAGTAAAAATATACTCCGTTTGATTATTATTTTATTCACAGTCAGTGGATTAAGCATGTAGAAATTAGGCACAAGCCGGCTTGGTGAGTGAGTCTTTTCCGTAACTGAACATTTTGAATTTTAACAAACATGTACAAAACTTTGAATTTTGTTATCCATGTTTTTTTATGTCAAGATAAACGTACTCTTTTCTTCTTGTAGATAGGTTTGTGGGAGAACAGCAGTTTGGATATTACAGATATCGTATGGCCTGGCGACAGTCCTGTTCCACCCCCCGGTGTGCCAGAAAAATTTAACTTAAAAGTTACCTTCCTAGACGAACCGCCCTATGTAAATTTATTACATCCTGACAACGAAACTGGTGAATGCAAAACAAGTAGATCCGTCAAATGTAGAATAGTTCCAGAGAGCAAACTCATTGGGTGAGTCTACCGTACATTATGCTAGTTATTTAGTAAATACGGTTGTGAAACCTTCAACTATATTTCAAAGGCTTCCCAGTCCTTTTAAGTACTGTTCCTTAAAAGGATTGGTAAACCTTTGAAATATAGTTGATGGTTTCACAGCCGCATTTACTAAAGTTTTGCGATAGATGTCGCATTGATAAGTTTTGCGATAGAATTAAGGAATTTTTAATATATACATGAAAAAAATATGACAATATATTTTTAACAATATTATTATTATGGTTGTTGTTGTTGTTGTTGCTAATATTAAGATTCTAATATCGCAACAACAAGGAAAATGTATTTTATAAATCATTGGTACTTGATAATATAAAATATTTTTTTGAAAGTTTGGACACAGTAGTGAATTTCCAGCAAAGGACATAGTGATGTCGCATTGATAAGTTTTGCGATAGAATTAAGGAATTTTTAATATATACATGAAAAAAATATGACAATATATTTTTAACAATATTATTATTATGGTTGTTGTTGTTGTTGTTGCTAATATTAAGATTCTAATATCGCAACAACAAGGAAAATGTATTTTATAAATCATTGGTACTTGATAATATAAAATATTTTTTTGAAAGTTTGGACACAGTAGTGAATTTCCAGCAAAGGACATAGTGATTTCGAAGCTAAAAATCTCAAAAACAAAGATCAATAGCAGGGTGTAACAAACGGTATGTTTCATATGTAAGGTGTAAAAATTTTATACAGAAATTTTGAAGTAGTAGTTTGAAAAACTGCTAACAGACGACGCCGACGCTGTATTTTTAAGGCCTCAATATTCTCCCGGTCTGACTCCTCGTAACTACTTTAATAAAGGCACATTGAAAGGAACTGTCTACCAGAACCACCCCGGAACCTTCATCGAGCTAGAATCGTTGATTCGTGTGGCATGTGAATCTGTTTCTCTTGAGACATACCGGATGAGATGACAAACTTCATTATTCGTTTGCGCACCACCGTATGTCGTAAGGATGGACATATTGAAATGATTGCTCTGTGACTGCTTCCAGACGTTGATTTTATGCTTATACATAATGATCATCGATCGATTTAGACGTGCAACGCTATTACTAGCAGCGTACTCCATTTGGGGATTTGGAGGTTTCAATCCTCCTTGTCAAGATTTTTTAACATACTAAGGGCCAAGGCCCCCAGACTCGCTACGCTCGCTTTTCATATGAGGCACTCGGCCCCTAATCGGGCTTATTCGTAAAAAAGACATAATTTCAACAGAGAAAACCCGAAGATTGGATCAGATAGAATGTTACTGAGCTAAGCTACACATTGCTTGGTTCTTGCATCTTCATTGGTACATAAAAATTTAAACTTCACACTACAGTAGACCCCCTACCCCTCATAACACGGAAGATATTTTGTTATGGGAATCCGTGTTGTACGGGTCCTGAGCTATACTCCACCTGGAGTGCGGACTCCGCTTATAATCGCTGGAAAAATTATTTGTACTCCTCAGAAACACAATGATATTTAATGATAATTATACTAATTAGGAGCTAAAGCGTAATAAAATAAGAACATATGTTTCAGCTGTATTTTTAATAATGTAAAACCTATTGGACACCTTGCGAATTTGCCACCCATGGCGATTTTTCATTATTTGGCGACTTGCGTACATGTAAAGTTAATAAAAGCTACGGAACAGATAGAATAGCCTGCCACCCATGGCGACTTTTCATTATTTGGCGATTTACACATACTCACAACCTATATTTACTGTTCATTTAAGGTTACCGGAAAACCGTTATCCATACTTTCATTTACATAATCGTTTGCAGATTGGCGTACTTAACACCACGAATTATACCATCGCGTCGCGCTAGCAAATATCCAAAGTGTACTATAACTGCTATAATGGCATAGTTAACGCCAAATATTTCTACTGGTAGCAAATAATCCAGCTGGACGAGAACCAGCTTTAAAATAATCTGCATTTTAATTTTTTTTTCATTTTCAAGATATTAGTTATCCTGTTTTGGAAAAACGAATAATCGCTCATTCTAAACTCCTGTTGTCTAAGCGAACTTACTATTTGAAAATTGTCAACTTTGTGTAACACATTTTGAGTTACTTATTTCACATAGTTTTTATTTTGGCGTAAAATGGGCGTCATTCTAACTTATGTTTGTAAATTTCACGCGATTCTAGATACTTGGAAACGCTTTGTTGCAAAGGAATGAATGATTTTATGCCAAATCTGGCAACCATTCTGTTTATTTTTTCAGCTTTTTATTAATATATTCTAAAATAATTCGATTTTCGAAATTTAACTTAGCTCATCAGGTTCCTCGGAATTTTTCGAATCTGTGGGCACCTTAGTTGAAACTTAAACCACGGTTTAGGAGGAAAATCCCAGGAGTTAAACCCCACGGTTTAGGAGGAAATAGGCCAACAAGCTTTGACAGCGCCAGCGGCCTTTACTTTTTTTTAGAATAGAGAGATACCCAAATTAAATTTCACGCTGTTCTGGAAACTCGCGGAATCTTTTCGCAATCGAAAGATTTCGTTTTGTGTACACAGCTATTCTCATGTCCATGCAAACGATTTATTTGTGAAAAAAAAAATGATAATAAACTGTGTAATCTGGAAAATCTCTTTTAAACGAATTTGAATCCCAATTGTATGAAGTCGTATTCACTTGAAAAGGGTAATTTTGTCACGCAAAGGATTTACTTTTTTGACTAACGGAAATAAAATGGTGCTGAAAATAGCAAAAAATCGCTTAAAAAGGAGGGAACGGGTAGATTTTCAGATTTTTAAAGAAGCGCAGATTGTTTTCTATATTTTTATACATGATCATGAAAATTTTCAAGCGGATCGTGCAAACGGTGAAGAAGTTATTAGGCTTTTTGTGTTAACTTTGTAAATTTCACGCGACTCTAGATACTTGGAAACGCTTTGTTGCAAAGGAATGAATGATTTTATGCCAAATCTGGCAACCATTCAGTTTATTTTTTCAGTTTTTTATTAATATCTTCTAAAAATATTCGATTTTCGAAATTTAAATCAGCTTAGCAGGTTCCTCGGAATTTTTCGAATCTGTAGGTACCTTAATCGAAAGTCAAATCCCTACGGCTTAGGAAGAGATAGGTCCAGAAGCTTTGACAGCGCCAGCGGCGGCGACAGCGGCCTTTACTTTTTTTTAGAATAGGGAGATAATCCTTAAAATTTTATTTTTTAACATAAATGTTACCCTTTTACACATTATGTCAATAATCCTCCTCCTTCAAAAGAAGTATGTGTACATCACTTTTTGATAGCAGCTACTATATCGAAAATTCTGTATATATTTTTTATAGGTTTTATATATCGCTTGCTGCATTCTTCCACTGTCCTCTGATTCCCATGTGTGTAATTTTGAAATCAGTTATGTCCTTTGCTGGACAACCTGTATGCCCCATGAACCTTCTTTAAAGTTTTTAAAGGCATTTGTCGAGATCTTCAAATAATAATAATACTCATTTCCAACGATAAAATGAGACGGCTCTCATGAATTAAAAGGCAAGAAGTGCATTTAACCTTTTTAGCGTTTGTTTACATACACTGCTTAACTGTTACAGGAGCGCTGAATCACAAAATCTTCATCGCAACTGAAAAAGCGAGATTTGCATTGTTTTTTCCATTGTTTTTTCATTGTAAAAATGCACGGGCTAACAAATGCAACAGGATGTCGAGCACGCCAGCCGATTTCGCGATGAGACTTCTGTTCTGAGATTTTTTTCATAGAGATTTACTTTATTCACGCAGGTTTATAAGCGAAGAAATAATTTAATTTTTCTAAGCATCTTACTATATATAATTACACTGATCAATAACTCAGTGATTCACTCTCTAACAGTTCCGGGAAACCACTCCAAGATAAAACTTCTATCGCTATTACTCCGAAATGATTACAGAGCTAAGCGCAAAAAGCGTATAGTAAAATCTACACAGTTTGACAGAGCAGCTTGAAAGTTTTCATAATTATGCGTAAACATATAAAAAATAATCCACGCTGCTTTAAAAATTTGAAAATCCACCTGTTCCTTCAATTTTAGGTAATTTTTCGTGAATTTTAGCTCAAATTTAATTTCCTAGAGTAAAACGAGTTAATGATTTGAGTAAAAAAATTAGCCGGCGCAATTGACAATGATGTCATTATGAAGTCACGGTTATGAGACTTAGGAGAAAAATTGCGATTCCAATTTGTTTAAAATAGTTTTTCCATATTACACAGTTTCATTTTTTTTTTCTCGAATAAAATATTGCATGAAGAATTGATATAAGAAGGGCTGTTCCCTCAGAAGGAAGTCGTTCGAATGCGAAAAATTTCCACACGCTTCTAGAAGAGCATGAAATTCGATTTCTGTATGTAATTAACATTGAATATGAAGTTAATTTAAGTGGACGAAAATTAAATATATTGGGTATAGACATATTTTTGTTGAATGTTTTTTTTCTAACGCCCTTTGTAGTTGCCTCCACAACAGCTTTACCTTCTACTCTCACATATTTGGTTCGCTCATAAAACTTTTCAAAAAGCGTTTAATGAATGTTCGGTGGTGAAGAATGTGTCTATTTTTCCAAGTAAAAATGCAAATTATAAAAATAGGCAACATGAAATTTTAAGCAATGCTTTTTAGCTCTCTTGAGAGAAATATGCTTATAGAGAAATTAAATATATCGTTCTGTATTCGATTATGCAATGATAAAAGCTAAATAGAAGAAAATTCAAAACTTTAAGTGTTTTTTAAGTTACTGAGAATTCAGACATCAGTTTTGAGTGTTTAAGAAACATAAATAACAAAAGCATAAAAATATCACATTTTTAAAAATACTATTACCGAAAGAAAAAAGATCAGCAGTGAAACAATATTGGATTCCGAGGATTTAAAATATAGTTTAAATCAGATTAGAGAATAAATAACATAAAATAGAACAGATATGACTTAAAAAAAATAGGAAAAAAATTATACTTTCGATAAAGAATAATGATAAAACAGTTTAGAACAAATTCAAGGTTTTAAAAGATAATTTGATAAGTATGCAAAAAATGACATATTTTAACATTACCATAGCTGCCAACCTTCCCGATTCCTTTGGTAGATTTCCCACCACAACTTTTCAACAGCTTTATTTTGCATTAAATTTTTGGCGTTGTTTTAAGCATGAACTGCTAGGTAAAAATTAGTGGTGGGAAATCTCCCGAGGAAATCGGGAAGGTTGGCAGCTATGCATTACATTCCAATTTATTGTTCCTAATAACATAAAGACAATACGCTATTTTTCTAATGTGGCTGTCCTTTTGCAGCCTGTTTTTATTCCAGTAATTTAGGCAGAGCACAAAAAAACTAAATCCACTTTTACTTAGAATAGATGTCAACTATTTTACATCTTAAAACAGCATTTCTCTTTTCTACTTACTATAAAATAAGATGCCTGTGGGTGTTTGTCTGTCGCTTGAGTTACGGATAAACCGCTACTAGTTCTTGTTTGAAGATGTAAAATGGTTAACATCTAATCTAAGTAAAAGAGGTTTTAGTGTTTTAGCGCTCTTCCTAAATTACTGGAATAAAAACATTCTGCAAAAGTACAACCACATTGGAAAAACCACATTAGCGTATTGTACCAAACTTGGTACAAAAGGGATTTCTAGACATAAAGTTATGCACCTGCAAAAGATTTCTTAAAAATTCGGTCTAGAATTATTTTATTCAGTAATTTATGGATTTCTGCGTGATTTTCATGGATTTTTGAGCGATTTTTTTACGGATTATTCAGCAAATAAATATATACGTATGTTCTATAGCGCTAGGAGTGAAAATAATACCTGTAAGTAAAAGATCATATTATATCATCGGATAGGAGAGAAAACGTTCTTATAATCGACATTTATAAGAAATTTTAGGGAAATAATTTTTAAACTGTCGCATTTTAAAATGTATGCAACAGAATGTTTTTTAAATAACATCAGATTATAAAATGCACATTTTACTCTCATTTACGCTTCAAAAGAAATAAAAATAGGGAAATTAGGGAATTTACTAGGCATTTTAGAATGAAATAGGATTTTACATTCAGTTAGCTGCTAAGTAAGAATTTCGTTATTTAGCCATCACATTTTTCGGCCTGTGTCGTCTTGGTAACGTAAACATTAAAACTGTGCATTTGAAAAAAGAATATATTATAACATTTTAAAATGTGGTTTATAATATGTTGAATGTGTGTTTTAAATCTAACATCACTTGTGAAAAAAGTCATCGAACATTTACATTACATTTTACTGAAAACAAACCGATTCCCAAAACTAATTATATTTTAGAAACTTTCCCAACTCAAGATGTACTCATAACAACCATCATTGGGTTGTATCGCTTGTATCCAAGAACATTGTTGAATCTAGTTAAATTCTAAAGTATTTACATGGATTTTATAAGAATTTATCTGAAAGTACTTCAAAGAGTTATATAACACCAAGCTTCAGTGCATTTGAATACTCCACCGAGTAGCACATCTAAATTGATTTAGTTCTTTATGATAAATTTGATGAAATGTGTGCTTTTCAAAAGTAATGTATTTTGATTACACGTAATTTTGATCCAACATTCTGAATTTTTGTACAGTGTAAAACTATCGTATGCATTTTCCAATAAATCCTTTAGCACTTAAGAATTAAAAAAATCATGGCATTTGAGATTAGTTATACTGTCTTTATTTGAGAGTAAATTATTTTTAAAAATTATTTTTAGGCGAAATTTGATGATTAGAAAAGCTTACGAAAATTTATTTCTTTAAAATGTTACAAACAATTAATTCAGTGCTGTCGATCAATTAGGGTATATTTTCTTTATATATTTTTTTATGAGAATATTAATGCTTTTATTTTTTTCTTTTTCAGATTAAATCATACAGTTGCTTTAAAAAACCCAGACTTCTACAAATGTTGCTCAGGTTTTTGTATAGATTTATTACAAAAATTTTCTCACGATTTAAAATTTACATATGATTTGTACAAAGTCGAAGACGGTGCCTGGGGTGTTGTTAATGTAAGTATAAGCCTTTCAAAGAAATGTAGATTATGTTACTTAAATGCAATCAATTAATTAAATACAGCTTATGCAATTCTCCAAAATCTCTTATAGCGAACTCACTATAAATGGACAATGTTATAAAATTGAGCCAGAAAGCACCCAAACAACGCATATGGCAGTGCCAGTCTCTTTGAACGCAAGTTGCTACACTGCATTTTAATTGCAGTGGGACGCTCCTTGTCCTACTGGCACCACAAATAGGGACTTTAATCTGCTGCGTTTATTTAAAAGTTCGTTCCAGTTTTTGACATCATATTGACGTCATCCGCACTCTACGAGAAATATCTAGAGAGTGTAGGTTTCTGTAAGTTTGGCGTTGTGTTTCAGTAAAACTTCCATTAAGAGCATATATGCCTTGGACTAAGGACATTTTAAGCGGCTCTAACGCATATTAACGTTACATCTGAAGAAAACCACTCAGAACTCGAGACCGGTACATCTGAAGAAAACCACCCAGAACTCGAGACCGTTACATCTGAAGAAAACCACCCAGAACTCGAGACCGTTACATCTGAAGAAAACCACCCAGAACTCGAGACCGTTACATCTGAAGAAAACTTAGTGAACTTTTGTGAACTTAGTTTTTGTTCTATGTGACTAGCCATATTAATCGTTTAACATACTGCCTTTCCGTTTAGGTAAATAATACTTGGAACGGGCTAATAGCGGAGCTGCTCCATCACAAAGCAGACATTGTTGTCACATCCATAAAAATCAACTCCGACCGACAACAAGCAGTAGATTTTACCATACCTTTCCTAGAAACAGGTATAGCCATAGTTGTAGCAAAAAGAACTGGAATCATATCACCAAAAGCCTTCTTAGGTAAGTTTCTTCAATCAACCTACTTCATATTTACTTTACTAATATTTAAACAGCTTCAGGATTTTTAAAAGAATCATTTGGAAAAGCACGCTTGAAGCCTAGTTCTTTTCACTTCGTCAAAGAGACACGACGGCAGAGATTCCCTTTCTGTACCCTACGTTACTAACCGGCATAGGTCTTTGAATGGCTCGTTTTGGTCCTCTGTTCTACTTCTGGAATGGATCAGACACAGTGGCGCATTTAAAAAAATATCTATTCTTAAAAGCTCCCAAATGCTCAGAAAGAAAATCTTTGAAGTCGCGTCTTTGCAACGAAGGAAAGCGAAAGGGGCTTGTGTGCATGGTGGATGTAATCGAACGTCCTCTACAAGCAATATCGTACGCCTGAAATGCATGAGTAGGCACTTTTGGTAATGGGCTATACACGAGATACACCCAAAGAATAGAAAAAAAAAAGTTTTGAAACGTGCTGGCACTTTGGTTTGAAAAATTGCTAAATTTAACAAATGAAATGACTCAAACTTGCTAATAAATTATTAAAAATTAGTGAATAAACATTAAAATTGTTCGTAGGTTTCAATTTGGTCATTTCTTTTGTTAAATTGGCTGTTTTACTATTCAAGCGCCACATAAGTGTACATTTTCATACTAAATTGCGAGAAAAAAAATCATGGGACACATCTTTTCTGTCGTAAGCATAACGAAGTTCGTTGCAATCTGCTTCCCCGTTTCACTTGAAGTACGCTGTTTATAGGGGTTTCTAAGTGTCAGAAAGTGCTTTAATTTTATTTTTTTCAGGCTTAAGTTGTTTAATTGATGTTATCCCTTGCTTGTATTACGGGCGAAAGTGAAATATATCATGTTTTCTTTATGATCTTTTTCTTATATTTCAGAACCTTTTGACACGAAATCATGGTTCATGATTCTGTTTGTATGCATTCAAGGTTCAGCTTTTGCTATTTTTCTTTTCGAATGGTTGAGTCCATATGGCTATGATATGAAAATGGCATGTCCAAGAGGTACGTTATATAGTATTTTATTTTTCTTATTCTAATGCAGATTTCAATAATATCATAACTAAGGTGTACTAATAATCTTTAACATAATTTTACTTCTTAATTATATAATTTACAACAGACTCAGATCAGTTTTGTAAGACTGAAGAAAACACGCAATGCTCAATAATTATTTAGAATGATTCAGAAAAGCTTAGGAAAACGTAACAAGTTGATAATGCATATCGATACAAATAATGTTCATGATTTGTGGCTTGACTTAAAAAAATAAAGCACTTGCTCTTTTCGAAAAGATACCTCTGCGAACGTTCATACAGCTCTTCTGCTGTGATTTATAGGGAGTAAAAGTACACCTAGCACGAATATGAAATATATGGAATAAAATGTCTGATTTATGAGACTTCTTTTGAAACTGAATAGGCTTTAATTGCAAGACTTCCAGAAAAAATTGCGTTATGTCTGAAACACTCTAGAGCGATCACCAATTTCCCCTTCGCTTTTATTACTATTTCATCAGCATTCAACGTCCTTACATTAAGGAATCATTGTAAATTTGCTGAAACGTATTCATGGTTGATGGGTTAGTACATGATACAGATTTTCAAAAAGCCTGAATTTTCGTTTATGTTACAGGAGTAAACACAATATAAATAGAATATTAGAAAAATTATAGAAAACAAAGTTAAAATTTCTGTGTATTTTTAAAAGATTGCAGATTACAGAGTAATTAAGTGCTGAGTGAAATTTTCCAATAGATTTTAATTTCAAAATTAGCGTTATATTTTAGTGGAATGAGCTTTCAAAATCAAGAAGTCATTTCTCACCTGTAACTGAATTTTATTTGATTTATTCTAGATTTTTTTAATGTTATGCCGCAAGAAAAATTTGCACAATTTTCACAAAATCTGAGAAAGCATATAAACACCTAAAAAGAAATCGACTAAACCTGTTTAAGTTTAATAACCAAATATTATATTGCCTCTAGATGCCTCCTTCTCCCAAAAAACTGAAATTTTGGTAGAACAAAAATGAATCACATTTTTGAAAGAGGAATGGACTTTATTGTTTCAGAGGTTGACGATCATGCCACCAAATTTTATGCAATGCTCTTAATCTGTTTCTTAGAGATGCGAGAAAAATACACATTTTTCACAAAATCTCAAAATGTATGAAATATTTAAAACAATTTTAGTATCTTTAATTTAAATTAGCTTGTCATATAACACAATTCCAAATTTCATTGTATTCCATTATCATTTTTCAGAAATGGAACAAACATTTACTAAATTTTCTCAAAGTCTTTAAAAAATATTAATAAAATTGAAGTATTTAGACGTATATAGTTTAAATGACCATCTTTGATAATGCTACATTTTATTTCATTTCTTTCAGTGGTTTATACTTGATGGACATACAAATATTTAACATTTTGAATAAGTTTTCACAAAATCTCAAAATATAATCAAAATTTAAAAAAAATAGTTTAAGTTGAGTTACCATCTTGTCCCCAAGTTACATTTCATTGGCTTTATTCGTTATTGCTTGATGAGTGAACAAACATTTACACATTTTGAATGAATTTTCGCAAAATCTCAAAATCTGGTCTGTTTTTTAAAAATAAACGCCTACAACTTATGTCAGATAACCATCTATTATTTCAAGAAATTTTATTTTTTTCGCTCCAGTCGTTACAATGTGATGACTGAAAAGAAAAAAAGAAAAACGAAATTTTGAAATAATTTTCACAAAATCACGAAATCTAATCAACGTTTTTTAAAAAGCTTATGACTCTAGATTAAACTGATTGATCATCTATCCTGTCACCAAAGTTCTTTCATGTCGTTATTACGTGATGCGGGGACAAAGAAAACTTCACGTACAGAATG
This sequence comes from Cheiracanthium punctorium, assembly GCA_038373885.1. Classification (NCBI taxonomy): domain Eukaryota; kingdom Metazoa; phylum Arthropoda; class Arachnida; order Araneae; family Cheiracanthiidae; genus Cheiracanthium; species Cheiracanthium punctorium. The sequence continues at coordinate 368,979 of JAWZYV010007050.1, forward strand.
ACAAACACGCATATTTTTTTGACGATCATAATGGGTCCCAAGTTTTTGATTGAAATCGCTAAATGTTGAAGTAAAGGACTGAAATTGTTAAATATTTAAATTCTAAGTAATTTATGAAAAAAAAATATATTTTTCAACGCATACGTCAGTCTTGTATATTCTATTCATATCGTCCTTTTAACTATATTTCGTCATGTATTGAATTTACACTTCATTTTAGAAAATGCATTCTTTAATGAAAATTCTGGATTCATCTAAGTACCATCATTTTTCTGTTCCTCCAATTCATTCTATCAATATGTTCCACTGCGTCCTTCAAATATAATATTTCCTGAAACAACTCCTGTAGAATACGCTTTTAAATTTATTTAAAATGCAGGGTTGATCAAAGTGCACTCCCCCAACTAAAATGTGTATGTTAAGCATTTAGACATCATATTTATACGAAATTTTTTCTAGGAAAATTTCAGATATACCATTCAAGATTTATAATTTTTTTTTCTTGAGAACCAAAAACTCACCAGTGATTAGGCTGGAAAATGGCATAACATTATTCAGGCTATATGTATTTTCTCGCAGTTGTCCACAAACTCAACAACAACTCTAAAGAGAACACATTAAATCTCGATTAAATCCACAAACTCGGCAAATAATGCAGCCTTTCAGGCATCCCACGTTTCTGGGTTGTTCTCCGTAGATAAGAATATTGATAATTTATAATATGTATATATAATCAGAAAGGGATATCAGGTGAAAAGGCTGGCCAAGGAGTAAGGAATCATTTTAGATTATGCCATTTTGCAGTGCAATCTTTTAGTGAATTTATGAGTTTTATTTTTTTATAAATCTATAGCGCATAATCTGAAATATCTTATCCATATTTCATATCAATATTATTTGCTTTATCAAAACGTTTAAAAAATACTGAAATTTTTGGATAGCCTATTATTATTTACATCAGAGGGAGCCAACCCTTTCTTATAATGTGCCACTTTCTTTCACAGACGAGCTCAGATGCGCCATACAACTGTAGCACCTTTCTTACTTCCTTTCTTTCTTGGGTAGAGCTGGAAAATATTAATAAAACGCATTTATTTTAGGACGGTAAAAGTAATAATGTGTGACCATGAGATAAAAATTGTTGTTCTAATTCAGAGGATTCAAGAATTGATTTTTAGGACATTTGGTAGATGTTTAGAGATGATTTGATTTTTGATGACAAATTATTTTGGAATGTACGAATGCTTCTTTTTAGCGTAGCATCATATATTATAAAAAATAAAATATTTCCGGGCACGAAATCACTTTGGAAGTCTTCAATCTTTCAAAACAAAAAGTAGGCGACCGTAGGCAATGCGCCACTTGAAATCATTCGATGCATCAAGTTTGGCGTAAGTTTGGCGCTTTCGCTACCATTTGGCTATTCCCGATTTTCAATGATAATACTTATAAATAAATCATAAAAACAAACCTATATGTAAACATCGATAAACAAGCCTTTAAAACTTCTATGACAATCTACATTATTACGAGACTCACGCGTGCCTTGTCGACCACTACATCAACTAAGAGAGTTCTGGTGTGATTCGAAAAAGGAACACAGTTTGGAATCCCTTGAAGTACCAGAAATTCATAAAAACTCTCAGCTGCTGCTGGAGGGTGACGGCACGGCATGTACGAGTACGTAGCGGGAAACGATTCTTGCTCACAAGTATGGTAGCATCATGTGCACTCCGAAAAACTATTATTCCTGTAAATGTGAATCGCTAAGTACCACATTTTGACCATCCTGTTGTGGGCTAGTCTTACAGGCACAGAAAAATACAAGGAAAAAAGAGCCAAACATAGCAAGAAAAGAAACATAGAATAGGTACAGCTACAAAATTGTCTATGGTAAATGGGTTATTCTAAAAAAAGTCTTAACAGTTTTTAACTAATCAGCATTTGTACAGTTTTTCGAAAATTCTGCACACATTGTGTGGTGCATGCATTCCTTCTCAACCTTGTACATATCACAACTCTTAACTTTGGTGATCTTATAAGGTTAGAAAGGGTTTATCTAATGAGGGTTATAAGAACTTGGCTCTTAGTTTTATATGGGTTCCGAATTGAGTTCTCATTATGACTACAAAGTCCCAGACTTTAAAAAGCTCCGCTTCCTTTCGATGTAAAACGTAAGTTTCCGTATTTTCTTTTTGGACTTATAAAATCGGTGGTTTAGACTCTTTTCTAAGATCTTTCTGTTCTTTAAATTGGGCTTGAAACTCTTGTTCTATTAATTCATTTAGTTGATTGGTACTTCCCGCAATCATTTTAGTTCCGAACAGTTGCTTAAAGGACTGGTATCTATACTACGATGATACATCGTGTTCAGGATTTTTGTAAAACGATAGTATCCCAGCAAACACAGCCCTATCGGATAAGTTTTGGGCCGACACTGGCATGCCGGCGCAGAATGTGCCGGGGCGACATCGCTCACGCGGTGCCTAAAACGACAAATTTGCGTCCGCCTGGGCGTGTGTCGGGCCGAAAGGATGGGGTGGTTCTGGTTCGGTGTCGGCAAAAACGATAACGGCGTCGGCCCAGCCCTATGCCACTTTTGAACCAAAACCATTACGTTTTTGGTGTGGTATCGGCAACGACAAAATATCGAAAACCGGCCAGCACCTTATTGTTTTCCAAAATACCCTAATTAGCTCCGTAGTTAGTTCTCTAGGGTATTAATCAACAAATTAAAGTAATAATCATTATTATTATATAAATGACTTTACACCACTAGGACTAAATTTATTAAAAATACCTAATTAGCAAAATATTTTGTATTTAAGAAAATATTTGATGAATTTAAGAAGAAAAGCTCTTTTTTAAATTAACCGTATTATTTTTTTATGCATCAACCAATGTTTTACTATTTTTAAACAAAATATTAGGCTCAACTAGACAATGTTCCTTTTTCTTTTCCGAAAATTTTTTAGAAGCCAAGAAAATTTATAATTTTCCAGAACCAAAAATTATAAACATTCATGCAATGCTAAAAAAAAGAGAGAAAAAAAATATTAAAGTTATACAACATGCTTTTATAAAAAAATGCTTTAATTTATTTTTTTTTGTTAAGGTATGTCATAATACAAAATAAAGTTGACTTTGGATTTTATATATTATTTTAAAGAAGAATGTAAACAACATACGTTAAAAGAAATTAAAATATTGGCTGATTCTACAAATAAACGGTTAATTTCATAAAAACCTCTTCTCTTCAAAGTAATTAAACATTTTCATATACAAACAAATTATTTTGTTTATACTGAATAACTATTTTTGGGGATTTTAACTAAGTATTTTTGGCAAAATTAGCCCCAGTGATGTAAAGTAATTTATATAATAATAATTATTATTTTTAATAGGTTGATTAGTGCTAAACTATATATGAAAGTAATAAGTATTAATAAAACCATTTTTATTATTAGAAGATACTTACTTTAAGTAAATATTTTATATTACTGAACTTTTACAGTTTATGATTATCCTTTAGTAGAAGAAAGGAACTTTCTATAACAGAATATACTTATTTTTTTCTGTTGTTTTGAGTAATATGAAATTAAGTACTTAAGTAAATAGACACATTTTTCAATGCAGTATGTAAATTATTTATTAAAAATACCGTCCTGCTTGTTCATTAATAGTGTCCAAGTATGCTTATTTGAATTATAAATTTCATTTTCGCTTTATCTTATAAAATGAAATTCTGTTTGTTTGTTTGTTTGTTTGTTTGTTTGTTTGTTTGTTTGTTTGTGGATTTGAGTTGTATACAAATCCACAAAAATGGACCTATCAGCCTGAAATTTTGCACAGATATGTAAAATAATATAGAATAAATCATAGTCCACTTTAAAACTTTGAAAGTCCACCCGTTCCCAGAATTTAAGAGATTTTTTATGTTCTCCACGCAAAAAGATTTCCGTAATTGTAACCCCTGTAGTGAAAAAAGTGTGAAATAAGGATCGTGGTTGCCATGTCTGGCGATTTTGCCGAATAAGATGTTTTAAATTCTCAAAGTAAAAATAAAAGAATAATAACGATTTTTTTTTTGTTAGTTTATATTCGTAAGGTTATTTTTTTTTAAATTATAATATCGTGTGCATGGGAAATCGGAGCAGGAATGAAATGTTTTATACGCAAAACAATAAGAATTGAAGATTTCCGAGGCTAATAGGTAATTTTTTTTAGTTTGGCGAAAAAATAAAATGGCTCAAATGCCGATTTTGAGAAAGTGAGTTCTAGCGGTTTGCACAGATTTCGGCTTGACGCAATTTATTGAGAGCTTAAGGAAATAGATTTTTGAAAACAAGTGTAAAGGTTTTATTAGAATACAGCGTTAAATTTTAATGATCCGTGAAGAAATAATGCAGTTGTTAAGGGATTTCAAGCGATCTATCTCCAGAATTCTCGCCAAATGAGTACATTGATTTAAGTTGGGGGAATTCCGCCAAATTTCAGAAAATTGAAATCTCATTTACTACATCGGAGTAACGATGAATAAAACACGTTATAGTTGATAATTTTAAAAATTTCGGCTGTATTAAGGGATTTCACTTTTGAAATAAAGGCTTGCTTTACTTTTTCGCGGTCGAACCATTTTCCATATTGATTGCTGCTAAGTCAATGCTTCGAATGATTTCCTGAACAAACGCTTGCACAATGGCGTATGTTGGCACTTTGGCGAGGCTTAGATTTGAAACTGGATTTTATTTGAGACTGGGATATATAATGACACTGGTTATAGATAAAAATGAATGTTGGTATGTGTGTATGAGGTTGAAAAACTCTAGCACCGTTGCACCATGAAATTTGGTTCACCTAAGTCTTTTATCATTGAGAAGCTTTTTATGCTATCCGTTTTCCTCTAACATGCCACTAGGTGGCGCAGCAGAACGTCGAATTCTATTCCGTTTAGCCGTTTACTATGCGAATATCGTCCAACCGATTTCGATGAAATTTGGTACTCGCGGATATTAGAACACGGAGAATATTTTTCACTATCCATTTTGCTGTAACTTGCCGCTAAATGGCGCTGCAACGCATCAACTTCTATACCGTTCGACCGACCGGCATAAAATTTCTTATACTTACACATTTCAGCACGAAGAATATATTCTAACTGTGTTCCTTTTGATGTTACTCACCACTAGATGGCACTGCAATGCATTATTATTTTAACTCGCCACTAGATGACGCTGCAGCAGGCCAAATTCTTGACCATTCAAACGGTCGCTATGAAAATCAGTATACATAGCTATTTGAACAATGAGAATATTTTGGCGTTATCCATTTTGCTATAACTCGCCACTTGACGGCACTGTAGCAAATCATTAATTAACCACTAGATCGCGCTGCAGTGCATCACTTCTTGACTGTGCAACTGATCGCTATGAAAATAGGTATACATAGATATTTGAACACGGGGAAGAGTTTGGCGCTATCCATTTTCCTATATAATTTGCCACTAGATGTCGCGTCAACACATGAACTTCACAGGGCTGTCCAGCCGTTCGTCCTGAAATTTCGTATTCATCGATATCTGAATGCGAAGAATATTTCCGCCGTATCCGTTTTGCTAAAACTCGCCACTAGATTGCGCTACGCCGCATGACCTTCTGCACCGTACAAACGATTGCCTTGAAATTCGGTATGCATGGTTATTGAACACAATATAAAGCGATATCCATTTTGCTATATCTCTTTATTACAATAAATAGTAATCACCACAAATCGTAATATCGAAAAGTCCATTCATTCCCGTGCGAAGAACGGGTACTTCAGCTAGTTTAGAAATAATTAGCAGTTTTGAACTACATCTTATTTTAGTAGTCCCTGAGATAACATAAAAGAAAATCTAGCTAAGAAAAAATACAAATTCGGTACAGCTTTAGTATGGTCTCTTTGGCGCGCTTTATTTTTCGCGACTTTTTTTGGCGCGATAAAGGATGCCAATATGGTAACCCCGCCGTCGGATGCTCCGGAGCGGTAACCCTAACCTCGGGCGATAAGTGGATTCTTCCGTGACGTCACGGATGCGCTCGTGTTCGTCCGGCTAATCGCGACCGTTTGTTCCTTTCATGAACTTTTTGAGCCCCGTATATCTTAGCCCGCGAGGTTTGAGTGCCTTGATCCGCCATTACAATGTGCTTTATGGTTTTATTTTAATGGCTTTATTTTACATTAAATTTTATTATTATTTAATTATTTTTGAAATTTAAAATGGATGTTCAGGTTCATACTAACTATTTATATACAGTTTTGTATGAATAAACATTCTTTTAATAGTACGTTTCAGGTTAATATTTTCGTTCTCGATTGTTTATTTGCTAAGGGTAGAAGCAACAAATAATTACGTTATTAATATTTTATACAGTGAAATAATTTTGATTTTATTATTTCCATATTGCAATAATTTAGAGATTTTAATCAAGGTATGTGATTAGCATTGTTTGTTTTTATTTGTCATTATTACCTTTGTTTATTTGTTAATGGTAGGAGCAACAAATAATTCCGTTATTAATATAATATTTGATATTTTGATTTTATTATTTCAATATTGAAACAATTTAGCGATTTTAATTAAGGTATGAGATAAGCATTGTTCGTTATGATTTGAATTAGTTCTTTATTTTGCTTACGTAGTCTTTTGTCAGAATGCTAAAATGTATTTTAATTTTTTTGTCTTTTTTATTTTTGTGAGGTATTGCCTTTAGAATATTATTTGTTTGCATTGTTTAATTTAATCTACTAAAAAGAGAAAGGGGGGCGGTTGAGGGGGGGGCACAGCCCCCCCTCACACAAAAAGAAAAGTTATTAAATTTTATTAAACCGAATCTATGTACATGTAAGCTTGTTATCTGTTTAATTTTTTTTCATAAAAATATTTAAAAGCCATTAAAATAAATCATAGCAAAATTAACGGCGACGATCAATTATCTCGGAACCAGCGCCATGTTGTTTACAATTGGCATCGGCAAGGCAAACTTGAGTTGGCGACAAGATTTTGTCGCCAAATCAAAAAATCGCCAAAAAGGGACCATACTAAAGCTGTTCCACAAATTCTTAATATATACTTAAAAATCCACTTACCCCTTTTTAACTTTCGTGAGCATTTAGCAAAATGAAAACCAAAAAGCACTAACCACATTTAGACAACTTTAAAATTTTTGTCTAGTTGAGGTTAATACCAGTTAGTCTTTAGAAAAAAATCACAGTTTATCCAGAGAAAACTATAGCAAAGTCCTATCTAACTGACGTAAGAACTTCGCAGCCTATTTAAAACTAAAAAGCACTAACCACATTCAGACAATTTAAAATTTTTTGTCTAGCTGCAGTCAGTGCCATTTAGTCTAGGAAAAAATCGCAATTTATCCAGAGAAAAATGCTGCAAACTCCCATCTTCATTGCTCTGAGAAAACTCAAAATCCACGTTACTGAAAAGTTAGCGTCGCGAAATGACTTCTGTTACAACTTTGGGGCTTCGAATGGAATGGACAGGACACACGGATACGACACAAAGGCAAACGAAAAAAAAAAAAAAATCTTCCGCTCTTCGATTGACCCTGAAAACTGACCCCCAATTAATAGGGAAAGGTCCATTTCATCCTCCTGCGTATACTACGGTTCTTAGAAGGGTAGGAATGCACTCGCCCTCCCCCCCCCACTGTGACTGTCATACTGTACCTGTACACTGTGCCTGGAAAAGAAAGTCCGGAGAGACTTTAGCTTTTAAATTATTCCCTTTAAATTAGATCGCGTGGAAAAAAAAACAAAAAACCAATTAAGTGTTATTCTACTGTAAAATAGTTTATACTTCAATATCTGCAATGAATTAATCAATTAATTTTTAGAAAGATAAAGTACTATAATCAGCAAAAAATGGTTACTTTTATTCATTTTTAAGGAGATAAGAGCATTAAATTTTATTTAATTTGTAACAGCATTTTACAATGTTGTAGCAAAACATGATTTTGGCGTAATTTTTATTATTATTTTATTTGAACAGAAACAGGATAAACAAGTTGTTCAAATAAATGCTATTAAATTAATTATTCATAGTTATAATTTTAAAATGAAACTATTATTATTTTTTCAATTTATAATTATTCAATATAGTGAATTAAAACTTTTATTTATTTATTTAATTTTATTATTATTTTTTTAACAACAGCAGCTAATGTATTATAAAAAAAAGTTGCTTAACTGTAAATTGTGCTGATATTTTTTATTTTTATGGAAATACTAATGAAAAGGTATTTTTTCTAATATTTTAATCCAATTTAATTTCAGAAAGTTTTGTTGTTTTGTGTTTTTTGTAAGGCAAAAACACGAGTTAATCCTTAGGGCATCGGTGCCCTGAGCGGAAAAAGGCTTCTAACGTTTGTTCCAATATATAAAACAATTAGTAAGCATTAAAATTGGGGTTGAATAGTAATTACAATAATTATTTATTTCCTAATTTTATAAAAATCAACCATATTTCCTTCATTTTATAAATATTAGATAATGTTTTGAATTTATATAAAATTTATAAAATATCCCCAACTTTTGTTCCAGAATTGAGGATACAACGGTGATTTGTCCTCAATTCTATGTTCAAAAATCTGGTTAATTTATATAACCCATATTCACATTACATCTGGAGAAAATCACCCAACATCCAAACTGTAAATGCGCGGTAGACCAGAACCCTGGACCTTTACTCTTCAACCAGCGGCGGATCCCGAAAAAAAATTCTGGAGGGGGCACAAGACAATTTTTGTCACATTTTCTTATAGAATGACTTGAATTTACAAAACAAGTCAATGTTCTATAGTGTAAACTTCATTCGTCTGGGGGGGGGGCTCTGGATCCGCCAATGACTTCAACCATGTTCGGTGTCTTATCCACTCGGACATGGTGGGGCCCCTTTTGTGAACTTTTAAAATGCAGCGTTTAATGTTCTGCATTGTATGTATTTTATTTATTAATTAATTTTATTATTATTTTAAATTGGAAGTACTTAACAACTATCACTTTATATAAAATGAAATTTATAGTCATATAATTATTTCAGAGTTGTGAATAACTAGACAGAAACTGACCCATTTGAGGGGTGGGGGTGGGGGCTTAGAAACCCCTTTAATACTAAGTCATAAAAAACTGGTTAACTTATCTAACGCATATTCACAATACATCTGGAGAAAAATCACCAACATCTACACTGTAGATTGACAGATGCGCGGTAGACCAGAACCCTGGACAGGACCTCAGGTAAATTAACCAGATAGAATGATTCCCCCCCCCCTCCTTTTTTTTCGCCTGTGAAGGAGGTACTTGAATCCTACGAGCTCAAAACATTGTAAATAGTAAATATTGAAACCATAAATTAAAAAGAATTACTATAACGATATATATGTGCTGCTTGTGCTGGCTTTATACCGTTCAGTTTAGAAATTGCACTTCTGGACCGATATCCGTTTTGACGCTTGGTGCAGTACATCACCGAAATCACATGTTAACCCTAAAAGGCTAGCCGCTATCGGACCGTTGCATGCCCGAAATCAACTTTTATTTGTCTACGCCAAATCGTTTTGCCAGCAAAGAACCGACACCGTCCCAATTACCATCATGGCAATGCCGACATCGAAACGGTACTGCCGATGACGGCCCATCCCTAACCCGATACGGCTGTGTTTGCTGGGATACCAATCAGATGGATTGTCTAGGGACAACTTCGCAAGTACTGATATTATTACTTGAATCATTTGCTCCCCTGCACCGTTAGCTCTTAGTAAACAGGTTGCAATGCCGTGTTGTATGATTTAATCCTTTGAGCAATAATCCAAAAATTCTCTAGATATGAATGCCGAACTTTTGTGGGATAAATCCATAGACGAATTTGGTGAAAGGATTAATTTCGACTAACGCGTATTTATAATTTTTGATGACTGGAGTGATCTAGATGGTTAGTGTGCGATGGTATGTTATCTTTATATCGTTTCTTTTTCCGAAGCTTTTGCATATAGTAATATTCTTCAAGATGTTTTTCCGTAAGTTTCACCCAGGTGTGTCCTTTCTCGTGTGTGCTCATTATAATCTAAGTTTGCATACTTACGGGAGCAAATAACAATTCTCTGCCATTCATAAATTTGTTTAAAATTACGTTCTTAATAGATTAATCTACGTAATTTCGAACTCTAAAAATTTTCGAATTGCTTTCAATTCACAATCGTATAACCCAGTCAATCCGTGTTCAAAAATGCTGTTTTCGTGACAAAATTGTAGAAGGTTTTTTTTCAACGGTTCTTTTTGTTTATTAGGGTGCTGAATCCGAATTTCAAGTTTGTTCCTTGAGCGAGGTCAGCTTCACCTTGAAAAATTAAAAAAAAACCTCAAAATTCTCGAACGTTTTTCAGTTTTTCGCTTGTATTACGAAAACTTTTCATTTTTCCAAAATAACCTTATTTACAAAGTAGACAAAATCTTATAATTAAAAATGAAATTCTGTTTTTTTTTTTTTTTTTTTTTTTTTTTTTTTTTTTTTTTTGTGGATTTGATTCGTATACAAATCTACAAAAATGGACCTATCGGCCTGAAATTTAGCACAGATATGTAAAATAATATAAAATAAATCGTAGTCCACTTTAAAACTTTGAAAGTCCACCCGTTCCCGGAATTTAAGAGATTTTTTATGCTTTCCACGCAAAAAGCTTTGGTAACAGGTTGTAACCCTTAATTGTAACCCCTGTAGTGAAAAAAGTGTGAAATAAGGATCGTGGTTGCCATGTGTGGCGATTTTGCTGAATAAAATGTTTTAAATTCTCAAACTAAAAATAAAAGAATAATAATGATTTTTTTTTTGTTAGTTTATATTCGTAAGGTTATTTTTTTTTAAATATAATATCGTGTGCATGGGAAATCGGAGCAGGAATGAAATGTTTTATACGCAAAACAATAAGAATTGAAGATTTCCAAGGCTAATATGTTAATTTTTTAGTTTGGCGAAAAAATAAAATGGCTCAAATGCCGATTTTGAGAAAGTGAGTTCTAGCGGTTTGCACAGATTTCGGCTTGGCGCAATTTATTGAGAGCTTAAGGAAATAGATTTTTTAAAACAAGTGCAAAGGTTTTATTAGAATACAGCGTTAAATTTTAATGATCCGTGAAGAAATAATGCAGTTGTTAAGGGATTTCAAGCGATCTATCTCCAGAATTCTCGCACAAATGAGTACACTGATTTAAGTTGGGGGAATTCCGCCAAATTTCAGAAAATTTAAATCTTCTCATTTAGTACATCGGAGTAACGATAAATAAAACACGTTATAGTTGATAATTTAAAAAAATTCGGCTGTATTAAGGGATTCCACTTTTCAAATAAAGGCTTGCTTTACATTTTCGCGGTCGAACCATTTCCCATATTGATTGCTGCTAAGTCAATGCTTCGAATGATTTCCTGAAAAAACGCTTGCAAAATGGCGTATGTTGGCACTTTGGCGCAGCTTAGATTTGAAACTGGATTTTATTTGAGACTGGGATATATAATGACACTGGTTATAGATAAAAATGAATGTTGGTATGTGTGTATGAGGTTGTGAAAAACTCCAGCACCGTTGAGCACCGTTGCACCATGAAATTTGGTTCACCTAAGTCTTTTATCATGGAGAAGCTTTTTATGCTATCCGTTTTCCTCTAACTTGCCACCAGGTGGCGCAGTAGAACGTCAAATTCTATTCCGTTTAGCCGTTTACTATGCGAATATCGTCCAACCGATTTCGATGAAATTTGGTACACGCGGATATTAGAACACGGAAAATATTTTTCAGTATCCATTTTCTTTAACTTGCCACTAAATGGCGCTGCAACGCATCAACTTCTATACCGTTCGACCGATCGGCATAAAATTTCTTGTACTTACACATTTCAGTCCGAAGAATATATTCTAACTGTGTTCCTTTTGATGTTACTCACCACTAGATGCCACTGCAATGCATTATTATTTTAACTCGCCACTAGATGACGCTGCAGCAGGCCAAATTCTTGACCATTCAAACGGTCGCTATGAAAATCAGTATACATAGCTATTTGAACAATGAGAATATTTTGGCGTTATTCATTTTGCTATAACTCCTCACTTGACGGCACTGTAGCAAATCATTACTTTAATTAACCACTAGATGGCGCTGCAGTGTATCACTTCTTGACTGTGCGACTGATCGCAATGAAAATAGGTATACATAGATATTTGAACACGGGGAAGAGTTTCGCGTTAGATGTCGCGTCAACACATGAACTTGAGGGCTGCCCAGCCGATCGTCCTGAAATTTCGTATTCACCGATATCTGAATGCGAAAAATATTTTCGCCGTATCCGTTTTGCTAAAACTCGCCACTTGATTGCGCTACGCCGCACGGCCTTCTGCGCCGTACAAACGATTGCCTTGAAATTCGGTATGCATGGTTATTGAACACAATATAATGCGATATCCGTTTTGCTATATCTCTTTATTACAATGAATAGTAATCACCACAAATCGTAATATCAAAAAGTCCATTCATTCCCGTGCGAAGAACGGGTACTTCAGCTAGTTTCCTATAAAATGCACGTTAAACTTTGATTTTCCGACAAGTAGTGTTGGAACTAGAGCGCTTTGAAAAATAATGATTTTTCGGCCCTTCTGGATAAATGTCAACCTCACCCCTTGCAACTCAAAAACATACATATTATCAATAAAAATCCTCATGCAACGTGAAAGCACATTAAACTTGCTACAAAAAAACCCCTCTAATATTCAATTTTATCTTAAAAGGGGAAAGAGAAAAGAGAAATTTTAAAAAATGTCCTCTGTGCCTTAAAGCCAAAACGACTCCTCCCACCTTTCTATCATCATCGCAATATTTTCTCAGAAAAGAAATGTATAACGCTTAAAAGAAAGAAATTGATGGAAAAATCATGTTTGATGAAAACATTGACATTTAATAGTTGTAATATATTGGGTACTGGGCACTGAATAAGGCTGTATATTAAAGAAAGAAAGAGAGATTGAAAATAATGTGTCATGAAGCAAAACAGTAATGGACGAACATTTTAGCAATTTGAAAAACATTACGTTCCGGAATTTATTTATTTTTTACTGTAGTAGATAACCCCTTTTTAATAAATGCTTAATTAAAAAATAATTTCCGTTTTAAATAAATAAATTTCTGGAAAAAATACAACTTATAGGAATGATATACTTATTTTAAATGTACACTTCAAGGTATATTTAAAATATACATAATTATTTCATAGTTAGAATTAACGCCTCAATACGCCAAATATTGTATAATAATAAATACCAAAATTATGAATGAGTACAGAAATCTTAAAGATTAATATAACCACATTAATATCAAAACCTGAGATACGGTTTGTTTGCATTTTATTTTGAAACCTGACCCCTGACAATTTAAATCCAAATAACGCCCCAAAGATATGCTACATTCCTTTTGAAGTATAAATGAATTATCTTTTCACGGAAACTGACAAGGACCATCAACTTCGCAAGAACCCCGTACTCATATAATCATAATGATCACTCCTGATTGCTCCTGGAGTAAATACACTCTTTGCACTTTACTTTTATATAGAAAAGTTGATGACTGATTGATTTTAAAATGAAGCCGAAAATGTTCAAGGGTATATGAAACTTCGAACAAGTCTGTGAGGCTCAGACTTTGAGAAAATTGTATCTTACGAATGAAACGGTAAAAGCGACAATATTTTCTCAGCTTTCAGTGCTCACCTTTCCAGTTTTTGTTGTTATATGCGTGCATAATGCCTCGTACGGAATATGTAATTTATGACAATCTGTTAGAATGCTTCAAATACTAAAATTAAATTTATTTATTCCATATTACGCAGTACTGTTACGCTTTAAATACAGATAAAAAATGCATTTATGAATCTAGCATTGTATAATGTGATTTTTGGATAAATGGAGGCGTCAGTAAAGAAAACTAAGCAGTTTATTTATTTATTTTTTAATTTATCGTCTGATAAATTGCTAAAAATAGTACTCACACATGTTAAACTTATCTAAAATTAATGAAAGGATTAAGGTACCTTAGAAATAAATATAACACAGCTCGTAGGAGTTGTAATAAAAGTATATGGTCAACATGCCAAAAAATGCTATAACGATAAAAGAGCTACTTCGTGGCATTCATTGACATAAAACAACTTTTACAATCAAATTAAAGAAGAATGTGTTTAAGACTAGTTGTATTGAGATTTCTTTATTTATTACCTTAACTGCACACAAAAACTAACGTGCAAATATAAACATCAATCAGTTCAAAATTTGTCAGTTCAAATTAGATTAATCCATATTTGCATATATAATAAAAATATAATTGCCAAGCACCTGATTCCCTTGCAAGTAAAAGGAAATGATTCAATATTTAAATAATTGTGCGATTAAAGAAACGTTTGGTTCTAAATCAATAATCATGTTAGTTAAGAATACGATTAAATAATGCCTTCTAAGGTCATTAATTGAAAAAAAATATGAAAAAGGCATAATTAATTTTAAATTTTTTTCATGGCAGCGTCTGTATATTTATTGATAGGATTACAAAAAACAATTTAAGAAGTTTTTTTGAGAGATAATTTTTATTATTTCTTTTCATTTAAAAAAAAGGCAATAAGGTAAATAAATCATCCAAATTAATTAGACTTACTGATTAAATCTGACTGTAATTCAATTCTTAATAGTGTAACTAATTACTGCTTCTAATTAAATAAATAAACTCCAGACTTTTTTAATCTGCATAAAAAAAATCTCGGTTGAAAAAAGGAAATAAGTAATCCACTTATATACATGATTATATAATAATGAAATTTTCGAAACAGAAACGCTTTTCTCCATATTTAGCTATTTCCCCCCTCTAAATAAAGAAAAAAAAAATCTTAGGTTTACTTTCGCCTTCTCAAATTCAAACTTTTCAATTACAGTTCTAAATTCAAGTACAGTACCATCTCAGTAATCCGAACTATTTGTTGCAAGAAGTTGTGAATATTACTGAAAATTTTGAATTGCAGAGAATGTCAAAAAAATTATGCATATGCAAAGATCAGTTTCACCACACTACTTTATTATGCTTGGATGCACAAAACTTTGTACTGTAGAATCTTGATTTACCGAGATTTCTGTTAGCCGAGCCGATAAAGAAGTCCGATTTTTTTTTATTTTCCGATTACTCCGAATGTGATTCTGTCCTTAAAAGCACGATTTTAATCTAGCGAATAGACAGATTTTGTAATCCACTTATCGACAAATGAGAAGCATTTGAATAATCCTTGCCCCACCAGTGGCACAGCGATAAGGCATTGAAATGGGAGACGGAAAGAGGTGCCTGGTTCGAAACCAGGTCGAGTCCGCCAATCTAATCGTTCGGAGTTTTCCGCGGTTTTCTCCGAAACCTAGTGTAAATACGGAGGAACCCTTAGAAAGTCCCCCACGGAGGGCAATCCCGGCCTAGATCCCTAGCGTAGATAATTGGCCGCAACTCCCATTTTCATTTGAATAATCTTTTTAGTACATACCAATGTAACGCATTGTGTAATTAAATATGGGGATCCATAGTTTCGTAAAAGTTTTATTGTATCTGTTAACCATTTGACGCGCAGTGATCCCACTCTGGGAACACCCAACTCTGACGTTTTGACTGTTGCCAGTCACGAAGAATAGATTTGATTTCTATAAAAATAGTTGCGGGTCACATAGCTCCTCGAGAATTCTTTCCTTTTTAGCACGTCCTTTCCCGTAAAACAAATTGTCACGATTATTTTTAACAGCACTGACATCTGCTGAAAAATGGAAGAACGCGAGAACAGCTGGATCGATTGCCCAATGCTGGAAAAAAGGCGGCCGTTGCCATCGCTCGACTTAACTACCAGCAAGATGGCGGACGATCGAAACGTTCATCGCGTGCCACAAATCGAGAGACCCTTTTTTGGCGCAGCTGGCTGTGCTCGCGCACAGCGAGGCCTGGTAACTTACTTGTATTTAAGTCGAGCGATGGCAACAGCTGCCCTTTTTTCAGCATTGGGAAAGGGTTGCGCCTCAAAGGGTTAAAGTAGCCGAGGTTCGGACTTGAAAGATGCTGACAATCAGGTTCAGGACTTTGATGATTAAAGGACTATGGGACATGCTAAAGTTGTTCAAGCACTAATAACTTCCCTAAAATATTTGGAGCGAATTAAAATTTTGCAACGAAAATTAACAATTTTTTTAAGTAATGTAATTTAAAAAAATTAATGAACATAAAATTATAAAATAAAATATTTTGAAATGTGTTTCACTTCTGTAAATGCATCTTTCAATATCTAACTTAGCACAGTTACAAAATTTCAATTTATTTTTTAAAAATTACTGCTAAGTAGTTGATTTCCTCTTTAAATTTCCTCATCCATGAAGCATAATTTTAAATATGTTTATTTTTATCATTTAAAAAGCGCTCTATTGTTTCTTTTTTATTTAAAAATATCCTAGGTCACTGAGCACGCTGATTACAGATTCTCTACTAAACGAGATTTTCGACATCTGAGGTACAAGAGCTCCTAATTAGCTCGGATAATCAAAGTTTTCTTGTACTTATTAGTAAAAAATTTACTAATAAGAACTTTTTTATGTACCTTGTGTAGGTTATATATATATATATATAGTTAAACAATCGAATTATTAAATGGGTAAGAGAGAATGAGTGATTCGATCCTAAAATAAAAAGACTAATTACTTGACAATTAAAACTGTATTATAATATTTCATTATTGTAGTAGTAAAAGGATGCGAAGGATTCATGGAAAATAATTGTAAACGATTGTGTACACAACAACATAAAAAGAACTTATTATCTTTTATCTAGTTCGGATTAATGGAATATTCGGAATTGCAGGGTATTGAGATAATACCAAGTGTTTCGTATAATTTAAGATTGATTTACAGCTATTACAATAATATTTATTTGCCATATGCATTTTTTTTTCTGAAAACAATGGTGCCTCATTATTTATCATGTTTTATTGGTCTATAATGAAATTAAAAAATCCACATTGTCCAACTTTTTCTCGGGCATCAGTTGTTCCTAACAAAATTATTTATTTATATCTACAGTATTTGCATGTAATCGACCGCGTCATTTTTTATAAGCTTTTCTTTATAAACGAAGAAAAAGATTTTTCTCATCCTTTAGCAGTTTAAGTTTGATTTGCATTAAATCTCTATAACTTTACTTATTGGATTTCGAATTTCATTACAAAAGTATGTTCTCAATTATTATGATTCGTACACTTATCCATTTCAGATTTCGAATAAATTGACTAAACATAAATAAAATAAATATTTTATCCGTTTTCAATTTATGACGGATAAAATAAGCAATATCAAACAGCGAACTTAATGGCAGAAGTTAAGCTTTTTGCATTAAAATTTTATTACCTCTTGATATTTTTTTTTTATGCGACCACCTGGTATTTTGATAGAAGATGAAGAGTAACTACTAAATCACTAATGTATAAAAAAAAGACGCTAGATTATCCAGAAGCGGATTGCTGCAAATTCCTAAATAACCGACTACTTTAAAGCAATTTTTTTCAAACTAAAACATATTTACGAGTTTGTTTTATCAAAATAATGTTTTGCATTTAGCGTCTTGGAAAGGGCAAAATATGTAAAGTTTTTTTTTTTTGTTATTTTTTCTTTGAGTTATGTTCAAAAGAAACAAAGGTTATGATAAACATAAACTTGTTTCTTTCCAGCTTGTTTTCACCGTAGTGTTTAGTAAAAGCGACAATGAATGCTCATCTTTTGTGCCTAGTCTTCCATCTTGGAAATGGTCGCTCAATTCTCTTAAACTGCCCAGTATTTCCCTCAAGCATATCGATTTAATCTCAAAGTTGTAAAAGGATACGGTGAAAGATGATTGACAAGAAAGGAAAAAATTCGACCATTAAGGATTTTCGGTGATAATTGAAATAATCATACATCGGACACACATTTTCGAAGATAAATTTCCTATGCCAGTTTATGTAATATAATAATGATGATCCACATAACTCTTCATAAATTTGAATTAAAATGTAATTTTATAGAAAGTTTTTAAAAAGAAATAGGTTAGGGTATTGCGACACACAGTGTGATTAAAATTTAAGAAAAAAGAGTTAATTGACAATGAAAATACTTGTTAGATTTTTGCACCTACCAAGTTTATAAAGATATAAATAATTTAGTATCTTTGAAACAGAAAACCACTGTATCTCCTTAGTAAAAAATAACTGCCAAAATAAATGTCAAGTGCACTTATTTATTGAAACACATTCTAGTTTTAAAGGATTACCAATGGATTGTTGAACGCACTCTTAATGACCCCTACGAGGCATACGATATTGGTCATTCCACTGTGGGAGTGTCTTGTAAACAGGTCACGAGATTTTCTATGAGTGATGTTCTAATTTTAAACCAATTTTATTTATTCATTTTTTATCGTTATGAGAACTTTTATGATATTTCATGTTTTCCACTTTAAAATTTCCTGGTTACGCCCCTGTCAAATGCCGTCAAAACATCTATCAATATTCTAATTTCACTAGGGCAAAGATCACGTACGTAATTATCATGAGAGCAGATGCGCGATTATTCGAACTGCAAATCAAAAGAACTTTAATTTAAAAAAAATTAATTCAGTACTGCTACTGGTTTTAGGTTTACAACGACATGAAAAAGCTAATAAACTTTAAAATAACATTCAAAATTATTTGTAAAAAATACAAGCACCTACAATACTGTTGTTATCAATCGTATTTTCTAGCAATTGCGTGGATTTTAAAACGATGAAACGTTTTAAAAAATCATATTACCAGAATGTTGACACTGAAAAGATGTTTTGTTGAATCAGTATAAATTTATATGAATAAATATATAAGCATTCAAAATTAGACATTTCGATAACTAGGTAACATAATTAGACATACCTCAGGAACTTTAAACTAACCAGTAATGTTCCAATTGGTTTGTAAGTCTTATTTGATATCACCCATAGATCAACGTATTTATAAAAAGGACGTAACTAACTCTTGTAAAATCTAATTTCCATCTGCCTCGCAACGCCTAATGTCGCATGCGTATATTGATAAATGAAAGATTCTTATTTGTTCTAAATTCAACAAAACATTTTATTAATTCCAAAAGGCATAATATACAGTGGCGAAGTAAGAAAGTTTCTAATGGGGGGGGGGGGTTACGACTACTCCAACTCATATATATGTATGCTTGTGTGTGGTAAGGGAGTGAAGAATACACATTTTGTGTGGCAAAAAATTCCTAATGGGGGTTGTGACCCCCCTAACCCACCTTGGCTACGCCAATGATAATATATACATATATATATATAATAAAACAGCCAAACTTACATAATATAAACATCACATTAATCCATCAAGTGAGAGTATGCACACACACACACACAAAATGGAGCCGAGAGTAATTATGGAGACATGGGCCTTAAATGTTGTACACAAACCTATGTAGCAATAGAAAACAGAGCTATAAGAGCTGAAAAGGTAGGAAATATTTACCAAGTGAAATCTCGTGGGCCTAAGCCTAACTGCAAGAACACCCAAAAAAAGTGGAGGTGAAAAAGAAACTAGATTAATGAAGTTCTAATCTTCAGGCACCACCACTTGAATTAATCTAGTAAAAAGAAAAATCAAAATAGCTAGGTTTCTGTAGGTTGCATGACAAAAGGACTCATTAAAATCAACCGAGGGGCGCGACCCTAGCTAAAGTAGAAAAAACAAACGTGATAATGAACCAAACAAGGAGTAAAACGCTCATAGATGATGCCAATACATAAAATTGAGAAAGGTGATGCCAGAATAGAAATTTAAGTGTCAAAAATGCAGCAAGAACCAAGGAGTAAAAAAAAGAGGGAAAATTAAACAAATAGATGAAATTACAGCCTGAACAATGTAGTTACAGAGAGAGAAATCAAAACAAAAACAGTAATGGGGGGGGGGGAGAAAAGGATGTTATATGAAGTTATGGAAAACTATTAATGTAGAAAAATTAATTAAAAAAATAAAAATAAATGAATAATTTTTTAGATTATGAATTTTTTAAATTAATAATAAAACAAATAGCAATTGTAACATAAAAAATAGTAAAATAAACTGTATGTAATTAATTATGTTATTAGTGCTTTTACTACTAGATAATATATTTGTAACAATGCTCTGAGTGTGGCTTATATCTGGATCAGACGAAAAATAAAAACACCCCGAAAATAAAAATGTACCAATAATCACCATTCTTCAATTTTTTTAATCATTTTTTTGTATAAAATATATAAATATATATTTAATGGTATTTTTGTACATTTATATATATATTATTATATATATAAGCTACCAAACTTTTCTATCACACAGATCTAGTAAAATTCCCAAATACACCTTTTAGCGTGAAATAATGAAGAAATTTCACATTTACTCAATCCCTAAGACCAGAGTGAATTATTCAGCCCATCTCTCATGCGGCGAAATACTACACATACAGACTCTAAAAGATAAAAGGAATACGGTAAACTTAAAAGCATAGTTCTTACCTAAAAATGAAAGACGATTTTTCCATAAATTTTAGAGAAATCGTGTTTTCTATTTCATAGGGGGTGCTATTTCGGGAATTTTCTATGTATGAGAAAAATGGAGTCAGGAAACGAAAAAATATACATATATATATATTTCTACTGAATGAAACTATGCTTCTTGTGATGTTCAGGACCCAAAAATTTAATAAAAAGTCACCGTTTACTTTCGCTCGGTACATCACGTTTTTTGAAGAGCTATTGCCCTGAGCCTTATGTAGGAAAAAATATGTTTCAAGTTCCTCGAAAATATCTAGAACATGCAGATAATATAAATATATACTTATACAGTGGCGCTCATAAGTTTCCATCCAGCTAAAGAATTTGTTATTTTTAAGAGAAAAGTATGCACTAACCAAATTTATTTGGCTTAAAAACAAGGAATATGCAAATTAAGAAAGTTGACGCTACCGGCCTATACTGGCGAATTAACATAAAAGCTGCGCAGCGAGAAATTCAACTATCATATCCTCAAAAGTTTCCTGCCAGTAAGTTCAATGTTGGTTTTTTCGCCTGCTGATTTATGGTAAGGCCATTTGAAGGTTTTCTATTTAAGAAACATACCTTGTCAGTCAAAAAAGAAAATTACTTCGAAAAGTATTTTGCGTTTAAGAGTGATTAGTTTATTCAAGAAAGGAAAATCCTCTCGTGAGATAGGAGAACGTCTGTAGATGGGAAAATCCATAGTAAACGATATTTTAAATAAATCCAGTTTGGTTTTCTCTTCCCCGTGTCTCTTCCCCGTGTTCAAATATCTATGTGTACCTATTTTCATAGCGATTATTTGCACAGTCAAGAAGTGATACACTGCAGGGCCATCTAGTGGTTCAATAAAGTAATGATTTGCTACAGCGCCGTCAAGTGGCGAGTTACAGCAAAATGGATAACGCCAAAATATTCTCATTGTTCAAATAGCTATGAATACTGATTTTCATAGCGACCGTGTTCAACTATCTATGTATACCAATTTTCATAACGATCATTTGTACAGTCAAGTAGTGATACACTGCAGGGCCATCTAGTAGTTAATTAAAGTAATGATTTGCTACAGCGCCGTCAAGTGGCGAGTTATAGCAAAATGGATAACGCCAAAATATTCTCATTGTTCAAATAGCTATGTATACTGATTTTCATAGCGACCGTTTGAATGGTCAAGAATTTGGCCTGCTGCAGCGTCATCTAGTGGCGAGTTAAAATAATAATGCATTGCAGTGTCATCTAGTGGTGAGTAACATCAAAAGGAACGCAGTTAGAATATATTCTTCGTGCTCAAATGTGTAAGTATAAAAATTTTTATGCCGATCAGTCGAACGGTATAGAAGTTGATGCTTTGCAGCGCCATTTAGCGGCAAGTTACAGCAAAATGGATAGTGAAAAATATTCTCCGTGTTCTAATATTCGCGTGTACCAAATTTCATCGAAATCGGTTGGACGATATTCGCATAGCAAATGGCTAAACGGAATAGAATTCAACGTTGTGCTGCGGCACCAAGTGGCAAGTTAAGGAAAACGGATAGCATAAAAACCTTCTCCATCATAAAAGACTTAGGTGAACCAAATTTCATCGTGCAACGGTGTTCAACGGTGCTAGAGTTTTTCAACCTCATAAACACATACCAACATGCATTTTTATCTATAACCAGTGTTATTATATATACCAGTCTCAAATAAAATCCAATTTCAAATCTAAGCCTCGCCAAAGTGCCAACATACGCCATTTTGCAAGAGTTTTTTCAGGGAATCATTCGAAGTATTGACTTAGCAGCAATCAATATGGGATATGGTTCGACCGCCAAAGAGTAGCACGCATTTATTTGAAAATTGGAATCCCTTAATACAGCCGATTTTTTTTTAAATTATCATCTATAATGTGTTTTATTCATCGTTACTCCGATGTACTAAATGAGAAGATTTCAATTTTCTGAAATTTGGCGGAATTCCCCCAACTTAAATCAATGTACTCAATTGGCGAGAATTCTGAAGTTAGATCGCTTGAAATCCCTTAATAACTGCATTATTTCTTCACGGATCATTAAAATTTAACGCTGTATTCTAATAAAACCTTTGTACTTGTTTTCAAAAATCTATTTCTTTAAGCTCTCGATAAATTGCGCCAAGCCGTAAACTGTGCAAACCGCTAGAACTCACTTACTCAAAATCCATATTTCAGCCATTTTATTTTTTCGCCAAACTAAAAAAATTTACACATTAGCCTCGGAAATCTTCAATTCTTATTGTTTTTGCGTGTAAAGCATTACATTCCTGCTCTGATTTCCCATGCACACGATATTATAATTAAAAAAAAATAACCTTACGAATATAAACTAACAAAAAAAATCATTATTATTCTTTTATTTTTACTTTGAGAATTTAAAACATTTTATTCGGCAAAATCTCCACGCATGGCAACCACGATCCTTATTTCACACTTTTTTCACTACAGGGGTTACAATTACTGAAAGATTTTGCGTGAAGAGCATAAAAAATCTCTTAAATTCCGGGAACGGGTGGACTTTCAAAGTTTTAAAGTGGACTACGATTTATTCTATATTATTTTACATATCTGTGCTAAATTTCAGGCCGATAGGTCCATTTTTGTGGATTTGTATTCAACTCAAATCCACAAACAAACAAACAGAATTTCATTTTTATTTATAAGATTAATTCCAGGCAGCGGAAGATATAAAAGTAATTCCCAAATTTTGCGATGTATTAGTATTGGCCGGAAACTTATCAGCGCCACTGTATATATAACACATAAAAATCAGTATCGCAGACGAAGAAGAGGCTGACAACCAGAGACTGCATTGAAGGACAGTATCCCTCCTATATACAGGGTGCTCAAAATGACGACTAGCACCAATTAAATTACCTATTGCATTGGTATCGATTTTCAGCTGAAAAATCATTACTTTAGGGGACCAATTAGGACTTGATAAAAGTTAATGTGAATAAAATGACCCCATTGTTGTGAAATGACCACTAAACGCGTTCAAAGATCCGAATTTAATAGATACAGTTTTACCAGCACTGATCGGTACTGCGTTGTGAAAATAGCGATAATTTAGTCTTATAGGGAGGTCATCCACAAATTGCGTCACGCTTCTAGTGAAGAAATTTTAAAGTTTAAAAGAGAATAACAAAATAATGGTGTGGTATCTTTCACTGGAATGTCAAAAATGCATTATAGGAAAATTCCAGCTAAATTAGGATTTGAGAAGTCAACTTTGTCTGTCGAGTAACTATTATCGTAAATTAACGTCATTTGAAAAGCAGTTGCATTTTTCTCACTTTTGAGACATCTCCTTATTTCTTGGCGGAAAATGCCAAAACTTTCAAACTGCAATATCTCGGAAAATCTTCCACTCAGAGATATATGATTTTTTAAATTTACCTCCTTAGAAAAAGAGAAAACATTTATTCGAAATGTAAGTTATAGGAAAGAAGGGGCCGTATACATATTAAATTTCGTATTTCAATATGTGTGCAGCCCCTAGTAAAGTATTGTCATTTCTTTAAGCTAGTCTTCATTTGACGAACTTTACTAACTGGAAGTGTGTTTTGATCATTAACGGTTTAAATGTTACTCGCTTTAGCATCTATTTTGCATTACCCGATATACATATAAATACAGGGTGTCCCAGATACATCGATTTTAAAGCTTTTAATTCTTAAATATTAATGCATAAATTTCAAAGTTACATAAAAAAACTTGCAAATTCGTATGGTATAGATTATCCTTTTTTGGAGATTAAATCGAAATAAACATAATATATAAATTTTTATACGGCTACCGTACAAAAAAAAAAAAAAAAAAAAATCCCGATTAGTAATATAACCCAAGTAAGTACGTGATATACGGAATTTCAGACTTAAAAAATCCCAGACAGATGTTTAAACAAAGTTGGTAAGGGACTATACAATACCAAAAATAGCAAAACTTTTTATATGTTTGTGCAATTATTGTTTTATTTCATAATTTGTGTACAGCACATAAAACGCGATCTTCCGTGTGGATGTATTATCAAATTTTATTGTGAAAAAATTTATTAGATCAACGAAACTTGAAAAAGCACTGTTGTATTTAACACTTTGAATGCCTGGAACACCTCGAATCAGTACACCACCGAATTTTTATTTTTATTTTAATTTATTTTTATTTTCTTTGGCGTCGCGTCATTCTCAAATTTCCTACCACCGATTTTATCTATGAAATAATGTTTCACGCCTGAAAGATCCAAGCGGAGAAGCAACATTGGACATGATTGAAGTATTCGTTGCGTTTCGTTTGGCGTTTCGTTTTTGGCGTTTCGTTTTTGCAACGCCCTGAAGGGAACGGGTTAAACATCCCTAATAGGGCAGAGACGCCCTTGTGGCGTGTTTTTCTCGGCAACGTTATAAAATTACGTCACCGTTAATGTGTTACTACGCGAATTATTGAAACTAAAGATGTGACTTTCAGGTGACATTGCGAACACAGCACCTCAAACGATCCGTCTCAATAACATTGCAGTAAAAACATGTCACACAGCGACTACTTCTAGTTATACATCATGTCGAGGAAATGTGCCAAATATGCGATTTACGTCCTCCCTTTTGTAACCAAAGTAGAAATTTAACTCTACCGTAAACAATGTAAGGCACATCTCAACGTCACATCTTTTGAGATGTTGGAGAACGGCATTGAGGGAACAGAAATCAGTTGTCGACTGCAGTGCCATCATGGATTGTATTTGAAAAGTTAGTTACGTTGAGTTCTTAAGTTTGGAATTGAAGTGCAAAATATTCTGCTTTGTTTTATATATTATTGTTTTTGTTATAAAACTGTTTATAATTAGCCATAGTCTGTTAAATTTTAATTTGATTATTAACATGGTCAAATAGCATACTTTGTGTAATATATTTTTATGTCTTGCCATATTAGAACATCTTCCCTGCACCTTGCAGATCTGTTTACATTTTTTTTCTTTTTTGAGTATTGCATCTTTTATGAGTTTTAAAAATTCGAACGGATCCCTAATGTTCTACACATATGTACAACAGATTTAATAATAACAGACATCATAATAGATTATCACGTTCGAATCTTAATTTTTAAAAGTGTGCCTATTTTAGGAACTCTTCACTGTAAAAAATACAGGAACTTTCCTTGAAAATCATGGGAAAGTTAGACTTTGAAATACCATACAGAAAGTAAGCATTCCTGTGTAAAAACTTTAATGTTTACTTTAACCCGTTCTTCTATGAATATTGCTCTCACAATTCACTTAAAAATGATCCACATTGTAAAAAAAATCCAAGAACTATCCTTGGAAATAATCATCAGCTGAGGTGCCCCACAATTCCAAAGAACGTTACGTGAAAATACTAGGACAAGTTCTCTGAATTGTATTGTTCAGTAAAGTTCCAGCTATTTTCATGTAACATTCCTTCGAATTATAAGATAACTCAGCCACGTATTACTTTCAAGGAAACTTCCTGAATTGTTTTTACAATGCTCTTCTGTTACTCACGATGAGACGTCAGTCTATGTAGCACATATGGACGTCACTTCGTCAAACGTGAATCTACGGGTTGAGAGACTCTTAAATCCCCAAATTCCTCTTTCACTATTTTGTGAAAATATTACGGAACCATAGCATTCTGTGCATTATTTGCATTTTCTAAGACACACGAACCGTTAACCCCATTATTTCAAAAATTATGTTTGCTACAATCTTATAAATAAAAATGAAATTCTGTTTGTTTGTTTGTTTGTTTGTGGATTTGATTCGTATACAAATCCACAAAAATGGTCCTATCGGCCTGAAATTTAGCACAGATATGTAAAATAATATAGAATAAATCGTAGTCCACTTTAAAACTTTGAAAGTCCACCCGTTCCCGGAATTTAGGAGATTTTTTATGCTCTCCACGCAAAAAGCTTTCCGTAATTGTAACCCCTGTAGTGAAAAAAGTGTGAAATAAGGATCGTGGTTGCCATGTGTGGCGATTTTGCCGAATAAAATGTTTTAAATTCTCAAAGTAAAAATAAAAGAATAATAATGATTTTTTTTTGTTAGTTTATATTCGTAAGGTTAATTTTTTAAAAATTATAATATCGTGTGCATGGGAAATCAGAGCAGGAATGAAATGTTTTATACGCAAAACAATAAGAATTGACGATTTCCGAGGCTAATGTGTAAAATTTTTTAGTTTGGCGAAAAAATAAAATGGTTCAAATGCCCAGAAAGTGAGTTCTAGCGGTTTGCACAGTTTTCGGCTTGGCGCAATTTATTGAGAGCTTAAGGAAATAGATTTTTGAAAACAAGTGCAAAGGTTTTATTAGAATACATCGTTAAATTTTAATGATCCGTGAAGAAATAATGCAGTTATTAAGGGATTTCAAGTGATCTAACTTCAGAATTCTCGCCAATTGAGTACATTGATTTAAGTTGGGGGAATTCCGCCAAATTTCAGAAAATTGAAATCTTCTCATTTAGTACATCGGATTAACGATGAATAAAACACATTATAGTTGATAATTTTAAAAAATTCGGCTGTATTAAGGGATTCCACTTTTTAAATAAATGCGTGCTTTACTCTTTGGCGGTCGAACCATTTCCCATATTGATTGCTCTAAGTCAATGCTTCGAATGATTACCTGAAAAAACTCTTGCAAAATGGCGTATGTTGGCACTTTGGCGAGGCTTAGATTTGAATCTGAATTTTATTTGAGACTGGTACATATGATAACTCTGGTTATAGATAAAAATGAATGTTGGTATGTGTTTATGAGGTTGAAAAACTCCAGCTGCAACGCATCAACTTCTATACAGTTCAACCGGTCGGCATAAAAATTTTTATACTTGCACATTTGAGCACGAAGAATATATGCTAACTGCGTTCCTTTTGATGTTACTCACACTAGATGACACTAAAATGCATTATTATTTTAACTCGCCACTAGATGACGCTGCAGCAGGCCAAATTCTTGACCATTCAAACGGTCGCTATGAAAATCAGTATACATAGCTATTTGAACAATGAGAATATTTTGGCGTTATCCATTTTCCTATAACTCGCCACTTGACGGCGCTGTAGCAAATCATTGCTTTAATTAACCACTAGATGGCCCTGCAGTGTATCACTTCTTGACTGTGCAAATGATCGTTATGAAAATTGGTATACATAGATATTTGAACACGGTCGCTATGAAAATCAGTATACATAGCTATTTGAACAATGAGAATATTTTGGCGTTATCCATTTTGCTATAACTCGCCACTTGACGGCGCTGTAGCAAATCATTACTTTAATTAACCACTAGATTGCCCTGCAGTGTATCACTTCTTGACTGTGCAAATGATCGCTATGAAAATAGGTATACATAGATATTTGAACACGGGGAAGAGTTTGGCGCTATCCATTTTCCTATAACTTACCACTAGATGTCGCGTCAACACATGAGCTTCAGGACTGTCCAGCCGATAGTCATGAAAATTCGTATACATCGATATCTAAATGCGAAGAATATTTTCGCCGTATCCGTTTTGCTAAAACTCGCCACTAGATTGCGCTACGCCGCATGGCCCTTTGCACCGTACAAACGATTGCCTTGCAATTCGGTATGCATGATTATTGGACACAATATAACGCGATATCCATTTTGCTATATCTGTTTATAACAATGAATAAAAATCACCACAAATCGTAATATCAAAAAGTCCATTCATTCCCGTGCGAAGAACGGGTACTTCAGCTAGTACACTATAAAAAACCTTAGAATTACGCACCGTGTTACTTAGACTTCTAAGCATAAAATACAGCTATCATTAATAACAAATATCACGTAAGCCGCCCCCCCCCCTCAAAATTCAGGCTCAGTTGCATGCTCCATCTTGATTCCGCTGACAAGAAAAATCCTTCAAAATGGAAATACATAGAACATTTTTGGAGGGGGTATAAAATAACCGAGGAGTTAAAATAAAATTTAGAAAGTTCTTTTTTTCCGTAGCCTGTTTCACAGCGAATACGTCAGGGAAACTTGATGTAAATGGAACATTTTTGAAAGAAAATGGAAATACTTTTCTTTCGAGTTGAAGGCGACAAAATCTTTAATAAAAAGTCAGCTTTCAATTTTTTTTTAGTACGTGATTTGATAAATATTGGATACTTTAATATAACAGCAATAGTAGGCTGTGAATTTATTCTGCAATAAACATTGTATAAGAGTAACAGGAACACTACAGAAAATCTATCTTCACACACACACAAAATGTGATTATATTTTAAAGGAACATTTTTTTTTAATTTGAAAATAACAGTCTCAATTTTGAGAACAATTCAATTTCTTACTAAAAAATATATGCAGTGTTATTTTTACTGAAAATCTTTAAAGTGTCAGTAAGATTTATTTGATAATTATGTAACGATTTTTAAATTGCATCAATGCTGACTTAGGTATCAGTTAATGTAAAGATATGTAAACAAATGATCAATCTATCCGTGTTCCGTTGGTCTTAAAAGTCTTCTGAGAAACAGATGGATTGAACAATGTCTTCCCGTTCTTTCACGAAAATCAGTGATGTAGTCTGGTAGGGTGTTATTCTCTCACCCCGAAATTTGGAATTTTATTAGCAAAACGATGACAATCAAATGTTTTAGAGAGAAAATACCTTATTTAGATTTCCCTCTCTTGCCAGGATTCTTTTTTTCTATGACCATCAGCCTAACAAAAACATAACCCTTATATTCTGAGTATCATATGACGCTTACACTATCAATAAATTAATCATCATTTAAGATTCGACATTGTTTGGTTTCTTATTTATTGAATCAATTGCATTATCCAAATACGTAGGAGACACCAAGATACTTGACGCACTATGATTTTCAGACAGGAAAATCTGTTCTTATAAACACAGTACCCAGTTGGTTCGACAGCTGAATACAGAATGTATCAGAACTCTTGGGTGAAACTTCAAGGCAGTATAGATTTTAAGTATTTTTTTGTCAAAAATAGCAGCTTTTGGAATGAAAAAGAAGTTAATTCAAAAGTCAAAGAAACTGTGAGGCAAAAAGCACTGTGATTACAATAGTGGTCACACACAATGATGTGACCGCAGTTGGATATAGAGATTGTATAATGACTGCACATCGCTATCACAGTGACTTTTTGTGACTTTAATGTTATTATAATGCATGGCACAGTTTGGTCGAGTGTGGCAGCTACGCTTTTGCGCATACTTACCGCCGTCGTATCTTTATCCGATCTAGAAATAGTATTTTAATTTACAGGGGAAAAAATATACATAGAAAAAATGTATTTTTGAACAATACATTAAAAGCAAATTTTTTTAATAAAAAAAAAATTCAGTTTTGTTTCATAGAAAAAGCAGTCAGAAGAGGGCTGTACTCAATTTTATTGGCGAAGGAACTTGTCAAAAAATACATAAGCTCATCATATGATGCGAATTGCTTTCTTTTCTTTTCTTTCTTCTTTTTTATTTATTGGTTAAGGCAAAAGCTACACGAGGGCTTTTTCACGCTACATCTGAAAACTGCCCAAAATTCCAGAACGTTAGATCGACAGCCACGCGAGAGGCCGTAACGCTGGACATACTTACTTCAACCATCTTCCAATTTTCAGTGTTTTATCCGCTCAGCCTTTGATAGGCCATGCGAATCAATAAATATAATAGTAATTATACAGAAAGCCCTTCACAATATTAGAGTTTATGCAGAATTTGTGGATGTCTGAGAAGGTGATTACCAAAGATATATTCCTTGACCTATATTGCTTGAAAAGTTTTTACTCATATGTGAACATGCAAAAATAATATGAAATTAACAAGTTTCTGAAATAATTATTATTTTAAATACACTTGAATTTTTAACTGGAGTTTCCTTTCAGAACTTTCTCCCACTCTTGCAATTTATAATATGTTTATTTTCATCCTTTTTATTCACCCAGTATCATTTTTTTTTCTCTTTTCACTTTTCCCTTCTTCCTCACGCTTGTTTTCTTTCGGAAGAGCAGCAATGAGCAACAATGGACCAGGTATGTAGAATGTTCGTGGTGCGCTGATGTCTTTGCTGCTTTGTCAGAATCGTCCTGTAGTCGGCTTTTGTAGAAATAAGTTATTGCACTCTTGCTGCATGGTTGTATTATACAGGGTGGCTGGTATTAGAACTCTCCTATAAAAGAGAATTCTGCAGCTTAGCGAATGAGCAGATTGCTACCAACTTCAGCGTCTGGACGATTCACGAGATGGCTATCAAGGCTGTTTTTTTTTAAATGTTTAGTACAAAAAAGTCCAATAGACGATGCCTTTTATGAGAAAAACAGCAAAACTATCGGTAGCATTGTCGAAATATGTAAAGAATTTCAACATTTGTTCCGTAGCTTTTGAAAGTTTATTTACTAATTTGGGTCATTTTATGGTCCAGAATCACAGGCTTTCCCTAAAAGCCCCTTTTAGTGGACATTTTTTAACTAAACATAAAAATATCTTGTTGGAATATCGAGCAGTGTTCATTTGTCAAAGTTCATAGCAATCTGCTCACCCATTTCAGCTGCTGTTCATGTTTATAGAGGAAGTTTAATTGAAACCAACCTGTATATAATAGATTGCGTTTGATTGAAGCACTATGCGGCATTGTTTTTTGCTGATATAGAACTAGATTTAAATGTGGCGTTGTCTTTGTTTAAATGTGTTTTAGTTTGAATAGATTAATTTATGCATGATTGTTGAAGCTTTGTTGTACTTTACGTGTACCTTAGTCTTGCGGCCATATTCGCCTACCTCTTTACACGCGAATAAATCCTAACACGTGAGTTAAATTCGTCCATGAAATTACTACTTTTTATCTTATCCGTGAATTTAACACACGTTTTGGATTTATCCCCGTACAAAATGTTAGATGAATAAGGCCATTATTGTGCAGATTATCCCCAAAGAAATTGAACACAAACAATATCATGAGTTAAAATTTCCGTAGAAAAAGTTGTTTGGAAAAGCGATTAAAAATCATCTTTTTATTTATTTTTTTAAGGTTTGAGCATTTTCGGCGTTCTATTTAATTTTTATTTTTCAACGTTCATTTGCATATTTCTTTTTTTTTATTATTCGAAATTTTAAATACAGGTTATTAATCGTCATTTTCTTCAATCCAGTTTTTGGTTTTTGTCTATATCTCACTCGAATTTTGATGTTAACTGTCACTGTTGAAAAATGAAAATTGAGCAAGTTTGCAAAGCAGGATTGTATCCCCACTTAGTTAAACCATTAAGAAGATGATTACTTAAATACAAATTCGTTAGAAAGTTGTGGTTTAATTTTTTGAATTGTTATCTGGCGTTTTCATAACTAGAGATCAGAATAAAGCTAAAGCTTGTTTCGTGGGTTTTGATGTATTACTCATTAAAAAATGTACTTCTCATTTATTATCTTTTGAAATAAGATTTTATAAATAAGAAATATATTGAAAACGATTAACCTTTTTAAAAAAAGACCATTGACGTTCATTCTTTGGTTATTATAAATTATGTTTTAGTTAAAATACAATTAAGAACATCGAATATTTTATCAGTAATTGCTTAAAAGTTATAAAAGTTAATAATATTATATGTCCGCATTTTAATTCTGCATATTTTACTAGCAAATTATTGAAAATTAATTAAAAATTGCATTATTGACTTTTTTCATATACTAGATTTCGATTTGAAGTGTAAAGAATTTACTGCCATTAAACTTCGAAAACCTGAGTACGTATTCATACGTAAATAGCATTTTAAAACAAAATATATTATTTGCCTAATAGCATATGGCACCTAGTGATGACACACTATTAACTAATTTGGGTCATTTTATGGTCCAGAGTCACAGGTTTTCCATGAAATCCCACCTAGTGGACATTTTTTAACTAAAATTAAAAAAAAACTATGTTTTTGAATCTCGTGAAATGTCCATTTGTCAAAATTGATGGCAGTCTGCTCACTTGTTTCAGCTGCAAAAAAATATGTTTATAGAGAAAGTTTAATTGAAACCAACCTGTATAAAATAGATTGCGTTTGGTTGAAGCACTAATGCCTGTTTTTGCTTTGTAGTGTCTTTTGCTAATATAGAACGAGATTTAACTATGGAGTTATCTTGTTTAAATGTGTTTTAGTTAGAATAGATTAATTTGTGTATAAATGTTGAATCTTTGTTGTACTTTACGTGTACCTTAGTCTTACGCCATATTCACCTAACTCTTTCTTTCCACTCGGATAAATCCTAACACGCGAAATTCTTTTCTTCCGTCTTCACGTCAATTTCAATTGCAGATATCGCTTAAGTTTGATTTTAATTTTGAGAGCAATGCCGATTAATTTACTTCCTACTTATTCAAGGTTTATCCATGAGCAAACAAAATAAAGCATAATAGTTTATCTATCTTAGGTGAAAGTCTATGCAAAACAACTCTGAAACGTATTTTGTTTTTTGTTTCTTTGTTTTTTCTACAAATAGAAAAATAAATCATACATTACCAAATGTAAAATTCAAATCTTCAGAACTAAAAAATTCGACATTTGGATCACTAACCTTAATATCCAACAATCTCTTAATTTCTTCAAGCGTGAACGTCTTCACAAGTTATCTACGTTTAGAATGCCATTGATATTTTACCCTCGTAAAACGTTGTACTACAGTAAAAGTTTGGAGAATAAAGAATGATAATTCAGTTTGAAAGAGCTAGAAATATACATTGTCTGAAATTTTCAAGTCCTATGGTAACCATTTAGAAAGCACCATTCGAGGCCAGTTCTGTAACAATCATGAAAAAGGGAAACAATAATGAAAAATCTGAGGACCGTCCCAGCCTGTTTATAAATGAGGATTTGAGGATTAGCCCGAACTGATTAACAGAGTATACTGTTATAAAATAATCACATATAAACTGCATACTTTTAATATTAATTCATAGTAAGTATAAAACAAGTTGGTCGAATAATACTCTGTATTTATATATACAAGGTGCCCCAAAAGCACTGGCCTAGGCATTTTCCCTTAAATATTGATGATAGACATGTACAATAAATTACAAAGTTGCGTAAAAAAAGTAGAGAATTTTATGATATCGATTAAAATTCTCCGAAGATTAAATCTAAATAAATACAAAATTTAATTTATTATACAGTACTTGTACAGAAAATTCCCGAATAGTAAAACGTGACCCATGCATTAATTAGGCGATGTACAAAATTTCATCGATGTACAAAATTTAAAAACGCTTTGAGAAATGAAAATAAGTATAAGCTGACATATACTACTTTTCCACAGTTCCCAGGTCTGGAACTTTGATCGGTTTTTTCCCGGTGTAACATAATTACGCGTTAGTGCCCCTTAAAAGGTCCTCCGACCAAAGCACCCCCTCCCGTAGGCAAATGCTCCTTGTGTAGCCTTATCAAAACACAAAAACAAACGTGTTTGAAGGAAAAATCACGTCAAAAGATCGCATTTCAGGAGCTATACACAAATTACGAAAGAAAACAATGAGGCATAAATACATACTTTTGCTATTATTGCTTTTGTATAGTCCCCCCCCCCACTATGTTTAAATACATCTCTGAGCCTTATGGTAAAAGGGTGAAATCTTGTACTTCACTTCATTTTGTATGTTTATAGATTTAATCTTCTGAAAATTTGAATTTATACTATAAAACTGAATATCTTTTTAACGTAATTTTGTAATTTTTTTATATCTCTATGATCAATATTCAAGGAATAAAAGCCTTAGATCACTTTTGAACACTCTGTATATATATTTTATCGAAAGCCTTTGTTAATTTAAACAGAATATCATTATTAAGGGGGGGGGGTGATCAGGTCTGGAATTTTGTGATTTTGAATCATTGCGATCACTCGTAACTCATATGCCGAAATTCAACCACAGAGCCGCTAGATTCCATTAATCCCTCGTTAATCACTGAAGAAAGCTAAAATCAAGAATTCAGTATTATTCATAGTATTTATTAAAAAAACTGAACAAGAAAATATCTTAGTTCTGTTGAAAAATAAAAGACAATCTATAAAGATATGGATTTTGAACGTCCGGATTTGAGAGTTTGTACTCTATCGTCGACTGAGCTTTGTACTCTTAGTATCGTCGTGTTTCATATAAAGCATTATTAGAAACTGTAATTAAAATGATTTTAAAAATATATCGAACTATTTATAGTTAAATTAATTATGTAACAGTTCTGTAAGTAATGTCCCGCATTCGTTTACAGCGAAAATTGATGAAGGAACTAAATAAAAATTGAAAACTTACTATATCCTATATTACATATTTCTAGGATAAACTAACTGCACTGACCTGATCCAGACGAAAAACATTTTACCGATATTATCATGATACATGCACAGTACATTTCCTAACTTGCTGGCTGATGCATTTTCAATGGAACGGCACAGCAGAAACTTCTAGTATCTAGCCACTTTAGTGGTGTGCTGCAAAGAGGTAACTCCTATTTACGGCAGTTTGGAGTTTCCTGTACTATCTTGCAGTTTAAAAAAAATTAAAAAAGCTTTTTATTTTAGTACTAAAAGGATGTAGCTGTATCCTTACGTCTTGTGCTTCACAAGAGATAAAGTTGTCTGTTTCGTTTGTTTGTGTTGAATTCCATCAGATTTTTGATTTTGCCCAAATTTGAATAGTTGGAGCTACCTCGTTTTTGCAATAAGTTCTCCAATTTACTTTATGCCTAGAGAGTTCTTGAGGAAAGGATTTCTTATACTTGGAAGAGATATTTTAAGTAAATAGCAGCATTTTTTAACAAAATTTATTAATTTACTCACCATAACAGTTTTTCTGAACTTAAGTGTAAAAAACGTAACTTCTCAACGAATAACAATTTTTTGTTATCCATAATCATGTATATGTTAATTGATAACAGAGAATTACTTTGTTATTTTTACACACTGATACCTATTGGTATACTTTTAGTTCCATGGATCGGTATCGGTATTTTATATGTACAAATTATCTTTCACCTTTTACTTGAGATCGCTCTTATTTCTACCTTTTTTTTACCTAAAATCTCAATAGAACGCTTAGGAGAGACACTATGATTCATTGCTTTTTCCTCTTTCTCTGCATGGTATCAACCCAAAACTTTTTATTCGCAGAATAAAATGATAAAACTGTATTTTCATAAACGAAGTTAAATTACATTTCCTGCTACCGTTGTTTGAACTCATGCTCTTGGAAAAGCTATTATATTTTATTTAGTAAACGGAAGAAAAGTAAAAATGTAGTAGTGCCAAAGTAACTGTACTAAACTGTACTGTAACCAACTAACTACTTTCTAAAGGAATAGAAAAACAAAAATCGCTTACTCTGACACAGCTACGGTTACGTTAATATGAAACTCGTCAATCCTGGATCGAGTGCAAATGCATGTTCACTTAAGAAAAATAATTTGTTCAGACCGGTCTCTGGGGAATCGTGTCCTTGTGAACATTTTCTCTCTGGACAAAATCTTTTTGTGAGCCTCTGGGGTTACACAACTTGTTGTGTATCTATTTAAATAATTCCGTAATTCTGAAAGGAAGCTTGCGTGCAATAAACAGGAGAAGACCACTCTGTAATTATAGGCATAAATAAAAAATGCTCCCAGAATTTGTCGTCTTCAAGCTGCATTATACGGCATGTCTAATTTCCATTCACTTTATAAATCTTTTATTTTATACATTTAACAATGTTTTGAATATTATGGCAGCAAATATATTTATATATAAATATATGTATATGCATGTCTGTATGTGTGTATATGTATGTCTGTGTGCGTGTATGAAGAAAACAAATTTCCCCAATGATAGGAACTTGCATCTAGGCATTCGTAACTATTAAGGGTAGAAGTCTTGTAAATTTATTTAGGGGTCACAGTTGACCCCTATAACATCAATATAACGTGATGGTCTTCAAATTTTGAGGCACATCCAAATAAGAGACCTGCACCTGGATTGCCATCCCCTAAGCCAAAAGCATATTTTACGTGCACACGCACTCATATATATATATATATATATATATATATATATCTTAATATGTATTTATTTATTAATTAATGTCTATTGAGGTTCTAATACGGGTAATGCGTCATATGTCTGTAATTATAAGTAAGTTTAAATTTTAAAAGTAAAAACATGTAAATTTAAAATTAATTTGATTAACGGTACTACGAGCACTAGTCTATAGGGTGTTTATGAAACTCACATGCAAAATTCTCTAAAAAAAGGACACTGGTGCGAATGACCTCAAATTTGAATTGAATATACTTGAAGAAAGTAGGAAACCGGATAGCATAAGAAGAAAAGTTCCAAAGTATATCAATAGATGACGCTGTAATCGGCATAACGAAATGGCAATCAGCTACGTGTATAATTTTGAATTGAAATACGACGGCTGTGGTATGAGCTGCACACTAAACGAACTCTACGGTTAGATACATGATTCTTTTCGGTTTTTAGAGGAAAACAGTAGTTCTTCCAAGGCATTTAACACTTGTGACACAGTGAAAAGCCCATTTGCCACGGCCAAGTTATACCACATGGATTGGGAAAATCGGTTTTTAGCAGTCCTTAGGCCAAAACCTCATAAAAAGCGCACATTAAATCGGTTTTTAACTGTCCTTAGGTCGAAAACCGCATAAAAAGCAACAGTGAAAATGTCTCTTAGTTACGGATAGACTTGCGCAAAACATGTTTAAAATGCTGTCCTCCATTTTCCGCCACAAGCTTGGACACTTTGGAGAAGGAAGTTTATCAAGATCTACTTCACTTTTGTGGCCTTCATCTCAGTTGTTACTAAGTACAAATTTATCACCATTTGAATGTACAATTTATTTAACAATATTTGGATGCACACCCATGGGCTAACGGATAATAACACGACAGAGACATGCTGAATTGAATGTAAAACTGCTCGCATGGCGACCAGAAGAGACATGCGCACATACATGCACGGCTGTCAGAACATCCCTTACCCCCCCCCCCTCGTCCTAAACGTTGAAAACGTTTAACAGCAACTATCTCAGGGTCACGCTGTGAATGTGTTGTGCAATCCATGCCCTAAATTTAGCTGAACTTGCTATGGGGCCCCTGGACACATTTTTAAGATAACCCCAAAGGGGGGAAGTCAGAAGTATTGAGGTCCGGTGATCTTGAAGGTCAGGGTACTGGAAAATAATGACAAACAATTCTATGGTTGCTGAATTTCCCTTGAGCAGTTGCATCACTGGCTTTCCACTGTACAGAGTACAGCTGAAAATCAGGAATCTTGCACGAAAATGATTCTATCCAGGCATACACGGTTTTGATGCGATGGAATGACCTGTTTACGCAAAAGACTCTCATAACATTTACCATTGACGATACTGCTAACGGGACTAGCAGGAAACATCTCCTCAAAATATATGACCTTAAAATAAACGATACCGTTAGTCCATACCACACAGTTATCTTTGCAGAATTGATCGGTACTGCTGCATGTGCGTATGGAGCTTTTATTGACCATATCCTGTAATTTTGTTTGTTCACAAAAGCTTGGACAAATAAAACAACAAAATATTCCAAGTCTATGCATTGTCTACTTCCACGCGGGGAAGAAATTCTACTACAAAAGTGTGTCTTTCTGGCAGGTCAGCAAGAAGCAGTTCCTGAAAGTAGGTCTTAGTGCGGATAGCAATGCAGAATATTGAGTAAAATTTCGTGCACCATGCTTTCAGGTATGTCTGAAGATGGAGCTATTCCCCGTGCACTGCGCGTTTGCTCACTTCTGCTCATTCCTGGACGCATCTTCCTGGTTTTCGTGATTGCAGGCAGTGCTGACAATTTGGTCACACCCCTTTGAACTTTTAGAGTCATATGACCTAGGGCGTGTGGCCATTTTACTCTGGTTATCTCGTACTGGTTACACCCCCGGGTCACATGATTCTTCAATTGCAAAGGAGTGAAGGCTAAAATATCAGCACCGGAGGTTGTATATCTTGTGAGCTACGCCACGCCTACTAACGTAAGAGCAATTGATTTCCTCCCTCTGCCAGTAATGAAAGCTTTCACATAAAAAAAGCTGTCTCTTCAAATTTCTTAATCATTTTCTTCAGACCATCGGCAGACCACAGTTTTTTTTCCCATACCCTTAATGGCCGGAATTTCTTTAAAGTTGCTGGCGCACAGTCGTCGTTCTTGTAAAATATCTTCAGAAGAAGAGCCAGAGCCTGGATTGATAGGCTCATGGCGGTTTCATAATGATTGGAATGTGTCGTCCGTATGCGTGTCTTTTAATTTGCATAGTATGTCACTTGCATACGCTTCTTAAACTTAGAAACTTTTTTTTTCCCATGACCCGTAACGGTTCCCCCTTCTTCAAGTATATTCAGTTCAAATTTCAAGTCATTTTGACTAGTGTCTTTTTTTCATTTTTTTACCAGCATTTTGAAAGTGGAATTTAAATTTTAATCACCCTGTAATACGACCACATTTTTTCATTGTCAAACAAAGATATTGATGCGAATTCATTATTAAACCAGCACGTGCCCTCAATCAATCAATTGCAAAAGTAAAATCTATCGATAATCATTTTTTTATAAATCTGATTGGTTCAAATTTTTATTTTCCACACGCAGGTTACTGAAATAGCCTTGTATCAATATGGGTCATTTCTACAGACTTTGACCTATGATATCGTATTTGTACGCAATATAACAAAAATTCATATTAACCATTATAGTGTGACACAATGATTTCCTCTTTGGCTAGTACTGCAATTGTTTTGCAGTCTGTTATAATATGCTAATTTGTTTTCCTTTTAACGAGCATTTACTAAGAACAATCTTCTTAATCCTGAATATCAGATTTTACGAACTGTATTGCATAAATGTTTTACAGTATTTGTGTTCTAGCATTTACTCACGCTATAGCTTAAGACTGGAGGGACTGACGATGTATTTTTTACAGATCACAAGTTCTCTTTGTGCCGGACCTACTGGCTAGTGTGGGCCGTTCTCTTTGGTGCTGCAGTCAACGTTGATTGTCCTCGGGGTTACACGGCCAGGTTCATGTCAAGCGTTTGGGCCATGTTCGCTGTCGTCTTTCTTGCCATATACACTGCTAATTTGGCAGCTTTCATGATCACAAGGGAAGAGTACTACGATCTCAGTGGCATAGACGACAAAAGGGTAAGTTATTTTTCCCTTTCTGTAACCCTGTGAGTGTTTACGTAAAATGCAAAAGGTTGCTTTCTCTCCATAATAAACAGAGACAGTGGCATAAGTAACAGGATAGGAGATTGTTTTCGAATTTACCAAACTTCTTTTTAATGTGAAAAACAAAAATATGCGACTCGTCCCATGTCGAAGTTCTTTGCACACTACTGTTGACACACTTTACTCGCAATACTTTGACATTAGGAAAAACAAATTTTAATGAAATTAACTACAATTCAGAGAAAACGAATTCCAATTACTACATTCAAACTTGAATATGACATTACATGACAAATTTTGTTCTGTTGTTTACTTTTTCAAATTGAGACTTGAAAAATTATTCATGATAAACCTATTGTAATTATTAATAGATGGTGTATTGTAGTAATTATTGGAGAAAAATGAATGGGACTTTACTTTCAAACTTTTCAGAAGATTAGCTCATTGCAGACCCACATTTTCCGCTGTTTAAATATTAAACGCGTATTTCAAGAGCAGAGGTCTCTTCTTCCTTTTATAAACATCTTCATGAAATATCAAGGGATCACGTACATTCGTAGTTACTGTTGATGAATTCACAAATACAAGTGAAATAATAAATTCAACTGTATGTCTCTAATTTGGACTTCTTTTCTCTTTTTTCCGTAGTTACAAAATCCGCACTTGACAGATCCGCCGTTCAGGTTTGGGACAATCCCAGATGGTAACACACAAGCCATTTTAAAAAACTATAAGCCTCACCTATACTCGTGGATGAAGAAGTTCAACCGTTCATCTCCTCTGGAAGGTATAGCGTCCGTAAAGAGAGGGTAAGTGAAGGCATTGTGATTTACAAAATAAAATCTACATCACTGGTTCTCAATCTTAGCGGTTCTCCACCCCTGTGTTATTAAATACTTTGCAAAAAAGTTAAAAAGTGTTTAATATTTCGTGTTATTTCTGTAACTGGTTAATCTAAAACTGTCATTTATACTGACTTAGTCCTCATAAAAATGCTGCAAATAGCATTAATAACTCTTCAGAAGACCACAAATAATGTATCTTTATTTATCTTATTACCTGAATACATACATAATTTGAAAATAAATTAATTTGGTAAATATCGTCGTTTGGTTAAATTTCGTGACTAACTTTCTATTATTACATTTTTTTCAAGGTATGATAATACGTTGTCGGTCTCTCCAGATTAGTGGTTATCGAGCCACTTTCAATGATTATGGGGTCGTATTTGACACCAGAGTTGGGCTTGGTCACTAATTCGTTCTTCAGTTCGTATTAAGTAATGGTGGCCACCTACTTGTTGCATCCCTAACAAAATGTTCTACACTTCGGGAACTTGTAGTGCTGAATGCCTAAACGGCAAGTAGCCGCTCTTATGAAAATAATTTGTTGCGGAAGATTGCGGTATAGCATAAAAGAATGCAAGAAGTTGTCTTTCCCTTTCAGTTACTATGTAACTTCCACTGTCGTTAAGTTTTACATGAGTTGTATTTCGTTATTATACTGATAAATTAAGAAGTACATTCTTTTACCTTTATCGTGTAAAACAGTAATGATAGACTATTTTTTCTTTTGAGAAACGTAAAATTATTCGTGCATATTATAATGCGCTTCTCTTTTTTTATGCAAATTAGTAGATCATTGAACAGACCTCTTTCTTAGCGTAAATAATAAAGTAGAAATATAATAATTTGATAAATAAATAAATAAATGATAAAACAATCAGCTTTACGAAAGAAATTTCAAGACTTTTCCCAAAGGATTTTTCATTTCAAAAAATTTTGCATCGGCTACTTTGAATTTCATTCGTTGCTTTTTACCCAGCTTTTCTATTAAGAGAAAGACTATTCAGTTTGAAGAACCGCAGTTAGCTTATTAGTACCTAAGAATTGATTATGCAAAGAGTTTTCGTTTCTGTTTTCTTTCAAACTATACTTATAACGGTCTAAATCAATGATGAAATTGTTAAAAAATATTTTTATTATCAAAACAACTTAAAGTGTTTTTCGCCTGCATTTTTTTTAGGCTGAAAGTTGAATCACTCTTTGCTGCTCAAGTTTTTCAAAGATGATTACTTCATTTACAGCAACTGTATAAAAAGTAAACTAGACAAAAGGCTCTTTAACCCATTTGCATCATTAGCGTTTACAAACGTTCAAGGTCACTATCACAGGAGCGTATATATACGCTCTTTTATCGTGGTCACTGTGACCACAGCCGTATGCATACTTTGTTCCAAACAGAAAGCTTGTTTCGATACGAAATTTGGTAATTAAGGCCTTCTTTTAATATTCCTTTATGATCCAAATGGCGTAAGGATAATTTTCATGAACTATTACCATACTAGTTCACGGTATGTACTCGTTTTGCCCCCCTCCCCCCTCATGCAAGATTGGATAAGGCACCGAGCCTGTTAGATGACTGAAGTGTAAAGATCCTCCGTTCGAGCTTAAAGCGCAGCTGTCGATCTAGCGGTCAGGAGTTTTGGTCGGTTTTCTTAATATGTAACGTGAATAAACATTAGAATCCCTTAAAAAGTCCTTCGACAAGGCACCCCCACTCGTAGTAGGCGGATGTCCCTCATGTAAAATTGGCATAATAGAAACACATGTACTCGTTCGGTGCATCTACTTGGCGTAACTTCCACGAATTATAA
This sequence comes from Cheiracanthium punctorium, assembly GCA_038373885.1. Classification (NCBI taxonomy): domain Eukaryota; kingdom Metazoa; phylum Arthropoda; class Arachnida; order Araneae; family Cheiracanthiidae; genus Cheiracanthium; species Cheiracanthium punctorium. The sequence goes on from JAWZYV010007050.1 coordinate 411,568, forward strand.
TTTCGCAATTTGTTCAACACCTGCTAGATGAAGAAAGTTAAACAACTTCGACGTCATCGTTAGATTGAAATGTAAAAGGGGCATGTGTGGTGGCATGTGTAGTGTTTTTTTTTTTTTTTTCAGAAAGTAAAATTATTTAAAATGTCTGGTAAGTTTACTCACGCAAAAGCATTTTGATGATTTGAGATTAAAATTTAATTTGGTGACAAGTGCTAGTTCTTATCCATCAGTAATTCAATGTCATGGCAAGGAAATATATCATAATGAATTATATAATTTTTATCTTAAGATATTTTCTAACTTTTATAGCATTTTTTTTTCTAACAGCAAGGAAAATACAAAAATAAATAATAACAATAGAACAGTAAAAAAATCAATGAGAGAAAAATCTGACCGAAGTCATTGCATTAAAGAAACATTAAGCTAGCCAATACAAGGTCCTATCGGAGTTTCCATGAAGTGTGACATACAGCGATGGATGTGTGCTGTATTTGTAGCATTCACCAGAAATTAAAAAAAAAAATTTGAAACTTTATGAAAGCAAAACTGTGATGGCTGAACTTTGTAATGATGAGTTACATCTTCAGTTGTTTGAGTTTCTTTATCTTAGATGTGTAGATTCGTCTAACTTTCCTATATCACTTCAGATACATAACTAACACTGATGGTAACTCAGGAAATTGTCTTTTTGAGGGGAAATACACCGAAAACACAGTACTGAGGAGAAAATAAAATTATTCGTAAAATGTATTGTTTTGAGGGACATTTGGTTCCCTGATTTTTTATTTATTTATTATTCATTTATTTTTTTTCCTGGTTATCACCTCTCTTTAATTTCCGCTAAAATCATTACTCACATTTTCATCTTTTCTAAATATTGGCGCCAAAGCCACGTAGCTTTTTGTTTTAAATGTACAAGTGGCGATTTAGGACAAAAAAGAACCCAGATCCAATTGGTGAGTGAATACTGGAAAGAAAAGACAAACTTAAAACTGAAAGACTAAGAACTGCTCAGCTTTCACATTTCGTAATAGTTTTCACTCTAGATGAGTTGGTTGAAGAATCTTCTAATTGTATCGATAATTCTTTTCAATATTTGACGGTTGAGACGACAGCCTGAAAGGAATAAAGCTATAAGGAAATTAGGTGCATCTGAAGAACAGAAATTAAATATATATATATATATATATATATATATATATATATATATATCCAGTCAGAATGGCTAGAGCTTTCGGAATTTAATATACAAAAATACTTCACTTATATTTTCTGTTCGTTAATCTAATTTTTAAATATTGGCAGCAGTGTTGAAAGGTGGGGAGGGGGGGAGATGGAAAAGAGCTATTTTTTGAGTAAAAGAAAATTATACTTGGGCATATAACTGAAGATGCCAGTACTATAGATTTTTAGAATGAGGGGAAAAGAATGCTGTATTAGGAAATTTTGTGTGAAAAATCAAGAAATGTGATTACAATCACTGAACTAAATAGAAACAAAATCCATCTACTGCGCCATGTAGTTTCGGCAGAGGAAACTTGTATGTCAACAGGAACTCGCATTTTTTTTAAAAGTAAAAATAGTTTAAGCCTTTAGAGAATACATTTTTATAGAAATATGAAAATTCAGAATGGATGTGCAGTTTTGCACGTGTGCAAAACAACACTAAAGGTTTAAAAGTCTTTTAGTACATTTATTTCTTTGTTACAGAGACTTGGATGCCTTTATATATGACGCTACTGTGTTAGAGTATTTAGCTGGTCAAGACAATGAATGCCGTCTATTGACAGTTGGTAGCTGGTACGCCATGACAGGTTACGGCTTTGCTCTTCCCAAAAAGTCAAAGTATCTTAGCATGTTCAATAGAGCAATGATACAGTACCGCGAAAATGGTAAGTTTCTCATTAAAATGTAAAGGATTCGCATGTGTGTGTGTGTGAAGGTGGGTGCTTTTAGGTGGGTTTTTTTATTGCCTAGGGGCTCCTAACTGGCCCCTATTGTTCTCAAACTACTTATTAAATCACCAAGCAGAAAATTTGAATTAATTACTAATTTGCATGAAAAAACCTTTTGTTCAATTTTTTTATTTAAGAGGATGGTTGTTTGAAGAAATGCTGAACTTCTAAGTCTAGAATATTTTATAATGTAGTCTAATTAGCTTTTTTTTTACCTGTGGTAATTTAAGAAGTTGAAAATTTTATAACTTCTACTGGCGAATTAAATACATGCATTTATCTTTATCGAACAGAAGAAATTTCATAGTTAAAAAATAGAATTTACTTGGAATCTAGAATTGCCATGTTAAATTAGTGACCATGTTTTATAGAAAACTCAGATCAGTATTGAAATATTTATTTAGATAACTTGCCAAGTATCAAGAATAAATAATAATATTAGAAAAATACTCAATGTCTATCTTTACCTTTTCTTTAATACATGATCAAAGAAAAAGGGGTGATTTTTGATTGAGGCAATTTCCGCCAAAAATATTCGTTTTTCAATTTCAGTATGAGTCAGAATCACCAGTGAGTAAATGTAAGTGTAATAAAACTTTCTACCATTCTGGTCCCAAAAGGAGTTATGAGACTTTGATACATAGAAAATTACTTTTACCGTAGCATAGATATGTATATATATATATACATATATATATATATATATATACATACACACACATACAACATATAACACACACACATATATATATATATATATATATATATATATAGGGTGTTTCAGAAATTTTTTTCCAAATGGCCGGCCACTCCCTTGGAAGACTTTGGCCACAACGGGTCGGAATTATGGGCCACTTTATTATGGCGGCACCTAGTATGTGGACCAACGTCGCCCCCCATGATGGCACGGACAAATGACAACCACGCCCAGTCGGGGATCGAACCCCGACCGACGGTAGTTGAACCCGAAACCTTACTGCGATGCTTTACCCACCATACATAGCAGTCGGCGGTTTCAGAACTCATGGACAAAAATTTGAGGGGCGGCAGAAAACATCTAAACAAACCATGTTCACCATACAATGCACGGGCGGAGAGCAATCGGTGAACCTTTACTGTCATACGAATGAACGAAATATCAAGCGGATAAAGAGGGGAATTAAATAAATTTAGGGGATAATACCGTAAGCGGGTGTCCATCGCCAAGGGAGATGCGTCGCCAAAGCTTACTATATGTAGTAAACAATCCTGGCAGCGTTGCCAATCGAGATTAGCTATTCGGCAACCCTTCCGGCGGAGTTGTGTTGTTTTATGATGTCATGAGAAACTATGCTGTTCGAAGGAATTATGTGATTGGTTGAACGAATTTTAAGGAGTTTAACTGTCAAAATAACTGAACTTGAATTCGCCTTGAATGGTAGTCGTGTCGTCTGCTGAAGTTTTGTATTTTATAATGGTTATTTTTTGAAAAGTGGAATGTTTGCTTGGTTTTATAATAAATGTAGATAATTTGTGTAGAGCTGTAATGAAATCGGTTCCTTTATACGCTGAGTTGTTTCTTATTTCTTTATCAAGTGAATTTCGACAAAAATTTGAAAATGTTTGTTGCAAGTTGTGAAGAATATGTATATAGCGTGTGTTGAGGTATAGTTGTTATGCTTATTTGAATGCTTGTGATGGCTTATTTTGTGATGAACGCACGTTGTTCATGAATAAAATTAAAGGTATGTGGTGCTTTTATTTATTTAAATGTTTATTCCTTGCTTTACGGTACAGCGGTGTATAGTTGAGAATATGTATGGTCTTATGTTTTCATAATTATGTAAGGTTTTTGGCATGTTATGTTATTTTTTGTGAATTGGGATGAAAAAATAAAAATTTTTAAAGGTTTTAAGAGGGATGGTTAATTTTATTTGTTATATGGGTTTGCTCATGATTTACAGAATTCCCGTACAATTTTTAGGTTTAATATGAATAAATATGTAAGGATTTCTGAGTTGTTTGTGATCAGATTTGATTCTATTCTGATTAATAGTGTAAAAGTTGTGTGTTTTGAAGGTATTAAATTGCAAAAATCACGAGGGGGAGGAAGTAGTCGGTTTATTATAGTGGTTTTCCGTTATTTATAAAGAATGTTTTTAACATTTTATGAAAATATTTGCAGTATATTTTTCTTGAAATCACGTGCACTATTCAGGTTAAATACGATTGAATATATGTATTTTTGAATTGTTTGGGGGAGTTGTATGTATGTGTGTGTGGGGGGGAAGGTAGTCTGTTTATTTGAGTGTTTTTCTATTAATTTAAAACTGTTATTTTAACATTTTAAGGGAAATTTTACTGTATAATTATGTGCAGAAACATATTTTAGCATTTTGAATGTTTTGAAGGGCATGGTTTATTTATTTTTTAACGTGCCTAGAGCTAGTGCTTTGTTTATGTACATTTTGTTTATAATTGCATTTGAAATATGTCAACTAATGTTTTAATGTGTTTAGATAAGTATATTGTAGTTTTGGGTTTACTTATTTCCTTATGTGTCAACGTATGTTTATGTTTTGTTTGGCACGAAAAACAAGTCGCCAAGGTTAGATGTTGGCGGCAAAAAAAAAGTCGCCAACTCAACTGACACCCGCTTACGGTATTATTCCCTAAATTTATTAACAGCATGTGTTGCAAAATTACAAAACTGCTCAAAATGGCAAAATTATAAAAACTGCTCAAAAGAGCGACCTTTTGCGGTAAGGTAGGCGTTACACCTGCGATGCAACGAGAGTCGGCAATACCTGTTATACAAATTTGAGGTATGTTGTGCCGTCCAGTCGGCTTGATAGAAGGTATGGGCAGATCAAATGGGCACCCACAATTATAGTCCAAACATTATCTCTCAAACGCTAGAGATATGCATGAGAACGTGTCTCGAGCCGATTGCTAGATGCTCACACATAAAGGTAGTGCGTATTAGAAATGCCTTCACGAGTAAAGGTGCATTCATTCGTGAATAACACATGTGAACTAAAGTCAGGCTGCGTTGCTAGCTGTTGCAAAATCCAACGTGCAAACTCGTTACTTGGTGCATAATCTGCAGGTATCAAAGCTTAGACTTGTGCATGGTACGGGTGTAATCCTTCGTACTCGTCAAACAGTCGAGTGGACACGTTTACGGCACGGGACACCTCTCGCGTATTCATGCTCATATCCGGACGATGTTCAACTCTTTGACGAATGTCGTCTACAACTTGTAACATCCGCACACTCCTGTCATGTCCTGTGTCATGCATGGAGACGAAAGATCCTGCTTCTCACAAGCACCGATGCAATCGCTCGAACATTATTCGGTCTGGCACGTCCCTTCTCGGGATACGCTGCCTGTACAGTCTTGCGGCTTCCAGAGCATTCCCATTCACACACCATGCATAAAATGCATGTCCGACTTTTCCTGATTTCAGTTTGTCGCCATTCCTGGTGAAATCCAAGGTAAAAATGACGATGTGTGCGAAAACGCGCGCTACATATTTTCCCTTACAGTGCCCTCTAGCGGTCACTGCTTGCTATCCGTTAATGCATTGTATATTTTGCAAAAGAATCATGCAGAACCAGAAACAACTGGTAGTTGAAACTTATTCAAAATACCTTATTTTTACTTTACTTTTTCAACTCTTCTTAAGGTTGAAAAATGGGATCTGGATTATAGCAACTACACCCAAGCCATCGATATCCTTATATCACACTGGTTAGAGTAATCGTTCAATAACAAGAAATTTTAATTTGAAAATAAACTCCTCTACGGTTCTTGGATAAAAATTTAAATTTTATTTTCACTTCGTAAACAACCTATAAGCTAAAAAGGAATGCAAAAAAGAAGGTAGTAAAAAGTAAAAGTAAAGAATCAGTTTTTGTTTATCTGTGTATTTTATAGAGAGTTTTAAAATTTAGTTTAACACCTTTAAATTTTGATAAATATTTTACACCATTTTAGCATATTCACCAGTATTCACAAAAACACATGAGCATCAAGCAGTTTTTATATTTTCGTTTCACGATTAATACTTACATGTACGATTTTTACAAAATACTAAAGAATGGAAAACAGTTTTTGAATTTATTAAGGTTTTTTTTAATGAAATTTTTTATTGGGAAGTAGATCAATTCTTCATGAAATGAGTGTCGGAAATATATTTTTCATTAAAGGCATCTATAAAATCTGTAGACTAAGATGGGAGGCAATTGCCCTTCCACGCATTAAATATTTGTAATGCTTGATTAAACTCGCCAGAAAAAGTAAATGATATAGTCTAAAATAAATAACTGAGTTATGGGGCAGTGGCTTCAGGCACTAGAGTTACCAGACTCTTTTAGACCGCTCTTTTACCAACAGGGTTATGTTGTACAAATGAAAATCTGTAAATTTTATAATTGCTATATCGGTTAACAATTTCTAAAACTCAAAGGATCAGTCCTCTGTGACTTCTGATGAATTGTCATAATAATCATACAGAAGTGATTTGGTGTCGCATAATCACCAAAACTTTCCAAATTACTACATGTCTTAGTAAAATCTTTTAATTTTCATCTGAATGAATGCCACCTAGGTTGCAGAAACTGTACCTAAATCAAACTTCACAGCAATATCATTAAGTTACTATGGCTCGTAAAATCAATGCGATCGATGTCAAAAATTTTTAACGGAAATACTTTCATATATACCTAGAATACACCTTACTATAATAGTATGCATACCTTATGTATACCAAAAGAAGTGTTTCTGTTTTATTCGCTCTTGAAAAAGATGTTGTATTGAGTAATCACGTTTCGTGTTTATCAAATTTTAAACATTTTCCGCGAGAAAACCAACAAAAATCCATTATGGACAGTAGCTTTTTTCTGTAAGTTATTTTAATTTACTTTTTGCATTAAAAGAAAACACATTAAATGTTTACTACTTCCGAAAATCTATAAGCGCTCTAAAATGTAGCGCAGCATCACATGAATATTTCTGTTACTTTCTGTTGAATGTAGTGCCTGATTTTAAGCAAAAATACAAATGTAAATCATATATAAACGTTATTCTCCAAACTGCGTTAGCAAACTACAGCCATAGCACTTGAATTATTTGCTGAACAAGCAATGTGTAACTGGATTTTAATTGACACAACCACGCAACTTTGGCCATTTTGACCTCATCTGATTTCAGGAACGCAGTTCTCAAGAGTGTATGATAAAACAAATTAAGAAACTCCGTATTCGACAAATACTGGTAAATTTTCGAATGTCCCGTTACTTTCTTTAAAGGAGAAACAAAACAAACCTACAGTGTCAACTATCTTGTGTGGATTGTCAACTCTTTTCCTACTGAAGAAGGGTGACATATTTTTGTATCACCCGAAACGATAGTTAGCTGACTATCTTTAGCATGAATGTTAATTTAATTTTTAATTCATTTTGCTTTTAATCTTAGTTGCAGCTACTTAGCAGACAATGCAGGATATCAAGCGATAAACTAATAACAGTGGCGGATCCTCCCCACCTCTGAAAAAGGAATTGCTGTAATAGAAACCTTTTTCTTTATTGTACGTTTTAACTAGCTAAAATAAGCCGCCTTTTTAAAAGTTATTCCCTCCCAAGAAAATTGCATCGCTTTGCAGTAACATTTTGCTTTATAGTGCATTTGTTTCGTAGTGCATTAGGTCAATTAAGCTTTTACCTAACATTCTCCCCACTTCAAAAAAAAAAAAACCAATAAAATAAATAAAATAAAATAGAAATAAAATAGAATAAAAAATTAAAAAAAAAATGTATCTGGCTCCGACTCATACAATCAGATATTAGTTTGTTTGACTAGTTCGAATAAAATTTCTAATGCTCTTACAGGCGACCTCGAACGACTGCAGCGATTTTGGCTGCAGGGTGCTTGCAAACCCAAAGCGAAGAAGAGGAACGTCAGTAAACCACTGGACGTGAACCAATTCATGAGTGCTTTCCTTCTACTTGGTTGTGGCATTCTTTTAACCATTTTAGTGCTAGTTGTGGAGCATATCTATTTTAAGTACATAAGAAAACACCTTGCAAAGACAGAAAAAGGAGGTTATCTCACGCTCTTAAGTTTGGTAAGCATTTCTTATCCTTTATTTTTCCCTTTGAAATTGATTAATAAATTTTGAATTGAAGCTTTATTCAATGTGTGTTTTTATTTTGACTAATTCAAGTGACACTCATAAGCTGATATAAAAGGAACCAATAAAACATTTTCCTATAGAATTTTTAAACTTTCATTTGACCGTGCTTTAAAATGAAAGTATTTTGCATTTAATTGTCATTAAGTGATCAATTAAATACATACGCTAATTTTAAACTGGCTCTACACTCTTTAAAGAGCTAACACTGCATTAGATGTTTGTGACGCTTTTACTACTGCTTTAGTGATTTACTAGATAAAAAAAAACTCAACAAAATATTTTCTGTAGATTTCACACAGAATTTATAATTTCATATGAATACAAAAAATTGTTTAACGTTTACTAAAAAAACACTTGTGTTTGAATTACGTGCTTAATGTACTTTATTATTTTTAATATAAAAAAAGATACATTATAAACTTCATTTTTGTTACCAAAATTTACTGATATAACGTGATTTAATAAAAGAAGAAAAAGAGTGTTAAAAGTTTGTTTCATCAAAACAAAAATTAACACAAATCTTGCATTTTGAACTGCAAAAGTCGTACCATTGATTATTGCAACACTGGTAGTGTTTTTTCGTAGGTCTTCGTTTCAGTAATACTAAAAATTGTTTAACAAGCATTTCAAATCACTTTCACGTGGTAGAAATATATCTTTGAGGGTTGAAAAATTAAGAACAATCGTTTTATCAAAAAGTACTACTCACGTTGGTTGTGTTTATTAAATCAAAGCTATATGAGGGTTATCTGCCTGAAAAGCAGTGCCTTAGACGAAAGACCTTTTTAATTCGTTCTAATGCACACTCGCGTCACATGATGAGAAACCGCTCAAAATTCCAGATCATTAGATCGACAGCCGAGCAACAGGCTGGACTTTCATACTTCAGCCATCTACTAGTGTCCAGTGTCTTATTCACTCAGCCACTGTTCGGCAGCTCACTTAGAGCAATAAAATTTTGCTTAACTTAGAAAACTAAATTTCACTAAGTTTCATCAAAACAATTTGTACATCGCAGTTCAGGTTTCTTTAACCCTTTAACGAGCAGTGTTCCTGCTCTGGGAACACCAAACTCTGACGTTTTTGTCGCTGCCAGTCACGAAGAGTAAATTTGATTTCTATAAAAATAGTGACATAGTTCCACGAGAATCCTTTCCTTTTTAGCACGTCCTTTCCCGTAAAAAAATGGTCACGATTCTTTTTAACAGCACTGACATCTGCTGAAAAATGGAAGAATGCGAGAACAGCTGCATAGATTGCCCAATGCTGAAAAAATGGCAGCCGTTGCCATTGTTCGACTTAACGACCAGCAACATGGCGGACGATCGAAACGTTCATCGCGTGCCATAGATCTACAGACGCTTTTTTGACGCAGCTGGCTGTGCGTAGATCTGTGGCACACGATGAACATCTCGATCGTCCTCCATCTTGCTGGTAGTTAAGTCGAGCGATAGTTGCCCTTTTTTTCAGCATTGGGAAAGGGGTCGCAGCTCAAAGGGTTAAATATGCGAAGTCGAGGTAGTAAGGGCTAAATGTCAACTGAACCTCAATTATTTTTATTTGCAGAGTATGGGAAAATCTCTCAGTTTTCGAGGCGCTGTCTTTGAAGCAACAGATATGTTCACTAACCACAAGTGCAAAGATCCACTATGCGACACCACACTGAGGAAGACAAGGGAAGACCTCATCCGGGCAAACAAAAGGATCAAGGAACTAGAGGCCCGGAATAACTTCTCCGGCGTGAAAGTGATGTCGGCAAACAATGAGTGAGTACATGCGTAATCGTATTCATATTATTTACTAATTATTTTAACCTAAAATGGGAAATAGAAAAGAGACATAACTTTGTACCGTTGCGAGTAGCTATTTTTTAAGATATTGTGCTTTTGGATGTACACCTAAGGGGAATTGCACGAAGAAAAAGAAAAAGAATTGCTTCGGACGAAAAAAAAGGAAAGCCAAACTACATTTATCACTTTAAATCATTCCTCAAAGATGAATATCCAAATTCATATGTGTAAATCAGCCTTAATCTATCGGTTTGAGAATAAAACTGAACATTACGAGCGCTAATCATCTCTTTTAGACGCATTTTAATCCATTAACACCCGAATTTCTTCATCAATTCTCCAATTTATATTGACGTTAGAAGCGATCAATAAATTTTTGACATGTGGGGTATGAAGACAAGGGAAGACAAGAAAAAGAATTGCTTCGGACGAAAAAAAAAGGAAAGCCAAACTACATTTATCACTTTAAATCATTCCTCAAAGATGAATATCCAAATTCATATGTGTAAATCAGCCTTAATCTATCGGTTTGAGAATAAAACTGAACATTACGAGCGCTAATCATCTCTTTTAGACGCATTTTAATCCATTAACACCCGAATTTCTTCATCAATTCTCCAATTTATATTGACGTTAGAAGCGATCAATAAATTTTTGACATGTGGGGTATGAAGACAAAGGAAGACAAGAAAAAGAATTGCTTCGGACGAAAAAAAAAAGGAAAGCCAAACTACATTTATCACTTTAAATCATTCCTCAAAGATGAATATCCAAATTCATATGTGTAAATCAGTCTTAATCTATCGGTTTGAGAATAAAACTGAACATTACGAGCGCTAATCATCTCTTTTAGACGCATTTTAATCCATTAACACCCGAATTTCTTCATCAATTCTCCAATTTATATTGACGTTAGAAGCGATCAATAAATTTTTGACATGTGGGGTATGAAGACAAGGGAAGACAAGAAAAAGAATTGCTTCGGACGAAAAAAAAAAGGAAAGCCAAACTACATTTATCACTTTAAATCATTACTCAAAGATGAATATCCAAATTCATAAGTGTAAATCAGCCTTAATCTATCGGTTTGAGAATAAAACTGAACATTACGAGCGCTAATCATCTCTTTTAGACGCATTTTAATCCATTAACACCCGAATTTCTTCATCAATTCTCCAATTTATATTGACGTTAGAAGCGATCAATAAATTTTTGACATGTGGGGTATGAAGACAAGGGAAGACAAGAAAAAGAATTGCTTCGGACGAAAAAAAAAAGGAAAGCCAAACTACATTTATCACTTTAAATCATTACTCAAAGATGAATATCCAAATTCATAAGTGTAAATCAGCCTTAATCTATTGGTTTGAGAATAAAACTGAACATTACGAGCGCTAATCATCTCTTTTAGACGCATTTTAATCCATTAACACCCGAATTTCTTCATCAATTCTCCAATTTATATTGACGTTAGAAGCGATCAATAAATTTTTGACATGTGGGGTATGAAGACAAGGGAAGACAAGAAAAAGAATTGCTTCGGACGAAAAAAAAAAGGAAAGCCAAACTACATTTATCACTTTAAATCATTCCTCAAAGATGAATATCCAAATTCATATGTGTAAATCAGCCTTAATCTATCGGTTTGAGAATAAAACTGAACATTACGAGCGCTAATCATCTCTTTTAGACGCATTTTAATCCATTAACACCCGAATTTCTTCATCAATTCTCCAATTTATATTGACGTTAGAAGCGATCAATAAATTTTTGACATGTGGGGTATGAAGACAAAGGAAGACAAGAAAAAGAATTGCTTCGGACGAAAAAAAAAAGGAAAGCCAAACTACATTTATCACTTTAAATCATTCCTCAAAGATGAATATCCAAATTCATATGTGTAAATCAGTCTTAATCTATCGGTTTGAGAATAAAACTGAACATTACGAGCGCTAATCATCTCTTTTAGACGCATTTTAATCCATTAACACCCGAATTTCTTCATCAATTCTCCAATTTATATTGACGTTAGAAGCGATCAATAAATTTTTGACATGTGGGGTATGAAGACAAGGGAAGACAAGAAAAAGAATTGCTTCGGACGAAAAAAAAAAGGAAAGCCAAACTACATTTATCACTTTAAATCATTACTCAAAGATGAATATCCAAATTCATAAGTGTAAATCAGCCTTAATCTATCGGTTTGAGAATAAAACTGAACATTACGAGCGCTAATCATCTCTTTTAGACGCATTTTAATCCATTAACACCCGAATTTCTTCATCAATTCTCCAATTTATATTGACGTTAGAAGCGATCAATAAATTTTTCACATGTGGGGTATGAAGACAAGGGAAGACAAGAAAAAGAATTGCTTCGGACGAAAAAAAAAAGGAAAGCCAAACTACATTTATCACTTTAAATCATTCCTCAAAGATGAATATCCAAATTCATATGTGTAAATCAGCCTTAATCTATCGGTTTGAGAATAAAACTGAACATTACGAGCGCTAATCATCTCTTTTAGACGCATTTTAATCCATTAACACCCGAATTTCTTCATCAATTCTCCAATTTATATTGACGTTAGAAGCGATCAATAAATTTTTGACATGTGGGTTATGAAGACAAGGGAAGACAAGAAAAAGAATTGCTTCGGACGAAAAAAAAAAGGAAAGCCAAACTACATTTATCACTTTAAATCATTCCTCAAAGATGAATATCCAAATTCATATGTGTAAATCAGCCTTAATCTATCGGTTTGAGAATAAAACTGAACATTACGAGCGCTAATCATCTCTTTTAGACGCATTTTAATCCATTAACACCCTAATTTCTTCATCAATTCTCCAATTTATATTGACGTTAGAAGCGATCAATAAATTTTTGACATGTGGGGTATGAAGACAAGGGAAGACAAGAAAAAGAATTGCTTCGGACGAAAAAAAAAAGGAAAGCCAAACTACATTTATCACTTTAAATCATTCCTCAAAGATGAATATCCAAATTCATATGTGTAAATCAGCCTTAATCTATCGGTTTGAGAATAAAACTGAACATTACGAGCGCTAATCATCTCTTTTAGACGCATTTTAATCCATTAACACCCGAATTTCTTCATCAATTCTTCAATTTATATTGACGTTAGAAGCGATCAATAAATTTTTGACATGTGGGGTATGAAGACAAGGGAAGACAAGAAAAAGAATTGCTTCGGACGAAAAAAAAAAGGAAAGCCAAACTACATTTATCACTTTAAATCATTACTCAAAGATGAATATCCAAATTCATAAGTGTAAATCAGCCTTAATCTATCGGTTTGAGAATAAAACTGAACATTACGAGCGCTAATCATCTCTTTTAGACGCATTTTAATCCATTAACACCCGAATTTCTTCATCAATTCTCCAATTTATATTGACGTTAGAAGCGATCAATAAATTTTTGACATGTGGGGTATGAAGACAAGGGAAGACAAGAAAAAGAATTGCTTCGGACGAAAAAAAAAAGGAAAGCCAAACTACATTTATCACTTTAAATCATTCCTCAAAGATGAATATCCAAAGTCATATGTGTAAATCAGCCTTAATCTATCGGTTTGAGAATAAAACTGAACATTACGAGCGCTAATCATCTCTTTTAGACGCATTTTAATCCATTAACACCCGAATTTCTTCATCAATTCTCCAATTTATATTGACGTTAGAAGCGATCAATAAATTTTTGACATGTGGGGTATGAAGACAAGGGAAGACAAGAAAAAGAATTGCTTCGGACGAAAAAAAAAAGGAAAGCCAAACTACATTTATCACTTTAAATCATTACTCAAAGATGAATATACAAATTCATAAGTGTAAATCAGCCTTAATCTATCGGTTTGCGAATAAAACTGAACATTACGAGCGCTAATCATCTCTTTTAGACGCATTTTAATCCATTAACACCCGAATTTCTTCATCAATTCTCCAATTTATATTGACGTTAGAAGCGATCAATAAATTATTGACATGTGGGGTATGAAGACAAGGGAAGACAAGAAAAAGAATTGCTTCGGACGAAAAAAAAAAGGAAAGCCAAACTACATTTATCACTTTAAATCATTCCTCAAAGATGAATATCCAAATTCATATGTGTAAATCAGCCTTAATCTATCGGTTTGAGAATAAAACTGAACATTACGAGCGCTAATCATCTCTTTTAGACGCATTTTAATCCATTAACACCCGAATTTCTTCATCAATTCTCCAATTTATATTGACGTTAGAAGCGATCAATAAATTTTTGACATGTGGGTTATGAAGACAAGGGAAGACAAGAAAAAGAATTGCTTCGGAAGAAAAAAAAAAGGAAAGCCAAACTACATTTATCACTTTAAATCATTCCTCAAAGATGAATATCCAAATTCATATGTGTAAATCAGCCTTAATCTATCGGTTTGAGAATAAAACTGAACATTACGAGCGCTAATCATCTCTTTTAGACGCATTTTAATCCATTAACACCCGAATTTCTTCATCAATTCTCCAATTTATATTGACGTTAGAAGCGATCAATAAATTTTTGACATGTGGGGTATGAAGACAAGGGAAGACAAGAAAAAGAATTGCTTCGGACGAAAAAAAAAGGAAAGCCAAACTACATTTATCACTTTAAATCATTCCTCAAAGATGAATATCCAAATTCATATGTGTAAATCAGCCTTAATCTATCGGTTTGAGAATAAAACTGAAAATTACGAGCGCTAATCATCTCTTTTAGACGCATTTTAATCCTTTAACACCCGAATTTCTTCATCAATTCTCCAATTTATATTGACGTTAGAAGCGATCAATAAATTTTTGACATGTGGGGTATGAAGACAAGGGAAGACAAGAAAAAGAATTGCTTCGGACGAAAAAAAAAGGAAAGCCAAACTACATTTATCACTTTAAATCATTCCTCAAAGATGAATATCCAAATTCATATGTGTAAATCAGCCTTAATCTATCGGTTTGAGAATAAAACTGAACATTACGATCGCTAATCATCTCTTTTAGACGCATTTTAATCCATTAACACCCGAATTTCTTCATCAATTCTCCAATTTATATTGACGTTAGAAGCGATCAATAAATTTTTTGACATGTGGGGTATGAAGACAAGGGAAGACAAGAAAAGGAATTGCTTCGGACGAAAAAAAAAAGGAAAGCCAAACTACATTTATCACTTTAAATCAGTACTCAAAGATGAATATCCAAATTCATATGTGTAAATCAGCCTTAATCTATCGGTTTGAGAATAAAACTGAACATTACGAGCGCTAATCATCTCTTTTAGACGCATTTTAATCCATTAACACCCGAATTTCTTCATCAATTCTCCAATTTATATTGACGTTAGAAGCGATCAATAAATTTTTGACATGTGGGGTATGAAGACAAGGGAAGACAAGAAAAAGAATTGCTTCGGACGAAAAAAAAAGGAAAGCCTAACTACATTTATCACTTTAAATCATTCCTCAAAGATGAATATCCAAAGTCATATGTGTAAATCAGCCTTAATCTATCGGTTTGAGAATAAAACTGAACATTACGAGCGCTTCATCTCTTTTAGACGCATTTTAATCCATTAACACCCGAATTTCTTCATCAATTCTCCAATTTATATTGACGTTAGAAGCGATCAATAAATTTTTGGCATGTGGGGTATGAAGACAAGGGAAGACAAGAAAAAGAATTGCTTCGGACGAAAAAAAAAAGGAAAGCCAAACTACATTTATCACTTTAAATCATTCCTCAAAGATGAATATCCAAATTCATATGTGTAAATCAGCCTTAATCTATCGGTTTGAGAATAAAACTGAACATTACGAGCGCTAATCATCTCTTTTAGACGCATTTTAATCCATTAACACCCGAATTTCTTCATCAATTCTCCAATTTATATTGACGTTAGAAGCGATCAATAAATTTTTGACATGTGGGGTATGAAGACAAGGGAAGACAAGAAAAAGAATTGCTTCGGACGAAAAAAAAAGGAAAGCCAAACTACATTTATCACTTTAAATCATTCCTCAAAGATGAATATCCAAATTCATATGTGTAAATCAGCCTTAATCTATCGGTTTGAGAATAAAACTGAACATTACGAGCGCTAATCATCTCTTTTAGACGCATTTTAATCCATTAACACCCGAATTTCTTCATCAATTCTCCAATTTATATTGACGTTAGAAGCGATCAATAAATTTTTGACATGTGGGGTATGAAGACAAGGGAAGACAAGAAAAAGAATTGCTTCGGACGAAAAAAAAAAGGAAAGCCAAACTACATTTATCACTTTAAATCATTCCTCAAAGATGAATATCCAAATTCATATGTGTAAATCAGCCTTAATCTATCGGTTTGAGAATAAAACTGAACATTACGAGCGCTAATCATCTCTTTTAGACGCATTTTAATCCATTAACACCCGAATTTCTTCATCAATTCTCCAATTTATATTGACGTTAGAAGCGATCAATAAATTATTGACATGTGGGGTATGAAGACAAGGGAAGACAAGAAAAAGAATTGCTTCGGACGAAAAAAAAAAGGAAAGCCAAACTACATTTATCACTTTAAATCATTCCTCAAAGATGAATATCCAAATTCATATGTGTAAATCAGCCTTAATCTATCGGTTTGAGAATAAAACTGAACATTACGAGCGCTAATCATCTCTTTTAGACGCATTTTAATCCATTAACACCCGAATTTCTTCATCAATTCTCCAATTTATATTGACGTTAGAAGCGATCAATAAATTTTTGACATGTGGGTTATGAAGACAAGGGAAGACAAGAAAAAGAATTGCTTCGGAAGAAAAAAAAAAGGAAAGCCAAACTACATTTATCACTTTAAATCATTCCTCAAAGATGAATATCCAAATTCATATGTGTAAATCAGCCTTAATCTATCGGTTTGAGAATAAAACTGAACATTACGAGCGCTAATCATCTCTTTTAGACGCATTTTAATCCATTAACACCCGAATTTCTTCATCAATTCTCCAATTTATATTGACGTTAGAAGCGATCAATAAATTTTTGACATGTGGGGTATGAAGACAAGGGAAGACAAGAAAAAGAATTGCTTCGGACGAAAAAAAAAGGAAAGCCAAACTACATTTATCACTTTAAATCATTCCTCAAAGATGAATATCCAAATTCATATGTGTAAATCAGGCTTAATCTATCGGTTTGAGAATAAAACTGAAAATTACGAGCGCTAATCATCTCTTTTAGACGCATTTTAATCCTTTAACACCCGAATTTCTTCATCAATTCTCCAATTTATATTGACGTTAGAAGCGATCAATAAATTTTTGACATGTGGGGTATGAAGACAAGGGAAGACAAGAAAAAGAATTGCTTCGGACGAAAAAAAAAGGAAAGCCAAACTACATTTATCACTTTAAATCATTCCTCAAAGATGAATATCCAAATTCATATGTGTAAATCAGCCTTAATCTATCGGTTTGAGAATAAAACTGAACATTACGATCGCTAATCATCTCTTTTAGACGCATTTTAATCCATTAACACCCGAATTTCTTCATCAATTCTCCAATTTATATTGACGTTAGAAGCGATCAATAAATTTTTGACATGTGGGGTATGAAGACAAGGGAAGACAAGAAAAGGAATTGCTTCGGACGAAAAAAAAAAGGAAAGCCAAACTACATTTATCACTTTAAATCAGTACTCAAAGATGAATATCCAAATTCATATGTGTAAATCAGCCTTAATCTATCGGTTTGAGAATAAAACTGAACATTACGAGCGCTAATCATCTCTTTTAGACGCATTTTAATCCATTAACACCCGAATTTCTTCATCAATTCTCCAATTTATATTGACGTTAGAAGCGATCAATAAATTTTTGACATGTGGGGTATGAAGACAAGGGAAGACAAGAAAAAGAATTGCTTCGGACGAAAAAAAAAAGGAAAGCCAAACTACATTTATCACTTTAAATCATTCCTCAAAGATGAATATCCAAAGTCATATGTGTAAATCAGCCTTAATCTATCGGTTTGAGAATAAAACTGAACATTACGAGCGCTTCATCTCTTTTAGACGCATTTTAATCCATTAACACCCGAATTTCTTCATCAATTCTCCAATTTATATTGACGTTAGAAGCGATCAATAAATTTTTGGCATGTGGGGTATGAAGACAAGGGAAGACAAGAAAAAGAATTGCTTCGGACGAAAAAAAAAAAGGAAAGCCAAACTACATTTATCACTTTAAATCATTCCTCAAAGATGAATATCCAAATTCATATGTGTAAATCAGCCTTAATCTATCGGTTTGAGAATAAAACTGAACATTACGAGCGCTAATCATCTCTTTTAGACGCATTTTAATCCATTAACACCCGAATTTCTTCATCAATTCTCCAATTTATATTGACGTTAGAAGCGATCAATAAATTTTTGACATGTGGGGTATGAAGACAAGGGAAGACAAGAAAAAGAATTGCTTCGGACGAAAAAAAAAGGAAAGCCAAACTACATTTATCACTTTAAATCATTCCTCAAAGATGAATATCCAAATTCATATGTGTAAATCAGCCTTAATCTATCGGTTTGAGAATAAAACTGAACATTACGAGCGCTAATCATCTCTTTTAGACGCATTTTAATCCATTAACACCCGAATTTCTTCATCAATTCTCCAATTTATATTGACGTTAGAAGCGATCAATAAATTTTTGACATGTGGGGTATGAAGACAAGGGAAGACAAGAAAAAGAATTGCTTCGGACGAAAAAAAAAGGAAAGCCAAACTACATTTATCACTTTAAATCATTCCTCAAAGATGAATATCCAAATTCATATGTGTAAATCAGCCTTAATCTATCGGTTTGAGAATAAAACTGAACATTACGAGCGCTAATCATCTCTTTTAGACGCATTTTAGTCAATTAACACCCGAATTTCTTCATCAATTCTCCAATTTATATTGACGTTAGAAGCGATCAATAAATTTTCGACATGTGCGGTATGAAGAATGAATTTCTTTTTTTCTAAAAATATGAATAAAACAGTTAAATATTCGCAGTTTAACTTATTATCGCTGAGTATTATGCGAATAAAATTTACTATGCGAGGAATTAATTCATGCTTATGTATTTTTGCGACAGACAAATTTTGCGACCGTCTTTTAAATAGGACGCTGGGCGTTAATGGGATGAACAGTAGTTAAAAACATGACATCCACTTAGGGTCTGACATATTTCATTTTGGAAAATAAAAAACTTCAGTAAGTTGGTCTTTTTTGACTCTTCTGATGTGTAAAAAAAACCCCTGATATTCAGGGTGATTATAATTAAAATTTGAGTTTCAAAACGCTATCAAAAAAGGAAATCACTGATCAGAATGACGTCAAATTTTAACGGGATATTATTGAAGATGGGAAAAAGCGCATGGCATAAGAAAAACAATAATGACGCTGTAAGCGTCAGACTATGTAAATGAAAACACTTATCATGCGCATGATGTTTTGCAGCTGTTACGAAAACACCGGGCACATACATGGCTTGTCCTCTTTACGTCTGATAAGTTCGCCAAAATTCTTTCAACGAAGGATCGCGCACTGCTTGTGAAGTTTTTGTTTAAGAACGGTGACTGTGCTCCAGTAGCTCTGCAGAAGTTTCAGGCACTCAGGGATATGAAAAAATGCGCTGGTCCGATGACTGACGTGTTCTTGAGCAACTGGTTCAGAAATTTGAGAAAGCGGGTTCTTTTGATCTGCAATCTGGTAGAGGTAGGAAAGAAATTAACTCGACGTCATTTGAAGAGGCGGCCACAACAGTGCAAAAGGAGTCGAGCGGTGCTGTGTAACCGTGCAGTGCAAGGGGAATTGCCCGAACATTGTATATACCTGTGAGCACGGTGCACATAATTCTACGAAACATTCAGCATTGCTATCCATGAAACATTACCCATCTCCAGGAGTTTCTTCCTGCTGACCTGCCAGCAAGAGAGACTTTTGCTTTCAAATTTATTGCTCTCATGGAAGTTTACAATGAATGGCCGTAGAATATTTTGTGGGCAGACGAAACCAATTTCCATCTCAAAAGATATGCCAATACACCGAATTGCCGAATGTGGACAGCAGAAAGTCTACTCGCAGATCGACCAGTACCACTTCATTATGCAAAGATCACTGTGTGGTGCGGGTTTAGTGCATCATTTATAATAAAGCCATATTTCCGTGGAAACGACCGGGTTTTTTCGGTCCTTTTACCTGTACCATAACTAGTAAGCACTGTGAGCGTCTGAACACATCAATGTAACTCTACTATTAATAATTGGACAACACTTTTTCACGAATTTCAAATTGTAAATTTCATGAAAAGCAATTCCTCCATTCAATTCCCGTTCTGAGACTAAAATAACTTTCACTCCAATTTTTAGTCTTCTCCGAACAAGTCGAATAGGGTAAAATTTTGAGAAGAGCAGCGGTCTCTCACACCGTAAGTTGAGGGTTCAGTTCCAGGGCAAGCAGAGTGAAAAAATGTTATTATGTACCCTTAATTAGACGATTTATTATTAGCTAAAAATTTTTAATTACGAACAACGTTTAGACTATGTATTAATTTTTACCATGTTAAACATTTTAATAAAAAACAGCCATAAATGAAAACATTTATAGGTTGTGAATTACTGCCATAATAGCAGGAAGTTCAAGCAAGTGGTGGCCTTGATTGCTGCTAGGTCAGCAAGATATTCAAGCAACACAAGCGGGATTATGTATGCTGTACAAGCAGTAAAAGTGTTCAATACACACTATGATTTGCTGATAATTCTGGTGGAACTAGCAAGTATTTAGGGCGGTTTATGCTTTTTTTTTTCTTGCTAGGATACAGCATTTAATATTAATCTTGCAAACAAATATCAGTATGAATTTTGACTGGGGTAGCGTTCCTCCGCACACTGCAAATCCAGCGAAACAGCTGACGGAGTGGTATTTTGGAAATACTAGAATTGTCAGCCGTTATATCTATCTCTACAGCCTGGCTGTTCCAATCACCTGATCTAAATCCGTGTAACTTCTGGCTGTGGGGCTATCTGAAAGATGTTGTGTTCAGTGCTCCGATTGGAAACTTAGCTGAATTCAATGCACGCATTGCGCAACAGATTCTGAACGAGATCCCGGTGACACTGAACAGCGGTGGAACATGCTGATTTTAGATTTCGAGAAAAACGGTGATCATGTTGATCATGCTTTGCGGTAGTCCCACAAAATTTAAAAACCAATTTGATTAATTTTTTTTGTACGTATTTGGCTCCTGGACAATTAAAAACTAATTTTATTAATACTTTAAATGCGGATTTTGGGCGCAGGACACTTACAAACCGATTCATTGATGCTTTTATGCGGTTTTTGTCCTCAGGACAAAACCGATTAAAAACCTATTTTTCCCATCTGATGTGATATGACCTTGCGTGGTGGATGGGCTTACGGAATTAACAGTATAAAACCTGTACAATCGTGCACACTGAACAGTACAGTTGGTTTAACGTGTAACTTGCACCTTAGCCGTTTTTTCATGAGTCAATTGTCATTTGTATTCGAACCCTTTTAAATTATGAAGCTTGCAGAGCCACCTGTTGCTAAAATTTGAATTTTTTTTTCCCTTAAGCCATACTCTTTCCCCTTCTTCGATAAAATTCCGTTCAAATTTGTCGTCATTCTGATCAGTTTTTCTTTGCTCATAGCGTTCATAAGTGAGTGTAGTCACCCTCATTTTTGCAAATCATTCAAAAAAAAAATAACTTTAGTTTCCAGTATCAATTTTATTTCATTTGACGCGAAATGTCTATGGATAGAAATATTTGAGATTTTTTTTCTGTTTAAAACTTTGCAATAAAGTCATCTAAATATTAATACCTGCCTTTTTTTTGTTTCAGAATGCATTCAATGGAACCAATGAAAACAAGAGATATGACAAGAAACTACATAATCACTAATGATTTTAGTGAACCTGGTTACAAAACTCATCCTTTGCATTCGTACGGTCCCCATTTCATCAAAACAACCACTACATCTGGTGATGTAGCAGAAATAGAAACAGTGTTATGATGGCATAGCATTTACGTGTTCGTATATTTTAGTAAATTTTCTTTGAAACCGGTACGTGGGTCAATGCCTCTGGATATTTGAACAAATCAACTTACATGCACAAGGCAAAGAAGAATAGATAATGAAGAGGTTGGTGAACTAATACCCGGTCCATTGAGCATTGACATATTTTATTGATTGCCATAAGTTTATACATGATTTATTTAATTTTCTTTTACAGAACATGGAATAGTTAGATTATCGGATTTATAATTATTACTCATGAGTGTTTCATTTAAGATAAGTAAATTTTTAAGATCTGAATGCAGAAGTGTTTCCATTTATTGCTCAATTACCATCTCCACTTACAATACAGAAAGAAATTAAAGAAATTAATATCAATAAACAAAATGATTTAACTTTTTTGAAATGACTGAATATGATGCAGTTATAAAACATTGTTTTCATGCTACTAATAGAAAGAATCACAAGCTTTACAATATTTAATTTAAATTAACAAAAAGCTATCTGCTCCAAAGTACACATTCAACACCCCCAATTACGTGTGCTTATGAGTTTTAAAGACAATAAAATATATTATTAAACATTAATAGAAGTCTTTATCTTAAGACAGCACACAAAAACATTTATTTTAAATTTAAACATCAAGAATCATGTATTTCATACTTCATGTATCTCATTCAAAAGCGAAAATTAAACATATTATAAACTGTAAATCAAACATATTATAAACTTTTCAGCAATGTATATAATGATTTAAATTCATCTTAAGAAATGACACTTTTAAATTTACAGTTATATATAAATCGTATGTATTTATATGAGAGGATAAATTTATGAACAGTTGTGAGCTATGTGAACTGGAGCCAGTGCTAAAAGAATTAAAACTATATAAAGGAATAATGTATCCTTTGAATATTTCTTAATTGAGATGCTTTTTATTGGAAGAAATTTATCTTACTGCCCATAAAATATATACAATATCCACAAATATGAAACTCTGCATTAATTAATATATTACTTGTACACTACATGCTTGTGAATGCCATGCACTGTGTTTCAGTCAGTGAAAATTTTACTTTAAATGAATTTAGTAATTATAGAAATTAGCTAGCTAATAACAAGTGCATAATATTTTTGAAATAGACTTGCATAAATAAATAAAAAAATTTCTTGGACGTTACTTATACATCAGAGCATTATGAAGAGTGCAAATAATATGATTCTTATGTAAAAAAAATAAAATTATCATCTTATAACTTGTTCCTCATACACTAAATAAAATTTTATATAAGTGTTTTTAAAGAAAAAAGTGGACAGCAAATACATATTCTTCCTTCAACAGTGGAAAAACAATTGTGGAGCTTTTGAACAAGTTTGAAAACATTAAAGGAGAAAATAGCAATACATGAAGAAAGGGACATAGTAAAAAATATGAGTAACATTTACTATAATCGTATTTCCTTACGCTGCATGTAAAATATTTTGCACATTTCAAAATGTATCCAGAGCATATTTCATTTTGTTTTATTCTTGCATAAAGGAATGAAAATAGGACATATACTTTCATAAAAAAAAACAACGGTGTATCTTTCGCACTAAGAATACACGATTAACGGAATCATCAGTATTTACAAAGTATGAAACAGTTTGGAATGCCATGAGATGGTGAACATATGGTGCATATTGTTATACACTAAGCAGATACATAGTAGGTATTTAGCATAAAGACTGAAATATACATAGCTGCTGTTTAATAGCTATTTTCTGTGAAAAGAAATCTATATATTCCAATAAATTTTGCTTAAACAGCATTGTTTATTTTGTGCATGGGAGTTATGTAGGTATGCATGTCCAAATGAATTTTAAATGACTGAATTTCAAGATATATTTATCATAAACGTTTATCAATTCCTGATGGCAACTGGAAATCTTAGCATAAAGACTATATATTTATTTGTTATACGTGTATCTATAGATTGTATAGTTGTTAACTATGTTTGTGAAGTATAAATGATGGAAATTTATGGTAACTTTTACATGAGTTTTATTTTATAATATTTCAGCATAAAGTAACACATACATTTTTCACTTTTTGTGTATTATAAAACACAGTTCAGCTTGAGATATGTGTATTATAAGTTTTGTAAGAAGGATCTCATACAATGGTATAAAGATTAGCAGCAGTTTAGCAATACAGATAAATATACATTAGAAAATTTAGCACAGTAAAATAAAAAGAATTTTTGTTTCAAGTATTGCAGTTTATATATGTTTAAATATAATTTTTTCAGGTCGAATCAAACCATAATATATTTAAGGAATTAGGAGCACTATATATTCGATAGAATGATACTCGTTTTGGCATCATTATAGACAAGTAGACTATTAAAATATTAACTAAAAAATGTCGAATAAAATGGTCATTTAAATTTGTAATTTTTAGCATTATTATTTACATGTAATAGTTATACATCTGCATAATATGATTTCACGTGTAAAAGGATTTGTTTTGAAAACATATAATAGTATACTATGCATTTTTAAATAGTTGTATCGTAAATCTCAAGTATATTCCTCTGGAACTTATGATACAAGGATGCAAAACTAAATAAATAAATGAAATTTCTTGTTCTAGGTCACGCAAAATCTTTGACTTGATACAGATCCATTGTGCTGTAAAACATTTTTAAATGGACATTATGTCCAACTAAATGCTGCTTTAAACAGACATACATATAGATTCCGTGTCCATTCTGTTGTACGCTGCATAACGTGTGTATCCTTTTCTGTATTCGTTAGATCCAAAACATTTTATAAGGCCGTGGAAAATACACTGCTGCACAAAACTTTGGCGACCACCTAATTCTAAAAAAGTACAAATGATGTATGGATGTGCTCCCTCCCTGACTTGAAAAGACAATAAGGAACAAAAAGGAATATCAGAAAATGTTAAATATCTCAAAATTAAAACATTTCACAAAAAATGCACAAAAGTGGATAGTCAAAACTTTGGCTACCGCCAAGAAACCACACATATGTAACAAATAAAGGGTAACAAAACTGTGAGAAAGTTATTGAATTTGTGCTCATTTAACATCAACGACCTTCAGCAAACGTCCAGGAATTGATTTGTTTAGATTCACTATGGTTTCCTTGTTGAACTTCTTTCCACATCTCTCCAGAGCACAAATCAGCTCTTTCCGTTCGTCATGGGGGAGAGTGGCCTAAAGCGGGTAGGGTAACGATAAATATCCAAAAATAATCGTTTTGGGGCTTTTATCATCAACATGATTGATTTCTTTCTTAGGAGGGATCTTAAAAACAAAAAATGAGTATTGCGTTATTTTATTTATAATAATTGTTTATTATCAAAATTTAAAAATACTTAAAAAACCCACTTTGCCCTACAAGGGGACCTAAAGCGAGTAAGCCGTTCGGGCAAAGCGGGTGAGTACAATATACTTTACAAATCTGAGCACATATTAATTTCCTTAAGAATTACTATTGAAACTTTATTTGAACATATAATTATCATTAAAATTAACCTTCATAGAACAATTTTTTACTTATTTTATCAGCCTTATTAAAGGTCTGCCGAAGTTTTTTCGGATTCTTTCATAGTATTTTTCATTGCTACTTCACACCAGGCTGCTTGATTTGTCTTCCTTTTATATTTATTAACCATCTATAACAAAATGCAGAAAAATTAGAATTAAAATGTATCGGGGCAAGGCGAGTATCTACCTAGCAGATACCCGCTTTGCCCAAAAGCACATTTTTGCTTGAAAAAATAATAACCTCAAATAAAAAAAGAAAAAAAAAAACAGAATCATCATGGTATTTTATAAGTAGATAGCATCAAAATAATGTAGTAATATTGGCAATAAAAATAATAAGCTGGTTTTCGACTAGTCAAGAATTAAATACTAGGGTGGAGCGAAAAATTAAATGTTGCCAAATTGTTTTTTAATAGCTATAAGAATGTGACCCAACCTTACAAAAAGAGTATCCTAAAACATTTTTTATTTATTTTGAGTCTATCTACCCGCGCATTTGATTTGAATTTTCGAGATTTCTCTTTTCTGGATCTTAACAGCTCCAGAGCAGGAGAACAACAGCCAAGTAAGTAGCCAACGAATCGGAATCGTCTTTTGCAACTCTATATGTGTGTGGGGAAGAAGGTGTATTCAATATCCACAGCTCTCTGTCAGGCTGCCTGCGCAAGCGCATGCGTCATACTGACCGTTTTAGTGATTTCCCGCTTATTACTCTTCTCAGTTCCATTGTATTTAGTTTTGTTTGGAGTTTGTTTTAGAGTGAAATATGGAGAACAAGAAAAGCGTCTAGTTGTTCTATTTTTGGCAATATTGAAGAGCTGAAAGGTAATATGTTACCTACTTATAAGGAGGCAATGAAATTTTTTAATTTTGTGAGACATCAGCTGAAGTTAAAAATGGGCACTCGAAAAGAGCCGGCTGTTTCGGATATTGCTGAAACTGTTGCGGTGAGAATCGAAATTATATGGCACAAAGCTTCCATTGCAATCGTATCCCATACTTGCGTCATACAATTAATTACAGCTTACCATACGAAATGTAAAAAGATGATAAAATCTTGGAAGCGATTGCCTGAAGATAAAAAAGGAGAATTCTACACCAAAAGTAACAAACTATTTGATAATTGTAAGTGCAAAGATTTTCTGCAATGCAAATGCCCAAAAGAAAGAAGAGTTGCGAAAGAAGAACAGCTTTTTCTGACGGGAGGACTGACAAGAAAATGGTTATTGGTGGTATAGACGTTTCACAAACAAAAAAATAGAAATGCGAAATGATAGAAATCAAAAACTATAACAATATTACTTTTTTGTGACATATGGGGATAAACAGGAGAACAGAGTTGAACTTTCTCCACGAACCCCTCTTATATTGGATGAGTCAGAAGATACTGAAGAAGAAGACGATGGCTTAGAACTGTGTTCTTCAAAGCACCAAGGGTCCAAGAAAAAGCCAAAACTCAGCTTGCCATCTATGTCAAAAACATGTGGAAAAAGCCAAAACTCAGCTTGACATCTATGTCAAAAACATGTGACCGCCATGGCGTATCTGATAGAGCTGCTGCAGCAATCGCATCAGCAGTTCTTCATGACATTAAGTCATATGTCGAAGTAATATATAGATCAAAATTGCCCCGTGAAAGATCAAAAGGATGCAAAGAAATATTAGCTAAAAATAGAGTTGTCAGTGTTCCAGCTATATACTTTGATGGCAGAAAAGATAAAGTTTTAAATGTAGTAAAAAAGGGAGCCAAAAAATACCGCCAGGTTATTGTAGAAGAGCACATTTCTGTTATCAAAGAACCTGACTCTGTTTATATCGGCTACGCTGTTCCAAGTACTGGGACGGCCAAGAGCATAGAACGTGCTATGTATGACTTGTTCTCTTCTGAAAACGTTTCATTGAGAGAAACTGTAGCTGTTGGTTGTGATGGAACAGCAACAAACACCGGGAAAAATGGCGGTGCAATACGGTTGTTAGACAAACGCTTGAATCAACCTTTACAATGGATTATATGCCTTTTACACACGAATGAATTGCTTTTTAAACACCTTTTTTCATTCTTACATGGAGCAACTACTGGGCCAAATACCTATTCTGGTACTATTGGAAGATTGCTAGAAAAATGTGAAGAAAAGCCTATTGTACGGTATGGAAAGGTAGAAAGCGTTTTGCCGGATATTTTGGCCGATATCATCAAAGACCTAAGTTCTGACCAACGTTACTTGTACGAATATTACATCAGCTGTAATTAGTGGCGATTGTCCTCCCGATATAGCACACAGATCTTCAGGAAAAATGTCGCATGCTCGATGGTTAACAAAAGCCAACAGGATATTAAGGCTATATATTTCCACAAGTAAAACATCTGAAAACCTGTTTTCTGGTCACGTTTGTTGTTAGAGTTTACGCGCCTGTTTGGTTCCAAATTAAAACTCATCCGTCATGCAAAGATAGGTCTAGAAATTTTTGGAAATTGGTTTCGAATTCTCTATACCTTCCAATTAAACTAAAAAAAGTAGTCGACCCTGTCATTGAGCGGAACAGTTCATTTGCGCATCCTGAGAATCTTCTGTTGTCGATGCTCTCAGATCCTGAAAAACAGATTCGTGAATTTGCTGCTAGAAGGATTATAAAAGCAAGAGAAGCGACTAATTCTGAAAAGGTCCTTCGTATTTTTGAGGTCCCTAAAATTAAGCTTAATGCCAAATCATACACAGACCTTATAGATTGGCAGCAAAAATATTTTCAACCTCCCATCCTTAGAGACGTCAAAAATGAAGATTTGCTTTCGATGGTGGAAACAAAAGGAAGTAAAAAAATACCTTTTCTAAGACTGCCATGCCATACCCAGGCTGTAGAACGTTCAGTCAAGATACTAACAGAGGTTTCTATGCAGGTATGCGATAAGAAATCCAGAGAAGGTTTCATAAAATCAAAAACTGAGTCAAGAAAACTCATGAACAAATTCGACACCAAACGTGATTTTAAGGTCTCTTTTGACTAATTTTATGTATGCTTATTTATGTTTTATGTTTTAAGTGGCTCACATTTTTAGTAAATTAGCATTAATTTGTTTTATCTGACTTCTTTTATTTTCATAATAATAAAAAGTTTAATAGAATTTATAAACAATATGCTTCTTCAAGTTTAATCAGTATGGTAGCGCAAATGTAAATTTTCAAAATAAATGCGCGGGTAGAAGGAAAATACTAATTTTAAAAAGTAATGCTTTTTAAAATCCTCTAATCCTGGGTCACACTTTGATCACTATTATAAATGAAAATTTAACAAAAACATTTTTCCTATATAAGAGTGCTCCACCCTATTAAATATCTTCAGTTTTTTTAACGTATTACCCAATCATTTTATTTTGTGTCTCGTTACGCCATGTTGCTACGCTGGTGGATCGTTGGGACTGGATGAAACTTGAGAGGGTTCGGGTACTCACGGCACATGTCGATATTAGCGCATGCGCACTATGCGTCAGCATACGAATGCCTACCCGTTTTGGGCCACTCTCCCCTTTTGCTTATCGCTATGCAAGACCTTCTCCATTGGGTGGCACACATTCTCGATGAGGTTCAGATGCCTTAGGTAGGGGAGGTATTGGCTCAGGCCAATACCTCCCCTACCTAAGACAGCAATGTCATGGATGGTGTCTTCAGGTGCTCCAACACTTTTTTTGCAGTATGGATTCTTGCATTCTATTGCTGCCAAATCCAATTGTTCTGGGCAAACTGCCAATGATACCACGGGAAAGAGATGGTTCGTATGTCATTCAGATACTTTAAGTTGTTATATTTACCTTTAGCAACCTTTATCATGAGATTACCACAGGTAGAGATGGCACCTAAATTTGCGACACCGCCACCATCCATTTGATACTTCACTCGATGCTGTGAGAGGACGCTATCACCTCTGTATATGATGTATGAACTTACGTTGTCGGGTCCATCGAGGCAAAAGCGTTTCTCATCCATGAAAACCAGTTGCGTGAAATCCGAGAATTGAACAATGTGGTAGGATGCGAACTTGAGGAGCTCTTTTCGCTCTGAATCGGCGTTACCGGCAGATATTTCTTGATACTTTCGTAGTTACAGTCTTCCTTAGCTAACGTTTAACAAATAATTTGGTGTGAGGCTGTGATACCGGTTTTATTCTTTATGATACGGTTGGTGACCTATTCATTTTGCCTTATTAATTAATGTGTCGTCCTCCTAATGTTTTTCTTTTGTCGCTGGCGGTTAAAGCTTCAGGACTTCCGGTTTTCTTCCCTTTTTTTCTGTGTCTATTCTTGAGCAACCAGATAGCTGTATCCTTGGAAACGCTTGCTCAGTCGGCTGTTCCCTTGAGACTTTTAATCTGCCCATACAATTTGAAGACTTCGACACGTTTTTTCTTACTGATCATCCTTAATGTCATTATATTACTGCACGCTACTTGCGCCATCTGTAATCTATACAACTGGTTACGGAGCACTTAAATGAAATATTCTCTAAACTCTTTCTGGTAGCCAAAGTTTTAACCACCTCATTTTCGCGGTTTCCATTATGATATTCGCAGTTTTTACGATAGTACAGTAATTTGATAGTCATATGTACATAGTATTGATTTATCATTGTATTCCATATACCATAGCTTTTTGCTAATAATACGCGTCGAGGTATAGTTGGTCTACAAAGTTTTGTCCAGCAGTGTATATGATCACCTACGGTCTGCTGACTTCTGAAATCAATTATCATAAGTGAATTTTCTGATATTTCTGCAGTACGTTTTCCATGTATATATATTTTAAATTATATTTAGCCATAAACTTCAATTTGATTCCTAGTTTTAAAGGAAACTCGCATAATTATTTGTTGTTGGTTGTGTGTGATTATGGCAACGCTACAGTAGGTTGATCTGCCAAGGGGGTGTGCCTTGGTAGGAGGACTTCCTAAGGGGTTCTAACGCGTATTCACGTTACATCTGGAGAAAACCTACCAAAACTCCCGACCGTTAGATCGACAGCAGCGCGATGGGACCCGAAACCGGGACCCTCACACTTCGGCCATCTACCATTTTCAGTGGCCTAGCCACTGTGCCATGGTGAGGCGCATAATTATTTGTAAAATGAGAACAAGAATTATCGGTTTTAGTTAGGTATTTCTGCGTTTAATTCCATGTACAAGCAGCAACTAGTTTTCGAACTTTGATTTTGTAGATAATTAATGGATTCTCCTGTAAAATTTACATATTCGTTTAATACTTGTTTCTCTCATTTTCACGAAGGATATTAAAGTACAGGGAAAATATATGAATTAATCCCAAAAAAAAAATGAGTCAGAAAATTTTCCAAATACTTTCGACTCGCTGCACATAAACTCGTCGTATAAAGGTAAAGTAAATAAAAAACTTTGTGAAAAATCACACATAAGAAGTTACATGTAAGTTGATACGTACGTTTCGACCAAAAATTGTTTTGGTCTTCCTGAGTCAAAGCACTTCGTCACACGGAACAGAGGGAACTGGAAAAAGAAAAACAAGCAAGCATGTTGCCACAAGGGAAAAAGAAAGGCCGAACAAAACCACGGAGAAGGGGGATAAAAAGAAAAGAAAAGAAGGACAAAAAAATAAAAATAAATAATAATAAGGAGAAGACTATTAAAAAAAACAAAAAGATCAAACAAAAGAACAAAAAAAACAAGAATAACATAAAAACATAAATAATTATATATACATATATATACATATAGATATAGATATAAACCAGAAACAGGACAGCAGAATATAAATAGAATTTTTTGTTTTCACAGTTTTTTATTTACTTTATCATTTAACACCAGTATTTTGAGTGTTTTTTCCGCCGCCGTATAAAGGGTTAAATTTTTAAGAGGAAAAAAAGTGTTTTTAAGCATTTGTGAACAGCTAGTGGCTTGCGATATTCTTTAAACAGGCTTAACACTTCAGTTTTATCTATGCCAATAAGATTTTATTAATTCGTCTGTATAGTTTATGTGATCTAAGGACACGCTTTCCATGGCATATTATTGGCTTCGAATTCAAAAACGTGGTTGACGAGATATTAAAGCAACGTCGTTGGCATTTTGGTTGCAACCTTTTTGCACTCGAAGAGTCATATGATCTAAGGGACCATTTTAATATGGCTATCTTGGACTAAAATGGTCACACCCATTTGAGCACATGACTTTTCGGGTGTGAACGGGTCTGACTAAAATGTGAGTATCGTAGCCTGTATGTCTCCTCAGCCTCGTTCGGAATTGATCTGAAATAGGTTTATTAAAACAGCAGTACAAACATTTTTTTTCTTCAGTTTTTAATTCTTTTGCTTCCTATGTAAGATGTGATATCAAGTTTAAACTTATAAAAAGTAGCCTTAGGCGCTTTGTGTGTTACTTTATGCCGAGATATGTGAAAATGTTGAATTAATTTTCCTCGAAGACTGGAAGATTGACGGTTTTTGAATAGTAGAGCAAATTTTGCTCAATTTGTGTATAAACAAGATGATACCACCGAAGGTTTTCATAGTTGTAAAGTTACGTTCCTGAAAATACTGTTAAAGAGAAAAATGTATGGTTCGTCATTTGGTTGATAGTTAATCCATTTCCGGTAATAAAGCTGAAATTGTTTTGTTCACAAAGTGAAAAATAGTCTTCTAGAAGAAAAGATGTCATATTTGAGTAACAGCTTTTTTAATGGAACAATTTATAAAATATTTTTAAATCTTAAATCGAAAGTAAGTGTTATGTTGTTTGCCTTTGAAAGTGCTTCCACGTTGAAGAAAATATTCGATCAGATCAGTTACTAAGATATAAATGCAAATTATTTATAATAATAGAAATTAAAATTTTTGTTACTCTCGAAATAGTTTTTACAGTATTGTTTGACTAATACATGATTTTTCGTTCATTTTACACCAGCCCTTACTGCAACACGTATCTTAAGCAAAACTGAAAGAAAACGTTCACCATTAATTACATTTCAAATCTGATAATGTAGAGCTTGTTTAGTAACAAGATCTTTCAAAATATGTCAAAATATTTTCAAATGGAAAATCAATCAACTGTCAAAAAGCAATTATTTTTATTTTATTTACCTTTATTAGGTTCATATTGAATATAGCCTCATATATTGAAAACAACTTGAAATTTTCTCCCTCCTTCAATTATTCATTATTCAAGAATTTTAGTGCTTCATTCTTTAACGGGCCAAGCAACTGAAAAATATTTCTTATTTTAATGGTAACCAATGGAATCCATTCATTTTTCTCTTAAAATAAAACTACCCTGTTAATTATTTTTTTCACAGTTGTGTAAATACATTTCACCATTTTGTGAAGTAAGCATATTGTACAGTAATGTACAAAAAAGCTTATTCAGTGCTTGTACTCATATGCTGGCAGCTATTATACATATATATACTATCAGACCTGTTGAAGTCGATTAATTGTATACACACTCCAATGTAAGAGCACGACTTTAACTAGCTTTGATTGTAAACTGAAGGTGCTCTAACTTTGTGCTACTTTTATTTTCACAATTACGCTTATTGTTTGTATATGAAGCATACATGTGATATGTAGCTATAGTTTTAGACTTTAAATAGCACCGTAGATAGACTTAAACTTAAGTGTCTCGTTTCGCTTTTAGATTTTTGTTGTTTTTTTCACTTTCTAATAGTTTTTAGCTTTCCATTAACCAATTGCAAATACGCTAGAAACTCGTGTAAGGTATTTGCCGTAGGTTAATTCCATCAAGTTTAGACAGAAAAATCTAAATCAAAATGCTAGCAGCCTATGCTAATACGGGTTTTATTGTTCATAGTAATAAGATTTTCCATTTCTTTAAGAGTTGAGTACTGATTTTTTTCATGAACGAGTTCAGTGATTTGCAGTTTTAAACAAATGGAAGGTGGACAATATTGTAGAAGTACAATTATACTGATCGTCTCAGCTATTCAATCAAAATATTTTACCTCCAACTAATGGGAAGAAAGAATTTAAAAACATGGATCAGCATGTTTTTTTTCATCAAAATTGCCCTGTGTAATAATGTCTTTAAATAATTTGCTACACTACAAATAACGCTATAAAGACAGCATTCAAGTCCCACTTACCAATATCCGTTGTTAACTATAACAGTGTGGTGTAAACATGCCCGAACCCAATCCAGGAATGTTTTCGATTTTGTAAACTTTTAACCACAAACATGGATTTAGAACGGTCATCGATGTATTCTAAAATATATATCCGAAAACTGACTGTAAGATGTCGCTGTGAGTCGTTATCATTACGTTTATGTTGTGCGTATACGTGCGTTAGTAGTAGATTGCATGTAGCTCATGTAACTTATCTTTTAAATGGGGGTCAAGCGTTTTCCCTTGAGAGGTGTACTTCCTTTGAGAGGTTATTTCGCACGTAAGCTGCTATGATCGCTCAATATCCAAGTCGTTGATTTTAACCTTTTTAGGACGAGAAAATATTTGTGCTTGTCCCTTGTCGTACGGCTTAGGAGAAATGTCTACAATGATCCATTAAGGGAATCTCCCAGAATTCCTTCCGCAAATGCGATAGGTGCGACCGTCGCGCTATCTTGTGCCGAAGGAATCTCGTGCGTGTCAAAGTAATAATTTAAGTTACAGTTTCTAAAATATTCGGAATTTATGATAGTAAGAAACGAGCTTGTTGAATACCGTATTTTGCTCTAAAAAACAAAGGTAGCTGACGGTGGAAAACGACACTTTAAAATTTAAGGGGAAAAAAAAAGTCAGCTGTGTTTTATTGTAGAGGCTACATTAACAACGGGTGAATTTTAAAATCATTTTTGAAAAAAAAAACCGACAAGGTTTTTTGATTATTTTTACCATGTGCAATACACATGTAATTTTTTGAAAAAACACAGCAAGTACTAAGTGTTAATATAAATACGAATTTTTTTTAATGCGCAAAACAGTGAAATTTTAAGGTTGATATGACAAAGAACATGTCAAAGATTAATTTTACCGTTAACTTTTAAATTACTTTACACTCGTGTAATACTCGTGTAGTTTCATATTTGTTAGAAAGCAGATATTTTGTTACAAAGCCAATCTTTGATCTGTATTTAAAAAACCAATTTAGTTTTATATTTAATCAGTTTAGAAATATTACCTAAACGCACGACTAACGTAATTTATATGAATTATAAATGCACTTCAATTGGAAAAAATGAATTTAAGCAAATTTTTGTGGGAATATTCCTCGTCAATCGATCGCTTAGACAACAGCCTCACATTTATATCCGTGTGTCAATATTTTCTAATTCAATAAGTTCATTATTCAATATATTTTGCCATGAATCATATTTATAATTATTATAGAAAACGTTAGAAGTTAACTAACTCATTAAATTATTTAATTTCAATCCCTAAGAAACAAAAATAAAAGTTTCCCTTTAAATCATATCAAATCATTATTAATCATTATTTCATATTAATTATTGCTGTATATAATGAAGTAGCCTTCTTTTTAAGAAATGTTTTTTTCCATTACTCCTACTTAGTATCTCAAAAGTTTCACCGAAACTCAATTTTGCAGCTACACACGGATAAAGTATATAGCATTCTTAATTTCAAAACGAAAATCCAATAAACCTCCATAAGAGATTTTTCTTAATCTGACTAGAATTTGCAGTATCATTCAGGTTTTTAAAGATAACATTTTACATAAGCTGGTAAAATAATTTGAGAGTTTATTTTTGCACTGCTTATTCAATAAATGTTGCTGCAATTTATATCAATTAAAACAAAATCTTATTATATTAATTAAGATAAATGTTTAACACATCATTTTTTATATGATACTGCGTTTATGACTACGACTGACCTTCAATACTAATACAGCATTTACTATTTCAAAAATTAAAAAATATTTAAACGAAATTGTGCGTAAAGAATATCTACATATTGATTGCTTCTTGTCTGATCCACTACATTTGTTTTTACACAAATGATTGATTTGGAGAAATTGGAATATTTGTATAGTTTTGAAAGAAAAATTATATAATTACATTACGGTTTGAAATATTTTTCGCTAATTAAATATTTAATTATTTTTATTTTACTTATGAACGCTTAAGTATTTTTGTTCTGTAATTTCTACCCTATTACATGCAAATTTAAATAAAACATTAAATGCATTTCATTACAGTATTAAAGTAACTTTGAAGGTTTTGTGTAGTTTTACTAAACCTCAACAGTTAGGGATATGTACAATAACAGCTAAAGGATGAAATAATCTAGCAATATAAAGTTGCATGATAGTACATTATATTGCATTATAGTTTATTATGTACATGGTATATATATGTTGCTTTGAGAAATCTGGAGAATGTCGACTTTTACCGGTGCATCTCAGCATTGGTGCATGTCCGAAATATTTAGAAAATGGTCTTATTTCTCACTTTTACCGGCAAATGTGTACATTCACCATGCACCCAATGGTTAATGTTGAATATGCAGGATATTTGCATTTACTTCTCCGTATTTCAGGGGCTATAAAACTTTTCAAGGGTGAGATGTAACAATTTCGCCATTTTTTATGAAAGGACTAGGGGTTACCCAATCTGTAGAGAAGTTTCCATTGCAGGACTAACCCTGGAGAGTTTAAATGTCGTGGTTTATTTCAAGGACAGCCAGGGATTGGATTTATTGGACATGTAGCTTTAGAAGAAAAAAATTATGTTGGATATTCCCTGCCTTCTTAATAATGATAGAAGTTGTATTTGGATTAGTTAAGCATTATGATTTTAGTTTTATGTTTAGTAAATTTAAGAACTTGGCATTTATACCTTAGTAGACTTTTCTACTAAAGCCACACTATGAGGTAAGTTACTGGGAAATAACCTCCTCTAACCGAATAAAAATATTTTGCTATGTTTTTGTCTTTCTGTTACCTCAGCTTCTCTTTCCGACATAAGTTAGAGAATATCTGTGCTTGCTGACATACACAGTGAGTGGTCCGAATGTACTAGAATATAATAAAATACTCTAGCTTTCACCGACGTATTTGGTATGTTTTGACATTCGCCGGTCAAAGTCGACATTCACCAATTTCGGTCATTCACAGTAACATATAACTGCATATTCAAATTTTTAAATGTAGCGGCAAAGAAGTGATAAAATGAAGGAAATTTTAGGCAGGTGAAAACCTCATGCTTAAAATTTAGATAAATGAAACTGAGACTGCTCTCTGTCAAGTACAGAATAGCAAGAAGTATGTTGCCTTCTTCAGACGCGCCTAAAATGCGTTATATTGCTGAAAATGAGATAAAATTTAAAATATAAGTAAAATAATGATCTTGACACTGATTTAACAAAAAAAAAAAAAAAAAATAGCACCAAGCTTTATCAATAGGTAGTGGTGCTATGACACAAACAGTATTATTTTCATCTACTAAAAATCTGCAACATCATTTTTTTTTTACAGAGCATGGTTGTTAGTATTATTCTCTTGTTAAAAAAGAAGGTGGATTCTATACGAGCATTAGTTACTTTTCTGCACATCATGGCGAATTTGTTGTACCAGAACAAGAAGAAAACCGTTGCATCTGTTGTATAAGAAAAGGGCCAACGTCTTTATTTCTGTTAAGCAAAAGGCTACGATATTTTTTTTTAATTCGCAACTTGCCATACTTTCAGGCAGAGGAAGAAAGCAAATCCTGTCTAGTCTTCTGCGTTTAAAAAAAAGCTTCCATTATGTTGTAACCAGCAGTCAAATGACGCATGGTAGTGTGAGCGTGCCGCTTGTTTCCTGTGTATGAAATTTAAGTTCCATATATCAGAATATGCTGGTAATAAATATTTTTATTTTTTATGAATGTCAAGAGCATCATTTGAATTATCTATAGTTCAAATTTTATCTCATTTGGACTAATAAAACGCATATTCGACAGCTTGTTTCTTGCTAGTCTTGTACGTATTTAGAACGTTAAAGATTAATTCTGGAACATTTATTAGAATATAGTGCAATTCACAGGATCAGTTCGACGCGAAAGCAATAGCTTTTATTTTAAAGTAATTTCTCATAAGTAATTTGCATCATGTATCAAATGAGATAATAAGACTAGCTGAGATTTACTCATAGTACATTAAAAAAGCAATTATGTTTACAACATATACTTTTTTCTTCGCTTTTTTACCAAGCCGCTACCAGAAAAATATATATCTCACCTTCGTGGCCATGATAAAGGCGTAATCTTTTGTATTATTGCCGTATTAGATTGCGTATAAAGTATCATTCAATTATAAAAGAGGATATTTGCAGTTTGTTACCGTGTGACTATGATAAGTGCTATAAAGGTAATATTAAAATTTCTTTCGTAAAATAATACTTTCTTCCCTAAAAATAAGCCATTTATGTTACGTATTAAAAAAGAGAAATAAACATAAATTAAGCTTTCAGATTCTATATTGATGAAATAGGTAGTTGCAGCCCAAAGTGAGATTGTGTGTTGAGTATTTAAAATTGTATCAAATGTCTATTTTTAGACTAAAAAAAGAAAAACAAAGTAAAAAATTTAAACAAGAATCATGCTTTAAAGTCTAAATCTTTCCTTTTGTTATAGTGCAAAAACTTTCGCAGACTGATTAATTTTTTTCTCTACTCTGCTTTAGGAGAAAACTTTTAAATTTTATTTAAAATAAAATAAAAGCATTAGAGTATATAGTTACATTTTTATGTTTCTGTTGTTCTGCATGGTATTTGAACTTTTAAAATTTACAATTGTTTGTCATTTTAGAAAATACTTAAATATTTTGTACGATTTCAAAGATTGTACTAAATTCTTAAGCTTATTGTCTTCATGGTCTCGTAAGATTTGGTGATTTTTGGTAAATATTTCTGTTTTCACTTTATATAGCAATATAAAGTAATAAAAAGATTCATAAGTTGAACGCAGAGAGTCAAAAGTGTGTTCTCGATAACAACCAAAGACTTTTTTAAAAATAGTTTCACATACCTAGTGATTTAAAAGCTAACAAATCCTTTTTTGGGAGAAAATACTGCGAAATTCGTCGTTTAGCACATCAATGCAACCCGGATTATCAATTATTTACAATTAGATTTCTATTAATTTTTGTCCTAAATACAAAAAAAACCTACGCATTAAATATATATAAACAATTTTCATTTGCTCTGTATTTTATATGACCATCTTATGCATTCAAATAAATATGTTTGATAATACAAAATTCAAACGAATTAATATGTGTTGGTTTAAATTTTGTCGAGTTTCCATTGATCTTTATAAAACTGACAGTCAACCAGGCACTGCATGAATGCTTAGCCACTAAACAACTGTTTTCTTGTGTAAATATGATAAGCACATGTACATAGACACCGAATCTCTCATAATTTGTTTCTTGCAAAGTGCTGTTGTAACTTAAACTTGTACATATCTATATAGCCTATTAACTAGAGCCTGAACACTTGGCAGCTTTTTATGTCTAACAAAATGTGTTGTACAAACCGTATATATAATAATTACTGAAGTTTTGTACCTGTTACTTAGTGTAAATCATTAAATATTGTATTGCTCACAAGAGAGAGAGAAAAGTATGTTATGAATTGTGTGTCATTGAAAATATTGAAAGTTGCTATTTTAGAATAAAATCGCTTCAGTGACTGTTTGCATTTTACTTTGTTAACAAAAAATATTTATACACTAGCTGCGTACCCTTTCTTCGTACGGAAGGAATCACGTGCTTTTCTTACTCATATAAGTAAAATTAATTCCATCTTTACGAGATTTCAAAATATGAGAAACACTTTCACTCGTGACATAAATTTTGCCTTCCAGATACTTACTGGAGATGGTATACAGGGTGTCCCAGAAAGGTGGTAAAACGCTTTAATTCTTTAGAGATATGTGGGCAATGCAAACTGAAAAAAAATTTTCAAAGTACGGTGGGAAAAAAGATTTCTTTAAAAAATGTTCCTCTCATTAATTTTCTAAAAGTTACACTTTTTAAATTTGTATACGATATCCGTAGAATAAAATTCCCAGTTAGTAAACTGTGCCCCTTATAAAATACTTACATTAAATAATCATAATAGTGAACTCTAAAAGCTAAAAAAAAAGCTTGGGTACTTGTAGACTGGAGCGTCACCTAAAATTTAATCGTCAAGCTTACGGGATATATTGTCAAGATGGTGATTGCGAAATTTTGCGAAACTTCGCAAAATCGTTTGCGTTGCTTTATGCGTTTCAAACACTAAAGCAAAGCTGAGATAATAGTGCAATTCTTATTCCCCCAATTAAGCACCGTGGGCTTTATAATCCACAAGTACTAAAACTTCAAATTATACCGCCAATCTCGTAATTTTTAAGCACTTGAGATGCTGCTGTACATTTTTTTAGCCCGATACGATATCGGTAAAAATGTTATAACCTGATAACTTGCAAAATAAAAAAAAAGTATTCGATGTCATAGTTACGTGAATACAAGAAATCACTGCTCCTAAGTTAGATGTACTCATCCGGATTTCTGTAAACTTATTTCTCTTGTGTTAGTCTCAACGGATATAAGCACTATTGGAAATGGTATGCTTATTATTCTTTATTGGTTACTCTAGGGAATCAATATTGACTGAATGAAGGAAATGCCATATAGGCTTGTCAGGTCGATAGATTCCAAGCTTTGTTTAATTCGCTTGATAGAGCTAGCTGCCTTCGATGATCAATAATATTGTGTGACTGTTAATGACATATATCCACTTGTAAGAAAGCATTATGTTTTCGAGTTTAATTTAGAATGTCGACAGATTTTTTTTTCGAAGGTTTTCTTTAACTGCATGTTGGGATACCTATTTTTGATATAAAGATTTGAAATACATCAGAAGTGGAGTTCTGAGATAAAGTTGTTACATCTAGATAAAATAAGTACCATGTAATCAAACATTTTAATACAATTTTAAAATCAAAGAGAGTATGGAATATTCCCTTGTATAATTTTTAAAATAAATTTTAATATTTTAACGCAAGCAATATTAGTTTGTGCACTCTGAAGAGCATGGCATTGGTAAACATCCTGCACAGAAGTATCACACTATTCAACGAGTACCTTAATTCTGGATAGTTAAAAAAACTTCAAAGATGTAAAACAGGTACAGAGTGAGAAATACAAAACTTCTGGGTTTTTCTTTCGCTTTCTTGAACACTTTTCAATCTTTGTCTTACTACCTGTGCACATAAATTTTACACATTAACTTTACTTTCAATTGATATGAAATTAGGTTAAGTATTATTATACTAATTAGAAGTGGTCAAAGACTACTGTTTGGTAAAATAATTTTTTTTTTTTCCGATATGTGAATCACCAAGGCAACACGTAAGTCACTGGACCAAATATAACTGTTATTTAACTCAGAAATCTATTTTTCACTCAGTACAAATATTAACCAAATTTTTAAGATACATCACTTCATTGTGACCTTAGGTAGAAGATTTTCTGTATAAGCGTTAATGAAAAAATATCCATAAAGAGTATTTTAGTATAGCTTTGAACTACAATAAATTGATTAAAGAAAAGAGTAAGAGAGAAAAGAAAAGAAATAGTAGAAACCATGAATTACGTTTTCAGATTTACTGTAAATTCCTGCATTGTACGAATATTGCTTTTCTGATATATTTAGGGATAAACGTTTCATAGCCCTATTTAAATGAATTTGATTATATATCTATTTAATCAACAGTATTTTTATTTTACATCTTGCTTGCATCACAGTCACAAAAAATAACAAAAACTTATAAATTTAAGCAGTACAAGATAATTATCTGAATACTTCCGACATTCTCTTTTCTTTGATTGCTTATATTAGAATGACCGAGGCCCAGTTGAAAAACAATTTAATTTTTTCTTTATTGTTTGCTCCTGAGAATGTAGACTGAATGAAACAAAATTCTTACAGAGAAAGCGGGTCGATAACTGGATAGTTTCCAAATGTTGTTTGGGTTCTCTTGACAGAATATTCCTCGGTGTTCAGTGATCGAATAGTTTTACAGTTAATGACACTCATCAACTTAAAATAAAAGAGGTATTATGTACTCGAGTTTAGCTTAAACCATGTTTGTTTTTAGAAACTGTCTTTGAAGTAACTATATAGATCGAAGAGATTTTGAGGAAATGTACGATTCGTTGAATTCGAAATTTAGGTACAATTTTACAAAATAATATCAAAAGTACTGAAAAAAATTACCAAATACTAAAGTAAAGATTGATTAAAAATATTTTATTATTTTAGAAAAAAAAATAATGTACTATAACATTTGAAAAATAAGTTATAATTTTGTTGCACACACATTAACCCTTTAACGCACAATGTTCCCGCTCTGGGAACACCAAACTCTGACGTTTTGGCTGTTACCAGTCACAAAGAAGAGGTTTGTCACCCGCAACTATAAAAATAGTTGCGGGTGACATAGATCCACGAGAATCCTTTACTTTTTAGCACGTCATTTCCCGTAAAAATATTTCCACGATTATTTTTAACGGCACTGACATCTGCTGAAAAATGTAAGAATGCAAGAACAGATGGATACATTGCCCAATGCTGAAAACTGGGCTGTCGTTGCCATCGCTCGACTTAACTACCAGCATGATGACGGACGACCAAAACATTCATCGCGTGCCACAGATCTAGAGACCCTTCGCTGCGTCACTGCGTAACTACCGGCTGTGCCGGATGTTTCGATCGTCCGCCATCTTGCTGGTAGTTAAGTCGAGCGATGGCAACGGCTGCCCTTTTTTCAGCATTGGGAAAGGGTTGCGCCTCAAAGTGTTAAACAACATACGATATTATCAATACATACATCCAGAACTTGTTTACATGGTATCACTATTGGTAGGCAGTTGTATTTTACTGCTGCTTCGAATGATATATCGAATTAGATAAAGATTAAACTGCCGTATATCACTTATTTATCAGTGCAAAAATTACTGCACAGACTCCATTCAGCCGTGCTTTTATATATTTTACTACAATATCACTGATAAAACTGTTCACAATTTTTTTAATTTCTGTCTTTCAGCGCAATGTATATTTATCAAGTAGATTAATTTGAAAGCCGAAATATTTTTTCTGGTTACTGGATTGCTTCTTTCCACAAGGAACTTCGTTATTCTTACATAATTAAAATCGCCAGGAAGTTTTTAAAAATTAAATAGTAGGCATTTTTAATCGATTTCGATTTCTTTGAAAATATACTTATTTTTAAAAAATCTGTCAGTAAAAATGATTATAAAGAAAATAGTTCCATGATATTTCTTGCAATGTGTAGATATTCCCATTTTCATTTTTCATCTCTCTCTATGAATTCGCAGGTAATATAAAGCAGGATTAAAAAATTATGTTATTAAACCGAAAAAAAAAACTTTTACGTTATCACGGACACTGTCATTGCTACTATTAAATAAGCCAGAATCAATATTCATAAATTGGAAGAATACCTGCATATACATTTAGCAGTTAGCTTCTTTCTCTTTTAATTGCCTATGTGGCAATAACTTAAACATATTTGGTGGAAAAAAGCGTACATCTCTTTACTGTGTGCTCCTGGTATTTTCAGTTGACTGAATGTAGCAAACTTAGTACTGTCAAGTTGGGTCGATAACTGGATTGTTTCCAAGATTTGTTTGGTTTCGCTTGACAAAATATTCATCGAAGCTCAGCGCTTTATTTTTACTGTTAATGACAATCAACTGCAAATGAAAGGAACATAATCCTCGAGGTTTCTTTCAACTAATTTCCTGCAATATTCGAGCCGTATGTATGTATGT
Organism: Cheiracanthium punctorium; assembly: GCA_038373885.1. Classification (NCBI taxonomy): domain Eukaryota; kingdom Metazoa; phylum Arthropoda; class Arachnida; order Araneae; family Cheiracanthiidae; genus Cheiracanthium; species Cheiracanthium punctorium. Next base: position 454,976 of record JAWZYV010007050.1, read on the forward strand.
AAATATCCTTCGACTGTGAATTGAAGATAAACACACTGCGAACTTCAAACGTGATTTTTGATAACAATTCTTTGAATAAAGAACACAAGTTGGAAAAAAAAAACTTCCTCAGCTAGAACATGTTTAACAACATCTTATTGTCTTTAAAATTTTGACAAAAACCAGTTGAAAACTATACAATAACATTCCTTTTAATGCCCGCACTCGCACATATCCCCCACACTGCAGCCAGCGACTGACAATTAATGAAAAATAACTGGAATCTTTTCGATGATTATATTCTATGTTTATATATTAGTTCGCTTTATATTCGTTTTTGAAGATTTTTTTAAACACCAGCGATAAAAAAAAAATGTGAATAATTTGCCTATCTAAGAAATCATCGTCGCATCGTAAGCAAAGTCATTGCTGTAGAAAGAAAACGGATAATTAGTTGTAATCATTATTTAATAATCAGCATCCTGCAGCCAAACATTTTTTTAAATACACTTTACATTTTAGACACACAATGAGCTGCTGTTAACACTTGAAAGTATCTCAAATGTTGTTACTCGCCAGTCGTCCATGTATGGAAATAGAGCTCCATTGTGTTACTTGTCGAACGGATGCTTGCCACTGAATTTTTAAAGGGAAAGGTACGATGGGATTAATCTTATTACCAGCAACAAAATGCATTTAGTAGGAAATAGTAAGAGAAGTCTGATGTCTTGTTTAATGTTCAAATTACTTGCTGCACTCGTTGCTATTCAGATTGTAGAAAAACGGCGAATCTGAGTGTATAAAATTGCAAGAGTATGTATAAAATTTGCGAAAGTTTTCAAATCTTCTCTTCCCCATTTAAGTAGAGATCTTCTGTTGATTCCAAGAAAATAAAGTTCTGCTAATTTTTAATACAAAAGTTAAACTGAAATCTTAATTATGTTTATCTATACTAAACTTAAATAATAAATAGACAGTATTTTCAGGTAATAATTTCTACATCCACAGTAAACAATAATCAGTTGTCAAATGTGACAGAACTACAAGAACAAAAGAAATACAATAAAATTATTCATAAAATTTGAATTAATAAATGCAGATACCACTTTAAATTTTTAATCTCAATTATGCGTAGTTTTTACTATTATTATAGTTAGGTATTTTTTTATTACTGTCTTCACATATAATCAATTGACTGGATCTCACTGGCTTTTACAAATATATATATATATATATATATATATATATATATATATATATATATATATATATATATACATATATATACATATATATATATACATATATATACATATATATATATACATATATATATATACATATATATACATATATATATATACATATATATACATATATATACATATATATATATACATATATATACATATATATACATATATATATATATATATATATATATATATATATATATATATATATATATAGTGACATTGTATTATAAAACCCGAAAAACCCCCAGTCTTTGTCAAAAAACATACAAAAACAAGACAATAAACATAAAAATACTATAACCAGCTAATTCATCAGAGGGAGACTGGTGTGCTTGTTAGTTACAGGTTTCTGGACTGGTGTCAGGAGATTGTGAACTATTGTATTAACAGAATTATAGACTATTGTATTGACAGAATTATTGAAGCTTAAATATCTTGAAATATTGCCTGTTTAATATAATTTTAGTTTAAATCAACGGACACCAGTTCTCCCTGACCTGCAAAAAAGATTTTCAAACATTGTTAAAATTGAAAATTAAAAAAACATACTTAAAATGTGGCTGCACCTAACTTCCAGCCGTAACTCAAAAAAATTAAAGAAAATTAATCCGTGTATCTTGCAATCTTGGCCATATTCCGTTCCAGTCAGCGTCCGACAGTCTCGTTGCCACATCCATCTGTGCGCGTCCGAAAACTAGGCTTTAGCGTGCAGATATCATTCGCAAACCGCAGCGGACGCAAAAATATATAGGCAAGCCCCACCTGTAACTTTTGGACTATTTCCAGGGGTTTAAGTTATTTTTAAGGTGTCTAGTGTAATAATCAATAAAACCCAAGGGAAATGAGTTATTGTAAAACAATTTTGCAGAAAGTAGATATATTTGTGAATCCAAACTATAGCTATTGTTGCATATTCGAAAAAATCTTAACATTTGTCCAATTAAAATATTAACAAAGATTTTTCTGTGTAAATTTGAGGTCCAGTGTGGCAAAGCAACTGTATCGAAATTAAAATTTCTTTTTTTATCATATATATCTATATATAGAAAGTTATTTAGAATGTTCAATTTCAAGTCTAAAAAAACTGCGGAATAATGGCTGTCATTTGCTTGATTAAGCAAATGACAGCCATTATTCCGCAGTTTTTTTAGACTTGAAATTGAACATTCTAAATAACTTTCTATATATAGATATATATGATAAAAAAAGAAATTTTAATTTCGATACAGTTGCTTTGCCACACTGGACCTCAAATTTACACAGAAAAATCTTTGTTAATATTTTAATTGGACAAATGTTAAGATTTTTTCGAATATGCAACAATAGCTATAGTTTGGATTCACAAATATATCTACTTTCTGCAAAATTGTTTTACAATAACTCATTTCCCTTGGGTTTTATTGATTATTACACTAGACACCTTAAAAATAACTTAAACCCCTGGAAATAGTCCAAAAGTTACAGGTGGGGCTTGCCTATATATTTTTGCGTCCGCTGCGGTTTGCGAATGATATCTGCACGCTAAAGCCTAGTTTTCGGACGCGCACAGATGGATGTGGCAACGAGACTGTCGGACGCTGACTGGAACGGAATATGGCCAAGATTGCAAGATACCCCAGCAAACACTGCCGTATCGGGTTAGGGATGGGCCGTCATCGGCAGTACCGTTTCGATGTCGGCATTGGCATAATGGTAATTGGGACGGTGTCGGTTCTGTGCTGGCAAAACGATTTGGCGTAGGCAAATAAAAGTTGATTTCGGGCATGCAACGGTCCGATAGCGGCTAGCCTTTTAGGGTTAACATGTGATTTTGGCGATGTACTGCACCAAACGTCAAAACCGATATCGGTCCAGAAGTGTAATTTGTAAACTGAACGGTATAAAGCCAGCACAAGCAGCACATATATATTGTTATAATAATTCTTTTTAATTTATGATTTCAATACTTACTATTTACAATGTTTTGAGTCCGTTGGATTCAAGTGCCTCCTTCACATGCGAAAAAAAGGAGGGAAAGGGGGAAATCATTCTATCTGGTTAATTTACCTGAGGTCCTGTCCAGCGTTCTGGTCTACCGCGCATCTGTCAATCTACAGTTTAGATGTTGGTGATTTTCTCCAGATGTATTGTGAATATGCGTTAGATAAGTTAACCAGTTTTTTATGACTTAGTATTGAAGGGGTTTCTAAGCGCCCACCCCCACCCCTCAATTGGGGCAGTTTCTGTCTAGTTATTCACAACTCTGAAATAATTATATGACTATAAATTTCATTTTATATAAAGTGATAGTTGTTAAGTACTTCCAATTTAAAAATAATAATAAAATTAATTTATTAATTAATTAAAAATAAAATACATACAATGCAGAACATTAAACGCTGCATTTTAAAAGTTCACAAAAGGAGCCCACCATGGCCGAGTGGATAAGACACCGAATATGGTTGAAGTCATTGGCGGATCCAGAGCCCCCCCGCCCCAGACGAATGAAGTTTACACTATAGAGCATTGACTTGTTTTGTAAATTCAAGTCATTCTATAAGAAAATGTAATAATTTGACAAAGCAACAATTTGAAAAAACAGAAATTTTTTTTCTGGATCCGCCGCTGGTTCAAGTGTGAAGGTCCAGGGTTCAGGTCTACCGAGCATCTGTCAATTTACAGTTTGGATGTTGAGTGATTTTCTCCAGATGTAATGTGAATATGAGTTATATAAATTAACCAGATTTTTGAACATAGAATTGAGGACAAATCACCGTTGTATCCCCAATTCTGGAACAAAAATTGGGGATATTTTATAAATTTTATATAAATTCAAAACATTATCTAATATTTATAAAATGAAGGAAATATGGTTGATTTTTATAAAATTAGGGAACAAATAATTATTATAATTACTGTTCTACCCCAATTTTATTGCTTATTAATTGTTTTATATATTGGAACAAACGCTAGAAGCCTTCTTCCGCTCAGGGCACCAACGCCCTAAGGCTTAATTAACTCCTGTGTTTTTGCCTTACAAAAAACACAAAACAACAAAACTTTCTGAAATTAAATTGGATTAAAATAGTAGAAAAAATAACTTTTCATTAGTATTTACATAAAAAAAAAAATATCAGTATAATTTATAGTTAAGGAATTTTTTTTATAATACATTAGCTGCTGTTGTTAAAAAAAATAATAATAATAAAATTAAATAAATAAATAAAAGTTTTAATTCACTATACTGAATAATTTTAAATTGAAAAAAATAATAATAGTTTCATTTTAAAATTATCACTATGAATAATTAATTTAATAGCATTTATTTGAACAACTTGTTCGTCATGTTTCTGTTCAAATAAAATAATAGTAAAAATTACGCCAAAATCATGTTTTGCTACAGCATTGTAAAATGCTGTTACAAATTAAATAAAATTTAATGCTCTTATCTCCTTAAAAATGAATAAAAATAACCATTTTTTGCTGATTATAGTACTTTATCTTTCTAAAAATTAATTGATTAATTCATTGCAGATATTGAAGTATAAACTATTTTGCAGTAGAATAACACTAATTTGTTGTGTTTTTTTTCCACGCGATCTAATTTAAAGTGAATAATTTAAAAGCTAAAATCCCTCTGACTTTCTTTTCCAACTACACCGTGCCCGCGTACACATGTAACACAGGCGCAGTGGGGGGGAGGGGGTGAGGGGGGACGAGTGCATTCCTAAGAGCTTTCCACCCCTTGTAGGAACCACAGTATTACGCAGGAAGACGCAATGGACCTTTCCCTATTATTTGGGTCCCATGGTCAATCGAAAAGCGGAAGTTGGTGGTTTTTTTTTTTTTTTTTTCGTTTGCTTGTCCATTCCATTCCAAGGCTGTAACAGAAATCATCTCGCAACGTAAACTTTTCAGTAACGTAGATTTTGAGTTTTCTCAGAGCAATGAAGATGCTCTGAGTATGAAAAATGATTGCTGCATTTTTCTCTGGATAAATTGAGATTTTTTTTTCCTAGACTAAATGGCACTGACTGCAGCTAGACAAAAATTTTAAAATAGTCTGAATGTGATTAGTGCTTTTTAGTTTTATATAGGCTAAGCTAAGTTAGATCGGACTTTGCTGTAGTTTTCTCTGGATAAACTGTGATTTTTTTCTAAAGACTAACTGGTATTAACCTCAACTAGACAAAAATTTTAAAGTTGTCTAAATGTGGTTAGTGCTTTTTGGTTTTCATTTTGCTAAGTTCTCACGACAGTTAAAAAGGGGTAAGTTGATTTTTAAGTATATATTAAGAATTTGTATTTTTTCTTAGCTAGATTTTTTTATGTTATCTCAGGGACTACTAAAATAAGATGTAGTTCAAAACTGCTAATTATTTCTAAATAATGCGAAAATGAAATTTATAATTCAAATAAGCAAACTTGGAAACTATTAATAAACAAGCAGGACGGTATTTTTAATAAATAACTTACATACTGCATTGAAAAATGTGTCTATTTACTTACGTACTTAATTTCATATTACTCAAAACAACAGAAAAAAATAAGTATATTCTGTTATAGAAAGTTCCTTTCTTCTACTAAAGGATAATCCTATGAAAATTCAGTAATATATAAAATATTTAATACTTAAAGTAAGTATCTTCTAATAATAAACATGGTTTTATTAATACTTATTAGTTTCATATATAGTTTAGCACTAATCAACCTATTAAAAATATTTATTATTATTATATAAATTACTTTACATCACTGGGGCTAATTTTGAAATATACAAAATACTTAGTTATTAAGTATAAACAAAATAATTTGTTTGTATATGAAAATGTTTAATTATTTTGAAGAGAAAACGTTTTTATGGAATTAACCGTTTATTTGTAGAATCAGCCAATATTTTAATTTCTTTTAACGTATGTTGTTTACATTCTTCTTTAAAATAATATATAAAATCAAAAGTCAACTTTATTTTGTATTATGACATAACTTAACAAAAAAATAAATTAAAACATTTTTTAAAAAAGCATGTTGTATAACTTTAATATATTTTTTCTCTCTTTCTTTAGCATTGCATGAATGTTTATTTATAATCTTTGGTTCTAGAAAATTATAAATTTTCTTGGCTTCTAAAAAATTTTTGGAAGAGAAAAAGGAACATTGTCTAGTTGAGCCTAATATGTTGTTTAAAAAATGTATATGGTCTGATAAACATATAGTAACACGTTTAAAAAAATTAAACCATTGGTTGATGCATAAAAAATAATACGGTTAATTTTAAAAAGAGCTTTCCTTCTTAAATTCATTAAATATTTTCTTAAAAACAAAATAATTTGCTAATTAGGTATTTTTAATAAATTTAGTCCTAGTGGTGTAAAGTCATTTATATAATAATAATTATTATTTCTTTAATTTGTTGATTAATACTACTTTAGAGAACTAACTACGGAGCTAATTAGGGTATTTTGGGAATCAATAAGGTGCTTTCCGGTTTTCGATATTTTGTCGTTGCCGATACCACACCAAAAACGTAATGGTTTTGGTTCAAAAGTGGCACAGGGCTGGGCCGACGCCGTTATCGTTTTTGCCGACACCGAACCAGAACCACCCCATCCTTTCGGCCCGACACACGCCCAGGCGGACGCAATTTTGTCGTTTTCGGTACCGCGTGAGCGATGTCGCCCCGGCACATTCTGCGCCGGCATGCCAGTGTCGGCCCAAAACTTATCCGATAGGGCTGTGTTTGCTGGGACACGGATTAATTTTCTTTAATTTTTTTGAGTTACGGCTGGAAGTTAGGTGCAGCCACATTTTAAGTATGTTTTTTTAATTTTCAATTTTAACAATGTTTGAAAATCTTTTTTGCAGGTCAGGGAGAACTGGTGTCCGTTGATTTAAACTAAAATTATATTAAACAGGCAATATTTCAAGATATTTAAGCTTCAATAATTCTGTCAATACAATAGTCTATAATTCTGTTAATACAATAGTTCACAATCTCCTGACACCAGTCCAGAAACCTGTAACTAACAAGCACACCAGTCTCCCTCTGATGAATTAGCTGGTTATAGTATTTTTATGTTTATTGTCTTGTTTTTGTATGTTTTTTGACAAAGACTGGGGGTTTTTCGGGTTTTATAATACAATGTCACTATAGGCGCGAGAAGTTATATTAGAGCTGCAGTTGCTGCGCTCATAATTTTCGTGATAATCTTTACTACTTTACTTCTTTCTATGAATATATATATATATATATATATATATATATAAATATATATATATATATATATATATATATATATATATACGTGTGTGTGTGTGTGTGTGTGTGTGTATCAGTAACTTTTTAATTAAAAGCTTAAGAAAATAAATTGTACGAAGGAATTTCTGAGTATTTATTTTTATTTTATATCCAGGAACAGTAAAATTCATTAAATAAACCTAAATCGGTCGATAACTGGAAAAATTCCAAGCATTATTTAAAAAAAAAAGTCTTTTCCATTTAATTGCGTTACATTGACGCGATACATATACCTATTAAAAAAAATACTTCCGTAATCACATTATTGATCTCTATTTTCTAACTTAGGGTTACCGCTTGGTAATTAATTGAATTTTTAATCACGGTAGGATACTCTTTTTTAAACGAACACAAAGGATTAAAATACGTCCTTCGTGTATTTGAAAATATAATTCGCGTTTCTCAAAAATTGTCATTATGACTTAATTTAATCACGCCAACATAACATCTATGTATGCTATTGTAAATATTTAAAATATGTTATTAATTTAAATTCATATTAGCGATTAATTGTACGAAAGGTACAGAATCAGAACTAAAATCCAAAAGGTCCATGTGAGAATCGCTTTAAAATTGCCTGCATGTTAATTTGTTTACCGTTCTCTTCAGGAAGATGAGCGAAAAACATCGTGTGGATTAGTACATAGCTACCATGCAGAGAAAAAAATTAAGAGTGTTTCTTTTTTTCATCCAAACTTGTTTTAACCAGTTACGACAAAGCAAATTGTAATTTTTCAGATTTCAAGTGCAATTTGAATTTAAAATAATTTAATTACGAATTTCGTAAAAGAAAGCGGACATTGTGAGCATAATGGTGACACTTAGAGACCGGATTTTTTTTTTCTTACCTTCTTTTTTAAATTCTAAATCCCGTTTCCTGTATAAGTGATAATTTATTTCAAAATATTTTTACAATTGCGTATTTTTAAAATACATACAAGAAAACTACATGCATTATTCATAAAAAAGGGACTTCTGTGAAAGTAAAGATGGGATTACTGAAAATATATATTGTATAATCTTAGGAGATCTATTAAATTTGCGCAACATTTTCTACAACACATTTGAATATTAATAACGCGCAACTTTCTTGTTGTTTGAATCTGAATAATATCATTAAAAAGCATTTCAAACTTCTGCTCACAGCGAATAATTTTACAGAAATTCCTGTGTGCATTAAGTAATTTAGAACATTTTGTAAAGCGAAATACTTCTGGACTTCTCAAACATTTATCATGAAATTCGTAGCAATCAAACTTAATTCACTTAAGAACACGAACAATGAAACAAAAATGGGAATACAATTATACACATAGCAGCAGTCAAATATATTTAAAATGTGATTGATATCTCGTAGGCATTGACAGAAATGTGATTGATTTCTAGTAAGCATTGGCAGAAATATCATTATTTTCTAACTGGAATTTAAATATAAAGATCAGCATCCACTTGTGTTTTTAATTGTTTAGTGTATAAACTAAATATTCTTAAAAACAGGGATATTCAAACTGACATGCATATTGGCAATTGATAGAAACTCTTTCTATCCAAGCATGTATTTATTCTTACCTACGTGCTCGTAATGATTTTGTATGCACAGTGTTTCGTGTGCAAAATAAATATCTGCAAACACGGGCAAGTATTACGTAGTGTTCGGTAGCCCCCCACTTTCGTCATCCGTACTTAACATTCAGCACTTCATAAACGCAGTTTGTTTGCACGTGTACAATCTTCTGCATACCCATTTGTCTTGTGCAAAATTACGAATATGTACTCTACTGTATAATAAAGTGATTCTGCGAAATCTATTTTAGGCATCTTAATCCTTTTGCAACGTTCAACAGGGTGTACGCATTTTTACTTTCCGAACATGTACCATGTAAGGAAAGTATTGTAATCATGAAAAAATTCGACTTCGAGATTTTGGTGTTTTTACACGTTTTGAGGGCTTCTGAATCCATTTATGCTATTTTTACGAGATGTATGTATGTATGTGTGTATGTGTGTGTGTGTATGTGTGTTTGTGTGTATGTGAGTGAACACGATAGCTCCTGAACGGAGCATTCGATTGAGATCAAATTGGATATATATGTCATGAACCACCGTCGCAAGACCGGTATTGATTTCGGTGTGTACAGGACTTATAGTTTTTCTACAGGACTACGACAAAGATGTCTTTTACATTATGGCCTATGGGGGGAATTTCTTGAAAGTGCGCTAGCGTTTAAACGGTAGATTCGATTGAGCTCAAATTGGGTATATATGTTATAAACCACCGTTGCAAGACCGGTATTGATTTGGGTGTGTATAGGACTTATAGTTTTTCTACAGGGCTACGACAAAGATTTCTTTTACATTATGGCCTATGGGGGGAATTTCTTGAAAGGCGCTAGCGTTTAAACGATACATTCGATTGAGCTCAAATTCGGTATACATGTTTTAAACCACCAAAGACCGGTATTGATTTTGGTGTGTATAGGACTTATAGTTCTCCTACAGGGCTACGACAAAACTTTCTTTTATGTTTTGGCATAATGGCATATGGGGAGAAATTCTTGAAAGTGCGCAAGCGTTTAAACGGTGGATTCGATTGAGTTTCAATTTGGTATATGTTTGAATTATTCATCGATTAAAATTTATTTAAGTGCTTGGTAATGATCTTAATCGTAAGTGTTCAGAAAGTCGAGTGGAGTCACTCCAGATTTTTTACGATGCAAACTAAAACTCTCTTAAAGAACAGGCACATACTGTCTGACTGCGCTTAGCGTGGAAAATAGGCAAGCTAACAGAAAAGTTGAATCCAAATGAAACGGTCGAGGAGGGAAGAAATCGAGCGGAGTGAATGCACGCTTTTCGAATTATTCATTGAATTCTTGCTCTTAGTGCAATTGATTTGATAATATCCTTCTGGATTTTGTGTTTGCATTTGTAAACATAGCATTCCTAAAGAAAACGACCACTGAAACATCTAAGAATAAATCGTTTCGAGTAATTCAGCAAGCGCACATCTGAATGGCACCCCATCAACTAATGGACGTGCCCATTTCCACCTCTAAACCGGATGTTTACGTTTTTATCTAACCGGTAGTGAAATAGTATCTCACCATTTCATTCTCAAGAAAAATGTAATAAAAGTTTTGTTTACGTATTCTTTAACTAAAGCGTAATATAGAACGGGAAGTCCTTAGGTAAACGACGTCGGACTTATTGTTACAATACGAAACATAAAAGTGGGGAAGCAGAACTTTTTTGCTGGGAAGCATGGGAAGAGAGTTCACGAGGAGCTACAGTGCAATAAACGGTTTTTGGTGAGCTGAACTAAGGCCCTAGTGAAATAAGGGCCTGAGGCGCATATTACTCTAGGCCGATAGTAGGGTCATCGAAGACGCTGCACGTCGCTGGATATTGATCTCTGGATATAAGGAGCTTATTAGATTAGGACGCCGGTGGCATCTTTACAACCTGACTGCTGACAGACTATCTTCCTTCGCGACCAAATCAACAGTGGTGGGTTGTCATGGCGGAACATTGTCTAAGATGATCATATTATACTAGGTTGCCGAGTGGCGCAGCCATTGAATGTCACGTGTTGTGGGACGACCAATTAGTTACACAAGGGCTCTACTCCGAGGGGTGGTTTGCCCTCTGTGAGGGTCTTCCTAAGGGGTCCTATTTCGCAGCCATTGAAATTCCAAACATTCACTTTCACTTGCCTTTTGCCGTTTTAATGTAATAAGTACTTTATAGTTAGAGTGCATTGATGGTCACAGCAAAAATGAAAGAATGTTTTGCCTGACCATTTAAGAATATGAAATTTTTAACATCAAGTTTTGTTTTTGATAGGTATAACAAATAAATTAAGATTTAAATTGGAAGCAATGTTCAGAATTTTACATATGTTATCCGTATTAGAAACAAGGTTTATATTGTTAGAAACAGTTTTCTGTTATAGTCCGGGAGCCAGCGACAGATTTTTGCGACCAAAATCCTCTCATCCCAAAATTTCTCAGATGATTAGGACGGTTGTATGTTGAAGCATGGTGATCGTCAGCTGCCTTACCATGGGTGGGTTGGGCGGCGGCCGCCTTCCAGACACGTAAAAAAAATTAAAAAATTCAGTCATTTCCTCTCGGTTGAAAATTTCTGAAATAATAGTTGGCATAGTACTTGTTTGAAAAAAAAACCGTCAGCTGGCCAAGCGGCGGTGGATTATACGTCAGCTGCTCATACGAACATGTAAAAAAAAATTTTTTTTTCAATGATTTCCTCCCGGTTGAAAATTTGACAGATGTTAGTTTACATTCTACTTTAAATAAAAAAACAAGTCAGCTGGCTGTATGCCGGTGGAAAACCCGTCAGCTGGCACAGTGAAAGTGTGGCGCGGAAAGGTAGTGTGGCCGCCGCTAGCCTATTTCAAAGCACCAGCTGACGGGTTTTTCCCCCGGCATACGGCCAGCTAAATTTTTTTATTATGGCAAGAATTGTATCAACTATTATTTGAATAATTTTCAACCGGGAGGAAATAACACACTTTATTTTATTGGACACAACGCGCTGATATCCTCAATAATCCTACTATTTTTCATAGTTATGTATAGAAATATAAAAAAAAAACAATCTGTGCTACTTTAAAAACATGAAAACCACTAGTTTCCTCATTTTTAAGAGATTTTTTGGCATTTTCAGCTCCATTTTATTTCTCCGAGTCAAAAAAGTTTATCATTTGTGTGACAAAATTCGGCTCTGCAAGCGGAAAAGGACGTTATATTGACGTTATATCCGGCTTTGAAGGAAAAATTGTGATTCCTTCATTTAAAGTGCTTTTCTAGATTACACAGTTTAATTTTTCTTCTCAAAAATAAATTGAGGATTTATAAGCAGACTTCGAGCCAAGCAAAGAAATCGTCTGCCTGTATATAAGAATGGCTATGTATACAAAATGAAATCTTTCGAATGCGAAAATTTTTCATGTTTTAAGAATAGCATAATTTGATCGGTTTGGGAATATACTTTGAACTGTGTTCCCAGTAACAGCGCTGGTCTTAATGTCAAAAGTCACCAAGGTAGACCACTTTTGGAAATTTGTTGCCAAGTTTGGCATAAAAAAATTAATTCTGAAGCTGAGCTCCACTTGGTGATATCTTCTGTACAGGGGCGTAGCCAAGGGGGGGGGGATTAGGGGGGGTCATACACACAGTTGTGGCCCAGTTGTGTCCAATAAAATAAAGTGCGTTATTTCCTCCCGGTTGAAAATTTGTCAAATAATAGTTGACATAATTCTTGCCATAATAAAAAAATTCAGCTGGCCTTATGACGGGGAAAACCCGTCAGCCGGTGCATTAAAATAGGCTAGCGGCGGCCACACTACCTTTCCGTGCCACACTTTCACTGTGTCAGTTGACGGGTTTTCCACCGGCATACAGCCAGCTGACTTGTTTTTTTTATTTAAAGTAGAATGTAAACTAACATCTGTCAAATTTTCAACCGGGAGGAAATCATTGAAAAAAAAATTTTTTTTTACATGTTCGTATGAGCAGCTGACGTATAATCCACCGCCGCTTGGCCAGCTGACGGTTTTTTTTTCAAACAAGTACTATGCCAACTATTATTTCAGAAATTTTCAACCGGGAGGAAATGACTGAATTTTTTAATTTTTTTTACGTGTCTGGAAGGCGGCCGCCGCCCAACCCACCCATGGTGCGGCAGCTGACGATCACCAGGCTTCAACACACAACTATCTTAATCATTTCACGAATTATCGGCCGGGAAGAAATAACTGACCAAAATCTGTCGCTGGCTCCCGGACTATTATAATGAAAAAGAATCGAATATTGTTATCTTATTACAATGATTTTAGAACAAAAATAAGAAGATTTCGATTCATTTAATCCATCCATATATCTATACATTGACGACAGCGCATTAAAATATAACGAAACTTAGGAAATTAAACCTTTGTGTAGATACGAATGAATTTAAAAGTTTCAACTCAGAGTTTTATTTTGTACAAAGACACAATAAGCAATCGTAAATACAACATGGGATAAAAATAAGTGTAAAACATCGAGAAACACTAAGAATATGTCCAATGATTATTTTACAAACAATCGATGCGTCGCCTTCAAAAGTGTAAACCAGAAACGCAATTTGAGTAGTAAAGAATGACTTTTTTTTTAACTTTTCAGCATATGCAGTGTTGTCACCTTGAAATTTTCTTGAAACTCCTCTAACGCTTATACTGTTTGCGGAACATAACGCATGAACACAAAGAGAACCTTTTAAAAAATCTAGTCAAGATATACAGATGATTAAGTAAAATAACAAAAAAGAATGGATTCACAAGCAGTAGGGTTATACTTTTTATCGCATAAGTGACTTGCGATAAATTAGAGATTATACCTGACTTGTATTAAAAGGTTACATTAAGGCCTCGTTTCTGGACCTCGAGATCTTGATCCTTAAAAGGGTCGTAATCTATTTAAAACAATAAGGTGTAAGCAAAACATTCTTTTATTAAATAAGGTTTTATGAATTGTAATCAAGCACTGCAGAAGTGAATATTACAATGTAATGAAAGCCTTTAAACTCAAACTAATTAGTTCTTTAAAATGATTTAATCATGAATTATTTGAGCGACTGTTGGCTTTGTTTTTTTCTGTTAAAGCTTTTCTATGCCAGGATCCTCACTGCTAATTTACAAGCTATATCAGACAATTTCTATATTTCCTTTTTTAAAGCCAATATAAGCGAGAAACCTTTTTTGCATTACTATGAAATGGCAAATATAATCCATGATTTCAAAGCTTCCGTTATAATTGCTGCGAAGTGCTTGCTCACAAGGCATTCTAGGTTTTCTAAGAAGTCACGAAACTAAAACGTTTGTGAAACAGGAGCATGTATTCCCTGTGAAGCCTTGATGTAAGACGAACAATCTCAATTGTGCCGACTTGAACCAATCTATCTTTATAAGTCCTCTTCCTTTTCAACAGCGAATGTTTGATTTTGGTCTAAAAGACTGCAATTTGCAATCGGTCTTCATGTTCTACTCATGTGTACGAATTTGCCACCTACTTTATAGCATGCCATTCTTTTGCATTGATCGCACTCGGATTTCATTTATTCACCCCGTCTTGCAGATCAATTCTTCACAAACTATAAGTCAAGCCGGCAAGTATGTAGCTTCTAGACAAGATTGGAAAATGCACACTGTGAAAATCTCCAAATAATGAAGTCAAAGGCTTAGTGACCACAGCTGTTCTACACGAATATTCCACCGGTTAGTCAGTCTCAATCTGTGATAGTGCGTTGCTGAAACTCAACAACATTATTTTTAAAGCATACATTTCGATATTTTCTATAGATATAGAGTCAGACTAATGATTAATACGAAAATTCATCCCGTTATATCCTGGAATTTATAGCAGTGAAAATGAGTTATTTTTTAAATTAAAGCTTCTTAGCTAAGTCGGAAAATTGTCTTGGAAAATTAGTTACTTATGATAATGAATATTAACAATGTTAGACAGTTACTCACCAAAAATATACTGAAAGATTCTCAGCTTGCAGGCACAAGATATCTGAAAATGTTACAGCTCTAATTTATTACTAAACATATGTTCTAATTTGCCTGTAACGTAAACAAAATAAAGTTATTCAGATGATAAAGGGACCTGCATAAATTTTGATTAAGGAAGAGAGATTTGAAGTATCTATGCTTACTAGGAGTTCAGAAATAAAACAGATACACCGGTTTTGTCTGAAATTCAAAAGTAATTGAAATAGCTCGATGTGAATGAAATCTTCAAAATGTAATATATTTATGAAGAAATGTTTAAAAATATATTAAAATAATACATTTTAAGAATGCAATTGTCTAATTTTCCAAGGCAATGCTTATAATCTTTACGAAGGGGAAGGACAATACAAAGGACATATTAACATAAAGCACACGATAAAAGCTAATTCTGACAATTACTTCTGACAATTTAATATTTCTAAAATGTCGCCGTTAAAACTGTAGAGCAATATTTCTAATGACCTAACTGGCCTGTTTACAAAAGTCTACGAGCAAAACAATATTGGTTTGCTGTATCACAGTGCTGGTGTTTTTTAATTATAAAATTTAATGTTGTGATGTTTCAATAACAGTATTTTCAGCATAAACCAATATTAGACAAAAATCAAGCTACACTGGATATGTTCCTCTTACGTAACATACATTGCAGATGAATGAAAGCATTCATAGAATAACACTAACATCTATCATTACTGAACAAATTAGAAAAGTACTTTTAACAGAGAGCGATATAAGAATTCATTTTCTATATATAATAAAAATAGTTCCATTATTAAGAGAAACCTTGGAAATGTGTTAAAAAAATTTTAATGTAAAGATAAGGACACAATGCTCAAAATATGTTGGAAATATAGTGTGCCCCTAAACTATTGGTACAAAATGTAATGTAAAGGGGAGAAATGGCACATAATAAGGAATCAGAATCAAACAGCTATGTGGGGTCAAAAACGCCGTTTTCACTTACCTGTTAATAATCACTTTGGGAAAAGTGTTAAAGTATTCGTCTAATTTCGTAACCAAGTTTAATAAACAATGGGCTTATCTCTAAATATCTCATGAGATAAAATTGTGTTTTTGAATTATCTATTTTAATTGTTTTTGTCAAAGGTAGATTAGCTTCTGACGTACAATAGTCGGAAAGTTCCCTATTATTTTAGCAATTGCTCCAAAGTGATTATTAACAGCTAGATTAAAACGACGGTTCTGACCCCACACCTGTTGTGTAATTCTCATTCTTTATTAAGTGCCTTATCTCCCCATTACATTTTTGAGAATTCGGTAAAATTTGAAAGTTAGTTAAATAGTTTTAATTACAATTTTAATGCAAAATATTATACAAAATATAACTGTGCATGACAGTTTAGGGACACCTGTACTTACAATGTAAAATACTATAAGACTAATATTCGTTACACATTAGAAGTATTTCAAATGTAAATTTAATAATTACGAATATCGGATATAATTTAGGTATCTTAAACAAAACGTTAATGTTTCAACAACTTTGTAGTAACACTGAAAATATTTTTCTCTTCAAGACAACATGTCTCCAATGTTGAAGAAATAAACGAACAAGTGTTTACTCATTTTATTGCATATGAGTTTGCAGAGTACAATATTTAATTGCATACAAATATTAGAAAGATACATGCATTTAATCAGGCATATTTCCAATGTTTCATTAGTATAAGATAAAACAGTCGAAATTAAAATTTCGTGCAGGAATTACTAATCAATATAATTTTCTTTCGCTGTAAAAAATCTTCGAACCTCTCAGATCACCTTAAAATCGTGTGAAGCAACTTCTTGTTCAAAATGAATGAAAACTATACATTGAATAAGAAATTCAACGACTTCTATTCTTATAATTCACGCTATCTGGCGCCATATATTAAAATTATATGATAGGGGTAGGTGGCCCGAATGATCCCTTTAAGGAAAAAACTTGTAGAAAATAACGTTAATGCTTAAATAATACTTAGCGCTAGCATATTTTACACTATACTTTGCATGATAAATATATTTTAATAATATTTTTAAAGCACTTTAAGAAATAAAAAAATAGAATTTTGCGAAAGTGTCCAAAGGATCCTTTTACTCGCAAAACGATCATTTATTTTAAAATAATTATAAGTTGCTTTTCATCAGCAAAATAAAAGAGGTAAAAGTAATTATGATTGTATATATATTGAAATAAGATAAGTTTTATAATTATATAGTTTACATAATTTATTTTATAAAAATATTAATGTAAAAAAGTGCCTCCAGTAATAAAATGGAATATTTCAAAATTATAATTCAAAAATTATAGCCTAGAATAAACGCAGAAACCAATTACATAATGTAATGGGAGTCACGCATTCTGAGAGCGGTTGAAAAGCTGCCGTGGTGCTTGGACTCAGTACTGAAGTTTCTTCAGTCGATGGATCATTTTACCAGGCAGTATGGCTGCCCGCTTCAGGTCACATTACTGGACGACACCGAGAAACATAACAAATTTAGAGAGTATAATAGAAATATAAAAGCATATTCCGTTTAGTAAAAAAAGTAAAATATTTTACGTGAGAGACTGTATTTCTAAATAAATAGGAAAGGTAGTGCATACCTTATAACAGATATTATAAAACTGAATTTTTCGAAAAATACTATTTATACGCATAATACTGTGACCACTTGAATACCGTCACTTCTTCTTCTTTGGCACAGAGCTAGCTGAATGTTGGCACAGCTAGTTTATGTGTTAAATTTCTATATTATAACTCGACTAAAAGCTTTCCAAGCTCTAAACATCTAAGGCACTGAACAAAAATCTTTCAGATTTTCACATTTTCGAAAAACATTTATTTCAGATAAAACATTTTCGCATAGGTTATAGTTTATATCATTTTAAAACTATCGGTTTTATAATAGTGGTTTAAAACACTTCTGCACTTTTAAAAATAAAATTTATTTTTTACAAGTTCAGAAGTGACAGTGTGATTTCCTTACTTGAGATATTGCAAAAAAAATGCAATAAAATTCACAAATTTTTTGTACTAATTCAGATACGATAAAATGTACTTAAAAATATTTCTCATTTAGAAAATATCTCAATCTCTAGTTGTGTAGCGGTTTAATTGTAAACTGAAAAAAGAAATATTCAGCTTTAAAAAATTAACACAAGATAAAAAAATAATGTTAGATTTCCATAATCGAAAATTCTGTCACTCTTAGATTTTATGTCGCAGTGACGTCCCACATATGTACAGTACATGCCCACAGAACATGCACAGTCATTTCGGTGACAGAATCGATCCGAACATGATTGATCGGCGGGATGATTTTGCCTTTGAACTCTGAATAATGGATGATAAGGTATATCGCACCTTAAAAGCTAAGAAATATATATATATATATAATTATACATTCCAAAATACTAAAAATTACATATTCTTATTCTAAAACAAGAACAAAATGTAAAATTCCTTTAGAGCCCTTAGAACTTTAACTATATAAGGGATTCTGTTTGATCTTGTAAAAGATCCATTCATATTACACCAACACCTCCTAGATAAAGAAAGCCTAACAACTGCTACGTCATCAAGCTTTGACGTCATCATTAGTTCAGCATTTTTAAGTTCTAATTTCACAAACTAATGCTATTAAAAATTTCTGATGAATTACTGGAATTAAAAATTGTAATTTCGTAATCCTCTGTTTCTGAGGGCTGGCGTTTACTCATGCATAGCAAAATTTTAATAATTTGAGATAAAAAATTTAATTTTACGACAAATGGCAGATTTTAACTATGACTAATTAGATAATATGATGAGGAACAATATAGATCATAATATATGAATATAGATCATATATGAATATAGATCATAATAAATAGTTTTGTATAAAGAAGGCATTTTAAAGTTTAATTTAAGATGTTTTCTAATATTTGTAGCATTCACCAGAAATTTTAAAAAGTTTTACTCTGTGAAAATAAAACTGTGATGCCGTCATTTTCGTAGCCCTAGTGATGACGTCAAAGCTTGAGTTGTTAGGCTTTCTATATGTAGGAGGTGTTGGTTACACTCACAATTTCCGGCGTAATCATTCTTTTATAAACTTAAATAATAATCATTTTACTTTGCTCGACCTTGATGAATATCTTTAATTTGTACTTTAAACACATTCTTCCAGTAAAGAACAATGTTTCGGAATTATTTTGTGGGTGTAAGAGCACTATCTATACTGTTACGAATTTTTGAGGCAACCTGCCCTTCAGGAACTAAAGATAGGCAAAATTTCGTATTCTAAGCGTCAAAAATTAAAATTTGCATTTTGTTGTATGTAAATCGGTTAACTAAAACGCGAATTAGGTTAATGCCCGGTATTCCCATTATTTAACATGGTGTTTCCTCGAATATTTACAAAATATTGGCGATATCCCTTAGCTAATTTCAGGTTTGAGAACTTATTTTTGGTGCAAAATTTGGCGATATTTAGTAAAAAAGTCACTTGGCGACATGTGGCAACGTTTTATTAATACGGCCTGTAATGTTTTCTTTCTTGCTTGGTTACTACGCAATAGATATAATATTAGGCCATCAATGTGCGCGACCAATAGGAAATATCATAGAATTAGAGACCTGTAGCGATTACAATAAATTTCGGAGAGCCTATATAGAAGAAGGGGAGATCACGTCGTAGGGATTCAGTTCCTTGCAGTAGTAGTTTCGCAGAGTAGTCAGCTGTCGCCTTCAGAGAAACGTTATTCTGCTGAAAACCCATATGTTGTGTACTCCTGTACTGCTGTATTATAAGTTACTTGTTTTGAGAAGCTGATTTTTGAATGTTATTTGTGAAAACTTCATTGTTATATGATGAGGAACAGATCACAGGTTTCCATAATATTTACTTAAGCTTTTGGAAGGATTTTATTGTGTAAAATACATCATCTGAAAAAGCGTCTGAGTAAAGCTCGCTGTTACAGAGCTTGTTACTGCTTATTAACTTCTGTGAACTTTGAACTGAAGATTTTTCGTCGACTCTCTAGAACCAATAAAATCTGCGTTTCATCCTGTCAACTGGGGTGCTCACTAATTAGATAAACTCATTTAAAATATAGAACTTTATTATCGTATAATTTCAACGCAAAAAGAACTCAGCGATACAGTATATATAGCGATAAAGAATTCATACACTGATAGGTAGACGAGAAAATTTAGTATTTAGAAAAACACGGTGAACAAAGTTTTTTAAGTTAGAGACGTCAGTTTTTAGGATACACCATAGGTTCCCAGCCTTTTTTTAACTGGTGCCCCCTTTTCTAGTAAATATTTCAATACCACCCCCCCTCCCACTCCAGAGCGTACGTAATGCATGGTGATAACAAGAATTAAATTTAAAAAAATTACTAATAGATAGAATATTGTTGGAATTGAAACTCTACTGAATTTCTTCTTCATTTAAAAAAGAGGAATAAAAGTTTTAGAGAGTTATATTAGAGAGGTATCTCTTTCTCTCAACAGCGAAGTCTCATATCGAAATATGTGAATTTTCGCACACGTGATAGAAATGAATTATCAGGGTGATATTTTAGTCTTTTTTAGACTATATTTTGTTAATCTTCCCACGCCCCTCCGTGCCATATCAACGCGTACTAATTTTCTCTGGCTCTTTTACCGCCCCCCTGAAAGCCTCAAACGCCCACAAGGAGGCGTTATCGCCCACGTTGGGAACCTATGGGATACACTGCATACAGGGTGTCTCAAAAAGTTGGAAATACTTTTTAATTCTCTATCTATGAAAGATATGTGTGCAATATGCATTGAAAACTAAATGTTCAAATAAGGTAGAAAAAAGACTTGTGTTTAAAAAAATTCCTCCCATACATTTTCAAAAAGATACTTTTTCAAAATTTTTATAGGCCCTCTGTACAGAAAAAAATACTCTATTAGTAAAACTCGTACATCATTTGAGATTTATATCCTAAAAAGTGTCAGAGATATGCAGATAAATGTAGATTGACTTAACCATTTTTCAAAGACTCTTGAAGGGGAAAAAAAAATTCGGCCGATGGTCGTGTTTGAAACGACGTGTAGAAATTGTCCAATAAAATATTTTTTTTGTCCTTTAAACCCTAATCGTTCTCATATAAATTCGTATCCAGCCCATGATCATCTGAATGAGTCCCTGATCATGAGAACGTTTAGCCCTAAACGTTCTCCTTCAAATTCGTATGCAGCCCCTGATCATCTTTGTTGAATGATATCTCTCAGCCGTTTTTTGATGAAAGGCTGAAATTTTGGTACATCACCACATTAGTATACAGGGCATAAATTACTACCTGGGATTTTTTTTTTTTGTATTGCGGTCGTATGCAATTTTAAAAAGTGTAATTTTTAAATAGATAACGAGATGAAATTTTTTTTGAGGTGGTCTTTTTTTTCCTGCCTTATTTTGAACATTTTCCCAATTAACATTGCCTCTTTATCTCTAGAATCAAAGCATGTTACGATCTTTTTGGGACACTGTATTATTTTTGTAATCTGCATGTTTGATCAAAAATTAAAACCGATTCCTCCGATGCTATTGGAGACATTTCCTTCCAAAGATGAAAAAGGTTTTCAAAAAAGGCAGACTGAAGATTACCGATATTTTACATTGCCAAAATCTGGTTTTCTATATTTTTCTTATCTGTAGGAGCAAAACATCTTGGTTTATTCCAACATCAGAGGGCGCTTTCTTGTCTAGGATTTTTCAGTGTCTTTCATTTCCGTGCTTTTTATTTGTTGGTGATTATTGATTTCACATTAATATAAAGTTTTAGAAGCATCAAAAGGAAAGATCTTGGGACAAAATCATTTTTATTTGTTACTGAAAAATACATTCAGTACATTTTATTTTGTCCTTTTAAAAAGTGTAGCAAATTCATTTTTTGTTTTTAAAATAAAATATAGTTTCCAAAGTAATTTTTTATTAGCACATAAGTTTTTAAATTCAACGAGTAATTATTTAGCTAGCTGCATATCCGTTCTCCGCACGGTAGGGAACGTAAAATTTTCTTACATGTACAATGCGTATTGATTCCAGTGGTGTGGAATCTAAAAATAAGCAAAATGATTTGACTCTTGGCGTAAAGTTACTCATTAGTTATTCGTAAAGTTACTATAAGTGCTGACCTGAGACCATTGTGATAGTATGACGCAAATAAAACTATATTAATGTCATTCGTGATCAAAAAAAGAAAAGCTTGACGGTTTGTAGCGAAAATTCCTAACTTTCAAAATATCGCATTTCTACATCATACTCTTCTTTAGGTTTCAGTTATGCCAATAATACCTTAGATACTACATGATTTGGAGAACCGTTTTAATTTTATAATTAAAGCTGTGTACCCGCTCTTCGCAAGGCAAGAAGAGAACATTTTCCTAAAATGTGATCAGAACTACTTCTGACAAAACCGAATCTCCAAGAAAAAAAAAGTTCAGGTACAGTCTTTTCTGTTGAAACTACCTCGAGATATATAAACGCGACGTAGAATTACTTAATATTTTTTACTAAAATTACTTAATACTAGAATTACTTAATACTAGAATTACTTAATAGTAATAGAATTACTTAATATAGCTATGCTGTAAGACGACTGTTAAAAAATGAATAGAACACTTTTAGTCTCACGAAATATTTATTAATATGGTATATTATGCTTTCATTAATATTGCCCTAGCATATATATCTACTAACTATAACGTACTATCTTTTACTGATACGAATAGAATATATTTTCATTTTTCAATCGTTAATGCTTAATTTAAAGAAACGGTTTAGATGTTTGCCACGAATGTAGTCTTTTATTCTTTGGTGATTCTTTGCAATTTACTCATTAGTGCAGAAGATAATCATTTCACTTTATGATTGCCACAAAAGCAGCTCTCCATACATTTATGCATAATTCTTGTCAGATTGGAGTATTTTAGCACCGCAAAATATTTCCTGCGATTCGAAAACGTGTTCCGTTTAAAAATTCAATCGAAAATAATGCTGGAAAATTCATTCTTGAAAAAACAACATTCAATTCTTTTTCTGGCGACGTAATATAAAATATGGAATTATTTCATGTGTGGCGTATGTTTTGCTTGTGAGGCCGTTATTCTGATTGCGTTTCGAAAGGGGCTTTAAACTCGTTACATCAAAATGACGTAGATTTCACAAGCGAAAACTCGGTTATTTTAAAGTAATATTATTTTTTTCACCTGGCAATTTTATTCATTATTACTGTTTACAAGACAACCAAACCTCAAGATACCTTACCGAAATTTTTAAGCAGCTGCTACTGAATTAAAAATCCTTCTTTACTTAAAAATTCGTAAACAATCTCCTAATTTATATTTCCTTCCCGTTTCTCTTTTAAAAGCGAGCGAAATGCAAACTCCATCATTTGACAAAATATCAAAAAGTTATGACGGATAGAATTCAAAATGCTGCAGTTTTAAAATTACTTTACGAAAGTTATCATCAAAATTTAATTTCCTGTAAAAAATTCCCAAATTCTGCAAATTATGTCACACAGTCAGAACAAACTGCTTTTAAAAGAAAATGTTCTCCTCTATCCGATGATGCAAATATCGTTTTACTGCGAGTGTAATTACCGACGTTATTACGTATTTTGCTAGAAAAATGCCAAAAATCGCATAAAACACAAAATAAAACATTTTCTGATTCGAATTTCGAAAAAATCGTTCGTAGGTATATTACGACATGTCCTAGTGAAGCCGTATAAAAAATTGGTAGGTTTGCGACCTCCCGTCTAGGTGCTATGTGATCGAAAGACGTAAGCGTAAGAAGATCAGAGGTTACACACCTACCCACATATATAGCCAACCAGCTACAAACTTTGTTTACTCTCGCATTTTATTATATAAGATGAAGAAATTTCTCGAGACCTTGCACTTGAAAATAAAAATACTCAATATAGATATTTCATTTAAAAAAAAAAACTTTAAATTACTGGTGCTTCGTCGATTCTATGCTATTGTTGCTTTTTTTTCGTATATGGGACAATTGATCATTTATTTGCATTATCCAGAGCAGGATAAAGCACGTTGAATGATTTCGCTTGAAGATATAATTTCTTAATATATGCCAATCGCTTCTGACATCTGTGAGATTTTGACTATATTGCGAATAGTCAAACAGTTAGAGCCTTCTTAGTGCCATTGCATGTAATATGTCATTCACGTATTGCAATATTTAGTCTATGATAGATTTTTTCATGCTGATGTTGAATGCAGTAGGGAATATTTAATTTATCGCATTTCTTAATTTGGTAATGCCGAGGAGCAATTTAGAATAGCAAGTGAAAATATTTTGATGTAAGTTTTAATTTGGGACCATACTATTAACGGAGGGGGCGCACATTTTTTCACTTTTTTCACTTTTTTTTACAGCATCCAATTAAATCTGAAAATAGAAAACATTTTCAAGAAATTGCTGAAACTGTGTAACGGTCAAATTATTAAAATTTTTAATTCAGATCCTTTTCCTTATTGTTTACTCAATTGTGCAAATTTTTAAGAAGATGTCTCCAACGATGTAGATTTTTTTAATAAGGTACAGTCGCCAAATAACGTCCCCTTTTAATAAAAAGCAAATTTTTAAAATAATATACCAAGTGAAGTAATAAATAAAACATCAGAGTTAAGTTGAAACATTTCTTTATTATTCTGAACAGTCAGAAACTTTTTAACTCTGTTACTTTTCCTACAAAAATAGCTTTAACAAAAAACAAGAAATTCTGAGAATATTTTTTTAGACGCCTAATTACGTCCCGGGGACGATATTGAGATCACAATAATCAGTACGTAAACTTAAATTTTATCTTTAAAGGTAATTATTAATAATCATAATTATTATATCTAATCAGACTTATATTAATCATTGGTATAGTTTAATTTTAATTTTCAAAACAGATTGCACAAATAAAATTTACTCCTGGATTTTCAACACGATCCTCATGCATCCATAGGAAACATTTTGTGCATCTTATCCTTTTTCTCTCCCTTTGTATCTTGAGAAAACATTTTCTGACATACTGGGCATTCAGCGTCATCGTTGTCACTATCTTCTTCGTCAGTAGGAACTAAAATTGGGTCTTCATCAGACGTGTCGTGGCCAGAAGATTGATTCTTACGTCCAGTGGCGTAGCCAGAAATGTTTCATGGGGGGGGGTGTTACGACTACTGCAACTCACATATGTGCATACATGTGTATGTGTGTGATAAGGGAGTGAAGAATATACATTTTGTATGACAAAAAATTCCTCATGGGGGTTATGACCCCCCTACCCCCCCCTTGGCTACATCCCTGCTTACGTCGCTTTTTGGTTTTCTTTTTGTTGCTTCCTGTCTTACTTTTCTTTAAATTTCCTGTTTTCTTTCATCTTTTTCTTTTTCTTTTCCGCATTTGGCGTCTATTATTTCTTGTCTATGCGGTGAAGCCGTAACTACCATGGCTTTGCCTCGCCTAGGTGACGTTGAAGGTATCTAAACAACTGGAACAGGTTGTATGTCAGCTGGAACTACAAACGGGGTGGAAGGGTTGCTTAACCTAGGTGATGCCGTTGGTATTCTTGATTCAGATAAAGTGACCTAAATACCGTCCCGGGGGGCGATATTGGGCTCATGTGAGGGGACGATATTAAGAATTTGTCAAGTTTGTGGATATCATCCATTAAACCAAAACCACATGTCATAACCTAAGTAAAATTCAATCAATTTAAATTTAAGAAATAACAGCAAATTTCGTCAAACATTTCATTACAATAATTCAAATACATCCATATTTAAACAGTACTCACAGTATTTTCATTAAAAACTCACCTTGGACAGTTTTTCTTTTTTTTAAATATCTTGCTCAAGGAGCTACGTTTCGCCGTCAAACTTTTACAATGACCAACTGACATAACTAACTTTAGATTTCGCGTATTAAAATTAGATGGCGTTATTTAGAAAAAGATATAACGACGGGAACGAAATTAAGCTCGGGGACGGAATTTGGCGACTGTACCTTAATAGAGGCAAATAAACACGGAAACAAGTTTTCTACTTTAATTATAAGATTGGCACAAGAGCGCTATTTACTACGGTGGGCCAAAATTTGAATTTTGTTAAGGTTTACAAAATGAATTTCTCCATAAAAAAGTGTCTTTATCATTTATAGTTCTGCTACAGGAACACTCAAAAGATTTCCAATACATTACCGTCAATGGCAATTTTTGGGACATTCATCCATTTCAAGCACAATATCGTCCTACAATATAGTTAGGTGATGGTCCGACCACGGTCACGTGCCTCCCTCAAGAATTACGCCAAAAGTCGCGAAGCTTAGCGACTTTTGGTGTACGCGTACATGTATTTAACTCTCAAATCTGACTATTAGTCGTAGAATGTTGTAATTTCATATATAAGATTGCTGTAAGATCTAGTTGTGCATCTCGAGTTTTGGTTCAAATCTACTGGAGAGTTTATTTACAGGACCACCCAAAAGAATTTCAATACATTAATGTCTATGGACATCTTCAATATACTACATCTGTAGACAGTTTTTGTTTGGTCCATGCCCAAAATTTCGCAATTTTTCGTCGACCTTGGCGATTTTTGCCTAAACATTGCCAAATTTGCCGATGGTCAGTCGTTTGGTCCATGCCCAAAACATCGCCATTTTTCTTGGTCTTTGGCGAGTTTTGCCGAAATATTGCCAAATTTGGCTGCAAAAATTATTTCGTATTTTGCATAACTCTTAAAACTTTTACCTGTAGAATTTTTTAATTTTGTATTTAGAGCTATTATAACACCTAATTCTGCATCTCTTTTGTAATTGCAATCGACTGGCTAATTTATTTACAGGGTCAGCCAAATGACTCAAAATACATTAACGTGCATGGATTGATCCAATTCATTGAAAGTATGTGGTCAATGACTAATTTGGCTGTCCCCAAAATCTCGCAAACTTTCTCAAGCTTGTCGGCTTTTGGTGAAATATCGCCAAATTAAGTGTCTGAAATAAATCTTTCAAATTGAACCCAGCATGTCGATATTGGAGATATTTAGCTAGAAATCGCTGAACCTTACTATTACTGCAGTATTTTATCTCTTTCATACAAAATAAGTTACATGAAGTGGACTGAAAATAATATCGATTTAATAGAAGTACAAGGAAGTCATGGGTTGTCTACATATGATTTTTTTTAACTTATTCACATTATATGAATACACCTTTCTTGTATTTGGTAATAAAAAACTTTCCAGTTCTTTTAAATCAGTAAATTGTGGGGCTTAAATTCTCTCGTCTATAATTCTAAATAGAAATGGTGAAACGTTCAGATTTTTACATTTGTTTCCTTCAGCATATCCATATTCTATCAACACGATTTTCTTTTATTAAATTTAAAAAAAGTTTATATTTGTTGCTTACATATAAAACAAGAACTTCCTATCTTTATAATAGCAAGACAAAGTTTACATAGAATACAAACAGAATTATGTATGTTTACGCATCTAACGAAGTGAAATATATCTCGTTTTTATCTGGTCCACAATGAATGCGGAGAGCGACAACGAGCAGAATTCATTTCATCGCAAAACATAAATTCTCATTTGTAACCAGAATAAGGTTGAAGACAACAACAGGACGCGGAAAAAGAAAATTAACTTATAGATTACGGTTGCGGGAAAACCACGCAAAACATTTTTACAACAGACTGATAAAACAGACATTTTATACGTGTAGTGTAGATTAAACGAACTTGTGTAGTTTTAGACTAACACTAATATGCAAAAACAAAGAAAATGTACAAAGCTACTTCGTAAAGCTAAATTTTGATTTTTAAGTGCTAATTAAAAGTAAGTAGATATATACATTTATGTGTTTAAACTTGTGTAATAGACTTTTATTAACTTCAGACAAAATCTAAAGTATCATAAGTTTTTGTAATTAATAATTTTTAAATATGCAAAATTTAATCATTGAAAATATCAGAAAAGTCGCATCATGCATTTAAGAAAAATTCTGAGATTAACCGTATATTATATAATGTTTATTTAAAAAACAGCTTAAAACATGTTACGATATCTATGGACAACAGTTTAAAAGGTTTTACCCTCTTCAATTGGGATGGTTTGGGAAGTTCTCCAAAGAAATTCGTCTTGCATCAGAATTTTTAAATCGATCATTTTTTATTCAACGAGATTGGCAAATCATGACTAACAGATGGCCATAAAATTTCCTTCAAACACAAATCTGATTTTGACACAAATCTGAGTATACCCCTGCTTAGAAAATGAGTCTTTTAGGGACCATTCATGGAACTGTAAAGCGCCTATAGTAGACAAGTAAAATTAGGATTATGCTTCGTATTAATTCCGGAAAAGAAATCATTTTATTTCCTTACTTTTTCATCGTTGTAAAGGGATTTGAAATTTATCCTAGTTTCCCAAGTGAGCTTTCCAAGTGGCACCTCAAAAACTTTTTTCTCAAATAACAACTATCAGTCTTTTTATTCCAATAGATGTTTTTCACAATTTTACTCCAACCAATGACATTCCAGGTCGAATGTGCCCGACACCAACACAAACGGGCTTCTCGATGTACTGAGGTCAACGGTAGTCGGTTGTGCCGTCAGCTTAGATGCATTTCTCTGAGCCTATATGTGGTCCTTGCGGTCACTGAAGAACGAGTCGCACATAGGATCGATGATGATGATGAATCTGGGGCTCTGAGTACACCCTTTGAGTATTGATCGATCCACATATACTGTGGTACCGCTAGACCAACCATTTTATTCTTTATTCACACATTTCACCAAACATCGTCTAATAAGGACACAGTTCCTCTCCATATGTAGAGGGATTAGGCGAATAGACCAAGCAGCATTTTAGCTTTTTAATCCCAGCTACACCTCCTCTCACAAATGCTGACATCTGCTCATATATTGTTCGCCCATCTGTATGCGAAGCACAGTTCTTGTTTTTCTGAATACAAATAATGAAAATCACAAAAAATTCATGAGCTGCAATGGAAATATCTATGGTGTAATATCCCGCCAGCTGCGCAATTAAAACGCGTCGCACCATCATATTTTCATTCATTGGTCATCCAACTTTTACATTTTGTATTTTCCTTCGAAACCTGTATGTATATCAATTTGCGTCTGATTTAGAAAAGTCTTCAGTAGGTCTTTCCTTTTCTTTTTTTTGTGTGTGCGTGTCTTAGAGGTAGATTTAAAATGGCAGTATTCAACAGTTGGTGAAAATATTTTTAGCTGAGATAAAAATCTTCTAAGCTGCATTAATAATTGTTTTGAATCAAACTTTGCAGTTTGCTATCAAGATCCCTGTGTGGTGTAATATTTTTTCCCAGCTCATTTAGGATGAGAGTAAAACTTGCCCAGTTTGCCCTTCGAAGGTTCCATGATCGTTTTGTCTGTTCTTTTGTTTCCAGTTGCTCTCTAAGAGCATTGATAATTGGTTTGTGGTCCCTCATAGCATTCTTAGGACTATCCTACTAAACATAAATGCAGTAGGCTTCACTGGTAATGCCTGCCTAAAATCTCTCCAAAAAGGTAGTAACTTTGCCACCAAAAATAACATCATTGGACATTATATCTTTAAAAAGTCTATTAACAGTCATTAACGCATGAATATTTGCCATAGGGGCTTCATTCCAAAGTATCAGTCTTGCCGACTTTATATTATCAGCAGGTTGGTTATTAACTTTTATAGATGATACTGAAGTTTCATGCAAAATCGAATGTAATTTAAACTTACTATGCACTGTGCGACCATTTGGTAATAGCATAGCAGAAATGCCAGTCCAAGCCACAGCAATTACTTCGAAGCCTAATCATATTTCTGTATAAGGCACTGGTATATGAATGTCTTTCCAGTCCCACCAAGACTGGATCTATGAAATATGCATTGATTTTATTTGTAATATTGTTTTGGATTACTTCATTTATTTCATTAATGATCAAAAGTTGTTCATTGTTTAGAAAAATTGTTTGTTTAGAAAAATATATAATGTGATCCGTTATTAATAAATGATTTAAAATTGGCAAGTTAAACGTTGAAAGAGAAAAACTGTGAAATTTAAGTGTTTCATTAATATCTCTGAGACGGAAATGATATGTACTTTTTGGTCGTAAAGCTGCAAATAATCTTAAGATAATCTTTAAAAGTATCCCATAATAGTGGGTCATTTGACGGCAGTTGAAAAATAGAAATAAAAGAAAATAGCTCTCTTAACTGAAATGGCATTTAAAAATCTGATGCTTTACGCAAACAAAGAAACCATTCAATATCGACCTCAATTGATCCACAGGAAAAGTAACATCGTTAACAGTCCTTAAAACCTCAAAATATGTAGCCCCTACTACATGAAGCAACAATAATCGAAGATGATAACGTTCGGATTCAGCAGGGTAAGCATTATACATTCTGCCAATTACTTTACAAAATTTAGCACGTTTTCTCCAAACACACTTTACTGTATCCCTAACGTAGTAAAGGGGTGTTTATGGATAAATGTGGGGACTTTTTATTATTGAATTCTTATTTAAAATGAACCATGCAATAAATTGTGTGTTTCTCAGTTGTATTCTAAGTAAAGCTTCGGGGCATTATTTTCATGAAAATAAACTTTATGTTCCTCTGATAAGTGAACAGGGAAGTGGATGACTGTGTGAGATCGTTCGTGCATTGGACAGGAAAAAATTCTATAAGCTCCTTCACATGAACTGACATTTCGTGTGTTTAGAAAAGCAGATATTTCATCATAATTAAGCACATTACCTTCTGTAGTTACCTGCACATTAGCACAATCATGTCCTTTGTAAACGTATTTATGGATGCACTTTATACTATAAACACTTGCGCAAATTTCAACATTTATGTGTCTATCTATTCTGAAAAAAAGTAAAGACCGCTGGTGCTGTCAAAGATTGTTGGCCTATCTCCTCCTAAACCGTGGGGATTTAAGTTCCGACAAAGGTGCCCACAGATTCGAAAAATTCCGAGGAACCTGATAAGCTGACTTAAATTTCGAAAATCGAATTATTTTAGAAGATATTAATAAAAAACTGAAAAAATAAATACAATGGTTGCCAGATTTGGCATAAAATCATTCATTCCTTTGCAACAAAGCGTTTCCATGTATGTAGTATCACGTGAAATTGTCAAACATGAAGTAGAAATACACCCATTTTACGCCAAAATAAAATCTGCATGAAATAAGTAACTCAAAATGTGTTACACAAAGTTGACAATTTTCAAATAGTAAGATCGCTTAGACAACAGGAGTTTAGAATGAGCGATTATTCTTTTTTCCAAAACAGAATAACTAATATCTTGAAAATGAAAAATAATTAAAATGCAGATTATTTTAAAGCCGGTTCGGTCGCAGCTGGATTATTTGCTACCAGTAGAAATATTGGGCGGCGTTAACTATGCCATTATAGCAGTTATAGTACACTTTGGATATTTGCTAGCGCGACGAGACGGTATAATTCGTGGTGCTAAGTACGCCAATCTGCAAACGATTATGTAAATGAAAATATTGATAACGGTTTTCCGGTAACCTTAAATGACAATTATAGTAATTATAGCAGTACTCAAGCAGTTACTCATATGCAGTTACTGTAATAATAACAGTAATTATAGGTTGTGAGCATGTGTAAATCGCCAAATAATAAAAAGTCGCCATTGGTGGCAAGCTATCCTATCTGTTCCGTAGCTTTTATTAACTTTACATGTACGCAAGTCGCCAAATAATGAAAAATCGCCATGGGGGGGGGGGAAATTCGCAAGGTGTCCAATAGATTTTACTGTATTAAAAATACAGCTGAAACAGATGTTCTGATTTTATTACGCTTTAGCTCCTAATTAATATAACTTTTGAATGGCAACATTGAATATCATTGTGTTTCTGAGGAGTGCAAATAATTTTTCCAGCGAATATAAGCGGAGTGTGCACTCCAGGTGGAGTATAACTCAGGACCCGTGGAACACGGATTCCCATAACAAAATATCTTCCGTGTTATGAGGGGGAGGGGGTCTACTGTAGTGTGAAGTTTAAATTTTTATGTACCAATGAACATGCAAGAACCAAGCAATCTGTAGCTCAGTAACATTCTATCTGATCCAATCTTCGGGGTTTGTCTGTTGAAATTATATCTTTTTTACGAATAAGCCTTATTAGGGGCCGAATGCCTCATACGAAAAGCGAGCGTAGCGAGTCTGGGGGCCTTGGCCCCTAGTGCTTGAAAATAAAGTGACAGAAAAGGATTATAAGGAACTATGAAACTGTTGTCAATTTCTATAATACTACTTCCTTTAATATATTTAGTAATAGTTCTTCCATTATCTCTTCTTCTGTAAGGTGGATAACCATTAACATATCTTTTGTTTCACATGCAAATTTTTTTTGGAACATCTTTTTTATACTTACCATCATCATTCATGCAAATTGTGCTTGGATTAAGACTACCACAAGGACCATGCAGAATACGACATTTAACTAAATTATATAAAATCTTATCACTGGGGTCTGGAATTTCTGCAGAAACAACTTTATCTATGTCTAATATTTCTCTAAATTTACAATTATCTTGAAGGGACAGTAACAGATGAACATGAGGCAAGCCTCTTTTTAACACTTTCCAACAACGTTGAAAAGTGTTTATGATTTCGGTTTGTGTGTCTGCCCGTCCGTCCGTGCTATAACTCCCGTAAATATACACCGATTTCTATGAAATTGATATAAGTTGTTCCTAGGTACTGTACCATGTACCCTATTGAAAATGGTGTATGCTATGCAGCATTTATATTGCAGCAAATGGTGTAAGCAGCAAAATAATCCTGATGCAGTACGTTCCATAGCAGTTTAGAGACAGGCATCTATTTATAGCATAATAGTATCCTACTATATAGAGTTAGTTAATGATCTAACGACGATTGCGTGCTCCCTCAAAAGTTGCTCCAGAAGTATCCAATATTGGCGACCATTGAAATAAATTTCCAAATAGGGTGAGAATTATTTTTTTCGAAAATTTTAGAATGTAGAGGCATTATTTTAACCCTTAAAAGAATAAATTTCCGGCTTTCCGTGTTCGTGCGATACCGTTATGTTGTAAATCAGGAATACCTATTTATATTTACATCTTTCCGACATGATTGAGACATGCTTATTGCTTATTATTTCGATTTTTCTGTCTATTCTTCTGTCCACCGGTCCGTGTTTTAACTGCCATAAATAAACACCGATTAGTGCAAAAATTATGTAATTTTTTTTTATGTACAGTGCCATGTATCCTATTTAAAATGATGTATGTAGTATTTATACTACTTTTACAGGAGTCAAAAGAAAAAAAAATTACAATACATCACGCTCTATTGTCAGTCTATTGTATCAGTATGCTATCGGTCTATTGTCTCTATTGTACAAATATTTCTGCATGATTAATCAATTGTAAAATCTCTTTAATTTTTGCATGAAAAACGCGAACGGTAACATCAGGTCTGTTATTCGCAGTTTCATAGAAATGTACACAATGAGTTATTTCCGTCCATAAAGGGTTGCATGTAAATGTTAAGAAAATATCTGGCTTACCGAATTTCCTTACCACTGCCATAGCATCTCGATAGTTTTGAATCATGTTTCGAGGGCTACCAGTAAAGGAAGAAGGCAAAATAACAATTCGTCCAGCCTTTACGTTCATTTTGCTCGGCAGGTGCATATGTGTCTACTCGCATTTTTCCTTGTTGAGTACGGATGAATTTCAATCACCTTCAATGTGACAATAATAGTCAACAATCAATTGCTGAGTTAATTTTCCAGCATTAATAAATGGATTAAAAATTTCCTTTTGGAGGACATCCTTGAACCATATGATACACACTCTCGCATTGAGATGTTTTCCGCTCTCCTCCAGCTGGCATTGAAATATGCCAAGGACATTTGGCCTGATTCTCCACAAGGCCAAATTAATACATATGACATTGGATCGCTGTGCATACTGTCAAAATCTATTTTTTGCAACCCTCCATCACTAGCATAAACATTCATAGACCTATGAGATGGTGGAGCGCCATCATGCGATTCAAATACCGCTGCAACTTCTGAACATATTGGTTCATTGTAGCGGCGATGATCCGATATTTATTATAAAAACGCATAATTAAATTAACTGGCTTTCTGTTCTGTTTTAATCTAATTGAATTGGCTTCTGAAAAATCTAAAATGTACAGCTACCTGTAAAAAGCATTGCACGACTTTTCCGGATTAGATGGGTGAAATTCTGTGGTGTACAGTACCCTGATTTTTGAAACAGTACGGACCATAACCTGGAGGAAGTATATTAGCACCAACTGATACAAATGATAATGCATTATTATAGTGTCGACTATTTTGCCTAAAACGTGTTGATGTATAATTTTTTTCCAGTGAAATGCTTTATTTCATTAATATATTAGAAATTTCAGATAATTTGACTTTTTTTATTACAACACATACCGAAAAAACACGAGGAATTCTTTTCATGCGAAAAAAATAAAGCGTTACAATAATCACATTTATTGTCTAAACCGCCCAAAATAGACGTAGTTAAATTTGAAATACTTTCAGAAATAGCACACCGGTACTGAATTTTAAATGGCTTCTGCAATTTCTCTACCCTATTCTTTTCATTCTCTTCAAAATCAGACGGAGGTAAATTTAAAATATTTTCAAAAACAGCAGATCGATACTGAATTTTAACTGGCTGGTGCAACAGCTCTTGCTCTGTACTTTTCTTTTTACTTGATTTATACCTTTCATTTATTTCTTCCAGTTTTTGTTTAGTACCTTTCTTGACCAAAACGCTATAGTGGCCTGAATCCCCATTGCCCTCGTACAATAAATTTACGAATATTTTCCTTCTACTATATATACCCAATTTTGTAACACTAGGGGCCAAGGCCCCCTAGACTCGCTCCGCTCGCTTTTCGTATGAGGTATTCGGCCCCTAATAATTCTTATTCGTAAAAAGGGCATAAATTCCATACACAAAACCCAAAGATTGGATCAGATAGAATGTTACCGAGCTGTATATTGGTTGGCTCTTGCATGTTCCTTGGAACATAAAAATTTAAACTTCACACTATTTTAAATTATGTAAAACCTATGGAACACTTTGAGTATTTGCCAACCATGGCGATTTTTCACAATATGGCGACTTGCGCATATGTATCGTTAATAATTAGCTGTAAGAATGCAGTACTTCACATGTTCTTAAAAAAATTAAGTATTTTTTTTAGGAATGCGATTGCGCAGATCCCTATAAAAGTGCAATTCACAAAGTATTAAAGCATTTCAAAATAATGCATTCCATCAAGTATGAAGAACTAATTCCATAAAATAAATACAATTTCTGAATGATAGCAGACACTTTTTTCTTATTATAAACTCAGCTTATGATGCCACTATTGGCTAAGCAAAAATTCTCTCATACTTTGGGTCCGTGTTCGATTCCTGGCTTGGGTTTTGAATGTTAACTTGTCCGTCTTTTCATAGGGGGTAATGCTGGCTGCCAGCTAGTTGCTCTTACAATAAAATGGCCAGTAATTCGTGCCTTAACAGTCGCGAATGCTTGATGAGCAAACGCCCTCTCTTTGAAAATAAAACTTACAGCTTATTGCTTTCTGTTAAAGGGTACAATAGAAAAGTTCATAACAAAACCACTGCTCACAAGACATTAATGTTCCCACTCACTATTTACGTCATTTAGAACTATCTTTTCTTCTTCACAACAATAAGAAAAAACCATTGAGTTACTGGAGGATGCAATAAAACGAGACATTTGCTGTGCCCCCAAATAAATAAAAATTGTATTATTTTTACTGTTTAAAGGACAATGAAATAAAATCAGAAAATAAGGCTTACATTACAGCTGATCAAATTTTTACCTATTAAATTGAACTTCGACCAAATAAAATAACAAGTTTATGCATTTCTATAAGTAGAGCTGCTTCCATAATTGAATGCTGAGCTTATAAGTGATTTACAAAAGAAATTTACGCACATCCAGAATCTTTTTTATCAATTAAAAATTGGCTATGTTCAAAAATTACGCTGCACTTTCGGCTTGAGACATTTCCAAAATATGAAAATATATTCGAATTAGATGTAATTCAGCATCCTTTTATATTATTTAAATATGCTTTTTAAACTCAAATTTTAAGCATTTATTAAATACCCTATTTTACTGATACCGTTTGAAATATTTAAACGGAAAAGGATCTTTATTACTTTTAATACTAATTAAAAATATTTCATTATTTCAATTCATACTGAGGATATAGCCATCAATAAAAACTTCTGAATTAAATTTTAGATTTCATGTTTGTTAGTGTGCCAGTAGCATAACAATCCAAGCAATCAGGTGTCATACATTAAATTATGCTGCAATTTTAAATATTTATAATATATATTTACTTAAGAACTGCCAAAAATAATTCGTCAGTGTATCTGTCATTATCTCCAATTGTGCTGAATGCATTACATTCAGGACACTTACATTTTATTACTTTCGATATCTCTCGCAAAAATGCATATGTTTTAATCAATTTTCTGGCGTTTGATTTACAATAAATTCTCTTTCAACAAAAAGGTAGTTTTTAATTAAACATCCCCATAAGGAACATTTAGCATTCAATATGTTGTCGATTTGCACACGTAGCGTGATCAAAAGGTAGACAGGTATGTGTACTGGTCTTCTGTACGATGATGTGTAACCCGATGATAGATATCCTTCACTTGTAAAGAAAGTATATCATTGTGTACATTGTATTTTTTAAAATAACCAGTTTATTCATTTAAAACATTTATCGTAGTTAGAATTAAGTAAAAATTATTCAAATTTAATTAAGTAAGATAAATTATTCCATCAGTAACTATGATGAAATGTAAATTTATTCCAAAACTACATTTCCTCTAAAAACTATTTCAAGTAATTTTCCCACAAGCTACGAAGAATTTTTCGTTAATTTAATAGACATGTTATTTGCGTAAAATATTCATTAAAAACATTAAAAATTTTGAAACAAAAAAATATCCGGCATAAAATGTTTAATAAAAACAAGTATTAACTGCAAGATTAATTATATTTGACGAAATTTATTCGCAAAATGTTATTAAGCAATCTGTCACGGATAATTAAATTCTTGAGCCATAATTTAAAATTAATTAATATAATAAATGACTGGTAGTTAGAAACAGGAATAAGATGTCCCAGAGAATATCCGCTTTTAAAATACATTTAATTTCTGAAACTATTATATTAAAGTATCAAAAATTGGTGAAGTTTTTTGTTAATAAAAACTTTGGTGAATCAGGTATTTTACAGAATTCTTTAAAATTTGTATTTAAACGAAAGATTTTTCTTTATTAATAAAATCTTGAAATACTTTTAAACATTCTGCAAAAGATGCTTTTTGTTAATTCATGCGTGGGTGTGTTCTTCTCTTAGATCAAACTTTAAAATTAGAAGTTTTTTTAATATCATTTTTATGAAATATTCAGCTACAAATTTCACATTACGATTCGATACTTGTCATAATCGTATAAATGACTAGAAGCAGTTGCATAATAAAGAATGTGTGAATTCGAATTTATTTTCATAATAAAAATCCTATTGAAATTTTGAAATATCAAACGAAAGATTAGTTTTGAAAGGAGTTATAAAAAAATATTCACTGAATGATAGTTTCCAATTAGATGTATCGCGCCTTATTATTGTGTAGTCGTATTGATATGCCAGTCGAAAGAGACGTCTTATTGTAAGCCAGTTTACGCCGTCCGGGATATGTAGTGGCTAAAGAAACATTTACTACTCCACGTGTTCAGGTTCGATTCCCGGTCTGGGCTTGAGCGTCATTTTATCTGTCTATTCATGAGAGGTAACGGTGTTCCACCTATTAGGTGCCACTATGATAAAGTGAGCCGTACTTTCTGCCTTAGTTGTGGCCAGTGCCCATGAAAGGCTAGGGACCACCATTAGAAAAAAAAGAAAGATAGATAGATAAAAAAATACCAGTTCACAGATGATTCTCGGCAATCACTTCTTGAAAATAGCTGCATTTCCTTTAAGTATTTCATCGAGTAAACTTTGCTATGCGAATGACATGGATTTTGTGTTAATACTTATAAAAAAGGAAATAACAAAATATAACATATAAAATAAAGGAAAGAAACAACGAGAATTGAAAAAGAAATGATAAAGCATTGAGCTTTCATGTCTAGCCCGATTTTGAAGTTTTGTAGCGCAGAGGACGCATCAGACAAATAAATAAATTTATTTATGATCGCGATCTGCAAAAGGCGAGTCTTGGACAGCAAGGGGATTGCCTCTCGCATTTCTCCCTATAGCCTCCAATTAACTAGTCCCAAAGTTATACAAGGTGTTCTGGCAAGATTTCTAGACACTCAAAGTGTTCCACCAACGAAAAAGTTCGACTAACTCTGCTATATACCTGTGGGGCCAAACGGAAGGACTTTAGATATGCACTACCACCACTGGGATCGTCGAGCCAATTAATGACCGTACAACAGTAGCTCCAGTTCTATTGGTGCTCCTAAGACGACATTGTGACTTTTTCTGCGAGGTCAAAGGAATTCATGCATGAAAATTGGAATGTTTTTCTTCGGTTTCACTCTACGCCACACAAATGTAGATGGCAGCTCAAGAAAGTATTGAGTTGCCCGATACTTACCTCGTCGCGTCAATGTATATCTACACTTACGGAATACATGAGGGTAGAGCTACCTTTGCAAGCACAATTCGAAGACGACAGTAACATAAGATGAATTAAAAAGAATTAAGGTTCCCAAAATGAGGCGAGATCAAAGATCGAAATTGTCGTGAAAGGAATAGATGGAAATTCCCCTTGGAGCAGGAAAGACACATAATTGGCATAACCCTAGGTCTAGGAGGATGTCTCTACATAACATCGGAAAGTAAGTTACGTAAGCAATAAGATTATGTCACCGTCTATCAAAAAAAAGAAGTTAGTGATTTAGTGGTTGTATTGAGGATTTGTGGAAAACTTAACATTTAATTAGTTTTGTCTGTCAAATCGGAATCCAATACAAGCGGATTCAGTCAAAGCAGTTGCAAAGAGAGTAATAATGAGAATATTCCCCGAAGAATAATTAATAATTATAATCGCATTAATTTACATCACATTTTCAAAATGCAAATGTTTTCTCTGAATTCGGATAGGATGTCCGCTAATAACACTCCGATTTTAAAGTTAAAAATCTGAAAAACAAGTATCAATAGAAGGGTGGAAGAAACGGTATGTTTCTTATGTAAAACGCTGTAAAATTTTTATAAAGAATTTCCGAAATAGCGGTTACAAAAAGCACTATCAGACTGCGTTGTAATCGTTTGGCTCCATAACGAATTTGCCTCCATATTCTCCCGATCTGACTCCTTGTGACTACTTTCTGTAGGGCACATTGAAAGATAGCGTCTCCCGGAACCATCCCACCACGCTGGACGAGATTGAATCGTCGATTTGTATGGCATGGGAATCCGTTTCCGCTGAGACATTACGATCTGTGATGACAAACTTCATAATCGTTTGTGACACCTATGTATGTCAAAAGTCGGACATATTGAAAAGATTGTGTTGTGACTGCTTGCTGAAAATGAGTTTATATTCATACAAGATGAAAATTTTCGCTATTACATCTTGCGGTTTCGTCTTCTTGGAAACGGGAACTGAATATTTGCGCGTTGAAAAAAAAAAAAAAAAAAAAAAAATCTGAAATTCTTCCAGATTTTATTTACGCACTCGGCTGGAAGAATTTCAGTTTTTTTTTTTTAAATCTATTCAATCAATTCTGCTATATCTGTAAGTGCTCACACATACAGACTCCTGTTCGCATAATTTTGTTGCTGAAAATTGCATCAATTGCAGTTTCGCCCTTAGTGGTGAAATGTTTTGGATACGTATTGGAAAATCTAAAGTATCCATTTCAATTATGAAATCCGATCCTTGATCGGAATTTAATTCTATGTCAAAATCTCCTACTAAAACGGTCTTACATTCATCCTCCTTCAGTAACGTTTGGAATAGAGCGTCTAATTTATCTTCATAAGAAATTCGCGGACTAGCGCATGTAACTACAAATGTCACTTTATCTTGAATATACGCAATGACCATTTGAACACCATTGATCTGGCTCGTGTAGGCACGGGTAAAGCGTTTCATTGAAGTCTGTGTGTGCATCTGTGTGTCTGTGTGTCTGTCGGTGGCGTTACGGATAAACGGCTACACCTAGAAACACCAAATTTGGTACTCGGGAAGATCTAAACATGTAGTTGTGCACCTCGAAGCGATTTTATCAAAATTAGACATAGATTTTTTTCATTTTATGCGATTTCTGGCATTTTTTCTCACCTAATTGGTAATTACGCTCGCAGCAAAATGGCATTTGTATAATCGGATAGAGGAGAAAATTTTCTTTTAAAAACAGTTTGTTCTGAATACGTAACATGATTTACCGATTTTTAGGAATTTTTTGAAGTAAAACTTCTTTAGTCGCGACTAAGGGGTAACTCAGATTTTTTTTTCTGACGGAAGTAACGCTCAGTAAAGGAAGTGACGTATATGTCATATACTCCACGGCAAGAGCGCCTGAAAAAGAAGAATCACGAAAAATCCTACATTGTCGACCGCTCGCTCCTTTCGCGGACTTCATTGTTGAAAATGCATTATCATTACTATCATTATTTAGTTTTTCTTGAGATGGCAACGTTATCCACAAAATATGTATTTAAATATCTGGTTTTGCCGATGGCAACTAGTTGTAAAATTCTATACACTCTGAGGAGTTTGTGAAGATTTCCGTTGGGAAATAACTTTTGAATTAAATTGTTTTTAAGAGGTCTAACGTTTATTTTCTTGATTGTGTATCGTTAGATTGTGGCTAGTACTTATTTTCAGACATAGAATTATTACTGCCGTGGTGGTATTTGATGAACATACAAATGCCAAACGCGTTTTAAAATAAACGACTTGGCGCAGTGATTAATATTTGGCGTCCGCTTACTAGAAAGCTGGGTTAGTATTTTGACTAACTCTTGATACGCTTTTACATTCATCGTGTAAAAATACGGGGTACCTGTTAGGGAAAGAAACGGCGATTTCTCGCCATTTCTTTGAGACATCAATCTTTATTTATATATCAATAAGTGTTTTGAAGGTACATCCAACATAATATTTTACATGTAATCGCAACCTCACAGGAGGTTGTCGATAATCCTTATTTTTAGATGAATAATATACAAGGTTTTGGAAAAGCACAAAGAAATGGAACCTGTCCGCAATCGAACCGGAAAAGTAGTTGGAAACGTCAGTTTAAGAACACTTTTCCTGGATTCTAACCCAACTTCAAGGCAGAACATCGGTTTAAGAACAAGGAGATAGAACACCACAATTAAAGGGACAGTGGCTGCAAATGTACCTAAACAGCAGAGGGAAATTTTCGTTTAAGAACACTGTTGGAGGATCATACTTCGATCCCACGAAAGTAAATTTATAGAAGGGGACACTTCGCTTAAAAAGATGGATAACGCCGTTGTTGCAATCAGATGGCGCTACGCACACTGGGTAACTGCACATCTCAGGTTGTTTATATTTCCATCGAGGCGAAGTAAATGGAGATCGTTGAATTATCAAAACTTCAAAAAATTAAATGCATAGACTTATGAGCGTGATATATAGTAATTACTGGTTTCAGACGTGTTTTAATTACATAATTGTCTTATAATACTATTTCGTAGTGAATATAGGCAATAGTTTCGAAGTGAAATGATATTATTATTTATCAAATGCCAGTTGCATTGGCCGTTAGGCCATTAAACTCCTAAATATTATGCATGTCGTGTCTGTTATTATTTTACCCAAAAGATGTATATTTTAAGAAATGTTAGTACGTAAGAAACGGACCCTGGCTGCAATCAATCCCAAACAATGGACAGAACCTGCAGTTTAAAAACATGGATACAAAATAATAATTCGAAACCTACTAGCAGACGAAATCAACGCTTAAGAACACGGTGATTGAAAAACACAACAAAAATTACACTTCCTGCATTCGAACCCCACAAACAGAGGAAAACATCAATTAAAGAACGCAGTTAAAGTATAATACTAGACTACGGACATCCCCCCCCCCATTAGACCCAACCTTCAGACGGAACAATGGTATACGAAAACAGTTAAAGAATAATACTACAACATGGACACTTCCTGGATTCT
The DNA here is from genome assembly GCA_038373885.1 of Cheiracanthium punctorium. Lineage (NCBI taxonomy): Eukaryota > Metazoa > Arthropoda > Arachnida > Araneae > Cheiracanthiidae > Cheiracanthium > Cheiracanthium punctorium. The sequence goes on from JAWZYV010007050.1 coordinate 497,396, forward strand.
AAGTAATTATCATGAATTACCGATGATTCTTACTGTAGATTTTAATGTTAATTTTCGCTCTCAAGATTCTCAGTCGTTAGTTGATTTTTTAAAAGAAAAATTTGATCTAACTACGAATACTTCTCGACTTCAATCAACAACGCGTTTCGGTACAACGGTAGATGCTGTATCTTCAAGAAAATTAGCAAATTTAGATATTTAAATTTATGTTTCACATTATAATTACCACAAACCTATAATTTCATACATAAAAATTATGATGACATCCAAGTACCTATTTCCAATGAATAATATGAATATAACATTTATATAATCTTTGTAAAGTACATGGATAATAAATATAATTAAATCATAATATATTTATTTTAAGTTTAATCATTTCAGTGATATGTGTCGTAAACGTCAAAGAAGTTTTACTTCAATCGCGCGTAAAGATTACACGCATACACTTTTTTTTACTAAGCATCTGTTTCGGCAAATTTTTTCGTGAAATAATTTTAAAACTGTCGCATCTTGAATTCTATCCGTCATAAATTTTTGATATTTGGCAGATCGTGAAACTTTCCTTTCTCCCTCTTTTAAAATAAAAACGAAAACATTATGTAAATTAGGTGATTTTTTACGATTTTTAATGTAGCCTAATGTTTAGAATTTAATAGCATCAACGCGGAGAGCTTACGGGATTACATTAATTGATCATAGCACGTGATAATTTTGTTGCGTTGCCACAAAAAGGTTTAGAAAATAGGGTTTTTTCAACCAATCGAGTTTTTAAATGGGATATCGGAATTTCAATTCGCAAGTGAGGATCTATGACGTCAAATGCTTTAAAATACGTAAAAATTACGTCACAATTTTAACCCATTTATCCCTGCTCTTTTTTTTTAACACAAGGAGGCGATATTTTGAGGCGAGAAATAAACTGAGAAGTTCATGATTATTATTATTATCAGTGATATTTTAATCCGTTGCTTATTTAAAAATTGAAATATCTTAACATGGCTAAAAATGTTTTTCATTTTAAAAGCTACAAAATTCATTTTAAAGCGGGAGATATTAAAAATTTTCTGTTTATTTTTTTTCGCATTTAATTATGTCGCAGGTATATATATGTTTCCTAACATATGCGTGTTGCGAGAATAGTTTTATTTTAACGTTGGATTGCGTTCATCCTATTATAGTGTCCTATTGTAATTTTCAAAGTCGTTGTAAATTTTAATATGATACCGTTTGAAAGCAATTGAGCAAAATATCCAAATTAACTCCCTCAAACAACCGGGGTATCTTTTGAGGTAGTTAAACAGTGACGTCATAAATTTTAAAAAATGCGTGAAATTTGTAAACTCTGCAGCTCTAACGTCCTGTCACAGTTATAGCGATTCTAAATAGCTCCTCGAGATTACAAAGTTTGATGTTTTCAGTAGACAGAAGTATGGAGGATTTATAAGATATCTTTATATTGGATACAGGGATATTTAAGTTGGCACAGCTTGAATATTTTTCACCACGGTGAGATTAAAGGTTTTGCGGGGCTAAATACGCCAATCTTACAAAACTATGCATAAATTAAATATGTAGAGAGCTTCCTTAATAGCAACTATTATGTGAAATGAATAATGTTTATGGTAATGCGTTAAGTGCAAAGAATCTCCATAGAATAAAAAGGCCCCATTTGTGCCCATTAAAGAGGGAGAAGCGAAGATTGATAGTATTAATATGCGTAATAGGTAGTATTGGTAGATTTGTCAGGATAATATGAATAAATCACAATATACCACGTTAATAAATATTTCATGAAATTAAAAGTGTTCTGTTTATCCTTTTTCAAGGGTTATTTTACAACCAACTGAACGATAACTAATTCTAATTTGCGTTGATATATTCCGCAGTCATTTCAACAGAGGCGATTACTTGAACTTAAAAAAAAAAATGAAATTCTGTTTTGTCACATGCAGATATTATTTTAGTAAAATATTCACTTCTTCCCGTATGAAGAGCGGGTACACAGCTTTTGTGAAATAAACGGTTGTCCATTTCATGTAGTATCTGAGGTATCTAATACTACAACTTGAACCTAAAAAATAGTATGATGTAGAAATAACACATTTTGAAATTTAGGAGTTCTCTGGAAACCGCTAAGCTTTTCACTTTTCTGATAGCGAATGACACCGACGTAGTTTTTTGAGTCATTATATTGCAATGATGCCAGGTTAGTACTCATGACGCAAACTTTAGATCATAAGTCAAATTATTTTGCTTTTATTTTAGATTTCACATCACTGGAATTAATTGGAATTACACATGTAAGGAAAATTTTCGTTTCCTACCGTGCGAAGAACGGGCACGCAGCTAGTGATTTTTATAAAGGAAAACTTAACGAAACACTTTACCCGTGCTTACGCGAGCCAGATCAATGGTGTTCTAATGGTCATTGCGTATATTCAAGATAAAGTGAGATTTGCAGTTACATGCGCTAGTCCTCGAACTTCTTATGAAGATAAATTAGAAGCTATATTCGAAACGTTGCTGAAAGAGGATGATTTTAAGACTGTTTTAGTAGGAGATTTTAACATAGAATTAAATTCCGATCAAGGATCCGATTTCATAACTGAAATAGATACTTTAGATTTTCCAATACTCACTAATCCAAAACATTTCACCACGAAGGGCCAAACAACAATTGATGCAATTTTCAGACTCAAAATTATGCGAGCAGGAGAATATATGAGCACTTACAGTTATACCATTATCCTCTATACGGCAGAATTGATTGAATATATATTTTAAAAAAAAAAGAAAACTGAAATTCTTCCAGCCGAGTGCGTATATAAAATCTGGAAGAATTTCAGATTTCTTTTTTTTTTTGAGATTGCCACATCATGAAGTATCTAATCCTAAGGTATTAATGGTGTAGCTTAAACCTAAAATACAGTGTGATGTAGAAATAAGACATTTTGAAAGTTAGGAATTTTCGCTGCAAACCGTCAAGCTTTTCTTTTTCTGATCCATAATGATACCGACATTGTTTTTTGTGTCATAGGGCCCATTTACATGGACGAAAATGCGAGGTCAATGCCGGAACTTTCGCTGCTTTCTACCCCGCTTTCCCTACGTAGGGAAAAAATGCGGGGTAGAAGTCCAGTGAAAAATGAATGAAGGGATGACCTGATTCCCATGGAAGGAATGAAGGATTTCCCATGGTGCATTGCGCGTTTTCCCCTTTACTCTGCTTTTACCTGGGATTTTCCATTTTTCCATGTAAACTTGCCTATAATATCTTAATGGTCTCAGTTTGTACTCATACTAACTTTACGAGTAACTGAAGAGTATGCCAAAAGTCAAATAATTTTATTTATTTTTAGATTCCACATCACTGGAATCAATTCGAATTACACATTTAAGAAAACTTTTCGTTCCCTACGGCTCGAAGAACGGGCACGCAGCTAGCATAAAATAAAAATTGATTATGAAGGGATTTATTTTAGGTGGACGAAGATTAAATGTATTGAGTGTAGACATGCTTTAGTCGTGACATTTTTTTTTTCTAGCGCCCGTGGATATTGCCTTTCACAACGGGCTGTGACTTCTAGTTGTAACGATATTCTGCTATTTGAAATGAAATAAAATTGATATATGCTATTAAAGATTACAAGATGAAATTTCCCATCTAAAATAGTGTATGTATCGTTAATAGTTCTATAGGAGCACTCAAAATGATACCAATACAATACGGTCAATGACAGTTTTTAAAGAAAGGCATCTATTTAAAGCGTATAATACTATCCTAGAATATCCTTAGCTAATAATTTGACGATGATCAAGAGCCTCCCGCAGAAGTTGCGCCAAAAATCACCAATGTTGATGACTTTTCCGATAAATTTCCAAATAGGTTGCGAAGAAAAATGCTTTGAAAAATGAACAGAGCTTGGCGATATTTTCATTATTTGGCGATAAATCAATCTAATGGGATGATTTTGAGACATGACGATTTCATTAGGAATTTTGAAAATTCGTTATTCGTGGTGTAATTAACCGATTTAGTGAATTGTGTTTTGTTAAGGAATGACTAAGGCCTATTTACCTAGAGTGGTAGGGGGGAGGGGGTTGCGTCGGTCGGGGGAATTTCTCCGACCGTCAAAAATTTGTTAATGCGTAAAATCCCAAAATGTTTAACGGATTTACATAGAAGAAAATAACAAACATTTTTTTTTTTTTTTTTTTAGACCGTGAAAATCAATTTTAGATTGCTAACCCTTAAAAGAATAAATTTCTCGCTCTCAGTATTCGCCCGATACCGTTATGTTGCACAAAAGAAATATTTATGTGTTTAACTTACCAGCAAGTTTGAAAGGTCTTTATGATTTCGGTTTACTTGCCTGCTCTGTTGTCCACCCGTACAATGTTCTTAATGCCGTAAATGTACACTGATTTGTGTAAAAATTATGTTTTTTTCTATGTACAGTACCATGCACCCTGCATTTATATTTCTTTTACAGAAGAAAAGAAATATATATATCGCACTCTATGGGCAGTTATTCTTGAAAACGTATTTTAGAGATGTTCGGTTTTTTGAAAGAAAACAAAGTTGGGATACATATTATTAAGGTTCTCAAAATAATGCTCTCCATTGAAAACAGTGTCTATATTATTAATAGCTCTTCTACAGGAACACTCAAAAGAATTCCAATACATTGCAATCTGTGGCATTTGAGAGACACTAATATATTTCTAGCACATGGCAGTGAGTATAAAATTTTTACGCTCTTCAGTTAAACGAAGGAAAACAATTTTAAATCTCGTTTACAGGGTATCACAAAATTGCATCTATAGTGATAATACAGCACTGTCTTCGCGCCAGAATTCGCGCCAGATTTAAGAAATTTACATCACCAAATTTGGCGAAAAAATACAGTTGCGTTGGAAAGTGTTTTATAATCGATGCGTTTGGCACGACTTATCTGTCTTGTTTGTTTTGTTTTCGTTGAGCACAGCTGACAAAGGAATGAATGTCCGAGTGAGGCACATGAAAAGTAGCAAACAGATTTAAAAAAGAATTTTAAATTTCTCTGTAAAGTCTTGAGAACGTAATATTGACATATCTGAAAGGCAATGTATTTCTGAACGACAGCATTAGCGTTAATCAATGTGATACCAGCTGCCCTCTGCTAGTTAGATGAATGGCAAACCTCGTAGTCTGATTAAATTGTAGTGTCAGTAGATATTCAGAGAATTACTGATAATGACAGAGAATTATTGTGGCAGTTTCAATTTGAAACACTGATTTACAACGCTATGTCGTCGATTCGTTGTGTATTGTTGAGCACTGCGAATATATATTTGTGAACTCTAAGTACTATTTTAGATGTAATTCAATAAGTTTATTAGTGGCATTCATGCATGTTTCTAAGTAACTAGTAAAAGAAAGCTACGAAAGTAAACGAAAATTTGGATTCATATCATTGAAGCTGCACATACACTATGCTCCGCAGCCAGGTGGTGGGCAAGGGAACCACTCTATCACGTATTGGGTCAAGGTTCGAATCCCGTTCTTGACATGGATATTAATTTGTCCGTCCCTTCATAGGGGGAAGGCTGGTCGCCCAGTGGGTGCTCATATAATAAAATGGCCAGTAATTTGAGCCTTAGTAGTGGTGAATGCTTGATGAGCAAGCGACTGCCCTTTGGGGAAAAAAGTATATGTAACATTAGCACCACGGGAAAGTTGTGTAGTCGTGAACAGGAGGGAAGCAAGACTGTTGAGGTCTCCTGGCGTTGGGTATAAGGATGCTCGGGACTCTGGAATTAGAGCCGCTATTTTGGGATCCGGGTCGGATTGAGGCGGCCGGTCTTCGCTAGCCGGCAAACGCCGGAAGCGATCGGTGAAAATCCTTGGGCACGCCTTGCGGCTGCCGATGGATGAAAGGAAGGAGTCGAAGGCCCGATTACATCATTTTATTTGGTGATTCATACATCTTTGTTTGGCAGCTGCGTTTTGCGGAAGATCCGCTCCTGGCCTGCTGCAGGCCCTTTTAACAACTTTTGGGTCGTGTTACATGATCAAAGAGCATTGTAATTATTGGCCAAAAGCTAAATCTGGGCAGTGGTTTTTCCAGGTTCGTTATGACTTTTAAGACGCCTTTGTGGCTGGCTGCTGGGACCATCTACAAAATTACAAAGGAATTGCAAGGGACCGTGTAGTAATTGCAATTTTTGAACCCCAATTTTCTTTCTTCAACTGAATTAAACTGCGTAGTTCCAGAAATATGGGATTTTCATGGGCTTTTGATTTGTAATGTTATATATACATATATATACTATGTACCCAAACAGTGTTATATTATGTATGAAACTTACTAACTTGTACTCTATGCAATGAAAAATTGTAATTCTTATTATTATCTTTTTAATACAAACTACTGTGTATTTAATTCATTATAGGCCATTTAGTTTAGTTTATAACTCAACAATTTCATCTGTACTTATGCAATTATGTTGCGGATAGGGAATTAATAGAACTATACTCAATAAGGTGGAAGAAATTTCGAAATTTTATATTTACCAAGTTGTATAACCCAGCATTGCCCGGGGACAATAGCTATTGCTTCATATTTAAAATTCATGAATAATATGACATGAATGAAAACTATGTATAATAGCACACATACAATTGTACTTTTCCGAAAATGTGTAGTGTATTCTCAAACTTGAAAAATTCAAACCACTCATTTTATTCCTTAAAACATTTATAGGATTACATACGAAATATCAGGCAAACTGTAATTAAAAACAGGTATTTCGATTGTTTAAGTGTTTGTTTTTTTCGCTATTCAACGTTACTGAAGGATTTCGGGTTAGCTCAAATCATCATTCGTATTGCGGACGTACAACGCAGAGTGAATCTACAAGGAAATAATGAAATCCCAAAAATGTCGGCAAATTATTCATTATTGGACGAAAAGTGTTGTTAAAATACACTGTTAAAATGAGTAGTTCAACGTATTATGTATCTTAAGTATTAAAATAAGTTATTTTAAGTGGAGAAGGTTTTTTTATGAGTTATTTCAATCATCATTTAAAATGAAATGATTTATAGCGTATTTCTATAATAAAGCTGACTGGGGTACGAGAGTTACCCCACGCTACCTTCAACGTCAGTGTTAGGTGCGCACCTTCTGCCGGTTCAACACAACTACTAAGATTGCTTTTGTTATTCTTGTTAAATGTACCTAAATAAAATAAACTGAGATCTTCCGTGGAAAATTAGCTTCATTTCAATTCAAATGCTTTAAAAATTTTACATGCATTTTGAAAATACCCGTGTTTTTTTATGCATTTTTTTAATTAAAGAAGCATTTTGTATTTTGTATTTTAGTGCTTGAATCAATGTATTAGGTTGTAACGAAAGTTTTCCGCCACTGCAAGTATTGTCTGCACAAACAGTTCACGTTGGTGTCTTTGCCAATATTTTGTTAAACGATTTTTGTTATTTGAAAAAAAAAAGACTTGTTTTAGAGCACTGTGTTGTGAAATCTGTAAAACAATATCGTTATGATTAAGTAAAAGGTGTCTGAAATGGAACTATCACACTACCAGATTGAACCATCATTTACTCTCAGTTCTGTTGCAAAAAGTCAGCTACAGAATGACACCGAATCATGTGTACAGCTTAAGGTACAACTGTTGTATCATACGACACTGTGAAGATTTGGTACCAAAAGTTCAAAAACGAGGACTAGGACATTTAAGAAGCAGGGCGCTCTGGCCAGCTTACTGATGCTGATGAGGCCAACGAGAATTTGTGGAAGGAGATAAAATGTTCATCCACTCGAGAGCTAGTTAAAAGAGTTAGACTTTAGTGCCATGTCCATTAGTCGCGCTAAGCATCGCATATACTTGATATATAAGGTCAATCGCTCGGTACCGCATGAGCTGACCCATGCAAATCTGGCGGAAAACTTTCGTTACAACTTGATATTTTGTATCGAAAATACATTTTCGGTGTATTTTACCCAACTCTGCTCACAATAGTTGCACAAATGACGGGCCAAATTTGTTTCACTGCATATACCCAGACCGCACAGCAAACTTGCATCAAACTTGCAGCAAGCTTGATTTATCAAGTCAATAAACTTGAATTAAGTTTGAAAATTTCAAGCGTGTAAGCTTAATGCAAGCTTCAATCAAGTGTTCAAGTTTACACTTGCCCAACTTGCATTAAGCTTGACATAGCAAGCTTGAATCAAGCTTGGCATATCAAGCTTAATTTCAAGCTTAAAAATTTTCCTAAAAAAAAAAAAATCTTAAATACATGGGCGCCTGTAGGCGAACTAGCCCCACATATTTTATCTTTCCACGCATTTTCCACTCTATGCTGAAATTTCAAGTTAATTTAATCTGTTTTCGTCAAGCGTCCGCGATCGAAATCGGGACCTAAGGATTGGGAATCCAGCGTCCTAACCATTCTGCCAATCCGCCTCGCGCTGGCACGACTAAAGTTTGAAGTGACTGTTATGGTTGTCACGCCGGTTTTTGGCGAGATTGATGATCAGTATTCGCCGATGCCGATCTGTTTCTTTTATTTTTCCATGGGATGAATCAAAATTAAAACAATGTTATGTGTGATTTATAGACTCTACTAATAGAGAAATAAGCATAATATAAACTTAAAAGCAGCACACGTTTTAAAACTTTCAATATCGCGACACTCATGCTGGGCAATTCTGGCCAAAATCGAGACAAACGACTGATTTTGAAATCAATTTCGTAGTATAATTGTATTTTATTTTGAAGAATTTCAATATTTGGAAATACAGAATCTTTTTTTTTATTCTATGGTCAAGTACATTCATGACTGATGATAAATTATTTGTTATGTGGATGTGGCTTTCCAAATCAAGCAGTAATTAAGTTGTATTCAAGCTTGACAGTTCAAATGACTTCTCCAAGCTTGCTGCAAGTTTAAAATGAATTGAACTGTCAAGCTTGTATTAATACGTCAAATTCAAAGAAATGCCAAGCCTGATTTAAGCTTATGTGCTGTCTGGGTAGTACAGAGTTGTGTGAGATTTTTTTGAGGGGGGGGGGGAGAGGAAGGGCACCCATTACATATTTTTGAAACTGCCTAAGTCTTAAAAATTCACTGAAATATTAAACTTTATTTATTCATTAGTATTTTTCCATAGGCATGGATTTTTCAGAAATGTTTTGTTTGTTTTATTTACGTCATACATTTCAGAAGAAAATTCTGAATTTTTGCATTTAGCAAAATGTTTAACAGTAGATATTGAAAGTTTACCCCTTTCTGCTGACCAAATTTTCCCCATACAAGTAAAACAAACCCCAGGCAGCACTACAAATACAGAGCTGTTCAGGCTTATCACTGATGTACGGTAAGCGAAAGCAAAGCTTAAATCCATTGCTATCAACCGCGCGGGAATTTTTTCAAAATCAACGCTCGCAGAATATTATGGCTATAGAAGATCAATCATTTTGTGCGAATAGTATTGGGTGAAGTTTTATTTTTTTAATTTGCATGCAAATACCAAAAGGATTAAAAACATAAGTAAGTTGGTGATACAAGTGATCACACAATTTTGGATACAGGGTTAAATACCAGGCAAACAGCAGCATACTTGTTATACTTTGGCTCTGAATGCAATAAATGTGTGTGAATCCAAATCTTTATGAAAAATTCACATCTAAATACTAAAACGATTAAAAATATACATACTTTATCGATTGTCAGAAATCACACAGGTAGCGGTATGCGGCACACTTGTATTTGCGCTCTAAATATTAGGTTGTAACGAAAGTTTCAGGCCACCGCAAACTTCGTCAGCACACAGTTCTCGTTGGCGTATTGGCTCATATTTTGTCAAACGATTTTTGGCATTTGAAAGAAAGAGGCTTACTTTATAACACTGTGTTGTGAAATCTGTAAAAAATATAGTTATCATTAAGTATAAGGTGTCTCAAATAGAACTATCACTCTAGAGGATTAGAACCATCCTTTACTTCCAGTTGTGTTGCAAAAAGTCAGCTACATAATATCAACGAATTAGGAGTACAGCTTTAAGTACTATTGTTGTATCATGTGACACTGTGCAGGTTTGGTACCGAAAGTTCAAAAATAGTTATCTAAGGATTTAGAAGTCAGTATTTCAGGCAGATATGGCGGAAAGCTTTCGTTACAACCTGATACAATAAATTTCTGTTAATGTTCTTATTAGATTAAAACGCATTTCAGAAGTCAGATATAAATAATAAATGAATGCGAAATTTACATACCTTATTGGGATCCAAGAAGAGATAATGCAGATACCGAACACGATGTGAGCTGTTAGCCGCACCAACGATGTCGCTGCGCTGTTGTTGAGTAATGTTTGGCTGGTTTATTTGATCACTGCATTGTGAAGAAAATACCGGATCATGGTGTAACCTCGAAACACACTTCAATCTGAACCATAATGCTTGTTTTTGTAAAAGTGATCGAACCATCATTTGGTTATTCAGTTTACTTTTCATCAATAAATGGTTCAACGTTGAACTGATAGTTTTGACAATGTATGAGAAATATCAACCTGTTTATATACAAAATCAGTACCGATAATGGTGGGCATCTGTACATCAGCAAATTTCATTTACACGTACCGAAATTCAGCAGAGCCGAAGTATCCTCCATTACGAATAAAATGAACTACTGATAAAAATAAATAAGTTATCAAAAAAATAATATTTTATAATCATACGGATCATTTATCTAGTAAATGCGGCAAGATTAATTACATTCATGAAGTTATTGCATATTCATTAAAGAAGTGAAATAATGAATTTTTGCTCTACCTTAATGATGCATTAAAATAGTTCGTTATGTTCTTGCAGCTCATTGAAGATAATTTGAATGCATTAGTAGCTTTTCTAAAACGATTATCTTACTTTTATCATTCAAAGAATAGTTTGCAGAAGCGATATTTTTTATAAAACCCTCAAATTTCTGGATCCCCCACCCCTCCTTTTTTTTCAAAGGTGTATTGAAAATGTAGTTTCTATGTTCACACACATTATAACAACTATCGTCATTAAAATAAGTTCGTTGTTCACTATAACCGACTATTTTTGTACACAATTCTGAAGACGTTGGTGTTCACTATCAGAGCCCACTATATCCGGAGTTGGCCGCATATATAGCATATATATAGAGAGAGTGCCTGCTAAAGTCCGTTGTCACCCCGATAATGGTCTATGGTCAATTACTACTTTGGCTATCGCCAAAATCTCGCAAACTATTGCAAGTTTGTCGACTTTTGGTGAAATATTGTGAAATTAAGTGCCAAAAACAAATCTTTCATATTGATATCGGAAATATTTGGCTAGAAATCGCTAAACCTTAGTATTCAAGTCAAACATTGGGGCCAAGACCTGCGCTGCCCAATTTTGCCTTCGCGACCATGGGCTCTGTGATGCGAATTCATATGCCTCGGCCAGGGGGTCAGCCTGACGTGAAGCTCCCAGTGTTTGACTCCAAGCAAGTTTGGCACCCATTTTATTGACCCACTCAAGGGATGAAAGGCCGAGTCGACCTTGCCCAGCCCGGAATTCGAATCCCTGACCTGTGGGACGGCAGCGCGGTGCGCGAATCATTACACCAGTGGTCTTCAAACCATAGTATTATTGCAGTATTTTATCTCTTTCAAACAAAACAAGTTTAGATGAAGAGCGCTGAAAATGCGTTTTATTTAATAGACGTGAAGTAAGTCATCTGTTGTCCACGTCAGATATTTTTATTTTTAAACTTTGTGCAACCGTAAATTCTTGTAAAACTTCAAATACTTATTATTAAATTTTAAAAATATGTGAACTAAATTTATACACACATATAAAGGGAATGCTATTAAGAATAAATATGCCACCACTCTAACTGGCCACTCGAGGAAATCCCAGAAATTTTTAAAATATTGCCTTCCGGGCTCGTTTTGGAAAGAATCCAGTTATTGATCTGTTAAGCGTCCCACACAGGATCTCGTTTTCATTCTGGCTTAATTGCTTCTCCACTTCTGCGATCTCGGGACACTTAATTCCTTTATTTTGTTAAAGTATTTGCATGGTAATCATTCATTATTGTGAATGCAAAGAACCCAGCCGTTTTAAGTATAAATACCGACGTATTAGAAATAGTTTATTTACATTATTCTTATTCAGCGAACATTGTTTGTTTTGATCAGAGAGAATTTAAAGTGGATTTTTTACGCTGGTGAATGTTTATTTCCACAGTACATTATACAATAAAAGTTTCAGACTATTACTAAGCAATAACAATAGAAATTATGAAGATGTCCTTCATAAAATAATCTTCAACTGCTTTTTACTCAAGAATGTTTATTTATATATATTGTTACTTTCCGATCATGTACCATGTAAGGAAAGTATTGTAATCATGAAAAATTCGACTTCGAGATTTTGGTGTTTTTACACGTTTTGAGGGCTTCTGAGTCCATTTATGCTATTTTTACGAGATGTATGTATGTATGTGTGTATGTGTGTGTGTGTGTGTGTGTGTGTGTGTGTGTTTGTGTGTATGTGAGTGAACACGATAGCTTCTGAACGGAGCATTCGATTGAGCCCAAATTGGATATATATGTCATAAACCACCGTCGCAAGACCGGTATTGATTTTGGTGTGTATAGGACTTATAGTTTTTCTACAGGGCTACGACAAAGATTTCTTTTACATTATGGCCTATGGGGGGAATTTCTTGAAAGTGCCCTAGCGTTTAAACGATACATTCGATTGAGCTCAAATTGGGTATATATGTTATAAACCACCATCCTAAGACCGGTATTGATTTTGGTGTGTATAGGACTTATAGTTTTTCTACAGGACTACGACAAAGATTTCTCTTACATTATGGCCTATGGGGGGGAAATTCTTGAAAGTGCCCTAGCGTTTAAACGGTATATTCGATTGAGCTCAAATTGGGTATATATGTTATAAACCGCTATCTTAAGACCGATATTAATTTGGATGTGTATAGGACTTATAGTTTTTCTACAGGGCTACGACAAAGATTTCTTTTACATTATGGCCTACGGGGGAATTTCTTGAAAGTGCCCTAGCGTTTAAACGATACATTCGATTGAGCTCATATTGGGTATATATGTTATAAGCCACCATCCTAAGACCGGTATTGACTTCCGTGTGTATAAGACTTATAGTTTTTCTACAGGGCTACGACAAAAATTTCTTTTATATTATGGCATAATGGCATATGGGGAGAAATTCTTGAAAGTGCGCAAGCGTTTAAACGGTGCATTCGATTGAGTTCCAATTTGGTATATATGTTTGAATTATTCATCGATTAAAATTTATTTAAATGCTTGGTAATGATCTTAATCGTAAGTGTTCGGAAAGTCGAGTGGAGTCACTCCAGATTTTTTATTATTATTAACTATAATTTTTGAACGTTTAAGTTCTACCAAATCTTTTAAAAGGTTGTTTCTTTTCTGTAAGCTTGGTTTGTTCGAAAATTGCTATTTTTATACTGGCCAATTGTTAACATTATATTACTTTGATGTGAAGAGGATCCCCCAATATCGGGAATGGTAAATTGTCTATAATCCTCTCCAGACTTCAGATTCTGTGTGGTCCAAAAGATGACATTTTGAACAACTTTTTATTAATATCAACGTTACAAGAAGAACTGAATATAATAAGATGAACTGAAGAAACTTTAGATTCGTTAAATTTATGCAGGTGGACTTGTCATTTACTCCGATGCTCGGAAGTCCTGCAGCTTCCTTACTCTCCGGTCCAGGAAATCCATGACTAATTGTATTTGGAAAACAGAATGTGTGTGTCTGTTTGGAAAACACGCACACACACACAATAATTACCTGCTGTTGGCGGCCAATACTGTAACGCTTCATTCCACAGCATGGTTTTTTATAGAAATGATTGTTCTAAGTGCGCTTGCACGGTATCGGGAATTAGCATCCGACACCTGAATTTCCACACAGCAACAAAACTTCAGCTCAACAGAATTCCGAGCTTTGCTTCGGGTATTCAGCAGAAACATGGAACTCATGAACTCATGGAAGCCTGACATGATACATTTTATTATACTGAACACCTAGGCCATTCCCAATTAAAAAAAAAAAATCAGTCTTTAATTTTTCCAAACATTATATACAGAGAGCATCTCACTGAGGAATGATCAAGGAATCAATCAAGTAAAACAGACGGATACAATTGTACACAAGTTGTGTTCAAGGAAGTTTTTCTTAAATTTAGTTCAAAAATTGTCCACTAGCTTCCATCAAGACGGATAGTCAAGTCAAACAGATGGATACAACTGTGTACAAGGTGTGCTGAAGGAAGTTTTTTTTTTAATTGAGTTCAAAAATCGTCCACTAGCTGCCACTTTACATAAAAAACAGCAAATTTAAAGATAGACTCACTCACTAACTCAAAATGCAAAAATAATTTCAATATTGCATTTTTTAAAATTTATTATTTTATTTCAGCTATTTATCGAGCTGAATTTCCATGCAAAGCATCTACAGTTCACATTTTGGAATTAAACATTTTAAAATTGCCCTTGAGAGCATCTTGTGCTCTTATGCCGAAGTTAGTGGTCAACGACTCACCCGTTTTAGCTACAGAATTCAATTCATAGGAGAAGTTAATTATAATAACCCTGTACACATATAAATGTACAGTAAAATTATTTTTTTTAATCTAAAAAAGTGCATTTATAGATAGCATTGCTTGATGACAGTGGAATAATGCCATTCTTACACGTCTTCTCGTCACATCTGAAGGAAAGCACGTAAAAACGTTAGGTTGGCAACCGCGTGGTAGGATAGAAACTTTGACATTCACATTTCAGTCGTCTACCATGTTTACGGTAGACGGCTGAAATGTGAATGTCGTACCAACCTTTCACAGGTTGGTACGAGCCAACTTTTCAACGTGCAAACTTCAACGTGGTCGAGCCAACATTTCACAGTATCAGAATCATCTTTGCATACATCAAATTTACGTGCTATCTTTAGAAAATATATTAGTAAGTTATCATGAAACAAAAATACCCGAGAATTAACTCTGCCCTATCGAACAAAAATTTCAATCTTAAATGAAGATAGATTCCAAATACACCATCTCCTTATTGTCAAATAATTTGTTTTTACTATCTCAAATGCCCAAACGTTTTTCAATATCTTCTTTTCTTTTCTTTTCTTTTTTTTCTTCGTGATGTGAATGATCAATAAATAAATACCAACCCAAAAAGTTCATTTAAAGTTACTTTTAGCCATATCATCTAAATACATTAATTTTTTTTCGTTCAACAACATGATCTTACACCCATAAAAATTTCGATCGTCTTAAAACACTGAAGAGTTAGTTTTCCATCAAAACATTAATTACTTATCGATGTACCTAAAAAGCACCCTTTCTCTAATGGTGAAGACTTATAATCATGTTAAAAGTCACTGCTTTTTTATGATGGCTCTAAAACAAGTGTCTTCAGCTGATTTTCTGATCCTCACTTCAGCCCACGTCTGAATACTCGAAGGACAAGCTCATTAAATATGCATAATGTATTCAGATTTAATCACCTTACAGAACAGGGAATTAAGACGGACAGTTAAAAAAAATAAGAATGAAATCCTTAGGAGCACGATGTCACGCGCAGATGCTCTTCAAAATTATAGTGAAACTGCCATTTTAATTGATTAATTAGTGGATATTTTTACAGCATATATGAGTTGGGAGTGTGCGATTAAAATGCATATTTGTTGATAAGAATAGCTGAATTACCCGTTATACATGCTGAGAGAATGAGGATTGTATAAATACACTATTATATTATTATATGCACATTGAAAACAAATTTCAATAATATATATATATATATTAAATTTTGCATAATGGGAAAATTTTTAGACAGATTAGTTGAATACAGTGCGTGACATTGAAAATACAACACCAAGAAGAAGTGGTCAGAAAATTATGCAAATTTCAGGGTAAATGCAACTTGCCGAGTTATGCTAATGATGTAAAATTGGCAGCTCGCCAGTGCACGTGAAAAATGATACACAGATAGGAACCGATAGAACGTACAATTTTTATGAAAGTATTGCCGCTAGAGAAATTTTATTCTTAACTCGGAGGACACGTGTAACCAGAGAATGCCAGGGCGCAGTCAACGGAGGCAGTTCCTGCAGACCGACGATTTTACAAGGGGTACGGTAATCGAACTGAGAAGGGCAGGTTGATCCATTCGGCAAATCTCGGCAGACACACACCTGGATGTGTTCACTGTACACCGGCTGTGGCGAAGATGGTTGGAACAAAGAAATGTGGCACGTTTAAGGGGTGCCGGTGCAGCCAGAGGGACGTCAGCATCGACGCATCCACCGACAAGCGGTGGCGGCCCCGCAAGCTACTTCAACCTCCATTTTGCGACATGTTCAAGACACCTTGGATGTTTCTATATCGACCAGAACCATTTCCCGTCGATTGGTTGCGAGTGGCCTGCACTCATGGCGTCCATTAAGAAGATTGCCATTGGCTCCACAACATAGACGGCAACGACTGCAATGGTGCCAGGCTAGAGCGACGTGGACGACAGAATGGCACAGGGTCGTGTTCTCAGATGAGTCACGATTCTGTTTCTCCAGTGATAGTCACCGCGTACGAGTGTGGCGTCGATGTAGAAACAGGTCCAATCCGGCAGCAGTTGCAGATCGTCCCACCGCGCGACAATGTTGCATCATGGTTTCGGGAGCAATTGCGTATGACTGCGGCCGGTGACACTCCCCTACCTTCAAACGGTTCCCAACGCCATGTATCAGCAGGATAACTCTCGACCGCACACTGCTCGCATCGGCCAACGTGTCCTGCAAGGTTAGGCTTACCAGATTTTTAAAACCTTCAACCGGGACACCGGAATGCCCCCAGCATCCAGAGACTTATTATCACATGGGCAAATCGGGACTTTGCCCAGACCTCCGGTTCGAAAAGGCGCCCAATTTCAAATGTTGTTCTGAAATAATCTTTTATACGTCAAAATTTTATGAAAACCAAATTTCATTGATGGGGGACCCCAAATCTTCAATGCCCGGGGCCCATGTTGGTCATAATCGGGTCCTGCCAGCGCCCCGGGTATTCAAGGGTACATTTGCTCGGCCAGTGACAGAACGTGTTCGCGCTCTCAACTGGGAAACGGAATGTGCCTGGTTCAAAACCAGGTCGCTTCCGCCGATCTAACCGTTCGGAGTTTTCCGTGGTTTCCTCCTAAACGTCGCGTAAATACGGGTTAGAATTCCTTAGAAAGTCCCCCATGGAGGGCAATCCGCCCCACGGCCTAGATCCCTCCCGCAGATAATTGGCGGTAAAACAACATCCATTTTTTTTCCAAGGGTACACACTACACATCCTTGAAGGGTTTTTGGAGTTCTTCATAGGGTAATTTATTCTCAATGCTATGGATAAATGGTTACTGATTAGGAAACTAAACAAGGGGTATTAATAAATAACACAAGCATATAAATTTAAACATTTTATTCCTATAAGTTACTTAAGTAAGAAAAAACACTTTGAATGAGGAATAAGAATTTGAACAATATTTATTAACAGACCATCACTCTTCTATAGTTTTCACTTTTTATACAGTGCAGTGAAATAAATGTCAAAGTAATTATTCTAAATTACCTACACAGTTAATTATTTTTAGACTTTTTCGGTCATCTATAATAAAATTTAATTTTTTACCGGGACATAAAGTAAACCGGCCGGGACACCGGGAATTTGACTGTAAACCGGGACAGTCCCGGTCAAACAGGGACGTCTGGCAAGCGTTTGCAAGGTGTACCGACGCTTCCCTGGTCACCGGACTCTTCTGATCTGTCATCAATCGAACACATTTTGGATGTGATTGGACGCCATTTGCAGACCCTGCCACTAGCCCGTTCAGAAGACGAACTGTAGCAAAAGGTTAACAGAGAATGGAGAAACATTCCTCAGGAAGCCATCCGTACTCTCATTGACTCAGTACCTAGACGTGTTGCTTCGTGTATCGCCGTCCACGGTGGTCCGACAACCTACTAAGACGACGCTGCTCTCCCACTGCATTATGCATATCATTTAGAAATAAAGATCACTTATTGTTCACTGCTGTCTCTCTCTGCTTGCCGAGTTTTAACACTTTTTGGCTACTCATTATGGGTGTTGCATTTTCAATCTCGGGCAGTGTATTATCGGAGGTATTTTATTCCAAAATTGAAAATGGCAGAAAATCAGGAAGGGGGGGGGGGAGACTTGAGACTTTTCGATTTTAAATGCATTCAAGGGAATCCCATTGGCTTAAAGGTGGCGCGTTGTACTGCCATGTCACAGGTCCAAAGGGTCGATTCCCGGTCTGGGCAACTTTTCAACAGTAGAGTCGGTCGATAAAATGAGGACCAGGCTTGCTTGGGAGTTAAACACTGGGGGCCTTCGTGTAAGGTTGACCATCTGACCGAGGCCTATGCTTCCAAATCACAGAGCTCATGATCGCAACGGTATGGTTGGGAAGCTCAGGTCTTAGCCCCGCGTAGGGGCTGTTACACCAATGCTTAACTTAAACGTAGCCAAGATTCGTTTTCATTATTTTTCTCACTATGTGTCTAGAATTTCAAGCCTACATTTTTCATGAAGAATGCAATTGATGTTTGCAACGTGTCTTTGGGCTGATAAAGTGGCACATGCGAATTTTACCTTTTTTTACATAGAAAACCTTAATTCTTCGTGTAATCAAGACGAAAATTTGTTAATATCCGCAGGCATCAGCAAATATGAAGACGAGCAATATGAAGTCGGCAAATATGAAGTTGACCACCTTTGTAAGTTGACAACGTATCTAAGTTGACCTAATTCACCAAGAACGGAATGGCTTAGTTATTTTAACATAGAGTGAACTCTTTAGAAGTTGACCAGGTAATTAGGTAAAATCTGTCCCAAAGCATAGTTCCAAACCTTTGTAAGTCGACCACTTCCAGAACCACTCTTTCTCTGTCCTTCTAATAACTTATATATTATTTTTTCTATTTGTGTGAAGTCCATAAAGCAAGATTAATGACTGTTTCACTCCAGATATTTAATGTATCATCTTTATTCGTACAAGTACAATTCTTTTGTAAGTCCTTTTACTATTTGATTTAGATACTTCCAACATTTAATTTCTTTTATTTTTTAACATGCTGAATACCTGTTCTTCCTACGGAGGGAAATAAACATTTATATGACTATAACCTACAGTTAATCTGATAAAAGCACAATTTCAAATAAATATAAAAATAAATAAACTGCGTAGTTATTTTTACTCGTAATTCAAAATTTGCGATTCGATGTTAACCTAAATTTTAAATAGAAGAATTAAGTTCACTTTGGGGAACTATTTGTAAGTAATTGCTTTGTTTACCATTTACAGTTGCGATAGCAAGCATGCACTTATACACCTCAATGATAAATTTTAACTTTCTTATAACTCACGCATATAATCAATGGAACTTATAACATATCGGAAATCTTTTGGATGTCCCTGTATATTAATTTTAAGCTTGCATTTTAAATGGAAAGTACGGAGTTAGCTAGATGCACCCTTGAATACCAAATATTATTTTTAGATTTGTCCTATTTCTACAGCCAATAGACGGTATTTTTAAAGTCTTTATTCGTCTCTGGGTAGTAATGCTACGTTTACCTTATTAATAAATATTAATTTTGTTTTGTAATACTACTTCGGCAACAATCAGTAGCATATGGAAAATATTTTTTTGTGTGTACCTGTAATGTAATGATGCGTTTACCCTTTTCAATGATGAGCATGTAGTTAATAGAGATGAGTTGGGGCTCATTCTTTAAAGCCCGAGCCCGAGGATTTCGAGTCCGTCCGAACCCGAGCGATATTTAAGTCGGATCCCGAGCCCAAGCCCGAAAATTCAGCTCACAGATAAATAAAAGTCAATGACTTCATTGATAGAAGATCATAAATTTTGCCGTTCGCGCAAATCAAAGACTAATATCATAGCAAACTCTTAACGCACTTTCTAATTCTTTATATTCAAGTTTATCAAATAATAATAATTAGTTTATTCCTCCCATGAATCACTTTTTAAAAACTTTTTACAAGGAGTATGATCAGTAAAGGAGAAATTTCGCACGAGACCGAACCCGCCCGACCCCGAATACAATCGTGAATTTTAGAGCCACTCCCGGTTCGGGCTCGGGCTCGTACTCGAGCTTTTGGGCTCAGGATGAGACCATCTTATTTCTACTAGTTATGCACCACAATAACATAAATTATTATATATATCCTACTAGTATCATCAATAGACCTTAACATATTGGAAATCTTTAGAGTGCTCCTGTATATTAATACTACGTTTATCACTTTCAGTATGTAGTTGTAGTATCACTTGTATATGTAGTTATTTATACAATTTTATTATTAATATTAATTTTGTTACGTCCTATTAAAACACCAATGAACCGTAAATTCGGCAGTTTTTGTGTTTTCCTGTTTATTAATGCTACGATTACCATTTTTATTGGCGATTATGTAATTAGTTATGCACATTAATAATGAATATTAATTTTTCTATGTCTTACTACTACCGTCAACGGAACTTAATACATCGGAAAACTTTTGCATATTCCTGTATATAAGTTCTACGTTTACTTTTTCAATGGCGAACATGCAATTAGTTATACACCTTAATAATAAATATCAATTTTGCTTTGTTCTTCTGCAAGCACAAACTTACCGTAAGCAAACGAAAAACTTTTGGTTATCAATGTATGGTAATGCTACGTTTACCTTTATTAATAGCAAACATGTAATTATGCACCTAAAAAATAAATATGAATTTTGCTTTGCCCTACTGACGCCAATAGACCGTAAGAAATCGGAAATATTTTGGATATCCCTATATACTAATGCTAGGTTTACCTTTTTGGATGATAAACATGTACTTGTACACCTCAATAATAAATTTTTTGTCCAACTGCTCTACGTTCAAGGGACCTTGATATATCTATAAAAATTTTGTGTATCCCTGTATATCTGTTTACGTCTACTGCACTGATGCTTTTTATTTTCAATGGCGAACATGTAATTAGTAATATAACTTAATAATAATAATTAATTTTGTTTTCTCCTATTACTACCGTCAATAGTCCTTAACATATCTGAAAATTTTTGTGTGGCCTTGTATGTCAGTGCTAAATTTACCATGTTCAATGGTGAACATGTAATTAGACACCTTAATAATAAATATCAATTCTGCTTTTTTCTTCTACAAGCGCCAACCGACCGTAAGAAAACGAAAATCTTTTGGGTATCCCTGTATTCTAATGCTCGTTTACCTTTTATAAAAGCAAACATGGAATTACACACCTTAATAATAAACATCAATTTTGCCCTGTACTATTAATACCTTCAATAATCCTTAAAATATATTGGAAAACTTTTGTATCTTCCTGTATATTAGTGTTACTTTTACGATTTGAATGGAATTAGACACCTTAATATAAATATCACTTTTGCTTTGTTCTACTACTAACGCCAACAGACGGTAAGAAAACGAAAATCTTTTGGGTATCCCTGTATACTAATGCTACGTTTACCTTTTTCAATGGCAAACATGAACATCTCAGTAATAAAATTTTTTGTCCTACTACTACAGTCATTGAGCCTTCATATATCAGAAAAATTTTGTGTATCCTTGTATATCTGAGCTAAGTTTACTACACTGATGCTTTCAATATCGAACATATTGTTGCAGACTACTCTGCTTGTTTCGTGGGTTCGTCGTGCAGTTGGTGTAGATTTGGTGTAGGAAGTTCTAGTAAAAAGTCTACTTGTCAGGATGGAACACAATTTAATTGCTTCTAAACTTCGTCGAATAATCAGCTTTACAACATTCTCAAGCACTATCAAACAGCAATGTGCCTCTAACAGTCCACTTAGATCAGAAGCTCTCACAAATGCTGTATTTCTCACATAAAATTAAACACATCCACAGGTAAAAATTCAGTGGAAATATGCAAGGAATAACACTAACAGTCCCCCAAGACTCAGCAATCAAGAATTTACACACAGCACTTTAAAAAACAGCTTCGAAAAGCAAGCCAAAACCACTGCTTCTGTAGCGTCAGTACAAAAGCGTAACACAGCAAACTCACTGCACAAGAGCTCAACTCACTCTGAACTGGGGCCTCTGTGAAACGCTTGTATTTACAGATGCCGTAGAAGCTACAAGAAGCTTCCAGAACAGTCTATTTCTCGAGGATTCCACATAAAGCGGGAATTTGATTAAGTCATAGAAGAGAAATATTAGGCTTTTTTGTTATTTCAGTGAAGCAAAAGCAACTTTACAAGCCCCATAGGGAAAATCGCGCCAAATGATCAAAATGGCGCCAAGCTTGGCGAATTTTTGGCGAAATATCGCCAAATTTGGCGCCAAAAATAAGTCCCCAAAAATTGAAGTTACCGAAGGCCTAGGACCAATGTTTCTCGAGATTTCTAGAACTGCCATAGAAAAGCAATGAGGAAACCGAAAACTCCGTATCTCCGGTTCTAGTTGACCGATTTTGATGCAACAAAAAGCAAAATTTAACTATTTAAAACCTAGAATACGAATTTTGAATTATTTTAAGCCCCAGAAAAACGGGTTGTCCCGAAAATTTGTAACAATATGATTAGTAAAACACCTTAATAATAATAATAATAATTAGATTTTTTTTGTTTTGTTTCTATTACTACCGTCAATAGTCCTTGACATATAGGAAAATGTTTGTGTGGCTCCATAGATAAGGGCTACGTTTACCATTTTCCATGGCGAGCATGTAATTAGATACCTTAATAATAATTATCAATTTTCTTTGTTCTTCTACTCTAAATCCAATAGACCGTAGGAAAACGAAAATCTTGTAGTATCCCTGTATACTAATTCTACATTTACCTTTTCACCGGCACACACAAACATGTACTCTTACACCACAATAATATATTTTAACTTTGTTCTATATTTCTCATATCGCCAATATTCCCTAGCATGTTACATTTTTAGTGTGCCCCTGTAGAGTAGTAATAACTGGTTTACCATTTTCAATGGCGAGCATACATGTATTTAAACATCTTATTTATAACTATTAAATATGTTTACTTCTCTTACTTCTATCAATAATTGATCGGAATATTTCGGAACGATGTGGTGTGTCCCTGTATATTAATGCTTTGTTTTTCATTTTCAATGACGAACATGTAGATATACATCACAAAAATAAATGTTTTTTTTATTTTCTTTTGACCTCTACTTCTGCTAATAGATCTTATGTTATCGGATACCTTTCGTGTGTCCCTGTATATTAACTATAGATTTATCTACAAATGGTGGACCTCAAAAAAAATTTTGGAAATTGTTCCATAAACAATGTGTAAGATAGGATGCTTCTTTTATGATGAATTAGATAGGGACGTATGGGAATTGTTTCAAAGGCAATGCGTGGGACATGATTTCTGTTGGTTTCTGAATACATTATGCGGATATGGAATACCTTCCCTGAAAAAATCCCGAAAGGGAAAATTATCGAACATTCGAACAAATGACAACAAAAAAAAAAAAAAACCTGAAAATATGTTAATAAAGAAAAATCCCTGTATAAAC
Organism: Cheiracanthium punctorium; assembly: GCA_038373885.1. Classification (NCBI taxonomy): domain Eukaryota; kingdom Metazoa; phylum Arthropoda; class Arachnida; order Araneae; family Cheiracanthiidae; genus Cheiracanthium; species Cheiracanthium punctorium. Next base: position 521,104 of record JAWZYV010007050.1, read on the forward strand.
GCACTACGGACGGGCAACAAGAATTTAACCCAGCAGAAGTTTTATTCAGAACTCCCAGATTTATTTTACCATATTGGAAATGAAATCTCGTGCAATCTCTTCCGATCGTTAAAGCTGTGAGATTTCGGGAACAAAATAGACGAATTAACAAACGGTACTGGACCGGCGGCTTCCAATCTATTTATCCAAATTTTATAAATATTTTTAACTGTTCCTATTTGGAATGAATTTTAAGCAAGGCAGTGACGTGAGGAACATCAGAGACAGATTTTAAACGCTACCAATGGTTGAGCAGACGATTTTTTTTAGAAATGCTTCTGAATATTAGGAATAGAGAATAAAATTTTTTGTCTACAATTCATAAATATATCTGGTAGGAGGAATTCAGTGGCGTTTCCCAGGAGCAGCCCATCGCAGTTTGAATGCACGGGATTATGTTTCGAAGTTATTTCATTTGGGGGGATATGAGGCCCTTCTCTTCATTGTCATTTGTTCAAATGTTTTAAAACTTTCTCGTTTCACTTAAAGAGAATTTTTAGGATATTTAGATAGTCCGAGGCTAAACTTGATTCAAGCCCGTTGTCTGTTATCAAGAGCTGACTCAGCCTCGGAAAGTTGCACTGGACCACATTGTGCGGATCTTTAGCTTTTTGAATCTATTCAACAGTCGTTTCGATTATTGGGATAGCTGATAGCACACTTTAAACTTTGCAGTGACTGAACACGAAAAATCACGCTTGAAGTGCGAGTATTATAAGACATTTTCCAGCGCTGTGAAAACATCCAAGATCTCAGTTTGATCTCTATAATTAGGGGATTGCAAGCAGTTAAGAGTTATGAAACCGGAAATCTTTAAAAACGGATTGATTATGTGATACCATTCATTCTTAATGTTTGAAACACGCACTTTTACTTCCTTGAACAAAGAAAAATATATATATATACAATTGTGAAAATATTTAATTTAGATTTTGATGGAAAAATTAATTTTGGCCATTTTAAATATACTTCACTAGTTTTCTCGTGAGGTCAATGTACTATGTTATGAACCTAGTATTTATGCACATACTATCTATTTTGATGGGCCATGAATAAATTTCGACTAGTTTTCTGATGACATTTGAATGTACGTATGCCCATATGCAAGTGGAATAACTCAAAAACAATTTTCCGTAGAATATCAAAATCATGTATTTACGGATGCTGTAACATACAGTTAAGCAAACTTTTAACACTTTCCAAAAAGGTTGAAAAGTATTTATAATTTCGGTTTGAGTGTCTTCTAACTGCCGCAATTATGCATCCATTACTACGACCTTTATAAATGCGATTCCTGCGTTCTAACTCATGTACCCAGTTGAAAATGCTGCATGTAGCATTCGCAGTAAGGTGGGCCGAAAAATTTTTTTTTTCTGAAATCACTATTCAGATAGTACGGAAATAGTTCTCTCCGGTTTCAATAAAAAGGGTGTGAATATTATTGCGATTGGATAATATCTTCTGCCCCGCATCGGACTTGAATTTTTGGAATTTGGGTAGAAATAGAGAGACACTTTTTACTGGGGATGAAAATCATAATTATTTTTCACTGTTGTTATTCTTATGGAGCGAGAAATGAGTCCACTGGGTTTAATGAGGTATGCCTAAATTATTTTTCCGATCAAATACAGTAGGTGCCGCTTAATGTTATCGCGGATAATGCTATCATTCGTTTAATATTATCAGAATAATGAAGTCCCGAACGGACATGCTAAAAATATCGGATTTTGTAATCAAATCCTTCGTTTATTGTTATCAGTTTTGCCTACCATTTTCGATTTTTTTTTACTACCATTTTCGATTTTTTTTTCCTGTAACCAAACGTGGATGCCTTTTGTTGGCCGATGAATGAATTTCGAGTTTGGGCATGTGGCAGGTGGCGATTTCCTTACATTTTCCTCCCTTCCCAGCATTCAGTTTCCACAACTGATGCATCCAAAACCACGTGGACTTTCGTAGACTGGAAAAGCAGGTTCCGCTTCGCTCCTGTCACTGTTCTTGTTCTTATCGTGAGCAAGTAGTCCAGCCTATTGTAAGGTCCAGAAATTTTTCTCTTTGTCCAGTTAAAACGTACTGTACTTTCAAGCATTTTAGCAATGAAGAAAAAACGTAATGATTTAAAAATTAAGGACAAAATTGACATTTTGAAGCGCTTTGATAATTACCTAAGATGAGTCAAAGAAATGCTGCTGCTATCCTAAACATTTCTCAGCCACTACTCTGTAAAATTCTAAACAACGGAGACGAGATTGAAAGCAAAGCAAAGTTAAACGGAAATTTGAACTGTAAGCGAAAACGTACTGGAAAAGATGAAGAAGTGGAATCTGCTTTGAATCTGTAGTTTGCCAATGTTGCGGAAAAGGATGCACGCATAAACGGTCCTTTAATGCGACACAAAGCTGAGGATCTCGCATCAAAGATGGGCAAAAAAAATTTCATCGCAACGGACGGGTGGTTTAATCGCTGGAAAAAAAGACAGAACATTGTGTTTAAACGCACACACGGAGAAGAAAAGTATGCTGATTTTCCAGCTGCAAATAAATGGATTTCTGAAGAATGGCCTAAGATAATTGACGATTATGCCCCCCAGAATATCTACAGCGCGGATGAAACCGGACTCTATTTTCGTGCCTTGCCAGAACATACGTATCTCTTGAAAAACGAGAACTCTAAGGGGTGCAAAGTTTCAAAAGAACGTATAACTGTTCTTGGTTGTGCGAGCATGACTGGACAGAAGAAAAAACTTTTTGTTATTCGAAAAAACAAAAATCCAAGATGCTTCAAGCATGTTAAGAAATTGCCTGTGGATTATGCTGCAAATAAAACAGCATGGATGGCAGCTGATCTATTCAGCGAATGGCTTATTAAGTGGGACAAAGAATTAGATCACAGTATCGATCTACTCATCGATAACTGTCGTGCCCACGATGTAAATGTCATATTGAAGCATATCAAAATTATTTTCTTACCTGCCAATACTACAGCAACTATCCAACCATGTGACCAAGGAATAATTCGTGCGATGAAAGCCTATTACCGTGGAGAAATGCGCCTTAGAGTTTTGGAAAGTATGGGAGGTACAGAACAGCTCAATGCAAGAGCATTGGCAAAGAAGACGAATCTCCTTCAGGCCCTCTATCTTTTGACAATGTCTTGGGATCGAGTATCCGAGAAATCAATTCAAAACTGTTTTTCACATGGTGGGTTTGTTACAGCGGACGAAGGTATGAATGATGTATCGAATTCAATGAAGCCGAACGCGTACCATCCGACATGACTGAAATTGACTTTGCTGAATCGATGTCTATAGATGAGAAGGTTCAAGTGGCTGTGACAATGACTGATGAAGATGTATGCCGAACTGCATCTTATTCCATTGAGACAAATGATGAAAAATCATCAGATGAAGATGAAACCGATGTGGAAAACATCCAGAAACCTCCAAGTGCTACTGAGATGAGAGAGGCGCTCCATGTATTGAGACTTGGGGTGCAACACAGAAGCACTGCTGAGGACTTTCGAGAACAGTACAGGTATGGAAGTTTTATGAATAATTTGCTGAGACAAAAAAGGAGGCAGACAACTTTAGAAGACTTTCTAATTACTCTTGTACACTCCTGTTAAATTGTAATTAGTTTACCTATAAATGCTATCACTGCTTTTTTTGTAGAAGTTTTTTTTTTTTTTTAAGTGGTTCTGGTAGCTTGAACACTAAAACACTAATTGAATTTAACGATTTTTTTAACATATCGTTTGAATTAATCTTTACTTAAATTTGTACCTGCACAAATAAATGTTACTTAGGGTACATAATAAAATTTAAGTTTTGTGTTTCCTTATACTTTTCGTTTATTGTTATCAGTCGGTTATTGTTATCAAATACCGTCTGTCCCAAAGTGATTACATTAAGCGGCGCCTACTGTAATATCTTCTGCCTTCGCATCGCACTTGAAGAAAAAACGCACTTTTTCATGTGTTATAGATAGGCGATGAAACATGAAAGCAGAGAGTACTAACGCTCATTACTCATGAATTATTGTATAAAAAAAATTATTTGCTTTAGAATTATTAAACAATTGCTAATTGTGTTTTCGTTAAGGCGAAGCCCAGTAGCGTTACCTTACAAAGAAAGGAATGCCTCGGACGGAAGACATTTCTTCCCACAAATAATACAATTGCAGTTCAATACAATACAGTACCACGGCAATACAATACAATATTTATTAAGTATGTGTTCACTGAAAATGTTGTAACACACCGATGTGAAAAGACTTAGTTTCACTTAAAAAAAACTTATGATCAAATCAGGCACAATTCTCGAGAAAACATGCGGATATGATGAAGTCGTCTATCACTTTGAGCCCTGACCAATACAATTGTGAAGGGGATCTACATCCTCTCAAAAAGTACTCGAATGAAAGTCGCATTTCCATGGTAGATTTCACGCATAAAATATTGTTCTTTATAATAAATGAATCATGCATAAAATAATAATTTCTTATATTTTTTACAGGAGGATTCTAAAGATTTCCTACGCATTTCGTTGAAATTAATTATGATGTACATTTTTTTCCCCTAAAAATATGGTTGAAGTATGTAGATCCTGGTTTCTAGCTGACGTCTGATGGAAGGAATTGTCCTTTTTATTTCGTTTTAAGTTTTAATTGGTGCGTGTTAAATAATGCAAAGATGTATTTATATGATGTTCAATTATACATTATATATATGACAGATTGTTTCATATTCTTCAGCATTTATTCATCAGGTTAAGCAATGAATAAATGCTGAAGAATATGAAATGAAATGCTGAAGAATATGAATATGTTAATTACCACCGGGAAGATGTAACACATCTTCCTGGTGGTAATTAATACAAAAATCTTCTTGGAGCTGTACCATTGTTATTTAGGAACTAAATAGAGGGGAATTGATAAAATTTCTGTGAAGCAGCGAGCATATGGCTTAGTTCGGGTCTGACTTGCTTTCAACTTTACAAACACACGCTCACATATTTTGAGTATAAATCTTCTACTTTTCTTATCTGAGTTGTTTTTAATAGAAATTCCTTTTCACTGCTTAAACTGAAAAAAAAAATCTTCCTTCTCTGTTTTTTAAATAATCTTTCAGAGGAAATATTTTCTTTTTTTTCCCCGAATGAAGAGATTTGAGGAGAGTGGGAGTGTTCACTTCGGGAAAAAAGTGATTTTTAAATTTATCCCTTTTGGAACAATCCTTATCATCACGAATTCTTGAGTTGATCTGCCTTTCAGGGATTAAATTTAGTTTGGAATTCATATCTTTCGCGTCAAATAATTTAAAGTGCATTTTCCCTCATGAAAATAAGCTCACTAGAACGCAAGATAGATTTCACTAATGGGGATTGAAATATTTACTTTCGTCATAAGTATTACGGAATAGAATTAGTGTTATACAATAATGTTCGCAATCTATTGGGGGCTTTATAGAAAGGAAATGTTACATAATTGTTAGAAATTTAGCCCAGAGAATATAAGAAGGGAAGATCATGCACAGCAGTTCATTGAACGCTTGAATCTTCTTGTGAATACGTTAGCTCTGAGCCTATGTACTATGTCTCTTTGTATTGCAAAATTTTAAGCGACACTTTCTCGCTTGCTTTGAGAAGCCTACTTTGCAAAGCTGTCTGTAAATTCTTCATTTTTGCGTGCTGAGGAGCACAAGACAATTCTGCTCGAGAATCTACTCAGAATTTTTAGACTGTGGAAGTTCTTCATAGTATGCTAAACAGGGGATCTGAGAACGCATTTGTGATAAGCTTACTGTTATAAGTCAAGTTACTGACTTTTAAATTCTGTATTCTGTATAGAAGATTGCTCTTCGACGTTCCATAATCAATGAAATTTGTGTTTTATCACGACAAATAGACTGATTAATAACTTTCCATGTACACTGGAATTTAAACCTACGAAGCGGCGAACTAAGCAAAGTTTTCTGCAAATATTATTTAAGCATAGTCATTCCTCTGTGTTTCAGCAAGAAAAATTGAGACTGACAAAGAGTAGGAAGATATTCCAAACCGAGCAGAGATAATTTGTGTTCATTATTTTGAAAGTATGGAGAAATTCTTCCCATCTGAAATATTTTTCCACTACCTTTTTTAGTTTGTTTGTTCTGTTTAAACTGTATATTGCTATATTCTAATCAGAATACAAGTCTTTAGATTGGAAATGAAACGCGAAAAAAAATTCTAAATCTCGATCTGAAATGCATCGGTGTGGAGAAAATCTACCAATTTCCGCTTTATGCCATGTGCATTCTCATATTAATTTCTGGGAAAATACAGGTGCACGAGATAGAATAAATTTGAAAAAATGAAAGAGATCTCGGGTGCTTTCGCTTCGACATAGACCTCCTGCACAGCAAGTTGAGCAAAAACAGTTCCGCACTGCGAGGTATGTTAAAACAAATATTAGCATACAGATAGAAAATGTACTCTGTGGACAAATTCAATTTGCAAGTAAACTGAAACAATTAAATATAAAATATTGTTTGTTTGTACCATTTGCATCCCCTTTTTATTCATGTATCTGAAAAACTTTCCTTTTTTTGCCTTGTTAAAAATATGTTATATTTTAATATTTGTAACTGTAAGTTTTATTTTTCAACCATACAATATAGTTAAATTACTCGCCATGGGAAATTAATTTTTTATAAATTATGATTTTTCCCAAAGTCAGCAAATGAAATACGGTAATGAAATTAGTTTATTTAGTGCAATTTTAAAAGCCATTTCCTGATTACTTCAAAGTTTCATGAAAGTAAATAACTTTAAATAAACGATTTTAATTATTTATGCTGTAAATCTTATTGTTTGTTATTTCAAAAGTAAATTTTAAGCAGAATTCCATACTTTCAATGCAAACAGATTAAATTTCCCCACATACAGTATAAAATAAATTCGTAAATTTTTATCCATAAATCATTGTCTACTATGCCATTCTATGAATACTTTCCTAATGGGATACAAATAAGATATTTATTTTCACTTCATTAAACAAGTTTACTTTTGTTGAAAATAGAAGTTAACTATTTATTCAAAGTAAATTAAACCGTTTTCGAGATAATTAAAATTAATCAACTATCGAATGTATGTGATTAATTATATACTGGTAGAATGATTTTTAATGAACTTACTAATAATTTTTTATTAAGTAATTAAAATGTAATGAGACGGATTTCGCAAATTTTTCTCATGCGACTGATTTTAAATTCTTCGAAATACGAAGCAAAAGAACTTACGAAATTCACAAAAAATTGGAAACGTCTCGTGTTCCTTAAAATCCAGTAGTTTTCTCTTAGTGTCTTTAACCTTTTAAATTCTTACTATTTGAAATAATTATTGAAAAATTTAACGTAACGATCCATTAAAAGATTGTTAAAACAGTTTCGAGACTCTTGTTCCATCTGAAGGAAATTCAAAACAGATTTGATAGCCTCCCAGTAAATAATGCTCATGTACTATTACAAATATTTTAATGACCAAATTAATTCAAACGATCTTTTTTCCAAGTCTTCAATTAATGATTTTTACAAATTGATTATGTTCGACAGTGAAGGTACTAAAACTCGATACACTTAAATTAAAGCAAAACAATTATTTCAACTAAAATTACGTACTAATTAAAAATGCATTTAACTCGTGTAAATTGGTTCCAAGAACCTACGTGATTGTTACTCGAAACTCAGCGGCAACAGGGCAACCTATACAGGCAAGGTAGTCGAAATTATTACAATTGCATGGCGCAAAACACGCCAACTCGCCAAGACAGAAACGAGATGTCCGAAAGCTTGCTGACTCGCCAACACAAAACTTTATCCGTATGACAGCTTAGAACGCCCCGTAAGCAAAATAAAGTAATTGTCAAAACTGAAAAAGTAACCGGTCCAGTTAACTTTTTATGAATACGAACAGCGGACGGACATAGCCAAAGATTAACATTTTACACCAGTAAAAAAATATGCGCTATTCTTGACACCAGAAACTATCTATAGCTTTTCCTCTATTCTTTAAGCAAAATGAAACCTGTGTGAATTAATGCACTCAGCAGAGAGATAGATGTATACATGTTTTACAGATTTCGTGGTAGGATTGTTAATTTAGTAACTTTGTAGTAGTCCACAGATGTTAGGTATTCCTGGGTGGAAAATAATAAAATTAGCAGATAAATACTTTAAAAGTTGTAGAGCGTTAAATTTTGCGTAAAATGAGTCTCCATTTAATATAATTTGCTCCTCTTATAATCGCAATAACTCTTGTCAAAATAACAGATTTTGTAATTAACCTTAATTTTGAACAGCAGTATACAATGCTCTCTCAAAAAAGTATTCAAATACCACCGAAAATTAGTTTTTTAGCTTTGAACAATCGACGAGTTTTTCAAAAATGCACAAATCGACAGAAATGCAGTCAAACTTCGTTATATGGTCACCCGCTTATAAGGTCATCCCGCATATATGGTCCCTTTTGAAAAGTTCCGGCTGACTGAGTAGGACTTCTATGTATTTTAATATCGCTTATATGGTGATGCCATCTTAGCCATACCCGCTTATATGGGCACTTTGATCACTGTGGGAAGTATTTCTGAAAATTGGCAAAGCTATCTTTCTGTAAGAGATAAGCGATCTAGGCTTTCTTCATTGTGTTTATAAAGAAAGGGACAGTTTGCAAGATTACAAAAGGGCTTAACTCCCCCCTTCCCCACTTTTACTACTGAATACGCCATTCCTTTCTTTGAAAAGAGGATTGCACCTTGCCCTATCCACTGTTTAGAAAGGGGAAAAAATGTCAGATGCAGAGCATGTATCACACCTATCCCTGGAATAAGTTCCAAGTTTCTTTCTCGTGTTTTCTCACTGCATTTTCGTTGACCAATGATAGGTATTTTTTTATGCAATCTTAGGCCTCATAGGAACATTTAAAAACTGTTAGTGATCTTGAAAAAGAAGTGGTAAGAACATCTAAAAGAAGGAAAGGCAATCCTACATAAATAAATATTTTAAATGCTGAATTGCATTTCAACAATTAAATAAAACATAAATCCAATAACAATACACAATTCTGCTTTTCCTAATACATGCATATTTATCTCTACTTATTATAAAAGAAGAAGTGTGTGTGTGTGTCTGTCTGTCGGCAGCGTTACGGACAAACGGCTATACCTAGAAACAACAAATTTAGTACTCGGGAAGATGTAGATATGTAGTTGTGCACCTAGAAGCGACTTTTTCAAAATTCGACCTAGACTTTTTTTATGTTTTATGCGATTTTTGGCATTTTTTCTCACCTAATTCGTAATAACGGTGGAAATTACGCTCGCAGCAAAACGGCATTTGTATTATCGGATAGAGGAGAAATTTTTCTTTTAAAAACAGTTTGTTCTGAATATGTAACATGATTTACCGATTTTTAGGAATTTTTTTACTAACCATGTGTTTCGACAAAGTTTTCGTAAAATAATTTTTAAAATGTCGCATCTTGAATTCTATCCGTCATAACGTTTTGATATTTTGACAGATTGTGGAATATTCCTTTCTCCCTCTTTTAAAATAAAAACGAAAACATTAAGTAAATTAGGTGATTTTTTACGATTTTTAATGTAACCAAATGTTTAGAATTTAATAGCATCAACGCGGAGAGCTTGCTGGATTACATTAATTGATCATGGCACGTGATAATTTAAATGCGGTGCGACAAAAAGGATTAGAAAAAAAGGTTTTTTTATCAACCAATCGAGTTTTTAAATGGGATATCGGAATTTCAATTCGCAAGTGAGGATCTATGACGTCAAATGCTTTAAAATACGAAAAAATTACGTCATAATTTTAAAACATTTATCCCTGCTCTTTTTTTAACACAAGGAGGCGATATTTTGATTAAAAGTTACTTTAGAAATAAACTCAGAAATTCATGAATATTATTATTATTATAAGTGGCATTTTAATCCGTGCTTATTTAAAAATTGAAATATTTTAACGCGGCTGAAAATGTTATTTATTTTAAAAGCTACAAAATTCATTTTAAAGCGGGATATATTAAAATTCTTCTATTTACATTTTTATTTTTCTCATTTAATTATGTTGCAGGCATATATGTTTCCTAACATATGCATGTTCTGAGTATAGTTTTATTTTAACGTTGAATTACGTTCCTCCATAGTGTTTTATTCTAATTTTCAACGTCGCGTCGTTGTAAATTTTAATATGATACCTTTTGAAAGCTATTGAGCAAAATATCCAAATTAACTCCCTCAACCAACCGGGATATCTTTTACGGTAGTTAAACAGTGACGTCATAAATTAAAAAACGCGTAAAATTTGAAAACTCTGCAACTCTAACGCCTGTCACAGTTATAGAGATTCTAAATCACTCCTCGAGATTACAAAATTTGATGGGTACTTACGTATTATACCGGCGGTCCGCCAAGACGAGCGAATTTTTGACAAGATAAATGCCGGGCACGTGAAATTATTAATGGTTTTGAATACAATTGGCGACAATTTAGCAACTCATTTTACTAAAAAATGGTTTGGCGGGGATGACCGCCGGGATAATACGTAAGTACCGTTTGATGTTTTCAGTAGACAGAACTATGGAGGATTTATAAGATATCTTTATATTGGATACATGGATATTTAAGTTGGCACCGCTTGAATATTTTTCACCACGGTGAGATTAAATGTTTGCGGTGCTAAATACGCCAATCTTACAAAACTGTGCATAAATTAAACATGTATGGAGAGCTTCCTTAATAGCAACTATTATGTAAATGAATAATGTTTACAGTAATGCGTAAATTGCAAAGAATCGCCATAGAATGAAAAAGTCCCATTTGTGCGAAATAAAGTAAGCTGTTTCATTAAATTGAGCATTAAAGAGGGAGAAGCGAAGATAGATAGTATTAATATGCGTAATAGATAGTATTAGTATATTACTAAGGGTAATATGAATAAATCGCAATATACCACGCTTATAAATATTTCATGATATTAAAAGTGTTCTGTTTATCTTTTTTCAAAGGTTGTTTTACAACCAACTGAACGATAAGTAATTCTAATTTGCGTTGATATATATCGCAGTAATTCCAACAGAGGAGATTACTTGAACTTTTTTAAAAATGAAATTCTGTTTTGTCACATGCAATATGATTTTAGTAAAATATTCGCTTCTTCCCGTATGAAGAGCGGGTGCGCAGCTATTTTAAAATAAACAGTTGTCCATTTCATGTAGTGTTTGAGGTATTTAATGCTACACCTTGAACTTAAAAACAGTATGATGTAGAAATAACACATTTCTAAAGTCAGGAGTTCTCCAAACCGCCAAGCTTTTCACTTTTCTGATCGCGAATGACACTGACGTAGTTTTTTGAGTCATTATATTGCAATGATGCTAGGTTAGTACTCATGTAGCAAACTTTACATCATAAGTCAAATAAGTTTGTTTTTATTTTAGACTAGCTGAAGTACCCGTTCTTCGCACGGGAATGAATGGGCTTTTTGATATTGTGATTTGTTGTGATTACTATTTATTGTAATAAAGAGATATAGCAAAATGGATATCGCGTTTTATTGTGTTCAATAATCATGCATACCGAATTTCAAGGCAATCGTTTGTACGTTGCAGAAGGCCATGCGGCGTAGCGCAATTAGTGGCGAGTTTTAGCAAAACGGATACGGGGAAAATATTCTTCGCATTCAGAAATCGATGTAAACGAATTTTCATGACGATCGGCTGGACAGTCCTGAAGTTCATGTGTTGACGCGACATCTAGTGGCAAGTTATAGGAAAATGGATAGCGCCAAACTCTTTCCCGTGTTCAAATATCTATGTATACCTATTTTCATAGCGATCAGTTGCACAGTCAAGAAGTGATACACTGCAGCGCCATCTAGTGGTTAATTAAAGTAATGATTTGCTACAGCGCTGTCAAGTGGCGAGTTATACTAAAATGGATAACGCCAAAATATTCTCATTGTTCAAATAGCTATGCATACTGATTTTCATAGCGACCGTTTGAATGGTCAAGAATTTGGCCTGCTGCAGCGTCATCTAGTGGCGAGTTAAATATAATGCATTGCAGTGCCATCTACTGGAGAGTAACATCAAAAGGAACACAGTTAGAATATATTCTTCGTGATCAAATGTGTAAGTATAAAAAATTTTATGCCGGTCGGTCGAACGGTATAAAAGTTGATGCGTTGCAGCGCCATTTAGCGGCAAGTTACAGCAAAATGGATTGTGAAAAATATTCTCCGTGTTCTAATATCCGCGTGTACCAAATTTCATCGAAATCGGTTGAACGATATTCGCATAGCAAACGGCTAAACGGAATAGAATTCGACGTTGTGCTGCGCCACCTAGTGGCAAGTTAGAGGAAAACGGATAGCATAAAAACCTTCTCCATGATAAAAGACTTAGATGAACCAAATTTCATGGTGATTGGTCAAACGGTGCTGGAGTTTTTCAACCTCATACACACATATCAACATTCATTTTTAATCTATAACCAGTGTTATTATATATACCAGTTTCAAATAAAATCCAGTTTCAAATCTAAGCCTCGCCAAAGTGCCAACATACTCCATTTTGTAAGAGTTTTTTCAGGGAATCATTCCAAGCATTGACTTAGCAGCAATCAATATGGGAAATGGTTCGACCGTCAAAAAGTAAAGCACGCATTTATTTGAAAAGTGGAATCCCTTAATACAGCCGCATTTTTTAAATTATCAACTATATAACGTGTTTTATTCATCGTTACTCCGATGTACTATATGCGAAGATATCAATTATCTTAAATTTGGCGGAATCCCCCCAACTTAAATCAATGTACTCAATTGGCGAGAATGCTGAAGTTAGATCGCTTGAAATTTCTTAATAACTGCATTATTTCCGCACGGATCATTAAAATTTAACGCTGTATTCTAATAAAACCTTTGCACTTGTTTTCAAAAATCCATTTCCTTAAGCTCTCAGAAAATTGCGTCAAGCCGGAAACTGTGCAAACCGCTAGAACTCACTTTCTCGGCAATTGAGCTATTTTATTTTTTCGCCAAACTAAAAAATTTTACTTATTAGCCTCGGAAATCTTCAATTCTTATTGTTTTGCGTATAAAACATTTCATTCCTGCTCTGTTTTCCCATGCACACGATATTATAATTAAAAAAAAATAACCTTACGAATATAAACTAACAAAAAAAAATCATTATTATTCTTTTATTTTTACTTTGAGAATTTAAAACATTTTATTCGGCAAAATCGCCACACATGGCAACCACGATCCTTATTTCACACTTTTTTCACTACAGGGGTTACAATTACGGAAAGCTTTTTGCGTGGAGAGCATAAAAAATCTCTTAAATTCCGGCAACGGGTGGACTTTCAAAGTTTTAAAGTGGACTACGATTTATTCTATATTATTTTACATATCTGTGCTAAATTTCAGGCCGATAGGTCCATTTTTGTGGATTTGTATACGAATCAAATCCACAAATAAACAAACAAACAAACATAATTTCATTTTTATTTCTAAGATTTCACATGACTAGAATCAATTGGAATTACACATGTGAGGAAAATTTTCGTTTCCTACCGAGCGAAGAACGGACACGCAGCTAATATATAATATTACTTGCAAAAACATGTATCCGAGGTAAAATAGATGCCTGTTTACTTGCATCGCATATATATGGTCACCCCGTTTATAAGGTCACTTTTCTACGGTCCCTACGGGTGATTTTATAACGAGGTTTGAGTGTATGAAAATTATGTTTGTTCATAGCCTAATTCATATTTTATGAAAAATAAATTTTAATTTACGAAACAATAGTAGGGATTTTGGCTGTTGCAAAAATACTTTTTTTAGAGGATGCACATACTGAAGCGTCTTTTAAATTTCGATCAAGCAGATTGTACTGTGCTTGCCAGCTTATGGATAGGCATTTTTAGTTGATTTTTCTGCAACAAAAAAAAAAATAATATTTTTCTAAGTTCAAATAAAACAGAAATAATAAGAACTTGTTTAGTATTAATAATCACTTATAATAAATAAATGTGTAATACCAAATTTTTTAAAGACAAGAAAAAATTCTGACTTAATATGCAAAAGACGTTTTGACATAAAAAAAATCGCAAGTAGTCTAGTGTCTTAAAAAATATACACGAAAATTTACTGATGTTAAATTTAAAAGATTACTGCAAATATTAGCCTATTGTGCTGGCGCTAGTTTAAGATATTTGGCCTTTTACTAAAAAGCGTGGTGATGAGAAATAAAAGCCATTTGGCGATTTGTGACACAATAACATTCCTAAATTTAATGAGAAAAACTTATCTTCTATGCATCCTCCGCTAAAAAGATATTCGTTAAAGCACTTTGTATATTTAAGATTCCACGATTTCTGTGTCTATTCACTGTGATTATACATTCTGATAACTACTATTAACTTATGATCTAACTATGCCACTTACCACAAAAGAAAAAAAAAGAAATTTTAAAACCTAAGGTATGTATCACATTATTTTACCGTGGTTATGGCTCTAAGGAAATAAAATACGTCAAAACAATAAAAAGTTACTCATTAAAGGCATCAAAGTCTCGTCTGCTCAAAAACGTAAGTTTATTCACTACTAGCTGCGTACCCGTTCTCCGCCCGGTAGGGAACGAAACTTTTTCTTACATATATAATTTGAATTGATTCCAGTGATTTGGAATCTCAAAATAAGCAAAATGATTTGACACTTGGCGTAAAGTTTCTCATTCGTTATTCGTAAAGTTAGTATAAGTACTGACCTGAGACCATTGTTAATATTATGACAAAAACTATGTCGGTGTCATTCCCGATCAGAAAAAGAAAAGCGTGACGGTTTGCAGCGAAAATTACTAACTTTCAAAATGTCTCATTTCTACATCATACTCTTTTTTAGATTTAAGTTATACCACCTTAGATACTACATGATGTGGCGAACCGTTTTATTTTATAGTTAAATAGTTGTGTACCCGCTCTTCGCAAGGCAAGTAAAGAACATTTTCCCAAAATGTGATCATGACTACTTGTGACAAAACAGAATCTCCAAGAAAAAAAAGTTCAGTTACAGTCTTTTCTGTTGAAACTACCGCGGAATATATTAACGTGACGTAGAATTACTTAATGTTTAGTTAGCTGTGAAGTAAGATGGTTGTTGTAAGAGGAATAGAACACTTAGTTTCACGAAATATTTATTAATGCGTTATATTGTGCTTTGATAATTATTGCCCTAGATATCTACTAACTATTACTTATACTATCTTTTATTGATACCAATACAATATATTTTCGTTTTCCAGTCGTTAATACTTAATTTAAAGAAACGGCTTAGATATTTGCCACGAATGTAGTCTTTTATTCTTTGGTGACTTTTGCAATTTACGCATTAGTATAAACGATAATCATTTCACTTTATGGTTGCCACTAAAACAGCTGTCCATACATTTGTATGCTTAATTATTGTCAGATTGGCCTATTTAGCACCAGGATCCTATTATCTCACTGGCAAATCGGGACTTTGCCCAGTGCCTCCGGTTCGAAATGGTCCTCAATTTCAAATGTTGTTCTGAAATATCCTTTTTTATAAACATATTTTATGAAAAATAAAACAAATTTCATAGATGGAGGCCCCAAAATTCATCAATGCCCGGGGTCCCTGATTGGTATAATCAGGCCCTGTTTAGCACCGCAAAATATTTCTTGCGATTCGAAAACGTGTCCCGTTTAAAATCTCAATTGAAAATAATGCTGGATAATTCACTGGTGAAAAAACAGCATTCAATTCTTTTTCTAGCAACGTAAAATAAAATATGGAATTATTTCATGCGTGGTGTATGTTTTGCTTGTGGGTTCGTTATTCTGATTGAGTTTCGAAAGGGGTTTTAAACTCGTGACGTCATTTCACATGTGAAAACTCTGTTATTTTAAAGTAATTTTATTTATTTTTTTTCAGCTGGCAATTTTAATCATTGTTACTGTTTCCAAGACAACCAAACCGCAAGATATGCCGAAATTTTTAAGCATTTAAGCAGCTGCGATTGAAATGAAAATCCTTCTTCACTTAAAAATTCGTAAAAATTCTCCTAATTTATATTTTTCCTCCGTTCTTCTTTTAAAAGTGGGCGAATTGTGTGCTCCGTCTTTTGCCTAAATATAAAAAAGTTATTACAGATAGAATTCAAGATGCAGCAGTTTTAAAAATATTTTACGAAAGTCAGCGTCAAATTTAATTTGATTTAAAAAATTCCCAAAAATCTGCAAATTATGTTACACAGTCCGAACGAACAGTTTTTAAAAGAAAATTTTCTCCTCTATACGATGATGTAAATATCGTTTTCTTGCGAGTGCAATTACTGGCGTTATTATGTATTACGCAAGAAAAATTGCTAAAAATCGGACAAAACATAAAATAAAACATTTTCTAATTCGAATTTCGGAAAAATCGCTTCGAGGTGTGTCGAGACCCGTCTTGGAGAATTTCCGTACAAAATTTGGTAGGTCTACGATCACCCGTTTCGGAGCTACGCGAGACACAGACAGACAGACAGACAAACGGACAGTTTACACACTGTTTTATTTACATAGATAGATTTACTTATAATTTAACGATTTTCATTACATAATTCAGAAAAACATTTTGTCAATTTACCTGGAAAAACATTACAGCAAATAATCATTTTCTAAAACACATGCTTAATTAATACTTTGATGCTATAAATTTAATGCAAGAAGCTAATTACCTGGCATTTGATAAATACAGTATTGTGTTTCAGTAAGCGAAATTGCATGGAAGAATTAATGTAATGGAGTCCATTTATAAGCGCGACAAATCTGTGTTTAAGGATAAATAGCTTTTGGAGCATTTCATCCCGTTGTCGTTCAATTAATGGCCCATGAAAGTGCTAATTCGATGTTTTTAGTGATAATTTATTAGTCAAAAAAAGATCACAAATCAGACAGCAGTTCTTTTTTAAATTCATGCTTACATGAAGTTATAAGTTAAGGAAGATTTACATTACTTTAAGGGATTTTTTGAGATGATATGTTGTATTTACTTAAATAAACTTAATGCACGTGAAAAGATTAAAGACATTCAGCAGAATGTTCACCGTACAACAGAAAATAAAATTTGTATCTCGTCAAGCTATCAAGATTGCACAAAGACAATTTTAGCCTTGAAGACCAGTTATTTTTCAAGAATTTGACGTTACTTTTAAAAGGTTTCCCCCAAACTATTCAATCATTCGGCACGATTTTGATTATGCTTTTCGCAGAAACAGTTTATTTCAAAAATTGCTCAATGGGTTCTCCATAACAGGTGACTCATTTGTCAAAATGCAAAATAAAAGTACATATTCGTACCACCTTACTGTAGCTGTCACAGAGCTTAGTATGCACACAGATTTCCACAGATTAGTTTAAGATGGTTACATGAATTATAGAGTGACCGCAGAGAATCGGTTAAGGTGCAATGTTATGAGAAGGCATTTTGTTTCTCGGAGGACTAGGATAATCTAATCATAAAATGAACTGTGGAATAACATAAAACACATATAGTTTACAACATCTCAAAACAAAAGGTGTTTTTATTGCAGTTGTATCCACTTAGATGTTCACAGCGTCTTCCTTGTGTGGCGGTAACGTTAGTAATTATTCCACGTGAGAGTTTTATTTGCTGAATAAGATTTATTGGTCATTTCTTTATTGTACAAGGTGTTGTAAAATATTTCTATATGTATATACTGATGTACTGGCAGGGAAGCTTCTCTGCCTTGATACCAAATCTGCATGAGAGGCACGCAATGATTATCCAGTAAAAATCGAAACCGCAGTCAGAAAAGGAAATTTATTTAAATTTTACGTACAGCAAGTAAATAAATTTTAAAACATCGCTCTTAACCCTTTGAGGCGCAACCCTTTCCCAATGCTGAAAAAAGGGCAGCCGTTGCCATCGCTCGACTTAACTACCAGAAAGATGGCGGGCGATCGAAATGTTCATCGCGTGCCACAGATCAAAAGACCCTTTTTGACGACAGCTGGCTGTGCGGCACAGCCAGCTGTAGGCAAAAAAGGGTCTCTAGATCTGTGGCACGCGATAAATGTTTCGATCGTCCGCCATCTTCCTGGTAGTTAAGTCGTGCGATGGCAACGGCTGCCCTTTTTTCAGCATCGGGCAATCTATCCAGCTGTTCTCGCATCCTTCCATTTTTCAGCAGATCTCAGTGCTGTTAAAAATAATCGTGACCATTTTTTACGAGAAATGACGTGCTAAAAAGGAAAGGATTCTCGTGGAGCTATGTCACCAGCAATTATTTTTATAGAAATCAAATCTATTCTTAGTGACTGGAAACAGTCAAAAAGTCAGTTTGGTGTTCCCACAGCAGGAACACTGCTCGTTAAAGGGTTAAGCATCAATACATCGCTGCCAACGTTTCTGTCATCATTTATAAATTGTAGACTCCGAAACTGCTCGGATGTGCAGGCATCCAGACGAAGCTGCTGAAAAGGCATCAAAGGAAAGGGAGCAAAGGAACAGACAATAATCGTTGGCAGCCAAATCGTAACTACAGCTTGGTTTGGGCAGTGCCTCCATGTTGCGTTTAGCCAGAACTTCCCAGAACCCAGTAACATAGTTTGACAGGACATATTGCCCGTAATGGAGCATAAAGATATTAGCTGTTAATTTTCAAACACAGCAGCAACTAATTATAAAATTTTCTCGCATTGTTTTATTCACAAATTTTAAATTTATCCCATACGTGGTTTCTACCATACACGCAACATCGCCGTGAACTTATAAAAATGCTCATTATTGCTTTAAACTAGTGTTCTTGAAAGTGAAAGTTAAATTGTTTGAATTGAAATTTTACACTGTTAAATATTACACCGTTGATATTTTTATTATTAAAGTGGCATGTGTGTTAGACAGGTAGCATACATGTTTCAAACGATGAATTATACTTCCTGCCAAAGAAATATACATTTAAAAATCATGCTTTCTCGTATATCATATTTACCAAAATTATTTCAAACTCATATTAATAACTGAATACATAGAACATAAAAAACATCGCCTTTAAGTTTCAAATGTATATATTTCCCGTTTCAAGAAAATACATATTTAGAAAAAAACAATTTGGAATCGGAAATGTATTTGGAAGGTTGATGTTATTTTTATTCCAGTATGTATCAGCTACCACATTTTTCGACTGTTAAATAAGCATCGAGATATATCTAGAAAAATAAGCATTGCCTTGTTTATACAATTCGTACTGATAACTAAAAATGTATAGGCATTTCTTACATTAAAAACTACGATAGTCTAAGATAAATAACTGAAATGTATTTCATGATGTATAAAATTCGGTTTTATTTTTTAACTGTCACTATGAATGTATCAATATAAGCTTTGTTTAGATACTGTTGTTTAACGCAATAGACTTTTTAATCTAAAGATAAGAAATATGTAGCATATATACGAGGCATATTCGGAAAGTAAGTACCGTTTCGAAAAATAATTTCTAAAAAATTTTTTTTCAAGCCAATTTTACTTTTACACGAAAGAGTATATCTTAAACTATTTTTCTGCATAGTTTCCGCCAATATTCCAACACTTGTCGAAGAGGGTAACCAGCTTTTCTATACCTTCTTCATAGAAATTTCCCGCCAATGACGATAACCACGACTCCACAGCATTTTTCATTTCATCGTCGGAATCAAAGAGCTTGCCGCCTAGTTCGCTCTTCATGTCCAGGAGCTAGTGGTAGTCGGACGGCAACAAGCCTAGGCTGTACGGTGGGTAATCGAACTGCTCCCAACGAAACTGTCGAATCATCTTTTGAGTGTCACCAGCAGAATGAGGCCGAGCATTGTCATGGAGCAACACAATTCCTTTACTAAGCAATCCTCTACGTTTCTTATGAATGCACGCCATAGATTTCTTCTCCGTAGTCGTGGTTAGAGTCATTGACGGGAAGTTTCTATGAAGAATATATATAAAAGCTGGAATTGATCATACTTTGCACAACTAGACGAATTAGAAAGTCGGTATTGCGAAAATTTCAGCATCATAGGAAGAAGAGTTTCAGACTATATAAATTTTAAATCTTTGTAAAATGAAACACAACGTGCACAAACCTATTCGTACGTTTCAAGAGGCAGAAGGATACTTCCACCGCCAAAAACAGCAAATATAGTCGGAAAACGAAAGCAAAGAAAAGGGAGATAAGAACACAAAATGGTGTTGAAAATCGAAAGAAAAATAAAAGGATGATTTGGAATATTTATTTTTCTTGCTTCATTAGTAATTTTGAAATGTTTACTTAAATCCTTTGTTGCGTATGAAAGGTCAATGTCAGGCTTCTAACTAATCATATTTTTCATTTTTTTAAACTTTCATTGAAGCTGTCATCTGTTAAATTTGATTGAACAGCAAAAATGATGCTTATCGTGGTGGTACCTTGCATGCAAGTGCTCTAAGATACGGAGTTATTCATAACGTCCGTTCGGGGTAAAATCTTCTGATCGTGTATAAGTGGCCGATCTCCTCCTAAACGGCTGGACGGATTTTTATGAAATTTTGTGAGCGTGATTAAGTTGATTCGAGAATGGTTTAGATTCACAATTGGATCTGGTAGGCAGCGCTGAAATTGCGTTACGACGAAATAGCGCGTTATCAAACGCCAAATTGCTTCATTATTGCTAATGTATCATCAACAACAATGAAGCAATTTGGCACATTTTCAATTTTACGAAAGATATCCAGCAGTTATACATTTGACCGTGCATTTTGAAAATGAACAGCCTATTTATTTCACTAAACAGACTGCTCTACAACGAGCATTAACTGCCCCCAAAACTACACTAGCTGAGATTATCAAACTATGCAGCCTAAACTGAAAAATGACCATTTAGAGTACCACGTTTGGCGAGTTCTCTCTCATAAGATGATTTACAACTCTTAAACGAAATTCAGGGTCGTGTTCATTTGAAAAACGTTAAACAGGGTGGAAATTATGTCAGTTTTACGCCACATTAAAAGCACGAGGAAGAATTATGTGTAAATGTGTTTCTTAATATTCATAAATTTCCAAGAGTCGTGTGCATTTGAAAAACATGAAATAGGGTGGAAATTATGTCAGTTTTACGCGTTCCTGGACCGAGATCCTTCCAATATTTGCGAAAAGTCAATGGTACTTTATATCACACTTTCTTTGATGCGTGTCGTGAGTTACATTTATTGGAAGATGATAACTATTGGGATCTCACACTTGCAGATGCTGCACTGAGCTCATCTTCACAGCAAATTCGTCAATTATTTTCAATAATATTAATAACGTGTTTTCCACCTGAAGCATCTGCTCTGTGGAACAAATATAAAGACACAATGAGTAAGGATATTTTGCATCGGATTCGAAATACTAATCAAAATCTCAACATTGAATTGTTCGGCCGAAAAATATAACGAGGTATTAATAATGATTGAGGATATCTGTATTCTTATTTCGAACATGCCGCTCATCCACTTTGGCATGCCAGCGCCGAACCGCCCAGCAGCAGATATGATCAACAGCGATCTTCAACGTGAACACCAGTTTGATATGAAATCTTTGCAGTGGCTACTTTTATTGCTGATAATGAACAATTGCTTACTGATGAGCAACAGAATCTATATGATCAAATCAACGTATCAATTGCGGCACGACAAGGTGGATTCTTTTTTTTTTTTTTTTTTTTTGGATGCTGCAGGTAGCAGTGGTAAAACGTTCCTCATCTCACTGATACTTGCGCGCATCGATCACAAAATCATGTTGCATTGGCAATTGCTTCTTCAGCATTGCAGCAACCTTACTTGATGGTGGACGGACTGCGCATTCAGCACTTAAATTACCTTTAAATATTCATACAAATCCCGACGCAATGTGTAGCATAAAGAAGAATTCAGGCATGGCTGAAGTTTTGAGAAAATGCAAAATTATTATCTAGAATGAATGTACAATGGCCCATAAGCATTCCCTTGAAGCTCTCTACAGGTCCCTGAAAGATATGAAAAATAATACTATGCTTTTCGGTGGTGCTCTACTGCTGCTGTCTGGTGATTTTAGACAAACATTACCCGTCATTCCACGTGCGATTTATGCGGACGAAATAAACGCATGTTTGAAAGAATCAATTTGTATAAAGATACACAATATATTCAATTCCCAGAAAATTTTTGCAACATGGTGGCTACAAAAGATGAGTTAATAAAAAGTATCTTTCCAGATTTACGACATAATTATACTAATCATGCATGGCTACGTCAGCGAGCTATTTTAGTCGCAAAAAATTTAGATGTTGACTCCATTAATTGCAAAATACAACAGTCATTGCCTGGTAATGAAATTACTTTTAAATCGATTGACACTGTTGTCGATCCTGATGAAGTTGTCAACTATCCTGTAGAGTTTTTAAATTCACTGGATTTACCTGGAATGCCACCACATAACTTACGATTGAAGATTGTATCACCTATAATTTTGCTTCGAAATTTGAATGCGCCGAAATTGTGCAATGGCACGCGATTGGTCATAAAAAAAATCATGAGCAACATTCTTGAAGCCGCTATTTTGAGTGGAAATTTTCAAGGTGAAGTTGTACTTCTACCACGGATTCCAATGATTCCTTCAGATTCACCTATAGCATTCAAACGTTTACAATTTCCAATCCGCTTGTCATTTGCTATGACTATTAATAAGTCGCAAGGTCAAACAATGATGATTTGTGGCTTAGATTTAGAAAATCCGTGCTTTTCTCAAGGCCAACTATATGTTAAATGTTCCAGGGTTGGAAAACCATCGAATTTGTTTATTTATACCCCTCAAGGATTAACCAAAAATATTGTAAATCCAATAGCATTCCGATAAATAAAGTTTTTGTACATTAAAAAAATATACCTGTTATAAAATAGTTTGAGTTTCAACTTTTTGATCTTTAATTAAAACAAGTTTTTATTCAACACAGCCTCTACATTTAACTTCGCTCATAGTATACACATACACACTATCGATTGGTCAAATTGTGCTAACTCTTCATGTAATGACGTTAGATATTGTAATAACTTTTTAATAAAAATTTTCATCAAAACGGTCCCGATTATTACAGCTTGAAATTTTCGAATTTAACACGTGTGTACCAGACAACGGCTGTAGGGTCCGCTAGTACTATAGGAAAAGAAGTTAAGACGAATGCAGCAAAAGCAATCTTCGCAATAAATAAATAAACAAAAATTAAAATAACAAAAAAAACGAGTAGATAGAGACTGAACATGATAGATGACTGAAGTGTGAAGATGTCAGATTCACACACACAGGCCCATTCCCCGACCGTCGCACTAACGGTCGGGAGTTTGGGGTGAATTTCTTCCGACGTAACGTGAATACTCGTTAGAATTCTTTAAAAAGTATTCCACAAAGGAACCTCTAATTATCCAGATAGCCCTCGTAAAGCTTAGTCTTAATAGACAATACAACACACGTGTTCTTATATTCCATTCAACTCTAGTTTCGACGAAAAATCCTTACTGTGCGATATATTTATCCTTTGCATGTCTAAATGCATGGTATCGCTCCTATATTTTACTTTAAACTATTTTAGAAAGTTCTGTAAACTTTAGTAACTATCTCTCTTCAGTATATTTTTTTCCGAACCGTATATTCTTCCCTCGCTTATTTCAGTCGAACCCCGCTTTGCTGAACTTCATCCCAGTCACGTAACAATGATCAGCAATGAACAAGATCATAAATAAAACAGCAACGGAAAACAGGGAAAGCTGAATTCCAAGGAAATCTCCAGGCTTAAGCATTGATACGTGAGAGCTGGTCAGTAAAGGGGGAGGGAAGGGGGGGGGGGAAAGAAAATCCAATTTCCTCAGATTTACATTTTCGACACCGTTGTTTTCGATAGAGTTCATTCTAAGAGCAATTTGTTTGACTTTATTTCTGCTTCTTGTAACCATAACAAAGACATCATTTTCCGTGTCCGCTGTTGCTCTTCCATTCCAGTCTTCAAACCATAAAAGTCCAGAACTGAGACCTTTTCGAGGATTATAACATTTTATCGTTTCGGCTGTCGGTATAAGCATTAATTTATAATAATAAAAGCATATATTAATAAAAGCATAAGCATTAATTTATATTATTGCTTGAATATTTGTAAGTTAATTTCCGATTAACCCTTTGAGGCGCAACCCTTTCCCAATGCTGAAAAAAGGGCAGCCGTTGCCATCGCTCGACTTAGCTACCAGCAAGATGGCGGACGATCGAAACGTTCATCGCATGCCACAGAGACCCTTTTTTGAAGCAGCTGGCTGTGCCGGCACAGCCAGCTGTCGTCAAAAAAGGGTCTCTAGATCTGTGGCACGCGATGAACGTTTCGATTGTCCGCCATCTTGCTGGTAGCTAAGTCGAGCGATGGCAAAGGCTGCCCTTTTTTCAGCATCTCTCTAGCTGTTCTCGCATTCTTGCATTTTTCAGCAGATGACAGTGCTGTTAAAAATAATCGTGACCATTATTTTACGGGAAATTACGTGCTAAAAAGTAAAGCATTCTCGTGGAGCTATGTCACCCGCAACTATTTTTATAGAAATCCACGTGACTGGCAATCCTTCGTGACTGGCAACAGTCAAAACGTTAGAGTTTGGTGTTCCCAGAGCGTGAACACTGAGCGTTAAAGGGTCGATACTTTAAGATATTAAAGTGAGAATTGTCAAGTGTTTTGTTTATATTCTTAATTATTCATAAGATGAAATAAATCTTTTATACTCCACTAATTTCAGAAATTTATCCATCACTACAGGTGTTAGCATAATTGGAGAATGTGATGAAAATTATCGGGGACTGATGGATAAATGAATCCGAGCTGTGAGCACTGAAATGACTATTTTTTAGGGGAGGCAGTACTAGCTAATTCCATTATTGTACAACATTTATATATTAATTTAAACGTTATTGTACAAAGTTTATCAATATTGTTACGAATTTTCGGGGCAACCCACTGTTCGGGGGTTTAAAATAGTTCAAAATTCATATTCTATGCGTCAAATTGTTAAATTTTGCTTTTTGTTGCATCAAAATCGGTCAACTAGAATCGGAGATACGGAGGTTTTGTTTCCCCCATTGATTTTCTATGGCGGTTCTAGAAATCTCGAGGCCTTCGATAACTTCACTTTTTGGGACTTAATTTTGGCGCCAAATTTGGCGATATCTCGCCAAAAGTCTCGCAGCTTGCCGACATTTTGGTCATTAGGCGTGATGTACCCAATGGTGCACACATAATAAACAAGCACATAAATGGTGCACACATAATAAAAAAGCACATAATAGCCTAATCATTCAGCTGTATTCCTATGACGTAATCGAAATTCGCGCTTTAAGGGGAACCTTCGGGAAAGTTCTTGTAGCTTCTGTGTCATCTATAAAAGGGAATCTGGTTGCCCAGTCAGTCAGTGTTCATTGAGCTCTCGTCGAGTGAGTTTGCTGTGTTACTCTTTGTATTGACGCTATAGACGCGGTGTTTCCGCTTGCTTTTCGAATCTGATTGTTAAGTGCTGTGTGTAAATTCTTCATTGCTGTGTCTTAAAGGATTGTGTACGATATCTCTTGCATATTTTCACTGAATTTTGCCTGTGGAAGTGTTTTATTTTGTGTGAGAATTACGGCATTTGTAAGAGCTACGATACTGCGTGGACTGTTATAAACCAGCTACTGGCCGTTAGTGCCTGTGAATTTTATACAGTTTTACTTCTATCTAAGCTTCAGATCTAAGCGGACTGTTAGAAGCACATTGCTGTTTGATCGTGCTTGTGAATCTTGCAATGCTGATTATTCGACGAAGTTCTAGAAGCAATAAAGTTTGTGTTCCATCCTGACTAGTGGACTCTTTTCTAGAACTTTCTACACAAACTGGACTTTGGAACGACGAACCCAGGAAAAGTGCAGAGTATTCTGCAACAGTATTCAAACGGCTTTTGGAGAGAGAGAACCCAGCTGTTATGAGCGACTATGCGTTAGTGGTTCATCATGGAAGTAATTGTTTTTCAATCTTGAACACAAGTTAAGTATTTTCATTCTCATTGTTGAAAAGAGTCAATGGTGAAGATTCCAGTTATTTGAAAAGTGATTCCCCCACTCCCCACTGAGGAGAAGGGGTCATTAAAGGTATAACGCAATGTTAAAAATGTTATTTAAGCGGCTTAATTGAGATATACTTTTGTAATAAATAATTCATGAAAATGTCGCAAAGAAGTATGTATAGTTGATAAATTAATTAAATGAATATTATTTCAGTTTCTGAAACTAATATATTGCGTTGGGCAAAAAGTTATTATGCTTTGCTGTTAACATATACGAAATATAATCAACCATTTTTTATATACAATGATTATCTACATAAAATGTAGTAAAATTGATGAACTCAATTTGCTTACCGATATTTTTTAAATACTATTTATACAAAAAAAAAGCAGTTAATTATACGTCCTAAGAGTTAGAAGTGGTATACTTTTCGGTACTCAGATAGGAACTAAAGCAAGTACACGATTTCGAAATTTGAAAAAATTCAAGTAAAATAAAAATACTTATTGGTAACAGGCAAATGAGTTATTTTTCTAAATAAATTTTGATAAAATCATTAGATAATTACAATATTCTTATAATACTGTCGATGGACATTAAGAAGAAAAAATTTCTGAATACTATTTGTTTTTTAATCTCAATAAATATAAAAGCGCAAATGAAAATAAGAATAAAATGCGTCGGAATATGGAGAAGCTATTGTGACTGCTAGCACCAATCAGAAGGGTTTTGCTAATTTTTGTAATGAAGATATCTCATAGGAAAAATCATTCCCTCTTTCGACCAATTGAAGTTCAAAAAATGAAAGAAATGAAAAGATCTGAAGACAATGAACGCACAACTATATGGGAGATACTACGTTCATATAAAACCGATGAAAGCCGTTTATGCTAGGTTTATCCAAAGAAAAAGTACTAGAAACTTTTGGTCATTCCAAATTACAATCTAAGACTGGCTCATGTTAGAAGAATTTGAATAATTTTTTTAACTAAGGCAAAGCCAAGAGCAACCCAGAGATTGTAATTATGATAATGTAAAAATATTTCAGTTTCCATACACATGTTACCTATATGAATATCTAAGAAAAGGAGGTTCTTGCATTCTTGAACAGATGCTCATGATCGATGCCCATGAACAATTTGCTCATTTTACAATCAATCAAAATCTGCTGCTAACATTTTTGTTACAAGTTTCCGTGTAACTTCGGAAATTTTTTAAACTAGTAAATAAAATTTGAAAACGCTTATTACATGCAATTTTTTTTGTAGGTTCTGACAATGACCATAAGTGATCAAACTGTAACATCTTTCATGCATTACAAAATCAAAGGTACGCATTTGTTTTCGAAAACTTTAACTGTAAATTAAGTATTATGCGGAACCTTACGATTACGAAAATTTGTTGACAAGCATAATTTTTGAATATAGAAAAAAACGGTTTAATGTTTATAAATTTTATAGTAACAATTGCAAGATCAAAAGTGGCAATTAACTTTGAAAGAGAATAATTTTATATAGTGCGTAAGATGTCAACAAATTATGAAACCCACAATAAAAGTTTCGAATTATTACAAATTATCTATTCAAAAATTTTTCTCATTAATAAAACGATATTAATTTTATATTTATTAAATGTGCATGTAAGATTGTATTTTAAATAACTGAAGTACTATAATTATTTTAATCTATGTTTTGGGAAAATAACAAAGTGTTTCGATTTTACTTAATGTTACTTATCTGACCATACTGAAGCGAATTTTTAGTTTGATATATCTATAAATCAAAAAATCAAATCCGTACGTTTCCTTCAAAACTTTCGACCAAAAAAATGTACTTCAGGAAGTTCGGCAAACTTTACAAAAGAACTGGCACTCATACATTCTGCGAATTCTATAAATTCTTTCTCCACCTAGCCGAGCTGAGATTTCACATCGAATTTCATGCCAGTCACGAAATCGACTTAACAATGAACGGCAGTAAACAAGACCATAAATAAAACACCAGTGACAAAGATGAGAAATTCAAAAGAAATTCTCTGGCTTAAGCTTTGCTACATGCGAACTATTCAGATAACGACGGGCGAAAAGAAAGAGTTCAATTCTCCCAGATTTCCCTTTTTGACAACATTTTTTACATTTGAAATGGTATCTGTAACATTCTTTTTTCAATTCCTACTATTGGGTCACACTCTCCCTTTATATATCTTGTACAAATTTTCAATCGTTAATAAAATACTTTTTTATTCATCCACTCAAGTTCAAATAATTTTTTTAAAACTTGTAGTAGATGACACTTGATGTTAATACAGGTTTGATCCCAATTAACTGGATAATGTATCTACAGGACCGCCCCAAAGATTCTAAATACATTACGCTGTATGGGCCGAACAGTTAAACTCGCGTATCTCAAAAACTATTAGACGTAGAATGTTGAAACTTTATATTCAAGATTCTTGTAACATCTAGTTGTGCAGCTGCCATTTCGATCTCATTCGACAGGATAGTTTATCTACAAGGCCGCCAAAAAGATTTTAAATACATTACGCTCTATGGGCAGAAATTCATTAAAACATATTTTATAGGTATTAGGCTGGTTCAAACGACTCAGATGTGATATATGCTGTTAAGGGTTACAAAATGAATTTCTCCATCGAAAAAAGTGTCTTTATCATTTATAGTTCTGTTACAGGAACACTCAAAAGATTTCCAATACATTATGGTCAATGGCATTTTTGGGTCATTCATCCATTTGAAGCAAATTACCGTCCTACCACATAAGTAAGGTAATGGTCCGACCACGGTCACGTGTCTCCCTCAAGAATTACGCCAGAAGTCGCCAAGCTTGGCGACTTTTGGCGTCTTAGCAACAACAACAATCCAGTTAAAATCAAGATTTTTTTCAAAGTAGCGAAGTGTTTCTAATGAAATTGCCCCCGTTTAGAAAAATCAGCTTATGCTACAGCCCCCTCAAATTTGCTTGTCTTCCGCAGATTATCTGTCGAAATTCGAGGATTCCTGGGCACGTACCTCTTTTGTCCTTGTAATAATC
Source organism: Cheiracanthium punctorium (assembly GCA_038373885.1). Taxonomy (NCBI): domain Eukaryota; kingdom Metazoa; phylum Arthropoda; class Arachnida; order Araneae; family Cheiracanthiidae; genus Cheiracanthium; species Cheiracanthium punctorium. Next base: position 550,360 of record JAWZYV010007050.1, read on the forward strand.
AGACCTGAAAGAGATTTAGTACTCTAATTTCACTTAAATTTTTCACTTTTTTTAAGTTTTTCTTTTAGCGATAGAATTTTGATTGGTTTTAACTAATCATTAATTTTCAAAGCGAAAGAAAAATAATTATACTACAACGTTTATTAAAAAATGAATAAACAAACCAAAAAGAAAATTGCGCTACAACAATATCAAAATCAGTTTGATTTCTTGTCATGTAGATAGAAATTTCAAAAAAAATTTTTCTAACAAAAATATTTCGTTTCCAAATGTAACATATGCTAGATTTAATTTATTCTTGTTTAATCTATCTCATCCCTGTATGAAATCATTAAAGGTTTCAAAAAACACAATTCATAGTGCTGTTTCTAGGCTTTCATTTCCCAGTTTTAATGATCTATTGTGTACCTATTTAAACATGATACAGGCTTTTCGCTTATTTCAGTGTATAGTGCATCTTGTAAACACACATCCTAAAAATTTTGAAGTGTTTGACATAATTAGTATTTTTTTTTGTATTTATGTACCAAAGTCTCACGTTTTTCTCGAACTACAGAGATAACACTAGGCAACACCAAAAATGCTTCCGGCTGAAACATAGGTATTTCCGAAGTATTTTGTCTCACTAAACACGAAAACAACCATAAAAAGGTGAGATTAGCTCTCATTTTCAAGATAAAGTACCAATTTGGATAACAAAATCTCGCTATGGCTGGTTTGTATGGCTACTATGGATCGTACATTATCCGTGTGTTCCATCAGCCATTCGACCCATTTCTCACTAGGCTAATCTGCCAATTTATAAATCACCTCCAAATTATGCGATTTAAAAGGATAATGCTGAAGAAGCCACTAGACCTGGGACTTCCTATGCTCCAGATTTTGAGGCACACGATTTGAATTAGCCCCACAGATTAAATTAGACAAAATTCACTGATCTCGTAAGAGACGAGCCAAAGGAAAAAGCAGAGCATTTGGCATCAAGACTGAAGCAATCGCATCTACTTTAACCAGAAGTCAAGATAGCAGAATATAAGTGCAGATTGGATATACTTGTCACAATGAAGATTTTTGTGACGAGTCCTAAAAGGACTCGTCACAAGAATCTTCATTTCTTTCAGAAGAAGGAATATTTGGTTGTTAGTATTGATGTCAGAAGTTTGATGTATTCCCTAAATTTAACTCATGATTTAAGGGGGGATTTTTTGTACTCTTTCAAGCTGAGACTCTTTCAAACAAATTGGACATGAAGGAAACTTCCAGGAATGTGATATTACTTTAGAGTCAATCATACAGGACGATCACAGATGAAAGATCCATTGGCACTTAAAAGTTATTGCTGTACTCCTGGGAATGAAGAGAGGCTATATTAAGTACTGTTGTTTTCTATGCTTATGGGATTCTCACTGCATAAAATATAAATGGCCTTGAAGAAATCAGAATTCCGGGAGAGAAATGTTGAAAACGAGCTTCTAGTAGATCCAAATAACATCCTTATTCTGCTTCCATCCCAGCCTATTAAGCTGGAAATAATGAAGAACTTTGTAGATTCCATGAACAGGGATGGAGAGGTTTCTCAATACCTCAGAGCGAGATTGCAAAGGTTAAGGATGGTGTCTCTGTGAGCCCTCAAATATGCACAATTATAAAGAACACTGCTTTAGATAAAATTTTGAAGAAGTCATCCTGGGAAGCCCTAAAGGTGTTTTACGAGGATTTCTAGGCAACAGAAAAGTCGAAAACTACCAGCACTTTTTTAAAAAACTCTTATAAAAGCTTTGCGATCTTGTATTGAATATGCGTCTGAAACTTCATTTTCCTCTACTTCCATCTTGTATTCTTTTTTTCCCTAAAAACTGTAGAGCTGTAAGTAATGAGCATGGTGAAAGATTTCATCGAGATTTCTGTACAAAGGAACGTAGATATCAGGAACTTTGGATAAGTAAATGCTGGATGACTACTGCTATATTATTAAAAAAGATGCTCCAACTTTGACGTACAAGAGGCAGGCCAAAAGGAAACGTTCACAGAAATAAAATTAACCCTTGTTTTCTGAAAAATGAACATTTTTTTAACGAAAAATGATCTTTTGCATTATATTTATTAAACAGAACATTTTTTTCGTATACCTTTGAGTCGAGGGGTAGGCTGTTGTGTATCTTTCTCCAATGGGCTTTTGTATATCTTGAAAACAAGAGCTATAATAAATAAATTTCATTTACGGATTCATTTTTTGCGACCCAAAATTAGTAAGAATTAGCTACTTAGAACCAAGAAACAAACAAAAACTTTCGTTTTGTTGCCTAAAGTAATTAGGAAGCAACTGTCATTCATTAACCTTTAAACAGGGTTTAACTTCTATCCAAAAAAGAGCAGAAACCCTAATTTCTTGTATTGTAAGTTACAACACTAATTATCTACCTCATTTACTGTACGATTAAGTGAATTTTGCTTATAACTGCAATAGTATGCAATATAATAAAATTAATATCAACAGAAACAATTATGAAGGTTATTAAAATGTTTAATTTAGTGCAAAAGATCACTGAGGAAAAACGTAGTGGAGGTGAGCTCCACTGCAAATTAAGCCCTGCCTTTAAATATATGCAAGTGTTCAGCACCCATAAAAATTTTCTGTGGGTGCTTGAGATCTGACATACCACACACAAAAAAAACAAAAAACTGTCACTTAGTACAATTTTATTTTCGAATTATACAGTTGCAAAGCATACACTATCATCAGTAGCGTAACTATACGGTTGAGGCCCATGGCAAATTCATTGGATTGGGTCCTTCGTAAATGTAAAGAAACTTAACGAACAGGTTGTAGCTTCCCTTTAAGGATGTTCTGTACGGGAAGGATTCCCCCTCCATCTGAGGGACCGTGGCTTTTGTCCGTTCAGCCACCCTATTGTTACGACACTGATTGCCATTGCTGATGATAGTGATTGTTATCCTTACACTATTGATGGTGCTCAGCACTTAACGTAATTTTTTGTGAGCTCTTGAGTTTCGAAGCACCCACATAAATCTGTTTTCTTAGCCCTATCTTCGAACTTCAAAATGGACGTGTCACTAAAATTTCTGTGGGTGCTCTGCACCCACAAAACTTTTTCAGTGGATGCTTGAGCCCCTGAGTACACGCGTAGTCGGCGCCACTGAATGCTTCATACCCATGAAAGCTATGATGAACAATAACCTGTACCAAATACCTGTACCTGTAATGGTGTGGGTGTGTATTTCCTGGAATTTGTGAATCATTTTTCGTTTTTTGTTAAATGACTTGGGGGGGGGGGCAAACAAACAAACAAACAAACAAACAAGATCGTGGTTATGTGTCTCGTCTTTAGTTTGTAACCCTAGTTTAATACTTTTTTGGTATTCTTTTGTAGACAACTTCTGTATTAATTTTTACATTCGTTTGTAGAAATGAAGTGACTATTTCAAATCATATTTAAAAATAAAAGGTTTACATTTTTGATTAGAAATTGTAAGTCTGAAATTTTAACTTAAATGAAATTTGCTTACCTATACATTACAAATTGTCTTTTTCTTCTGTTTATAGTTTTTGACCACGTTGTGGATGAGACTTAGAGCTTTATATTTTATTATACATTTAAAAAAAAACTTTTTACAGATCTGCGATAGAATATTTAAAACTTTTTAAAATGTATATATATATTTATATATCATGCATTATGCTAGAAGTAATCTATTTCCCAAATTATTATAGCTGATAGACTTCATGCCAGTCACGTACAGACACAACAATGAACAGCAGTAAACAAGATTATAAATAAAGTACCAGCGATGCAGAACTCAAATCCAGAAAAAATCCTCTAGATTAAGCTTTGCTACGTGCAAGCGATTCAGGAAAAAATCTAATTTACTTAGATTTATATTTCGATAACGTTTTCATATAAGTTATTTTTAGTGCTGTTTATTTGACTTTAGTATTATTTGTTCTATTATGTCCACAATAATTTATTTAAATTCTACTTATGCAACTTGCACGTTCGAGGAATTTTGCTTTTAAGTTACTGGTGTGATTAGTCAGATTATGGCACTGATTGTAATGCATTTTAGTGTAACTATGTAATGCAATTAACCTTAAGAAAACTTTTTTAATAGAAGCATCAAAACATGTCACTGCTAGTTGCAATTCTTCTACAGAGAAACTTTCGGACCCACTTATCAGTTTAAGCACGAAATCAGTGTACAACATTTCTCCATGGAAAAGTTTCAGCTGATTTAATATCACTTAAATTCAAAGTGTTGAATTACTTCAATTACAGAGCAAGATCCCGTTATCGTTAGACCTTCCTTTTAGAATAAAATCTGAAAGTTTTATTGCGCTTGTCCCCGACAGAGGTAGGAATGATCGGCGGAACTATGAATTTTGCATCATTCTGGCTTTGCAGGTAACATGTAGCAAGGTACCTAAAATTGCTACCCAAAATCGTGAAACTATTGCAAGTATTCTTTTTTTTAATATTTTCTTCTTATAATATTAGAAATCACGTCATCAATTGTCAGACACTTTACATCGTACAAATCGCCGCCAGACACCCTTAAACTTAATAAAATGCAATTCTACTTACGTCATAGCACAAAAGCTGAATTTTACATATGTTACTTGGGTAGCTATTAAAACACATTTCCTTAGTTGCCGGACAGTTTTGATAGTTCGAACTACTTGGAAAAACGGACTAAAGGATTGTATAGGCCAACTAAAAGGATTGAACGGATTTCTAGCTTTTCTAGAATTAATGCGAGTTACGGGCTTTTTTGAGATACACGGGTTAGTACACGATACAAAAAATTTTTTGTTATTAAGAAAAATTTGGTTAACACTATTTCAACAGAATAAATGTGTTGGTTTTAGCAAACGTATTGTGAAATTAATAAAATATTTCGCTGAATGAACAAAATTATTGTTAATTCAGCAAAAATATTTCTTACAATTTTTTTTCGGTGTAATTTTTCTGGACTAATATAGTTTGGATAAAACATGGAAACTTCTAACATTAGAGTATGCATTAAACATGAAAACTCAAAAGGGAAAAAGAATTATCCAAAATAACACGTATTCCACAAATCACACAGACTGTTTTTATTTGCTCATCATCGTCTACAATTCTGGTTAAAAATAATAGCGATTTTCATGTGGATTTCCAAAAACATCCTTTACAAAAGTTCTTCGATGAACTCATGCAAACTTTTTTACATGCACATACTCATAATAGCAGGTTTGCTTTAAAATTTGTTTACACATTTAAGACAACTTAATAATATGTATAATGATTTGCAGCATCATTGCCAAATTTAATTTTAACAGCAAACAATCTTCCTTTATCATTTATCAAAGAATCAACTTAAAATATGGAATACTGTATTATTTTCCAGAACGTATCAACTATCTAAGTATGCAATTTATGGTAATGCATTGTATGCATTTTTAGACTAAACATGTTGAAAGCACTTACAAAGTTACTAAAGTTAAGATGAAACTTTATTTTGAATATACTTATTTAAGATCAAAGAACTCACTTCCAATGAAGTTAATGTATTCAAAATGTGCCTTGTTTTAATGACTTAAGAAGACATCACACAGTCTAGAGAGCACTTTGACAGTGTAGCTAGCTTGTTGCAATTACCTCTCTGATTTGGTTTTAAATGCATGCGTATATTAATTGTTCCTTAAAAGTTAAATTAATTAGAAGGAAACTAAACATTTCTCTCTCAGATGGAAGAGTACATTTAATTAATTAAAATTATAAGGTATCATTAAAGACCTGTCATGTTGTTTAAGAATGTAATATACAGCGTGTCCGAGGAAATATTTATTCTTCTAAAAATTAAAACCAAAAGTACTATCGGGTCAAATGAAATGCAGTTTGCTGCAAAAAATGAACAAATCGAAGAGTTTTTTCAATTAGGAATCGATTTTGCTATCTAGCATCTTGATTAGCAGTCCTCACTGTTTCACCGAAAATGTTAAAAAAACACTTGGAGCGAAATTGAATACAAACTTGGCGTTCTTCATGCTAATAAAGGACATTGTGTACAGCTACATTGAAGGTATAGTAAAAAATCTTAGATTTTTTCATTCTTTTGCAGAAAAAGGCAATTAATTTCATTTGTTAGAATTTTTGTTATTACTGTTTAAAATAATAAAGATATTTCGCGGGCACGCTGTATTTCAGATGAGTAACGTAGCTTGACTGCCGAACACAAGAAAGCAGTGATCTATGTTTAATTTTACTAGCATGTTTTAATTATGTACTGTTAGTTACTATCTACATTTATAAAATTACACTTTTTCAGTACATTATTTAAAATTCAAAAATTTCGCGATTTCTATCCGTTTCAAGTACGTAGGAGGCCAGTACGACAGCTAAAAAAAGTTTGTTAGTCTGTCGTTCCTTGATTTTAACCTTGATGCTTTTTTTATTCGCACTTCAAGTAAATGAAACTTGGTGTCATGATAGGTAGTCAGCCTACTTAAACAATAGGCGTCATTTAAAAAAATTATTATATTTTGAGGTTTTGTGAAAATTTATTATTCGAAAAATGGAAATATTTACCCATCACGTACAAACAAATGGAAAGAATGATATTTTTAGTGAATGACTAGAGTATCGTTATAGGTGGTTATTTAAACTACTGGCGCCAAAGTATTTCAAAATGGCTTAAAATTTGGAATTGTGTTAGATGGCAAGTTAAACTATAGATGCCGAAATTGTTTTAAATATTTCATAAATTTTGATATTTTATGAAAATATTGTAAATGTTTGTTCCTTCAAAAATGGCTTAAGAGAATAAAATGAAATATAGTAACGTGATCATCGACAAAACAATAAATGTCGGAATTTTTTGAAAAATTTAAATGAATTTCAAAACTTTTCTTAAAACGCTTATTTAATTATTTTTAGATTTTGTGAAAACTGGAAGCATAGTGTTAAAATATTTACAGTGACTCATATTCTAATATGCTAATTCCATTCTTTCCCCTATACAATCCTAGTAAAAATTTAGGCTTTTTGAAAATTTTAATTATTTTCAAAGCTATCTAAAAGCTATAATACTAAGATTATCCAAATAAATGTATTAAGGCTTTTCTTCCTCATGCAAGGATACACAAATTTCGAATTAACTCATAGGAACTCTGTGATGCTGCCAAAATTAACTGTGTGTGACATTAATTGCATTCACATCTACTAGATCTTAACTGAGTAGCTTAATGTGACTTCTATAGAATTACTAATTTATCACAGACTAAAATCACTAATAAAGATTAGTATGTGACAGAGTTTTGCAGTTATTGCTTGAGAATCATTGTTTTACTCATGTGACGTCTTATTCTGAATTCTAGTAACATGTTTGTTACATTTCAGTGATTTCTTCTGTCATCGCCATGATGCTATTTGAAGTCACCTTCTGTACACAATTTTAGGAGAATGCAAATGAATCGTATATCGTTCATGTAAAAATAGTTAGTGAACGATATTTTTCCAGAGTATAATTTTTATACTTTTTTCTATATGAAACTTGTGTCATAAATATAGAACAAATAGCAGTTATACTCACAAATTTTTATACGAGGGTCGTTCGGAAAGTAAGTTTCCCACGGCCAGTAAAAAGGAACAAAACATTATTACCTGGAAAAATATTGCAAAAGATACATTAATAGTTAACTAATTCTCAACATAAGAATAACCTGAACTGTAAAACTCGCCATACTGTTGGATAAGTTTTTCTAGTCCAAGAAGTTGTCATAGAAGTCTGCCGCCTGAGAAAGGAGCCTGAGTGTCACAGTTGTTTTCACTCTTCGTCAGTTGAAAAGTGATGAATAGGCACTTATTAAAAAAATTTCGTAAAATTACAGCATAAGAACTGCAAATTTTACAGTACTTGTACTATTTTTCCTTTTTACGCTAGAGCTACCGTATTCGACAGTATTTGATCCTTAAAAATACGATATATGTATCGCTTTCTACTAAGCAAGTAAAACAACAAGGACTTAAATAATTTTCTTACGATCATGAAATAAAAAAATAAAAAGTGTCAAAATGATAAAAATCGTGAAAATTTCGAATGCTTGAGGCGTTTGTGGCATCTGAAGATAATTTTTAATCAAGTCCCGGTTTTGGATAATTGATATGGATGGCAAAAGGCAAGATTTCCTCACTATTATGAAACGATATGCGAAAATTAACTTTTTTTTCGCTCCACCCTAGTGTATACCCCTAGATTCGAATTAATTTTCCTCAGGATGATGGCATTTACCAGCAGGAAAATGCGAGGTGTCATACAGCTTGTAGTGCACGTGCCTGATTCGATGATCAGGATAAATTTACCGTATTCCTCTGGCCAGCAAACTCCTCGGACTTAAACCCAATAGAAAATCTGTGGGATCATCTCGATCGGATTGTTCACGCCATGGATCATTAACCGCGTAACACGTTCGACAACTTAATTGACTCTCTTCCTGCACGTCTTGGAGAGGTCCGCTCTAAGAAAGGTGGTTATTCTGGATTTTGATAGGTGGTCACATTAATGTGGCTGGACTGCGTAATTACGCCATTAAGATTCGCCACTGCGGGGTTATTCTTTTGCGCAAGCCATGCACACAAGCGGTACAGTGTGTAAAGGTCCATTGTATCACACGTTGGGTCTGGGTTCTATTCCCCGTTTGTCCTTGGCTGTTAACTTGTATTTGACCATTCATAGACAGTAACGTTGGCCGCCCGCAAGATGCCCTATATTAAGAATGTCAATACTTTGAGGCGTAGCGCTGGTGAGTACCTCATCGACAAGTGCTCACCCTTAAATTAATAAAATAAATAAATAAAAAGAACCATAAAATTTTTCAGCAAACATTAAGACGTATGTAAGGATGTTTCTCAACAACAGCATTAAAATTAAAACTGTATAAATATCTAAATTAGTTATAAATCTCTGTCATAAAATTCTAAATTTTGTCTCAAGTTAGGAAGAAATTCGAGATCTAATTATGTGTAGATTAAAAAAATTAATATACTTTTATATTTAATGCATCATGATTAAAAGAACAATTATTAAAAAAAAGAACTATATGTTTCTATAGTCCAGTTATGTTAATAATGCAATAAAGGTTGATTCCTTATCTATTGTGTTGGTTGTAGTCACGTCATGAGTTTTTAAACATAAGAAATAGAAGGGCATTAAAAATGAGAATGAAAATGTTTCCCATAAATGGGCAAACGTTCATTAATGTAAAAAAAGAATTCCTACTCTGTCTGCCTGGGTCTTTCAGCCAGATAAAAAAAAAATTCAGTTTCGTTGTCTTAAAAAAGAATTTCATAGAAAAAGTTTGAACCATAAGTAAACCTAACACTGCAGTATTTCATTCTAGTAAACGAGTTGCATATAAATTGCTGTTTAAGAAAAGTATAATATCCACATATGAACCATTTCAAAACATTCAAGACGACTTATAACGTCTTTTTTCAACTGAATACGGGCAAAGTGGAACCTAAACACTTATTTGTTTTATGCAAAACTTCCTAAATTGAATGCGATGGAAAGGAAATGCAGATCTCTGTTTCTTTTGCAGAAAGATCAAATATAACATATGAAAATAAACAAGCTGCTTAAATACAAAATACACTTCATATGGGTAAGTACAATCAGTAATTGATACTTTAAGGGCAATAATTACATTAACTAGTAAATGTTAATCACTAAAACTATCTGGAAACAAAATTTTGTTTCCAAATGTGAGCTTTGAAAATTCGTGTAAGGGATAATTTATTTCAGAGTATTGGAAATTTCTATTTTTTCGATACTCAATATGTTGTCATGGTGGCGACACTAGTAACTGACACCAAGAAAAATATTTTTGGCTACAGCGATTGACACTTTATGTTCCAGTAATTGCCACCAAAAAAATGATTAGAAAAACATGGTGATTTTTTTTTTAATGCAATGACGTAAAAATGACTGAAGCAAATGAAATGAAATTTGGTGACATGATAGGTGGTCACTGAACTTAAACTATAGACGTTGATTTTTTCTTTTACATTTAGATTAGATTTTTTGATTTTGTGAAAATCTTTTTAAAATGCGTAAATTTTTGTTCACACATCATGCAAGAACGACTAAAGCAAATGAAATGAAATTTGGTGACATAATAGGTGAACATGAACATGTAACTTAAACTAGCCGCCTAATTTTTTGAAAATTTGGATTAGATTTTCAGATTTTGCGATTTTTTTATATGATGTTTATTTATCACATATAAACCCCTGAAGAACAGTTAAATAAAAGTTAAACTAAGTATTTCAAAATTTTATGGATTTGAGGTATTGTGAAAATTGAGAAAACATTTGTTCCATTCCTGAAAATGGAAATGGAATAGAATAAAATTTGAAATTATGTTAAGTGGCAAGTTAATGTAAACTACAGATGCCGAAATTGTTATAAATATTTCATAGATTTTGAGATTTTGGGAAAATTGTGTAAATGTTTGAATTGTCACCCTCCAGAACGGCTTTATAGAGTAGAATGAAAGTAACATGATGATCTGTAACGACTAAAATAATTAATGTCGGTGTTTTTAATGGATTCACGTTAAGGAGTCTGGTGTTTTTTCTTTTAATTTCGACTATAGTTTAAACGTTTATTTGCCTTTTTAGATTTTTTGAAATTTGTGCATTCTGGAGGCATAATATTAAAATATCTGTAGGGAATCAAACAAAATTTAGTTACAGTCGAGGAATCACCTCTTGACATTAAAAGCTTTTATCGCTGAAAAAAAAGTGTTACGTTTGAAAAGAAGTTTACTAGATAGCACCATTCAGTAACAGTTTTGAAATAAAAGCTTATTATAATAAATTATCTGCCAAAGTGTCAATTACTCGTGCACCTGCCCTATACTGTTTTACAGGAAATAAGGGATTTTTTTCAGTAAAATATATTTTAATTAATTCGTAATAGAAGCAGATATCTTTCAGTTTCTTTCATAATGTAATACAATAAAACTTCAATTTTGTTTTGATTTCGTAAAATATTTTTTCACGTGCAAAAAAAAGGTAGTCGTTTTCTAAATCGTTAAAAAATATTTCTGCTAAGAAATACTCTTTTTAAATTTATTCTATTAATTATATTATATACGAATGGATATCAAAATTAATGGAAGTCCAAACATGGTCGAGTGGATAAGAAACCCGAAATGGTAGACGGCTAAGGCGTTCTAGCCTTGACTATCGCGCGACTGTCGATCTAACTGTCTGGAGTTTTGGTCGGTCTTCTCCAAGGAATCCCTTGGTCGGGTTTCTCCAAGGAACCCCTTGAAAGGTCCTCTGACCAATGCAACCCACCCGTCCTTGGCAGGTAGCCCATGCATAGCTTTACCATCAACAAAACAGACAAACAAAATCAATACACAGTGTGCAGCCGAAAGAACACTAATGGCCTTATCACACTAAAGGGAAAATCCGAGCAACTTCGCCCTGGACCAACTTTTCCGACGGACTTGAAGGCGTGGTTATCTTTAAGGGTTGCAAAAGTAAACAAACTCTCTCCGTCACCAAATACTCATCGCATTGCTGATTTGGCGTGCAGGTTCTTATTTTACTTATCGTGCGTTGGTATATTTACATCGGATCGGCAGCAATTTCGGCAGCATCGGATAGACAGAAATCTCTAATTGTAAAGTCCACTTGAACGCGGCCATAATTTTATTTACACGTGATTCTGACATCGAGCCAAGCTTCGAAGATAGTAGTAGTCGCCATTGCTCGAAATTGCTTATGACGTAGCAGGAAAAAGTACTCTGATTGGCCGAAATTTCGTCCAACTCGGATTTTTTCCTTCGGAAAAAATCCGAGTCGGACGTTGTCAAGGTAACGGCGGAGAAAATCGCCCGGAAACTTGATTTGCAAGGAAAGTTGGTCGGATTTTTTCTCAGTGTGATAGCCCTATTACATTTTCAAGCTCTGCAATTTCAAGACCGAAGAATCCACAATCTTTATAGGCATATTAAATCAAACGTTTTCATAAATACCCTATCTCCCCACCCACCAGAAAATAAGGTCATAGTGAAAAAGGATTTAGAAGGTTCAACCCCTTCCTACCGAGCATTTTATAGATTATACATGATTTATCCACGAATTGTGACCGCGGTTGGTTTGAGAGATATAGCTTTGAAATAGGGTTTATTAATTTTGCAATAAATGAGTTTATAATTTCTGAAAGCATCCTACTCTCTTTCTATGGTGTTAGTTTCTCTTAGTACGTCAGTTAAAAGAGTTATATTAGAATTACCTTCTGAAAAATAATTGCAGCTTATTTATTTTTGTATGAATCCTCCAAACTTTAGTATACTTTTGTGTACACTTTTTTTGCATTTCTTTATATAAGTGACACTGCACGATTGCTGTCAATCTTATGGTAAAACTTGGCCCATGTTCTGTATTACGTGTTCTTGTTCACAATTTTGGAAGAACTTCCAGTTATGGGTAAGAATGAGAAAGGATAATCTTTCCGTTTTGGCGAAGGTTAATTAGTCGTTATTCAGTAGCATTTCCTCAAATGAGATTGTATTGAAAGTATTTTAAAATGGTTGCGTCTGTATGATTTATCTTAACGAAGACCAGAAAAGCGTTTTCTCTATACTGTTAACAAGTATATGTTTCATCTAACTTTATCAAAGAGCATGAATCTAAAGAAAAAGTCAATGAAATAGAATACATTAGCTTTCACTGCTCATCTAAGTTGCAATTTTTCTTTTGCGAGTAATGTTTTATTCATAGATTTTCTCTTTTTATGCTTTTCGGCGAAACGCCACTGATAGTTCTTCCGGATAAAAATAAAGTATTGTTCCTGTGGCATTTTGATTATTCTTGATACTTATGTATCCGTTTTCTTTTAAATAAACGTCCCACGAAACTGCGGCCTTTTAAACATTCTGTTAGAAAATGATGGAGTAGTTACAACATTTCTGAAGTGTTGAAAAGCTGGTTAAATAAGAAAACATTGCATGTATAATTTTCGAACACGGACCGTGGAAGTGAGAGTTCTTGTGTTTAACGCAAACAATTCACAAATTCAAAGCATGAAAGTTGAGCAGTTAAAGCTCATATGTGTTTTGATACACTTCTGTTCTTTTGTGTGAAAAGTAACGTAACAAAACTACACAAAAAAATTGCAAACGGACACATTAAATTTGAAACACGCCGAAATTTTCCTTGACGAGGTAATAAAAAGATAATAAAAGTGCAGAGCATTTCCATTCTAGCAAATCTAGCCAGAAGAGTACATGGAAAATCTTCAGACACGGTTTGAAGAAGTGCATGATTTTGCTCAGCAATGAATCGACCTGAAACGGAGAAGATGAAGTCTACAGGACTCGAGTTAACCCTTTGAGGCGCAACCCTTTCCCAATGCTGAAAAAAGGGCAGTCGTTGCCATCGCTCGACTTAACGACCAGCAAGATGGCGGACGATCGAAACGTTTATCGCGTACCACAGATCTAGAGACCCTCTTTTGACGTAGCTGGCTGTGCGTGCGTCAAAAAAAGGGTCTCTAGATCTGTGGCACGCGATGAACGTTTTGATCGTCCGCCATCTTGCTGATCGTTAAGTCCAGCGATGGCCACGGCTGCCCTTTTTTCGGCATTGGGCAATCTATCCAGCTGTTCTCGCATTCTTTCATTTTTCAGCAGATGTCAGGGCTGTGAAAAATAATCGTGACAATTTTTACGGGAAATGACGTGCTAAAAAGTAAAGGATTCTCGTGAAGCTACGTCACCCGCAACTATTTTTATAGAAATCCAATCCATTCTTCGTGACGGGCAACAGTCAAAACGTCAGAGTTTGTGTTCCCTGAGCGGGAACACTGCGCGTTAAAGGGTTAAACATGGTTTGGCTGTGAAATCCTACTAGACGGAAAGGTCTGACTCGTGCAATCGTCGTGGGACAGTTTTTACACAGTCCAAAACAGACTGATCGATTCCGTCGTGCGGAGTCGTAAGTAACCTAACTTACGACCTAACTCGAAACCAAGAGTGGTTCATTATGTTGCATCCATTTATCGCTGATGTAGTTATTTATCTTAATTTCAGACCATGGTCTCTATCGCGAAATTCTTCCTCTTTTTCATCTCCCATTTCTTTCTTTGTTTCTCTTTTCTTCATCATCCTTCAATTCGTTTTTTCTTACTGCTTACACCATGTACATCAGGCATGGGTATCCTCTGGAAAGTTGCGGGCCAAATTTTAGGACTTTAGCGAAGCTTCGGGCAGTATAAATGTGATTTATACGTGGCTTTGAATTGTTTATAAGGGCTTCTACAGAGATTCGAAATGTTCCGCAGGCCGGATCAAAAGACGCGTGCGGGTCACATCCGACCCGCGGGGCGGGGTTGCTCATGTATGATGTACGTATTTGCAATATATTTTTTTATATGAATGCGTATTCGCTTATTTTTATTATTTATTTGTTAATGTGCATTTCCTTATTGTGTTTATTGATTGCTTCCTTTTTTATGCTGTTAAGATGTATTGTTAAATGTTATGCTTTAGATATAGGCGCAACCTCTTAACAGAGGGTTGTACTACAAGCAAGGCGCGCCGTCCTTGGGAAGGGAGCAATATTACATTTGGGTTGTTCTGCCCTCCAAGCGTTAAGTATGGTCTAAAATTCTAAATCTGTGCGTCAAATAATTAAATTTTGCATTTTGTTGCATCAAAAGGCGTTAACTAAAACGTAAGATAAGGAATTTTGGGTGTCACCAATGTTTAACAAAGGTTTTTCGAATTCTCGAGAAGTAATAGTGGCTGATTTAACTTTTGGGCACTTATTTTTATCGCCAAAATAATTTTGTCGATATTTCGCCAAAAGAAGCTAAATTTGGCGACATTTTCGACATTTGGCGTGATTTTACTTACGGGGCCTGTAATGTTCTTTTCCTTGCAGTAGTAGTAAGCAATAGCCTAGTAATACTCAATTGCATTTCTACTACGCAATCAAAATTCGTGATTGATTGGTATTTCTTTGGAGTTTTCTCGTAACGTCGGTGGTAGCTATATATAAGGACAGACCTCACCCAGGACGTTACAGTTTTGCTGCAGTCAGCCGCGTGAGCAGACGCTGGAACGGGCTGTGTGCATTTGTAAGCGAATCACCACCTTTTTTTGAATGCTGTTTGTGAATCCGTCATTACATAATTCTGGGGTATTGTTTATAATTTACTTCGAGGATTTCCACTGAATTGTAACTTGTAGAATTATTTTGTTGAGTGTGAAATACAGAAACTGTGAGAAAGCTTCTGTGTTAAGCCGACTGTTATAAATCCAGTTACTGTGCTTATTAATTCCTGTGAAACTTATACTGTAGGTTTTTTGACGAAGTTTTAGATATAATTTACTTCGCAACAATATTCGTGTTAGAAGCAACAAAAACAATGTTTACTAGAACAAATGTTTACTAGAACATTTCGCAAAATCTGGACTTTCTAATAACGAACCCAAAAACTGAACAGATTTTTCTGCAACGGTATTAAAATCGACTACTAAAGCTATTTTACTGTCTGCACCGGGCATATTCTAACTATATTTCTAATTTGTAATAAACTGTAGGGTTTGCCAATTTCTAGCCAAATATGGAAGATATCGCCAAGCTAGACTCGAGTTTGGAGACTTGTTTCTTGGCGCCAAACTTAACAATAAATCATGAAAAATTGCAAAATTTGGAGACATTCAACATTTTTCATACCCCCCGTCCCCTCTCCACTATTTGGCAACCTTGGTGCAACAAAAATGCAGCAAAAATGTGTCAACGTCTACAAATCATGTCCACAAATTATGTACACAGAAATGTCACAAATTCTGTTGATAGAAAATACTGGAGTGAATGAAATAACATTCTAGTGCTAAAAACCCAGAGTGTGAAGGAAAAGAGTAAAAATAATTAGATAAAACAAATAACATCAAGGAAAGTCAGTAAAGAAGGTAGTACTTGAAAATATACAGAAAGATACAAAATTAAATTTTATGTTTTTATGTAAGACAGGAACGTAAACTTCGCACACAGAGAAAGGGGCAGAGAAATAGACAGAGAGTTCCAGGCAGAAAAGTATGACTATAAGACTATCGGATACTTTCGGATCGCATCTGGATCAACTTTGGTACACTGACTAAATAGGTCAAGAGAAAGCTAATGTCAAAAAATGAAATTAATCAGATTAATATTTTTTTAGTTATTTTATGCTTTGTCCAGTTTTCGCCATTTTTCGCTCTAAATTAGTCAGGGGGGGGGGGAAACTCGGGTTCTTCATTCTCAAAGTCATACCGGAATACCAATTCCGCGGGAGCGGGGTCAGTCAGCCACGAGGGATTTTCTTCTGAAGTCATGTAGTGTGAAAGAGAGAAAGATGGAATTAGAAGGCGAAGATTGGTTATCAGAGAGTTTTTCCGCAACGATTTTACTCGCTGTAACGCTAAAGTTGCATTTGAAATAAAAGATAATTGGCAAGTCCCCTGTTCATTTTTTTTTCGCTGCTGCGGGAAGTCTTATGTCCTTTTTTTATCATTGTAGCGGGATGATTCACATTCCTTCCCTTTACAATCGTATTTCCTTCCCTTTACAATCGACTGGACACTATTTGTGTTTAGTAGGAGTTAACGATAAATGACTGTTAGAGCACAAACAGGTATAAGGGGAGAAGCATAGCCACGTAGGATTCCCGGTAACCTCTGTATGCTGTCAGGTGCCGTGTTCATTTTTTTTTCGTTGCAGCAGGAAGTCCCTTCTACCTGTCCTTTTTTTATCACTGCAGCAAAAGCATTCACATTTCAACCTAGCCACGTTCAATTCCCGGTAACCTCTGTACGCTATCATCAGCCGTGTTCATTATTTTTTTTTCGTTGCAGTGGGAAGTTCCATGTCCTTTTTTATCATTGCAGCGGGAGGATTCATATACCTTCCCTTTGCAATCTATGTTTAAGTTCAATGGGCTTTTCTCTTTCATTGCACGGGCAACGCCGTGCAATGATATAGATGCACACGCACATACACCTATTTATCCATGAAGTAGATTTCAACGCAAAGAATATAAAGCGCTGATACATCAGAACTGTGAAAGTCGCCTGAAGAAAAATCTGAAACACTTATTTTCCATTAAATTATAGCGAGAACCTACGGGATTTGTATTATCAGGTCATTAAAACTCGCTTTAGTGTTGTACCTCAGTGAAAAATGGAGCACTAAGCTTATTAGAATAGGCTCGCATGATGTACTTTACACCAGACCTGAGAAAGATAGTAATTCAAAAATGTGAGTAATTAATCTGTAATCCCGTTGGAATTAATACAGCTCCAAGAAAGAAAAGTAATATATAATTGTTTGCTATTACCTTTGATTTTCCGAATTGTAATCAACTCCACTTTTCAAAAGCTTAAATTTTTATAAAGTTCTGAAATTTTCAGATTTGTCCATTTATAGAATGCCTTTTTCATTACTCCGTATCCAATGCTCTTTATCATAAAAGATCCTTTTATTCTTATTGGTCATACTGCCTGGAACTATACTTATTGACAGAAATTTTCAATAAGTATAGTTCCAGGCAGTATGACCAATAAGAATAAAAGGATCTTTTATGATAAAGAGCATTGGATACGGAGTAATGAAAAAGGCATTCTATAAATGGACAAATCTGAAAATTTCAGAACTTTATAAAAATTTAAGCTTTTGAAAAGTGGAGTTGATTACAATTCGGAAAATCAAAGGTAATAGCAAACAATTATATATTACTTTTCTTTCTTGGAGCTGTATTAATTCCAACGGGATTACAGATTAATTACTCACATTTTTGAATTACTATCTTTCTCAGGTCTGGTGTAAAGTACATCATGCGAGCCTATTCTAATAAGCTTAGTGCTCCATTTTTCACTGAGGTACAACACTAAAGCGAGTTTTAATGACCTGATAATACAAATCCCGTAGGTTCTCGCTATAATTTAATGGAAAATAAGTGTTTCAGATTTTTCTTCAGGCGACTTTCACAGTTCTGATGTATCAGCGCTTTATATTCTTTGCGTTGAAATCTACTTCATGGATAAATAGGTGTATGTGCGTGTGCATCTATATCATTGCACGGCGTTGCCCGTGCAATGAAAGAGAAAAGCCCATTGAACTTAAACATAGATTGCAAAGGGAAGGTATATGAATCCTCCCGCTGCAATGATAAAAAAGGACATGGAACTTCCCACTGCAACGAAAAAAAAATAATGAACACGGCTGATGATAGCGTACAGAGGTTACCGGGAATTGAACGTGGCTAGGTTGAAATGTGAATGCTTTTGCTGCAGTGATAAAAAAAGGACAGGTAGAAGGGACTTCCTGCTGCAACGAAAAAAAAAATGAACACGGCACCTGACAGCATACAGAGGTTACCGGGAATCCTACG
Source organism: Cheiracanthium punctorium (assembly GCA_038373885.1). Classification (NCBI taxonomy): domain Eukaryota; kingdom Metazoa; phylum Arthropoda; class Arachnida; order Araneae; family Cheiracanthiidae; genus Cheiracanthium; species Cheiracanthium punctorium. The sequence continues at coordinate 568,810 of JAWZYV010007050.1, forward strand.
TGGCTATGCTTCTCCCCTTATACCTGTTTGTGCTCTAACAGTCATTTATCGTTAACTCCTACTAAACACAAATAGTGTCCAGTCGATTGTAAAGGGAAGGAAATACGATTGTAAAGGGAAGGAATGTGAATCATCCCGCTACAATGATAAAAAAAGGACATAAGACTTCCCGCAGCAGCGAAAAAAAAATGAACAGGGAACTTGCCAATTATCTTTTATTTCAAATGCAACTTTAGCGTTACAGCGAGTAAAATCGTTGCGGAAAAACTCTCTGATAACCAATCTTCGCCTTCTAATTCCATCTTTCTCTCTTTCACACTACATGACTTCAGAAGAAAATCCCTCGTGGCTGACTGACCCCGCTCCCGCGGAATTGGTATTCCGGTATGACTTTGAGAATGAAGAACCCGAGTTTCCCCCCCCCCTGACTAATTTAGAGCGAAAAATGGCGAAAACTGGACAAAGCATAAAATAACTAAAAAAATATTAATCTGATTAATTTCATTTTTTGACATTAGCTTTCTCTTGACCTATTTAGTCAGTGTACCAAAGTTGATCCAGATGCGATCCGACGAACGGTCTGGACGCCTGTAGCGAACAAACAGACAGACAGACAAGCTTCTACTTTTATTTATACTGATTAGACTTTTGTCTGAATTTGGATTTTTAAAAACTCGGCGATTTCAATCCGTTTCGATCATTTGGGAACCCAGTATCACCGTGAAGAAAAAAAGTTCCTCAGTCGTTTTGTCTTTCTGTTATGCTGTCATTCTATCAGTGACCCTTTTTTTGTTCGCGCATCAGATAAAAATGACAGAAGCGAATGACATGAAATTCGGTGACATGATAGGCAATTACTCAAACTATAGGCTTTGAATTTTTTTAAAAGTTATTAAATGTTGAGATTTTGCGAAAAGTTTTTCAAATTGCGTAAATTTTTGTTCGTGTATTATAGGATACGACTAAAGCGAAGTAAATGACATGACTGAACAGGTGACATGTTAGGTAGCCACTTAATTTAAAATATTGGAGGTTTTTTTTTTTAAATCTTGATTAGATTTTGCGATTATGCAAAATACTTTTGAATGTGCGTGCTGTAAAGAAGTTATTTGGTTTGGCTGATTTAAATTTAAAGACTGCGTTGTGATACATGATAATCCAGGTTCGAATACTATTTGCATACTAAAAATAAAGGATGCCAAGACAATATGAACATGATTATTATTATCATACTAGTTTTTTAAAAAAAACTGCATTTATAAATGACTTACCAAATTTACCAAGAATAAAACTTCAGTCATTCAGTAAATAAAAATTTTAGCAAGAACTTTTCATTAGTCATACTTAAAACATAATGTCCATTAAATTATCAGTTCAAACGGCATTGCATAGTATGAGCTGTCGGTGTATCAGGAGCGCGCACATTTAAAAAAACAAAACAAATTGCCGATCACAGGAGGGGGAAAAAACAGTTTTCGCCAAGTTCAGTGAATGGCACACCTAGAGACGCACGAAAAAAAAACTACTGTAGACTGCAGACATCCGGAAACAAAATCCCAAATTTGCGGTGATCGGACGGCTTTTCGCACAATTCAGCATTAGTTGTAAGTTTCACGCGTAAAGCAAGGCAGGAAAACATAACATACTCCATAGACCGCGCTGCAGGAAGCCGACACAAAAGTCTCCAAATAGTCATAGGAACGTGTAGAACTCACATAAGATTCGTCGGAGGGTGGTGTGTAGTAAGATCATCGATAATACATATATGAAATGAGGAGACGATCGGAAACTCATCATAAATGAATAGACACTCATCATAAATGAATAGACAGTTCGTGAGGAGCTCCATCAAGGAGTAAAAACGAAAGTCACATCACTAGAGTAATACATCACACATGTTCTATAAAACGAAAGTCACATCACTAGAATAAATAGCATTGCCGGGGCCGGAATGTGCATCCACAATGCAAGCAGACGGACTGGAGTGAAGAAGTGTCTTGATCGGGCTAGTTGATTCCGCCATTTTGCTAAGCCACCACCAGAATAAATGCAACTTCCCAGCAAACACACAACTGCCCGCAAAATGACGGCCGGGTACCCGTCGTGCTGGCGAAGTGCCGTATACCGGGAGCAAGATAGATTGCCATCGTCTGCAAGTCACTGGAGTACCAGTGCCTGAAAAGTGCATATGCGCCGGTACATAACTAGTAACGGCGAACTGCCATGTGTCTGTGACATGCACAAAAAAGTTAACGGCGTGGTACTGCTTAAAATGTACCGGACCAGCACTATTTGGCAGTAATGGGCCTGTATATATTTCGTAGTGTTGGCATAAAATTTCGTTATTTTAATTAAATAATATTGTTTCACATTCATACGGTGTAGAAGTGTTAGGGGATATAAGTTCCGGGCACCCAAAGGCAGGGTCACTGCTAAGATATTTTTCTTTGAAGGGGGGGGGGGCAGTGGCGGGTCCAGACATTTTTTTTGGGAGGGACTAAATTTTTTTAAAAAAAGCTTCTTTCACCCAATTAAAATGTACTATAATTCAAAATTTTAGTCTAAATCAATGTGCATGCTTTTGGGAGGGGCTAAGTAATAAAATATGAGCATTTTAGCATTTTAAAGTGTATAATAAAGCAGAATGTTACCCTTCAGTAATCTTTTGGGGGGGATGAAGCCCCCTAGCCCCTCCCCTGGATCCGCTACTGGGGGGGGATGTAAGGGGAGAAGTTCATATTGTGCCTTCAAATATTTTAGTACTAAAAACTAAAATAATACAAACGAGTTCAGTATGCTATAAAAATATTTACTACACCGACAGTGTAACCTCCACTCTGTATATGACAGTATATAACCCCCACTATGTACAGAATTATGAATTTTAATCTTACTATTGACATTTTTTTATTCAATTAAATATAGCAGTGGTAAAACAAAAGATAAATATAAATTAGGTAATTAATGCTCAAATTTACAATAAAACAAATTAGAGCTCTTGCAGTTATTTTGTTAGAAATTCAGCAATGAACCAATATTTACATATTATATTATTTCATTCTGTTTCGATTACTCCTGAATCAAATGTTCTATTTCGCACCCTTTAACGGCCTCCTTACGGAAAGCAAGAGGCCAAAAATATCTACCCAGGGTCAACTAATATCTCCCGGTTGCACGATAATGCGCCAAGAATTCGAACTGTTATCGCGGATTTGGCTATATTAATTCAGATTATTTATCCGAAGTACAAATGAATTTTTTATGCATTTGAAGATTGGCGAGTTTTACTGTCGATTGAGTATAACCCATTCTTTTTTCTCTTGATGTTTCATTTCGTTTTGCAAATCTTGAAACGTTGAGCGGGAAGCCAGTTATGAAATACGCTTTTTAGGATAAAGTTTTGGTTGTTGTTGCAGACTTTCGAGAACGTTATTGCTATAGACTAGTGAGATATCTCTGTTAGGAGCAATAATAATTATAATAAGATTTGCTTCTGCAGTGATATCTTGCCTGTTATGGATACAGAAAGAAGATTTTACGGTTGGATTTAAGTTTTTAAACAGTCAGGAAAATATTACAGGTAAATTTTTACTTTTACTGTTTTTAATGTACAATGGACTTTTGCAAATAATTTAAGGATTAGGCGACTTTTTGAACCAAAAAAACGTCATTTTCATACTATTTTCATGTTTTACCTTACTCCAGCGACTCATTTGAAAATCTGGTGTTGGTTTTTGTCAACTCCTTTTTTTTTTTAAAGCTGCTACTGAGCTTTCGGAAAACATTATAATCGTTTTTTTTTTAATCGTGCTATAAAAATAAATGTATTATATGTTCTGTTATATATATATGAAGTTTTTTAAATTTATCATTTTATTCAATCCTTCTTAAATGAAGCTAAATTAAGCATGTTTATTTCTTAACTACAAAATCATTCAAAAATGTTACTACTTTGGGAACTAAAATTGAGAAAATGGCTACTAAACCGGTGACTTTTTTTAAGTCGGTGATGTTACTAGATACTTATTTGAGTGTATAAAAGTACTTTCCTCCATATTATTTGAATCATGCAGTATACAACAGATATAGATACAGAAACTTTCTTTTCAGAATAGCTAAGATTTAAAAAATAATTTGATCTAAACAAAATGTACAAGAAAGCAAAATGTTACCCTAAAGTTAAGTGTGTAATCATTGTACAATTTTATTTATTATTACTTCCTCTAAGATTTTGATTAGTACATACACACACACACACACATATATATATATATATATATATCAACCATAAAGTACTATAACTCATTTATAAAATCTCTAACTCTGAAATATTGAAATTAAACTGTTTATAAATGATTTTATGTTGGTTCTGAAATGTGTTACCGACTTTCTCACAAAAAAATCTTTTGCGACTGCAAATTGTAAGAAAATTGCAGTTTATGAAAACTGCACACAATTCACTAATGATAGGCGCACATAATTTGCAAACGATTGACCAACGGATTTTGCTGTTTTTTATCTTTCATTTATGTTGTTTTTTATCTTTCAAAATGTTACCCTTAAGGAATGTTTTTTTTTTTTTGCAGGGTGGGGGTAGGGATTGATGAATAAGCCCCCTACCCCGGATCCGCCACTGGCTCATTTTTAATTATGGCAGCGTTACTGTAAATAGGCACTAATCCGGTACCGTACCATTACATTGTAGTCACTGTTAAGGTACCAGGCCAGTGCCTTTATTTTTAATAATAGCCGGCACCCGGCCGTTTCATTTCGGGCATTATAAACTTAATGGACCAGCGCCTTTATTGTGAGTAACGGCCGGCACATGCAGTATGCCAGCAGATATCATTGACTTCCCAGGCTTCTGGCAAGGTACTTCTCGGGCGACCACTTTTGGTACGATTGAGTTATTTTTTGCAGTGCCGGGCCGGTACTGGACGTAAAGGCAGAAAGACATTGGCAAGGTACTCCGCCAGCAGGTGTGTGTTTGCTGGGTTAAGTGCCTGGGTAGGCACCAATTTATGAAAAGAAGTTATTTGGTTGGGCTGATTTAAATTTAAATACTGCGTTGTGATACATGATAATGCAGGTTCGAATACACTTATAGTTGCAATAAAAAAAAGACGTTAAGTACTGGAAACTATTTTATTAAACATATACTATTGAAACATTATTATAACGGGCGGTGGTGGCTTAGCGAAAATAAAATGACGTCCTATATGGACAGTGAAGTTAAGGTGGAATGATTTAAAAATTACGCCAGCACAGAATGACACATTGGCGAAAACAAACACTTGGCTGATATCAATAACGCCAATTCCAGAGCAACCCTAAAAGTTAATCCAATAAAATAAAAATGACGTAATCGGGAGCAAATAATTTTAAAGACAAGGTATGGCAACAAGAAATAAAAAACGCCAACTCCAAGCCAAAGGAAGGGAAGTCAAAAATACGTTGATTTTGCAAACGGACGTAATATAATCTATTTTTAGCACACCGGTCTGAAGAGACGAAGAACAAAAAGAATAGTGCATACGGGGGAAAAGAAAAAAAAAAAAAAACAGATTTAAAATCCGAAATGGCAAAAAAATGAAAACAGAAGTGATTTAGAATTCTTGAATTTTGGATAGATTACATTAAAGAAAGCCAAAGTAAATGATTATTAAATTAGATATGTGATCTTCATCACACGTGCATCGTTTTTTAGCGTATAACGTAATAATGACTTACGCGAATGAAGTGAAATTTGATGACTTAATAGGTGAAGATGAAAATTAATCTATAGGCGTCAAATTTTTTGAAAATTTCAATATGATTCTCCAATTCAGCGAATTTTTTTTTTCAAAATGCGTAAATGTATGTTTGTCTAATCACGTAAAAGCCATTAAAGCGAATGAAATCAAACTTAGTATTATCATAGGTGGTCACAAAAACTATAGGCGCCAAAGTACTTAATTTATTTTTAATAGATTTTGATTATGTAAGGTGGCAAGTTAATTTCCACAATAAATGCCAAAATTGTCTAACGTATTTTATAGGTTTTGAGATTTTGTGAAAATCATGTAAACGTTTTTCTCGCACCCTCAACAGCTTAGTTGAAAAGAACGAAATTTAATAACATTCAGCAGCGACTAAAACAATAAATCTCAACTTTTTTTCCTTTAAAATTTGAATAAATTTTAAAATTTTGCAAAAATTAATTTTTATACGGGGAATATATATTATTAGATTACAGGGGCGTAGCCAGAAATTTTTCATGGGGGGGTTACGACTACTGCAACTCATACATATGTATACGTGTGTGTGATAATGTAGTGAAGAATATACATTTTTATGGCAAAAAATTCCTCATGCGGAGGTTATGACCCCCAATAACCCATATGACCCTCCATAATGAAATTTTGCACATCACCTCATTAGTGTAAGAAGATCATTTTTCTAATTGACATTTTTTTGTAAGGGGACTCGTGTATAAATTTAAAATGTGCAACTTCTTAAAAATTAACGAGAGTAATGTTTTCTTAACGTAGTCTTTCTTCCAACCTTAGAACATTGTTTTCAAGTTACATTGCCCGTATTTCTCTAATCGATAAAAAATGAAAGACTATTACCGCCGTTTTGGGACACACAGTATATATAATAGTAATAGATTACAAACTTTATAAAGCAACAATTTATAAAATAATTTTTTTATAAAACACATTATTAAACTTTTTAAATTGCAGTACTGTAGTGAATGGATGATTTCACATGTATATATATATAGGGTGATTCCGCTAAAGTCACCGCATCGGGGACAGATGCTGTATTTCTTATAAATGTCAATAAATAGCAGTCCCACGCACAGTAGAAGTGTGCAGTGACATTTCCTTAACTAGTATATAGCAGGAATCATTTTCAATGTTTCAGCTTTAACTATACAATCCTTATTTTGAGATAAGTGCAGGATTCCACTATCCGAACTTTTAAACATATTACGTTTAAGTGCTTTTTGTATAGAGTACTGTGTATATGGTTACGCCACTTTCCGTTACGAAGACAGACAACTGTGATGTTTTACGTCTGTACCGTACAAAATGGGATACATGCCGTAGTTTCTTTTGTATAAGATTCCGCTGTTAGAAAATTTTAATTTATCTCTCCGTGTCCTATTTTTTATATTACTGGATTTATGTTATAGTACATTTGCTGGATTTAATTAAGTTTTATTAACTTTTTTTTCCTGTCATTTTGCCCATGTTATTAGTCGTTAGCTGTAATTGTAATACTTTCGCATTTTAACGTTCTGACTTAAATGAAATATTGTTCTCAAAAACCAGATAAATTTTAAATTTGTTTACAAATTTTATTAGAAACGCCCACACTTTATGAAAGAATAAAACAATGTAAAATAAGAGAATTGAACGGTGAGATAGGCATCGGTGATAGGCTGCGGGTGAGATAGGCATCTCACCCACAGTGTTTAAAAAAAATAAAATTAATTATTTTTTTAGAGTTTTTTCTCACAGTACCCATGTTCCATACTTTACAATAAATATCACAGCATCATTCGTTTTACTGTGTGTGCAGCCTGAGATTTTTCACACAAATTAAAAAAAAAATGTGCGGTATAAGTCCCGAAATTACCCTATATTACATAGCAAAAGTAAAATAAATGAGACTATCATCAAACAATAATAACGACATCATACCACTAAGAAACAGATACATATATGCGTATAATAATTTAATATACTAGCTGAAGTACCCGTTCTTCGCACGGGAATGAATGGACTTTTTGATATTACGATTTGTGGTGATTACTATTCATTGTAATAAACAGATATAGCAAAGTGGATATCGCGTTATATTGTGTCCAATAATCATGCATACCGAATTGCAAGGCAATCGTTTGTACGGTGCAGAAGGCCATGCGGCGTAGCGCAATCTAGTGGCGAGTTATAGTAAAACGGATACGGCGAAAATATTTTTCGCATTCAGATATCAATTTATACGAATTTTCATGACTATCGGCTGGACAGTTCTGAAGTTCATGTGTTGACGCGACATCTAGTGGCAAGTTATAGGAAAATGGATAGCGCCAAACTCTTCCCCGTGTTCAAATATCTATGTATACCTATTTTCATAGCGATCATTTGCACAGTCAAGAAGTGATACACTGCAGGGCCATCTAGTGGTTCAATAAAGTAATGATTTGCTACAGCGCCGTCAAGTGGCGAGTTATAGCAAAATGGATAACGCCAAAATATTCTCATTGTTCAAATATAGCTATGTAGACTGATTTTCATAGCGACCGTTTGAATGGTCAAGAATTTGGCCTGCTGCAGCGTCATCTAGTGGCGAGTTAAAATAATAATGCATTGCAGTGTCATCTAGTGGTGAGTAACATCAAAAGGAACGCAGTTAGAATATATTCTTCGTGCTCAAATGTGTAAGTATAAAAAATTTTATGCCGATCGGTCGAACGGTATAGAAGTTGATGCTTTGCAGCGTCATTTAGCAGCAAGTTACAGCAAAATGGATAGTGAAAAATATTCTCCGTGTTCTAATATTCGCGTGTACAAAATTTCATCGAAATTGGTTGGACGATATTCGCATAGCAAACGGCTAAACGGAATAGAATTCGACGTTCTGCTGCGCCACCTGGTGGCAAGTTACAGGAAAACGGATAGCATAAAAAGCTTCTCCATGATAAAAGACTTAGGTGAACCAAATTTCATGGTGCAACGGTGCTCAACGGTGCTGGAGTTTTTCAACCTCATACACTCATACCAACATTCATTTTAATCTATAACCAGTGTCATTATATATCCCAGTCTCAAATAAAATCCAGTTTCAAATCTAAGCCTCGCCAAAGTGCCAACATACGCCATTTTGCAAGCGTTTTTTCAGGAAATCATTCGAAGCATTGACTTAGCAGCAATAATATATGGGAAATGGTTCGACCGCGAAAAAGTAAAGCAATCCTTTATTTGAAAAGTTGAATCCCTTAATACAGCCGAATTTTTTAAAATTATCAACTATAACGTGTTTTATTCATCATTACTCCGATGTACTAAATGAGAAGATTTCAATTTTCTGAAATTTGGCGGAATTCCCCCAACTTAAATCAATGTACTCATTTGGCGAGAATTCTGGAGATAGATCAATTGAAATCCCTTAATAACTGCTTTATTTCTGCACGGGTCATTAAAATTTAACGCTGTATTCTAATAAAACCTTTGCACTTGTTTTCAAAAATCTATTTCCTTAAGCTCTCAATAAATTGCGCCAAGCCGAAATCTGTGCAAACCGCTAGAACTCACTTTCACAAAATCGGCATTTGAGCCATTTTATTTTTTCGCCAAACTAAAATAATTTGCCTATTAGCTCGGAAATCTTCAATTCTTATTGTTTTGCGTGTAAAGCATTACATTCCTGCTCTGATTTCCCATGCACACGATATTATAATTAAAAAAAAATAACCTTACGAATATAAACTAACAAAAAAAATCATTATTATTCTTTTATTTTTACTTTGAAAATTTAAAACATTTTATTCGGCAAAATCGCCACACACGGCAACCACGATCCTTATTTCACACTTTTTTCACTACAGGGGTTACAATTACGGAAAGCTTTTTGCGTGAAGAGCATAAAAAATCTCTTAAATTCCGGGAACGGGTGGACTTTGAAAGTTTTAAAGGGGGCTACGATTTATTCTATATTATTTTACATATCTGTGCTAAATTTCAGGCCGATAGGTCCATTTTTGTGGATTTGTATACGAACGACATTTTATTCGGCAAAATCGCCACACATGGCAACCACGATCCTTATTTCACACTTTTTTCACTACAGGGGTTACAATTACGAAAAGATTTTTGCGTGAAGAGCATAAAAAATCTCTTAAATTCCGGGAACGGGTGGACTTTCAAAGTTTTAAAGTGGACTATGAGTTATTCTATATTATTTTACATATCTGTACTAAATTTCAGGCCGATAGGTCCATTTTTGTGGATTTGTATACGAATCAAATCCACAAACAAACAAACAAACAGAATTTCATTTTTATTTATAAGATAGTAAAATTTTGTGGCATAAGACGGAGTGGCATAACTAAATAAATGTGTCACAACATAGGCAATTTCTCGTGGATCTCACTCGTGGGAGCTTTATACCGAGAGAGTATATAACTTTCAATTACACTCTAAAAAATTTGTCCATTATTAAGAAATTTCTAGGAAACAAGGCTTCCATATATACTGAAGAGCCAATACAATATGACCACCTACTCAACAACGCGTTGTGCCTTCTTGGCTTTCAAAGCAATTGCAAGTCGCCTGGCCATGGGTTCTTGGTAGATAGCTGGAAGCAGGTTGTGCCAAATATTTAAGCAGCTGTCATACGTCAAGAAGAGATATTTGAACATTGTGGCGTTTGAGCTCCAAGCTGCTCCTCCATGTAATCCCCCAGATGCTGTATGGGATTGAAATACGGCGAGGTAAGGAGGACAGGACATTAATTGGAATTCATCACTATGATCCTCGAAACATTCCAACACAATTCCAGCCTTGTGACATGGTGCGTTGTCTTGTAGGAAGATTCCACATCCTGTAGGGACAGTAAGACATACGCCATGTAAGGGTACAGCTGATATTCAGATAGTCCGCAGCATTCATGGTCTGTTCTACCACAACTACAGGTCCCAGAGCCGCCCAAGAGAACGTCCCGCAAAGCATAATACCGCCGCCACTAACCTGTGTATAGTCTGCTGTACAAGAGGGGAACAGATAATCTCCTGTAAAATGGTATACCCTGACACGATCATCGACGTGATGAAGGAGAAACCGGATTCATCCGACCAGGTGACTCTCTTTTACAAACCCAGGGTCCAGTCTCGATGGTCCTGTAACCACTGTAGTCGTAATTGACAATGACGCTTTGGTAAGTGGAGGCACATGATTGGGACTTCTACTCCACAGTTCCATATCCAACAATGCCCACTGAGCTGTGCGTTCCGAAACACTTGTACTTGGACCTGTATTGTATTGGGCTGTCCGCCGCCGATTTTGCTGTACTAGGGAAGACAGTCTCGGACGTCCTCTTTTTTTGAGGGTGTTTGGACGCCCAACATCTTGGCGTCTGCTGATGGTTTCACCGTCCTTACAAGTACTAACAAAGGCAGATCGAGAACAACCGACCAGTCGTGCAGTTTCGGAGATACCTGTTCCGAGTCTTCGGGCTATAGCAATCTGCCCTCTATCAAATTCGCTTAGATCAACAGCCTTTCCCATCACTCTCAAACGTAAGTGCAAGAATGATTCCTTACCTTCTCCAGCAATAGTCAAATAACATTCCTACTTAATTACGTGTTCTCCATGTCATACAGACGAGTTCAATGAAAAATGCGGATGTCGTCATAATGTTTTGGCTCATGAGTTATTTCCTCAGTATTATTACAAAAAAGGTTAAGTGTAATAAAGAACACTTCAGTAATAATACAAAGAAAATTCGTGGATTCCTAGATATTATTTACTAGTCGACCGAATTTTTTTTAGAGTGTAACATACATATAAATGGAACATGTAAGGTTTAGCTTTAAAAACAGAATTCAAAAACAAATTAAAGTCAGACTTTCATTTCACTTCAACCAAATGTTTCTTTCACACGAACAAATTCCACTACACCAGTATTTGACACTACGTTTTACAAATTTACGTCGCAATCTGGAGTCAGACCAAGTAAGATTAAGCGTCAGAAAATTTGATTTAGCTACTGCAGAGCTCGTGTTCGGAAACGCATTTATTTGACGACTCAGTACGTAACCATGACAAGCCAGCCACATTCGGAGGACCGTGATTAAGTTCTTTGACGTTGATGGATGTGTTCTAACATACCAAGACGTGCAAACACAAGATGTGAATTACTGAAAGAGAGATCAACTGTATAAAGACATTTTTATAAAGGGTGGGAATGGATTGAAAATTTTGCGTTACCTGACAGAAGTATGTTCGTCTTTTATTCGTATTTTTTAAGAGAAAGTATACAAGTGTTAGAACATAATGCTAAAGTAATCAATACTTAAAATAAATAAAAACTTTGTGAAAAAAAAGCACACATAAAATGTTACTTTTAAGAAGTTACGATCGTTTCGACCAAAAAATTCTTTTGGTCTTCGTCAGACAAGCCCTTCGACTTGTTGAACAGAGGTTGAGCAGAGGAACTGAAAAAGTTTTTTTTTTTCAGCTCCCTCTGCTCAACGAGTCGAAGGGTTTGCCTGACGAAGACCGAAAGAGTTTTTTCGTCGAAACGATCGTAACTTCTTAAAAGTAACATTTTATGTGTGCTTTTTTTTCACTAAGTTTTTATTGATTTTATGATTTAGAACCAGTATTTTTAGTGTTTTTTTTTCCGTAATCAATAGTTAGCCTACTCAATATTATATGAGTTGCAGTAGACCGCCTAACACGGTAAATACGTTCTGCTTTACATGAATCCGTGTTTTACGAGTCTTAGGATATAGAAATATAAAAGCAGTATCTCGTCTTTAGAATCAGCATAAGTGAGCACCTGTTCAATCTTTTATTTTATTTTTTTATGCGTTAAACTGAACTTTTTCAGCATGTTACATGAATACTACCACAATTTTCCAACAGTGTAACATAATAGTCTTACATGGACCGGTGTTGTAGGAAGTCTACTGCAGTTTGAAGAAACTAACATAGAAAATGGAGAATTTAAGTTACATTTTCATTTATTTACTTAAAAGAAAACTCCAGATTTTTTGAGTATCATAATAATAATATTAATGAAAAATGAATAAAAAATTAAAATAGAAATCGATTTTTGAAAAACAATTTTCCAAATTATTTTAACTAGAGTTATATATATTATACATACTTCGTTAATTCTTGCGAATGTAACAATCCTGAGGTTAAGGTATAATTTAAAGACTTTAATAGTTATGATCAATCTTGCAGAGACTATAAGATTTTTTTCCAAATTAATTTCATATTGTGATAGAAAAGGAAAAGCTGTAAAATATAATCAAATAAGTCTACTTCAAAAACTGATTTCTTTTACGTTCACACAGTTTTTACATTTTGTATACTTTTACTTTCACGTAGCATAAAATCCGAGGCAGTTTGAGAGTACGAATGAATAAATCTTTATTTTGAGACAGTGAAACAGAACAGTGTATTTCGCCGAAATTGCGTTTTCCAACTTATAAAATCAACTTCTTTTAAAATATTCATCTCTTAGTAAGCTTTTTTTTATATAGATAATATGATAAATATAAGCAAAGCCGGTTGCGGAAAATCAATGCAGTGCAGGGACATATAAACTAATCCCTTCCATTGTGCGTATTTTACGAAGATATTTTAAACCCTTAGAAGGCAATCATATATTCAGGTTGAAATTTGGCTTTTTATTTCACGGTCTCCAATCACTAAGGGGCTGACGCATTAATAAACATCCATTAAAAAGGTTTTAAAAAATCTCGAACGTAAATAAATTTCCACCAAAGGATCTCCAGAGCTGTACTGCGAAGCACTGGCTTTAATAGGTTGTTTTGAAATTTACTATGGAAATATATAAATAAATAAATGAACAAATAAAACTATTAAATAAAGGGTTGAAAATGAGATTTTTACATACATTATTTGTAAATACTTCTAAAAGAACTCATAAACAAATAATGTTTTCCATTTATTTCCTGGGAATCTCATAAATTTACTTTGTACATTTAAATTTCATCAATAATGTTGTTTAAAAAAAGTTAATAAAAAAATAGCCTATTTATGGCTCAAGACATAGAAATAATCAGACATTACATGTAGAAACATAAAGAATATTTTTTTTCGTTAAAAAATAAGTTACTTTTATTGTTGCAGTTTTATTTATTTATTTATTTAGAATTAATACTAAAGGGTTAATTTTTCATCTAGTTCCGAGCTGAGTAATGAAATGTATCTAAAATATATGCGTGTGCCATGATTTATTTTTCTTGTTCTATTTTGGATTTGTACACTTAAAACCTCTTCCTCGGTAAAGAAAAATGTGCAGCCAAAACTTACGTCAACACTTCAGCTAGCTCACTTAGAAATAATACTCCTCGACTAAGTAACGAAAGAAAACATGTTCTTGACAGCGAAAATACTCCTGTTGTGCTGTTCCTTTGTCATCAATAAATTCCGCCTCTCTTCTTCCTTGTAACTGGGAACATTTTTCCGTCCTTAATAAAGTGTACTTTGCTCGTGTCATGTTGCGTTATTTTTCCACCGTTATCGTGCCTCTAGAAGATTGTCCAGAGGGGTTAATATTTCATGGCGGCCCAAATCTTCCCTAAGAAACTAACTGCATAACAGTAATTATTTTGGCACTGTTGAAATCTGAGTTGAAAATCTTCCCCTTATGAAAATTTTCGTTTAGTCTGAGTGTAAAAGTGCATAAAAGTATTTCAAATGAAAAATAAATAAATAAATAAATAAACAGATAAAAAAAGAAAACCCAATTTAATTTAGTTCACCATAGCAAAAAAAAAAATTCCCGGAGTAAAATAGTAGTTTTTTAATTCCTCGCCAGATATAGAAAATATTGTCAAAGTGGTTTCAGTTTTGAGGACATATATTTTAGTTCCAAACTTGGAAATAAATCCCCAAGAATGCCCAAAATTGGTGACATTTTACATATTAATACGAACTCTAGAACTGACAACCACATAGACAATGATTTAATAATATCGTTTTTTTTTTACGATTTTCCAGTAATAAAATACTTTCTATAGTAAAATAATATGTTTGGCTGTTTCTCATAAAATATAGAAGGTATCCCAAGCTGTATTCGATTTTGGGAATTTATTTTTGTCACCAAACTTGGAGATGTATTGCCAAAGTTGGCAACCTTGGCGATTTTTACCTTTCAACTACAACTCTTTAAAGGCAACCCTTTAGATAGCGGCTTAAAACATGTTTTTTCACAATTTTGTGAATGAAAATACCACCAGAACGTGGCCCAATTAGCAAGAGACTACACATAAAGTACCCTCTTTCGAATTAAAAAAAAAATTATCGAAATCCGCTCACGTGTTAAAATATTATCGTTGAACATGCCTACAAAGAGAAAAAAGAAAAGAAAAAAAAATCCAACGAATAACCTTCGATTGATAATCTTCTCCTTTTTTGAAGGCAGTTAATGATAATAAGCAAACAACTGAGGACTGCATGCAATTTTTGCAGCTTTTCTCTTTCGCGTAAGTTTATTTCCCGTGGCGCCCCACAGGTTTAGAAACGCTGTTGAAAGGTTTGTGATGTCACCGAAGATTACTCTTATTTCAAACTCATGTTTCGGGTCTCAAGTTGAAAACGACCTAATGATGGATCGTATTTCCAAAACTTGTATATTAGGGCACTCGTCTATCAAAGTACCACTGTAAATAATACTTCTCAGAGATAGCCATACGTGGCTAATTTTCATGATAGCTACGTGAGATTGTCCCATTATTAAAAGTGTGTTTCACTTTAGAGTTGCTTTTAAATGGAGCTATTCAATTTCTATGCAAATAAATTAGCATGCATAAGGGGTATTTATAACTGTGAGTTCCACATTCAATGATTCTTTTTATATTATCAATTGTTAACATATCGAATCTAAATAAGTAGTAAGCTAATGTGCATCCGAAAAAAGATACAAAAATGCATGCTTAAATAATACATTCTAAATAAACTCTTTTCTGTATGAAAAGGCTGCATATGTTATTGGAAATGTAGAGCTATTCAATCCAGTACCCAATTTTAATGGTTCAGGAACTACGGCTATTACATGATGAGAATGAGTTAATATTAATCATTTTCTTTTTTTTTAAACTTTTTAACGGGTGCTTAGATTTTATATGTTCCCATACACAGTACTAATTAGAAATAGGAATTTCTTTGTATTACTCAAAATATGAATGACTATTGAATTACTTATAATTATTTATACAAAAAATAAAAGTTTTTGTTTCGAAATGTGTTTCATTATACATGCGTTTGACAGGATTTGCGTTTCTTCTTTGATTTTACATTCATTTTATATTAAAAAAGGGCTTTGAGCCTTTACTCGCAAAATTAAATATACAAAGTCTGACTTGCACTTCATTTTAAGTGCACATATTATAATTATAGTTTATGACCATGCATGTACGACAACAGTTTGAGTTATTAATATATGTATGCATTTCCATGTGCATTAGAAATTACGGTGTTCCTGTTTCCTTGGATAAGAGCTTTGGTGAATTATATATGTGCACTAATGCAGCGACGAGATTGCTTCGAGTGTTATAAAAGAATGTCATAGTATTCCGTATTAAGTTGCAGAACTTTGTGAATGATAGTAACATTTTCAAAATAATAGGTTTGTGGAAGATAATGGCGTTCGAGTTTGTATTATCAGTGTCAAACGTGAATAATAATTTAAAAAATATTTATTTAATCTTAGTTTTGTAGAAAAAAGAAATGTACAAAAAGTTAAATAAAAGTGATTAAATAATACTTTAAAGAGATTGAGTGCTACAAATCGTTAAACAAACATGGTTTATTGTTAAGCATTCAAAACACAAATTTCAAGCATTTCTAAATAATGCTTATTTAAAATGGATTTTTCAATAATATAAGTGCAGCATTCCACTAAATATATATACTACCGTAAAATTCCGAAGTCTGTAGAATGTCGACTTTCACTGGTGAATGTCAACATTCTCATAGTCGCTTGGTTATGTTTGAAATGTTTGTTAAATATCCTTATTTCTCACTTACTACGGTAAATGTAGACATTATGCACTAATGGTACATGTTAAATATCTCGGAGATTTGCATTTTCTTCTCCGTATTTCAGGTGCGATAAAACGCCCCAAGGTTGATGTAACATTTTCGGCTCTCTTGCTAAGGAGAGTGACCACTGACCAACCATAGTGAGGGCACAGGTTCGTCCATCTGTAGAGGAGTTTTCACTGCTGGAGTAACCGCAGATAATTAAAATGCCGTGGTAGATTTATAGGACCGCCAGGGTTTTTTTAATTTATTTATAGACGTGGAGCTTTAGATATTCAAGCTGAAGAAATCATGCTCGATATTGCTTGCTTCTTAATAGTGATAGACAGGGGCGTAGCCAGAAATTTTTCATGGGGGGGGTTACGACTACTACAACTCACTTATATGCATACATGTGTGTGATAAGGGAGTGAAGAATATACATTTTGTAGGGCAAAAAATTCCTCATGAGGGGGTTATGACCCCCATAACCCCCCCCCCTTGGCTACGCCCCTGGTGATAGAAGTTGTACTTAGGTAAATGTTAAGAAATAAGATTTTAATTCTACGTTTATCCGATAAAGGTCTTGGCATTTTCAAAGTAGTGAACTTTTCTTATATAACAATGGAAAACATGGGTTCATGGAGAAACAACCTCCAACAGAATAAAAATATTTTTCCTATGTTTTTTGCTTTTCTGTAGACCTTTCCTTCACTTTTCGACCTCTAAAGCATATCTGTGATTGTCGACACATACCAGTGGTAGTCCGAATATACTAGAATGTAAGCAAATATTCGGTCTTTCACCGAGGTATTTGGCATGTGTTGACATTCACCGGTGAAGGTCGACATTCGCCAATTTCAGTCTTTCACAGTAACATATACTACATATACAGGGTGAATCTAAACTCTTGGGCAAAACTTTAAGGGGTGATAGGGCACATAATAAGGAATCAGAATCACATAGCAATGTGGGGTCAAAAACGCAGTTTTCACTTAACCGGTAATAATCACTTTGTGAAAAGTATTGAAGTGTTCGTCTAATTTCTTAACCAAATTTCATAAACAACAGGCACGTCTCCAAAAATTTCATCCGTGAAATAAAATAGAATTTTTAAACTTTAAATTTTAGTCTTCTGTTTTCGGAGAAAAATACATTAGTTTCTGACGAACAAGGGTAGGAAAGTGCACTGTTGTTTCAGCACTTTTTCCAAAGTGATTATTAACAGCTGCATGAAGACGATGTTGCCGACCCCACATTGCTATGTGATTCATATTCCTTATTATGTGCCCTATCACCTCTTAAAGTTTTTTCCAAGAGTTTAGATTCACCCTGTATAAAATCTGGAGTGAATTCACTGGACTTTTCCGAACATTTTACTTTTTTCCAAGTACATAAATGAATTTCATTCAACTGAATCGGTTCTAGTGTTCAGACACTAGTGCACTTAAAAGGATTTGAGTGGCCGCAATATATAAGAATACATTTTTTACAGTCCTGTAAAAAACTGCCTTGCAAAAAACTCGCTAAAATTTATCCAGTATGTAAGCCAACGAGCTATAATATGCGTACCTAATTTGATGCCAATCGAATGCACCATTTAGACACTAGCTCACTTTAAATGACTCGCGTTAAGCCCTCGTTATATCGCTCCTCGATATAGTGAGCAATCGGATATATCGCGCTTTTTATACGTCTCCCAATATTTTTAAGCAGATTATTAAAAGTGTGAATATATAAGTGTATTTGTAAATAAAATTAAAAAGGGATAAAATTTATCTGTCTTTACAGTTCAAATTATTTTTTGTTTAAATTTCCGGTAATTAACATTGCTAATTTAATTTTTTATGTATTTAATGTTAATAAAAGAAAGCTTTTTACCATATCCTTCACCCCCGGATATATCGCGTAGTCGGATACATCGCATGCTTGTCTCCCGACAAGCGCGATATAACGAGGGGCTACTGTATATAAGAATTACTTTTTGCAAGCCTGTGAAAACTGTCAGCTCTACACACAAAAAAATCTATGCAAATCATGCGAGCGTGGCATTTCCCTAATAGCACAGATGGTCACAAAAGAGTCACTGTGACGTCACAGAGGGTCACAATTGTCACAGGACTGTCACATACTACTCACATTGTGACTTGTGAGTGATGTGACTCTATTGTGTTGTCACTGTGAAGTTTATTTGTCACCAGTCACCAGGTGACGTCGCCGTGAAGTCACCATGTGACTAGCATGTGATCGGTCGCTAAGTGACTCCACTGTGAAGTCACCACGTGACTAGTATGTGATCGGTTGCTCAGTAACTCCACTGTGAAGTTACCATGTGACTAGTATGTGATTGGTCGCTCAGTGACTGCACTGTGAAGTCACTGTGTGACTATTTTGCGACTACTGATTTTTTTGGACTTCAAAATGACGTCACACTGGCCGCTTTTGCGACTTTGGATACATACTCATTTTTTTCTAATATTTTGTGACAATTTCTTTCCTGAAACATTTAATAAATAAATCAGAAAATAGTAATTCAATAAAACCTCGCAGTTATGTAGTAATGGAATTTAGTTTAATTTATTAACTTTTAAATTATTTCGTTTAAACAAGGCAATATTATTTATAAAAAAATATTATTCTTAAAAATATTAGAGTTAAGAGTTCTAATCACAAGTGAAAACTAAGTATCTGTGAGTAAAATTAACAATTTCTTTCATATCCCCATGGCATATATGTTTCGATAGCGTATGTAAGGTTTAAATTTCGGATGGGGGGAGGGACTATGCGGTATTTTCAACCTTATTGTTACTAGAGTAAATACAAATGTCTCAAAATTGCTGCTTTTTAATAATTGCTTTAAGTTTTCAGATCCCCTCCCCCTTTAAATACGTCTCTGGTATGTTTGAAAGTTCCACTACGAAAAATTTGAGATAAAACTATGGGTCTAAGTCAAAAATACTTCATTTATTTTATCTAATGCATGTTTTTCCAATTAATTTTATTTATTTTTATATGAAATCCCTTTTAGGCAAAATATAGCAAAAATATAAATCTTATCCCTCATACCTTAATACATATCAAACCTCACATGTCGCACATTACAAATTTATTTCATAACCGAATAAAAAATTTCAATAAATCATTAGTTTTTTCGGATGAATACCTAAATAAAACAGCACATTATCTCCTGAAAATAATGATATTTTTTATATTATTTAAAAATAAATACATATATTTATATATAAAACTTATTTATAAAATACTCACAGAAAAAATTTAAATTTCCAAAAGAAGCCGTCAGAACTAGCTTTTGCAGCCGTCAGTTTACTTTGAAAGGCTCCCGAGCACGGTAATCACAGCGTTGCGGTAAGATGCTGGGCTAATAACCAGTAGATCCCTGGTTCGATTCTGGACCTCAACTTCTTCTTGCCTGAGAGTTTGGTGCTGCCATCTGGTGTATATTTTAGGTAACTCTTTTTCCCCGAATATTTTCGCTGTCGCAAAACTGTCTCATCGTGACTTCTCTGAACGGTCGCATTTCAGTCACAGGGGACTGTTGTGCTATTAGGGTTTATATACATCCTTAATTTGCGCTCAATCGAATTCACCGTAAAGACGCTAGCACACTCTCAAAAATTTCCGTCCATTGGCCATGATGCAAAAGAGATCTTTTTTTTAATCCTGTAATAAAACTATAAATTCTATGAACATTAAAATCAATATCGGTCTTTCGACAGTGTTCTATCACATATACACCAAATTCGCGCTTAGTCGGATGCACCGACGGATTTAAACGCTGGCGCACTTTCAAGAATTTCCCCAATTGTGAAGTTCATTCGCTCCAAACGTGTGACGTTGTAGAATAACTGATGATTAATCACAATCTGACGTGTCTGTGTGACAAACATGTACAATGCAGAGTGGCGTAGCATGTAATTTCTGACTAAATGCGGCAACACTCTGCCATGTGTGTCAGTATGCGAAGCGCATGATGGTCACAATCTGATATGACTGTGTGACAAATATGTGTCAATGCAAATTGGCGCAGAATTAATTTTTGGCTTCATTTGATAGTACTCTGTATTTTATATCATAATGTGATTCCCATGATCGTCACCATGTGTCGTTGTAAAACGAGTCCCAGGCGGCAAATTTGTCGGCCGCGACACCCCCTTCTCCGACGAACTCATTACTTAGATATACTATCGTGACGTCAAAAAGTTAAACTGTGACCGCTATAAATGCATGTTGCGACATCACAAATATCCATGAGTATAACCATTATTTCTGTGATGGAATATTTTTTATGTAAGAACTCAAACTTATTTAGTTTATAAAGTTATGATTTTTTACTGTCTTCTGAATACATAAAATATTAAACTTTTTTACGAAACATGAAAATTTTTCGATTTTTCGAATAATTACTCAAGTTTTTTAATTAGTTTTTTTGGGAAAAACAAAAAAATCGATTTAATGCTTCAATGAGCCAGTAATCTTTTAATACAAACCCCCACTCACAAAATGTTCATTGCACTTTAATAATTAATGAGGCCTGAGAAAACGACTTAAATGTGATTAATATTAAATTTGCATACAAAATTAAATGTGTCATTAAGTAGCTTTATTGTATTAGTAAATAGAACTTTATTAAATGGCGCTGTTAATCCGGAAAAAAAGATTCAATATTAAAAAGATTCATTATAAAAGATTCAATATAAAAGTAAGAGCAAAAAAGTTCAGCTTTCTTTATGTTACTCTAATAAAGAAAGCTGAAAAATACTCTAATGAAGAAAGCTAAAGAAATACTCTAATATTCTAAAACTATTCTTAATCTAAAAAATAAATATTGTTTTAAAGACATTTTTTAAATTATCCTATGTACATGGATGATTATAAAAGCCATAACAACATAATTTTAAATTGATACATTATTTGAGAATGATATTTGGATATTTTTACTTTCTGAACATGTACCATGTGAGGAAAGTATTGTAATCATGAAAAAATTCGACTTCCAGATTTTGGTGTATTTACACGTATTGAGATCTTCTTGAGTTCGGTTATACTGTTTTAACGAGATAAATGTATGTAACTGTGATTGTGTGCATGTGAGTGAACACGATAGCTCCTACACGGTGCTTCCGATTGAGCTCAAACTTGGTATGTATATGATAGGTCACCGTCGCAAGACCGGTATTTATTTCGGTGAGAATAGGATTTATAGTTTTTTACAGGGCTGCGGAAAAGATTTCTTTTACATTATGGCCAATGGACGGAAATTGTCGAAAGTTCGCTAGCTTCTAAACGGTGCATTCGATTGATCACAAATTGCACATGTTTATAAAATGTCACGGACTTGTGATTTGCATAGATTTTGGTGGTGTGTAGAGCTGATAGTGTTACGAATTTTTGAGGTAACCCGCTTTTCTAGGGGCCAAACGTAAGAATTCGTATTCTACGCATCAAATACTTAAATTTTGCATTTTGTTGCATCAAAATCGGTTAACTATAACTGGTGATATGAAGTTTTGCGTTTCCCCATTGATTAACGTAAGGTTTTCTAGAAATCTCGAGAAATATTGCTACTAGAGCTCAGCTGACGTCACTTTGGGGGACTTATTTTTGGTGCCAAATTTGACAATATTTCTCCAAAAATTCGCCAAGCGGTGATATTTCGGACATTTGGCGAGATTTTACCAATCATTCCTATAATGTTTGTTTCCCTGCCTTAGTTGCGTAATAGCCTAATGATTCAACTGTATTCCTATGACGTAGGGGAGATCGGGGCTAGTAGTGACATTTTCGATATTTTTGATATTATCCGCAAGATTCGAACTGAAGTAAAACATTCAGTGTATCAAACGTTAGTATCTTGTATAACATATTTATAAAACTATCATTAATATTATTAACGTTTTTCATAATATAAAATGAATTCTGCGTAACCTCGAAATTTGTCACAACTTGCCCCGTAGCGGGGTTAGTAGTGACATGCTTGGGGCACATTGTGACACTTACAGATCCATTGAAACATATACAAATTATGTAAGAAATGCAATTAAATGGAAATTTTTAAATCAATAATGAGAAATTTATTCATTTATAACATTCTTAACACAATCAAAACACTTATGTTTTTAATAACACTGTAAATCAAATGACAATAAAATAGTTAAATTACTAATACTTGTAAACTCTTAGTCCTTTATAAAGTTACTTTTAGAGACATTCATCAGTAAAAATAAAAGAAAAAAATTCTAGTTTAATAAGAAAGAAATAAAAAGTAGCCAACACTAATCTTTGATCACATTGATCTTTGACTTGACCGTCTACAACGTGTAGATCTATATCCTGTAGGCCTGGCTATATTTTTAATCCCCCATTTTCATCGCTTGTTTCAGCGTCTGATTTGCAGTTAATGCAAATGTAAAAAGAATCATTTTTGGTACATTTGACATGCGCCATTCTTTTACCTGTCATCCGTTGCACCCAGTTTTCTCCTGGTCTAGAATTTTTGTATTGCTCCAAGTAAACTAAACATACGAAATTTTCGTCATCTTCAGAGCTATCTGATTCTTGTTTCTTCATCTTTTCCAATATTCTAGGTGTAATTTTTTTTATGTCCTTCTTGGCCTTTCCATATAATTTCTTTTTTGCTTTCTCTTCTTGTATCTGTTTCCTGCATTCTCTTGTTTTTTTATTCTGCTCAAATTTTCTCTTTTATAGGCGAGCTTGTTAGAATGGCAGATTTCAAACATTTACGAGTGGAGCGCTTGTCATTTCGCGGTCCTGTTTTAGGGAACGGTCTTATTTCTAGAAAACTTACAGTTGATGCATTGCACCTATTTCTGAGGAGCATAGGAAGTCTTCATCTGTAAAAATTTTCCTAACAAATTCCCAAATTTCACTTGAACGAAATCCTGCTTGAATATTTTTTGTTGTGGCAGCACTATGAAGGGCTATTTTGACAATACCGGGTATGTCGTAGATCGACAAAGTGCTCAATATTTCCTTCCGTATTAGCACTCTCATTTTTATTAATATATCTATAAAGGGACATTCGATTTACATTGAATAGTTCTTGGGCTTTTCTTAAACTGCGCCTTCCGGAATTTACTTCTATTGCAGCCCTTTTATAATGTTCTAATGTTGCTTTAGCTCTTTCAGTATGCCTCTTGTAATTTCGTACCATTTTTCCTGAAACATGCAAACCTTTATTAAAAATTATGAAGGGGTAAGCACTGGCAATGTCACAACGTGCCCCCAAGGCTTCGTCGCAACTAGCCCCACCTTACGCCATTTTGAACTTTATTCATTAGTTTCCGAAATGTTGGAATGAACAACAAATGAAATATATAGAATAACAACTCAAACACAACCAATCAAAAAATGTCAGAGCAGTTTACATAGCTCAGTATCCCTAGTGGCAAGGATGATTCCAACGTAGGTCACAAAGTTTACTTTTGTGATGCAAACAGGATGAATATTTTTATCTCGAAAACAAAACAACGCTAAACTTCCAAACATTCACACCACACTGAGACAATCAACCTGTTCACTCACGTGACGCGACAGGTGCTGCAACCTATCAGCTCAGTCTAGAAGCTCGATGGCACAACTAACCCCGGTCTTCCCTATTCAAAATTCGCGTTTTATGGGGAACCTTCGAGAAAATTCTCCTAACTTCTGCGACACCTATAAATATATCGGAGGTTGCCATGGTGGAGTCAGTCTTGCTGTAGACTGCGAGCAAAACAGACGTCCGTCCTGTTCACTGTATTAGCCTGAGAATTGCGCTATTGTAAGAAATATTTTGCTTGATTCGATAAGCTTGTTTTCGAATGCTGTGTGTGAATTCTTCATTGTGGAATTGTTTATGATTTTTCTCGAGCATTTTCACTGAATTTTAGTTTGTGGAAGTGTTTTATTTTGTGTGTGTGAATTACAGCATATGTGCAAGCTTCTGTAGTAAGCGGACTGTTGTAAGCACGTTACTGCCATTGAACTTTGTACAGCTGATTGTTTGATGAAGTTCTAAAAGCAATGGAGTTCGTGATCCTCCTGACAAGTGGACTTTTTATTAGAACTTTCTACACATACTGGACTTTAGAAAGACGAACCCAGGAATCAAGCAGAGTTATTAGTTGTTTCACGGGATAGCAAAAAATAATTCTTTCCGTTACGGCCTATGGACACAAATCATTTAAAGTGAGCTAGTGTCTAAATGGTGCATTCCAAGAAATTCATATATTGAGTGTGCATATTTTAAGTCATTGTCCCACAATACGTATAGATTTTGCTGTGTATAAGCCTTAAAGTTTCTTGGCAGGGCAATAAATGAATATATTTTTACATTATGGACTATGAACGGACATTCCTGAAAGTGCGCTAGTGTCTATAGGGTGAATTCTGTTGAGCTCAAATTGGGTATGCATATTGTAGGTCACGGTCTCATGATCTGCGTAGATTTTTATATTTGTAGACCTGAAAGTTTGTTCACAGACTCGAAAGAAATAATTCTTATATTACGGCTTAAAGGACGCAAATCTTTTAACCCTTTGAGGCGCAAACCTTTCCCGATGCTGAAAAAGGGCAGTCGTTGCCATCGCTCGACTTAACTACCAGCAAGATGTCGGACGATCGAAACGTTCATCGCGTGCCACAGATCTAGAGACAATTTTTTTGACGCAGCTGGTTGTGCGGCACAGCCAACTGCGTCAAAAAAGGGTCTCTAGATCTGTGGCACGCGATGAACGTTTCAATCGTCTGCCATCTTGCTGTTGTTAAGTCGAGCGATGGCAACGGTTGCTCTTTTTTCAGATTTTGGGCAATCTGTCCAGATGTTCTCGCATTCTTCCATTTTTCAGCAGATATCAGTGTTAAAGCAGATGTCAGTGCAGCAGATGTCAGTGTTTTTCAGAAGATGTCAGCTGTTAAAAATAATCGTGACAATTTTTTTATGGGAAATGACGTGCTAAAAAGTAAAGGATTCTCGTGGAGCTATGTCACCCGCAACTATTTTTATAGAAATCAAATCTATTCTTCGCGACTGGCAACAGTCAAAACGTCAGAGTTTGGTGTTCCCAGAGTGGGAACACTGCGCCTCAAAGGGTTAAAGTGAGCTGTCGTCTAAATTGGGCATTCGATTGGCATCAAATTAGGTACGCATATTATAGTTCACTGTCTTACATGCTGCTTACATTTTAGCGAATGCACGCAGTACAATTTTTTCCAGGGCTACAAAAATGTATTTTCATACATATCGGCCTATATACACTCAAATACTTTTAAGAGCACTAGTGCCTGAACACTAGATCCGATTGAGTTGAATAAAATTTATTTAAGCGCTTGGTATCAAGTGTTCTGGAAGTCGAATGGAGTCACTCCAGATTTTTTTATTTTATTTAATCTAGGACAGTTGGGGTCGTGTCAAAGGTCCGTAATTTTCAATTATAACTCATTTATGAAAATTTGCATTAAGTTATGAACCTAAACTCTCTCTCTCTCTTTTTATTGGAATATAGCTTAGACCTTTACCTGTCATCTTAAATGATCACTTTTATCTAAAATATAATATAAAAATATTCATTTAATATTATAAAAATCTCAAAAGTACGTATTCTAAACTCAGTTTAACAGAAACTTAAAAAGAAAATGCAAAAGAAAAAAAAAATCACTTTCAGTTAAATTTAATAGAGAAACTTACAAAGTAGGGGGAAGATAGTTAGTTTTTCGCAGAACTAAAAGGGACTCAAATCTCTCAGGGCCGTATAAAAAACTTACTGTATTCGCGCATGCGAATTTCAAACAAGCAAAACCATTACTAGGCAACAAACCATTAATATAAACTCCAAAGCATTCCTGCAGCTTTCCTGCAGTTTTGGTCAAAAGTCATATCACTAGAAACAAAAAGTAATGAGATCATCATTTCTTTAGCTTCACATACAAAAAGAAACATTAAATTATAAATCAAGACTATAAATCAGGAATCTAAAATTTTTGAACAAAATTGCAAGCAAAAAACTACGTCAAAATACGCATAAAAGTAATTTACCTCAGAGTATGAAAACTGACATGTGCACATCCGCGATTCTTTGTTTGCAAGAGCAGTGCCATTCTGTGTTTCAGAGTTGGGCCATCCGGGGTACTTCTGAAAAAATCAGTGTGGCTAATTTGGATTTCTAAATAATAAAAAAGAACGCACTGGGATATTTGCCCAGTGCGAACCTTTAGTTCCGACTAGAGATGAGTTCGGGCTCATTTTTTGAAGCCCGAGCCCGAGGACTTTTAATCCGAGCCCGCCCTAGCCCGAGCAATATTATTTAAGTCGTAGCCCGAGCCCGCCCGGGCCCGAAATTTCAGCTAAGATAAAAAAAATCTAATTAATTCATTTATAGTATACAATGAATTTTGCCGTTTGTGCAAATTAAAGACAAATAGAGTTGCAAACTCTCAATGCACTTTCTAATTCTTTATATATCCATGTTTATCAAATAATGTCGGATCTCATAACTAACTAATCAATATAAGCCGCCGTTTTAAAATATCCAAAGAGCTTAACGCACCTTCTAGGCGTCAGTGCCGCTATTTTTTTTTTTAATAAGTACAGTCGACTCCGGTTATAGTGAATCCGGATATAGTGAACCATCGGCTATAGTGAACGCAAACCATTAGTGCCGATTCACATACAGTATCGCTATCCATCATGAAGACACTTGGGTTTTAGTGAACTTCGGATATAGTGGACGAAATTGGATGGTCCGCAGAGGTTCACTATAACCGGAGTTGACTGTACTTTTATTTCCCTCGTGAATGACTTTTTAAAATATTTTTCAAGGAGTGTGTTCAATAAGGGAGCAATTTTTCACGAGCCCGAGCCCGAACGCAATTGTGAATTACAGAGCCCGAGCCCGGTTCGGGCCCGGGCTCGGGCTTTCGGGCTTGGGCTGAGCCCGTCTCATCTCTAGTTCCGACTACCCTACTATTTGCGGGTATTATTTGGATTTTTTTTATCACTTCAAAATTACGCTCATCTTCATTAAATATATAATCCACAAAATTTCTTAATTTTCTCTTAAATGATTTCCACTTAAGAAGGCCTTGAAAAAGGGTCTTTTGAGCGCGGATAAAAGTCAGGGGGGGGGGAGCTCAAGAGGAAAAGTAAGGCCGTCCTGCCTTCAAAAACAGCTGCAAAGCTTTGTATCGTCCCCGAAATCCCTGTATATTAATGAAAAATAGTCCTTTCACTTCTTGAATAGCAACGGCAAATCTCCGTTCCGTCTCGTCTTGTATCCATAAACAAACACTCTGCAGTAAAAACAATTTTTGAATTAACCTTAACCATTTTCACATCAATATAGAATACCAGTTGGGCAGACTGAAATGTTGTTGGTAGTTAAAGAGGTCGATGGCAAAGGCGACACTTTTTTCAGAGTTGGGACCATTTAACCACTTTTTTTTTGTGACTCGGCAACTAACAGTGCAAGTGCTGAAATAAGTTGGTTTCACGGCCCAACCACCCACGTCAAACGGTTAAATGCTATGTTCGTAATGCATGAAAGGTACCACGGAATATAAATATTAATGAGTGAAGTTTAGTTGAAGGAATCTTAAGCTTCAGTGAAAGAACTAAATCGAAATTATTCATTTGACCAAAGTCTGAAGTCGACAATTATTCTACCTAAATTCAACCACTTGGTACTGATCTTTCATACCTAATATAAGCCAACGTGTGTTTCCATGTAGTCTTCGTGTTAACAGCTCACAAATTGGACTTGAATGTGCTAAATACTATTACGCATAATTTCAGTACAACTACACATGACCCTGCATGATTATACGTTTGTGCAGCTATTTAGTATTTCGTGAATCATTCATTTCGCAACATCTGACAGTAAAGTTCAATATTTCAGAGGGATAATGCTGTTATAATGGTTTATTCAGCAATTTCTAATGTGTCTGTCTACATGATTCACAGTTGGATAACTATACTTAAGCCAATTATCATAAAATCCCCAACAACTCAGGTTTGTTCAATTGAAATTAAATGCATGAGAACCTAAGAGTTATTTTTATGATACAGACCGTATTCAGATTGTATTTGGAGTCTGACAACTTCTTTCTATAACACGAGAAATCTTTTTATATTATTCGTTTTAAAGTTATTTTTGCGTTTAGGAACTATGCATTCAAACATGATATTCAAATGGCTTTCAGGATTTCAGGCTTATAATCCACATGCACTCTTCATAAGGAGAACAAAAACATTTCTTTAACCCTTTGAGGCGCAACCCTTTCCCAATGCTGAAAAAGGGCAGCCGTTGCCATCTCTTGACTTAACTAGCAGCAAGATGGCGGACGATCGGTAGTTAAGTCGAGCGATGGCAACGGCTGCCCTTTTTTCAGCATTAGGCAATCTATCCACCTGGTCTCGCATTCTTCCATTTTTCAGCAGATGTCAGTGCTGTTGAAAATAATCGTGACAATTTTTTTACGGGAAATGACGTGCTAAAAAGTAAAGGATTCTCGTGGAGCTATGTCACCACGCAACTATTTTTATAGAAATCAAATCTATTCTTCGTGACTGGCAGCAGTCAAAACGTCAGAGTTTGGTGTTCCCAGAGTGGGAACACTGCGCCTCAAAGGGTTAAAGTGAGCTGGCGTCTAAATGGTGCATTCAATTGGCATCAAATTAGGTACGCATATTATAGGTCACTGTATTACATGCTGCTTACGGTCAGTGTTCCCAGAGCGGGAACACTGCTCGTTACAGGGCCACGGAGGCCCGGATTAAGCCACGGAGGTGGACTGTATCCGAGGATAATATGACGATGGTTTGAATGAAATGATTGATTTTTCTAAATGGTTCTTATTAAAATTACCATAGTATTAAAATCGAACAGCTGTTGTGTTAATTACCACGATAGGTTAAAATTAAGGTTGATTTGCTGCAAACCCTTCTCATTGTTATTTATACTTGTGAGGAGAGTTGTTAGTTTTGTTACAAAATTGTAATGATGTTTTCCAGCGTCAATGTTTATTGCAGGAAAGTGCGATGTACAGGCATCGTTGGAAGTGAAATGAGTAGGTAAAACCTGAACCTTAGTGCCAAACTTGGCGACCATTTATGCGACTTGGAGACAAATTTGGCTACTTTGGCATCAAAAAGAAAGTTCCCGGAACTGGTGGAATTTTGGCTCTATCTCACTCAGGAGAGAAGTTTCTAGCGAAGCCTAGTAAAGATGCTGCCATATCCTAATGTGATGTCACATCCGCTTTCAAATCTATCAATAAAGAAGACGCTCTCATAGTGTGTTAGTATGTGATAAGAATGTGGATCCTTAGAGAATTGCGATACGATTGATACTGCCGTTTGAATGGTGTTATTGTGATATTTCAATGATCTACTGTTATATGTGATAAATGTTGTATTTATTGTGAGATATAATGCTTCGTTCTGCCGTATAATATGTAATTTTCGATTTTTCACTCTTTTAGCATACACCCACTGGTAGATTTTGTAAGAGTTTACATAGAGTTTGTACGAAAAAACGGTCAAATCATGATCCATCATATCGCAGAAAATATCCATCTTAAATGCAGTAGACCACCGTTCACTGCTGTACAACAAGCCTCACAACGAAATGTCATGCTAATAAGGGTGACGAGAAAAGCTTGCACCTATGACTCTCATTTTTCCAAAAGCGTCATTTTTAACCCTCCAAGCGGCTGTGGCATAAAACTATGTTCACTTAATTCTAGTTATCACTACAATGCACCTAAAATTTACATTACTTAAAATATGCAGGTATCACAATGTATATCTTAATTTTTAAGCTTATAGTATATTAAAAGCCTAATTTTTCTAACTACGAACATCTATATGCAACAGCGGCTCCCACTTTCTAAGGGAAGTGTTCCCTCCTAAAGATTTAACTACGTGATGATGGGCTAAGTAAGACTCTCGAGTTATAAACAGAGTTGAGGACTCCATTATTATATTCAAATATTTACCGTGAGATGAATATTTACCGTAAGTATGCTACCGATGGCCCTTTGCGGGGTCCAAACAACATCACTGGGGCTGGCCATTGCTGTAGGGTGCCCCTTGAAAATATGCTAACACTGGCCCTTTGTGCAACCCAAAAATCCTCACTGGGTCCGGCCATCGCTATAGGGTCCCTCGAAACTGCTAACACTGGTCCTTTGCGAGACCCAAAAAAACATCACTGGATATGGCCATTCCTGTACGGTTCCAATCAAAAAGGTTCTTCTGCTGGCCCTCTGCGCAACCCAAAAATCATCACTGGGTCTAGTCATCACTGTAGGGAGCCCCTCGAAAATATGCTACCGCTTTGCGAAACCGCAGGGTTCCCCTGTGATTTTTCCCGTCCCCTCCGTTTCGTGGGTGCAACTCGCCCGTGGATTAATTCATCATCGGTGAAACTCGCCCTTGTGTACCTTCGCTCGGTGAAACTAACCCATTCCCGATTATTTTTATTTTCTTTTTGGTGAACATAGGCGATCTTCGTAACAACAACAGTCGCTCTCAGTGTACACAAACCATAAGTGCCATCCCTGTTCCATTACCCTGTTTTCTTAGTGCCTTAAATGGCGAGCAGTTGTAGTAACAATCTCCTACACTAACTTTATTGTTCGGCCTAGAGATGGCGTATTGAGGTCCTGAGATCGCAAACAGTGTACGACTTACAAGCAACTCAAAAATATTTAGCACTAACTGTTACCCGCAACTTCGTCTGCGTCGGCTTTAGAATTAGGTCCAGAGAGAAATGAAGCATGTGTGAATAACAAATATGTTTGCACTATAGACAAAAGCGACTGTATTTAAATATTATTTATTTTTACTTCCTTGTACGGAGCATAAGGAAGTAAGGTGATCGCGAAAAATTTCGGGAGCCAGATTTCGACGAAAAAACCCGATTTTGCATACCTCAAAATTTATTTTTAAGAATTTTTCTGATGCATCTCATCGTATGATAGCATACACGTTCATATAAATGCATGTACAACCCATTTTGACCTTCCTCAAGTCTATTTTGACCAGTTTTTCCCTGCCGTCTGTACGTACGTATGTACGCATGTAAGTAACTCGCATATCTCAAAAACTATTATTCGTAGAACACTGAAACTTTATATTTAGGATTGTTGTAACATTTAGTTGTGCACCTCTCCCTTTGGTCCCAATCGACTGGATAGTTCATCTACAGAACCTAAGGTGACCAGATCCGATTTTGAAACAAAACTGGGGGCATTTGTGATAAATGAAGTAATTAAGAGTAATTTAATTAAAAAACTACGCACTAATTAAAAATTGTCCCCAATTCCTGGTTTACATTTTGGGGACAATTTGAAAAACATCCTGAAATTCGGGACTGTCCTCGGAAAATGGGAATGTTTGGTCACCTTAACAGAGCCGCCCAAAATATTCTAAATACATTACATTCTATGGGTAGAAATTCATTAATGCGTATTTTAGAGGTATTAAGCTATTTCAAACGACTCAGTAGTGATATATGCCGTTGAGGGTTACAAAATGAATTTCTCCATCGAAAATAGTGCCTTTATCATTTACAGTTCTGCTACAGAAAAACTCAAAAGATTTCCAACATATTACGGTCAGTGGCAATTTTAGGGACATTCATCCATTACAAGCACAATTCCGTCCTACCATATAAATTGGTAATGGTCCGACCACGGTCAAATGCCTCCCTCAAGAATTACGCCAAAAGTCGCCAAGCTTGGCGTCTTTTTGTGTACGTGTGTATGTATTTCTCATATCTGAAAAGATATTAGTCACTGATTGTTGAAATTTCATGTATAAGATTGTTGTAACATCTAGTTGTATCTCGATTTTCGGTTCCAGTCTACCGGAGAGTTTATTTACAGGACAACTCAAAAGAATTTCAATATAGTAATGTCTATCGACATCTGCAATATATTACATCTGTAGTCAGTCATTGTTTGGTCCATGCTCAAAATCTGGCCATTTGTCGTCGACCTAGGCGAGTCTTGCAGAAATCTCGCGAAATTTGGCACCACAAATAATTTCATATAACTCTTAAGTTTTAACCGTAGAATGTTGAAATTTTGTATTTAGAACTATTGCAACATCAAACTGTGCATCTCTTTTTTGATTCCAATCGTCTGGGTAATTGATTTACAGAGTCACCCAAATGACTTTAAATACATTGAAGTGTATGGATACATTCAATTCATTGAAAGTCAGTGGTCAAATACTACTTT
The DNA here is from genome assembly GCA_038373885.1 of Cheiracanthium punctorium. NCBI lineage: Eukaryota > Metazoa > Arthropoda > Arachnida > Araneae > Cheiracanthiidae > Cheiracanthium > Cheiracanthium punctorium. The sequence goes on from JAWZYV010007050.1 coordinate 601,845, forward strand.
GGCTCCCAAAATATCGCAAACTATCTCAAGCTTGTCAGCTTTCGGCAAAAATCGCCAAATTAAGTGGCAGAAGCAAATCTTTCAAATTGAACCCAGCTTCGCGTTATCAGAAATATTTGGCGAGAAATCGCTAAACCTTGGTATTACTGGAGTATTGTATCTCTTTCAAACAAAATATGTTTAGATGAAGTGCGCCGAAAATATTTGCGATTTAATAGAGGTGCAATTAAGTCATGTGTTGCCCACATCAGTTTTTTAATGCAGTATAATACATGGTAGTATACTTCGTTTAAAATAACAGAGTATGCAGAGTTACTAAATTTAGATTTTGTTTTACGCATTTAATGAATAGACACAGTTACAACAATATTTGAGAACTATTTTGAGTGTTCTTGTAAAGATATATTTATGCTACAGAAAAATACTGGTGTTAAACGATAAAATAAATAAAAAGTCTGTGAAAAACTTATGTGTGTTTTTCATAAAGTTTTTATTTATTAAATATTTATGCTATTTGTATGAATTTTAGCCTATGCTAATCAGGAATGGTGCAGCTTTCTATTAGTGAAAAAAGATTTAGAATTGGTTCCGTAGTTACGGAGATAACCACAGAGCGTACTTTATTGGATTTATTCTGAGTATTCCTGTAAAAGAACTATTTATGCTACATGCGTGAATTTTAGCCTATAATACTCAGGAATAGGTAGCTTCCTATCAGTGAAAAAAATGTTGGTATTAATTCAGTAGTTACAGAGATACAAATAGAGCGTAATGTAATTCTTATGAGTATCCTTGTAAAAGAACTATTTGTGATATATGCATAAAAGGTAGCCTATAATACTCAAGGGCCCCACCAGTGCTGAAAGGTTCTGCTCTCGAAACTGGAGGCGGGAGGTGTCAGGTTCAAACCCCGGTTGCGCCTGTCGATTTGACGTTCGGAGTTTTCCTTGGTTTTCTCCGAAACCTCGCGTAAATACGGGCTAGGATCCCTTAGAAAATCCTCTACAGGCCTTCTCGGAATATAAATAGTGCGGTGGATTACCTATGAATAGGAATGTTTAGAATAAAACTGTTCAGAAGCATTTTTCATTATTTCTTTTATGTTTATAAGGGCTAACTATCAGGAAATTACTCTCTTGGGAAAGGACTATATGATTTTGCCTCATCCCCCCTCCTAATCTGAGAGAGGTCCTGTGGAAGAGAAAATGTACAGTGAATTCTCTCGAACTTGACGGAAATATTTTCTGTTTCTTTGGGACCCTTTTTTTTTGGGGGGGGGAGGGGGTATACCGGTTTATATGAATTTTTTTTTATTATAATCCCCCCGGCACAGAATTTAGACTTTTCTTGATTATCTCCACGGCACCCCTGGCGTACTGTCACGGAACCCCAGGGTTCCGCGGCACAATGTTTGAGAACCTCTGATTTATATCATTGGAAATTTATGAACTTTAAGAAACGCGTTTGTACTTTCCTTCTTATGATTTTTAATTTGGCGAAAACTAATGTATTTTCTATGCCATTTCATATTTTTCAAATGCACGCGAATCTGCAAATAGAATTGCTTCTTTATTTGAAAAGTATAAATCATTTTGTGCTGGCAAAACTCGCCAAGCATGACCACCTAAAAACGGTTTGTAATTAATAGTTTATAAAGTAATTAAAATTTCTAAGTTCAGATCCTCAGGTGCGCATTATCGAAATCATATGCTCTAACTTTCAAAGCTCTGCGTGCTGTTGATTTATCTGGAGAATATTCATTTTTATAATTATAGATAGATAGATTTGGGGTGAAACGCATAATTTCCGTAGTATTTCATGTTTTTCAAATGCATGCGATTCTTCTCTGAAGTAATAGCATTTCTGCTGGCTCAAAACATGAATCATTTTAAACGGGCGAAATTCGCCAAGCATGGCAACGGTAAAACGCTTTTTAATTAATAATAAAAAGTAACTAAAAATCTAATATTCTAAGTAGCCTATAGCCGTCTCCAGGCGTTGCCTACGTAATACTTACACAAGGCCGGGAAAAGGTCGCGTTTTTCAGCAATAAAACGGGCGAAAACTTAGTTCACTAAAATGACCGTTGGGGGCGCTTTTATGACCCTTCAACGTTTGTGTTTTCTGGCTGTTTGAATGTAAACAATCAGTTTTCGAGACGTTTAACATGTTTAAACATTTACCTTATATTTGTTATTATTTCATATCGTCCCTATACATAATTACATTGTACGCAAAAATAATTAGGCGAAAATGGTGTACTGCTGTGTACCATATTGCAATTATTCTGATTGCGGGAAAAATTTCGTAAGCGGGGGCAGGTCG